>JAQPZY010001470.1:0-737500 GCA_029931535.1 Margaritifera margaritifera
TCCATTAACTAAAGAATATGTCATGTAACTAAATAATATGTCCATGTAACTAAAGAGCATCTCCATGTAACTAAAGAGTATGTCCATGTAACTAAATAATATGTCCATGTAACTAAATAATATGTCCATGTAACTAAATAATATGTCCATGTTACCAAATAATATGTCCGTGTAACTAAAGAGTATGTCCATGTAACTAAAGATTATTTCTATGTAACCTACTTCAGTGTGAGTTATGTTTTGTAACTCGAAGTGTATATTATAACAAGGTTGTCATATCATTTTGACTGAGAATATTTTTCCCTCTCTTATAAATTTAGTTTTTAAAGAGATCATTTATGTATTTAAAAGTGGAATTACAGACTTAGAATTTGTAGAGAACCAATTATTTATAACAAGTATTCGAAGATACGTGTGCGTATATTCTGTTTGTCTGCATATAATTCACTACTAAGAAAATCAACAGGGTGAAATAAAATCTGGGTGTAATATTCTTAGATTTAACATTGTCCCACAGGAAGAGACTGGGCATGATGGAACACACCGAAAGACATGAATATGCAAGGTAGTAAACCACATCATAGTTGGGACTTCTGGTAACATGAAGAGACAGTATGCACGTACAGAACATATAATATCAATAACACGTTTGAACTTAATAAACACAACTTGGCAAGTAGGACCAATCCAGTTAGACGGAATCAAGCAGAAGTAACTTTATATGTATTTCATATATATATAATATATATTTAAAAGCAGACAGGAAGGAATTCATGTTTTTTATAATTTAATACAATGGAAAACATACATTCAGAACGCCATGCCAATGACATTAAGAAATATAGAATAATGAAATATTCGAAACATTGGAGATGTGTTAGCTGTCAGACTTATCCGACTTTAGTCGGTAAACAGACTAGAGGATGCAGAGTTATTGTACAGGAGTTAAACTATTAACAAGTAAAAGGACAAACAGGTTGAAAAACGAAGAGAAAGGCTCTATATAAATCCCCTTTTTGTCTCAGAAAAAGGAACCAAAATACAGGCCGCCAACTATTGGAACTCAAAACTAGATATAAAATAGGAAAATGTTGAAATATATAGTGGAAACAATAGAAACATTTCAACTGAGTACAACATTTTTTAATAAATAACTGAACACATACATTAGCCAGCATAAATAACATAACTGATTGAAATGCTAATTTAAAGAAATAAAATCCATTACTGCTACTTGTTTTCTCACTTGCATCTATCCATCTATCGAGACAAAATCAGTGTCTTTTTTTTTAAAAATCCTTTTTCTTCCAAAAGGATTAGTAACAAATTTTGTCATGTGCTTCTTTCACAAAAATATAGGGATGTTATAGGGATTCTATATATTGTATACAGAAAAAAATCTAAAAATTAGGATTTGTAGGGAATTTTGTAAAATATAGGGATGGATTGGAAACCTGAAAATATTAAAGAAATATACATCTTGGACTAATATTCTTAACGCCTTTTTGGTAGCAGATGTGGCACACCTAGTTATCGTTTGATTTCAATGCAAACTTTAATGTAGCAGCACTGTAAAGTTGACACCCTTGTAAAGAACTGCGTTGATTAATTGCGGTTTTCTGCCACCGTTTTTATGAAAATTAAATATGATTCATTTCATAATTCATTCTCTTAATGTGTTATTCGACATATAACTCTACATTCGATATGTTTTTAGATTTATATTTTGTTAAATAAGGACCTTTGAACTTGGGCTGAGATTGGACAATGTTCGTTTTAGCATCTTCAAATTCCTAATTAGATATGAGCGCGAAATTATCAGTTATAATGTATAATATTGCATATATCTTACATACAAATATTATGTTTCTTAGTACTTGGGTAAATTATCTTATAGAAATTTAAATGATTCTGCATGAGTTATGTATGGAATTCCCAAAATGTTACAGATCAAACAACACTGTGTAATGCTGTATCTAAAAGTAGGTATGACCAATATCTGCAAACATTAGTGTTCATTTAGACAATTCGATAACATGGATAAATATATTATTGTTTTAAGACAGACCTGTAGTTTGAAAACTTTTTTCAAACTTTAACAGGTAACATAGAAAAATATTACGTATATTCAGAATACCCTATCATATACTACCAGTAGAAGTATGTAGATGGATTTGTACATATATTGACGAAAGACGATTGTAGGGGACTAATTTCTTTACTTACTTCAATGCACACATTCTCAATATACAGAAAACAATTTATTCCCATATGTCATTATAGACAACCTAATGTGCTGAAAATGTGAGAATTGTTCGTAGCAATGTTTGTATGTATCTGTGTATATACCAATACTGATGTATGTATATAGTTATATAAGTGTATCGGTAGGACCCAAGTGAATGTTTAGCTCTGGATGAGGACGCATATTTCGATAAATGTATTTTCCTTAAGGATAACGAGATTTAAAAAGAAAACATAAAAGCAGTGTAGTTTCCTTTGCAATACATTTTACTTCTACCTTTGTGGAAATAAGTAAAATATAAAAATTATGTTACAAAAAACAACATAACAAAGTATATTTACACATGTGTCTTTAACAGTTCCCATTTTAATATAAGTTGAATATAAGAGGCAATGCAGATCTGACTGGTCATGCATTAATTTTCTTATATATCTATATATATATATATATATATATATATATATATATATATATATATATATATATATATATATATGTGTGTGTGTGTGTGTGTGTGTGTGTGTGTGTGTGTGTGTGTGTGTGTGTGTATATATAAGATGTTAGAACTGTGTACCCTGAGGATACCTCGCTTCTTCATGTACTGAAAGCTGAATGTTAAATTCTGTTCAAGAACATTGAATACGATTCACACAAAGTAACTGTTCTCAGTATTCTCTCTAGCAGAAATATGTTTGCGTATTTCAGTTATTTGTTAGGTTAGACAAAGATGCTATTTCGTTGTAATTGTTTTAAAAAATGCACATGTAATCAAAAAGATTAATTTCTTGTATTCTTGTTGTACACCAAAATAGTATATTATATCGACCTGAACCTGCAACTTCTGTATTTTATTATTTTAAGCAGTTATTCGTTTCAGACTAATACACTTTTATAATTTCGCCTAAACTGTCATTAAAGTGAAACTTCTAAAACTTCTCCAACAATACACTAATCATGATGGTAGTTGCCGAATAATTTCATATTTGCAGGTCTTTACATAAGTCTGTTTATGTCACTCTGCATACATTAGGTATTTTATAAAAACCAGTGGTTATACAGTAATCGGTCTTACTAAATGCTCCACTTATCTTCCCTTGGTTAGCCATCGTAAGAATTCGAATAGTACCCTGTTGAAGAGTTCAGAGTGGACATAACCCTCCAGACAGTAATTCCAATCGAAATTAACCCCAGAACGATGGAGAAATAAATAAGTGCCCTGGCGATTCTATATTTTTTCCAAGCTTCACTGTTATCGAGTTCACTATTAGCCTGAAACGATATATCAATCAAGCGACAATAAGGTCGGTGTCATGATGGAAAACCTTTCGGTTTTACAAAGGAAATGATCTATCTATCTATCTATCTATCTATCTATCTATATATCTATCTATCTATCTATCTATCTTTATAATAATAATAATAATAATAATAATAATAACAACAATAATAATAATAATAATAAACATAACTCTGAAATTAGGGTCGCTAATTTATGCATGTTCACAAACTCAGATATATAGGAACAAAAGGAATTGAACATATTACCCAAGTGAGTATGTTTGTATGTATGTATGTATATATATATATATATATATATATATATATATATATATATATATATATATATATATATTATCATACAGATTAGAGAATTTTTAATTTGTGCTCTAGGGCGAATACGAATTCAAAATTATCTAACCTGTATGATAATATTATTTATTCATGTTTTAAAATTCTGCTAATGTTATTAAGCATTCTCCTGTATGATCCACGGATAGCACTTTCCGCTATGTTTGGTGTATGTTTGTAATTCTTTCTCTCTCTCTCTCTCTCTCTCTCTCTCTCTCTCTCTCTCTCTCTATCTATATATATATATATATATATATATATATATATATATATATATATATATATTAAAGCACATATGCTACTATTGGTCGACAAACAAGCGACCTTTGGGCGACAGCTGTCACCCGGAAGATATATTTGGGCGACAGCTGCCACCAAGAGAAAACACTATTCCCAACAATTTTGATTTTTAGCTAAGTGTATTAGCAGTTACATAAACAATAATATCATGGTAACAAGTTTGAAACTTATTTTAAACCAATTTTAGTGGAAAGGATGCATACATTTTTACATTTTTCAGTTTCAATATATATTCACGTTGTAGCCTTTGGGCGCCATCCTGTTTTATGTGCATATATCTGTTGACCGTGTATATTTTTACAGGACTATGATAAATTGTGTAATGCTTTTTTTTCATCATCGTTGTTACACATTTAACCGTTCTTAGAAATAATGCGAAATATCATAATCCCACGTCTTGAAGTTAATGAGCTCGGGTTGAGCCAAATTCGAGGTTAAACCGCTCATGGTCATGCATGCAAGTGCGATGCATGCCTATAGTAAAGGTTACTAACAAGCAGACCGGCATGGTTAAAAAAGAAAAAAAAAAAAAAGAAACGTCAGGCTTGCCATGATCAGGATCTGGCAGCCGCTGACCTTAAGGAGAACTAGACCTCGCAGAAACCTGTCCTCGCTAGGAACCAATCTGAACATGGGGAAAATTACGAGGTGTTCTGATTACTAGAACCATATGACTAATGAGCAGCACTCGGCGATGTATCTCAGATTTCACTCGATGATACAGACCAGGTTCCAAATTAACTGAAACATTGTTAATGTAGTTTATTAGATTTATTATCAGTTTGGTCAGTGCAAGTACCTGAAACGTGGACAACATTTCAAAAAAGGAATGGGATTATTTTAAAAAATGTTCCCCAAACTGCAAACTAAAATATATAGCAAACGAGTGCACGCAATCTCTCTCCTTCTTTCATTAGAAAGGTTCATGTATTTAATAATGCATACATGACAGGGTTTCGTTTCATTTTATCAGGGTAATAGAGTTACAAAATGAATCTAAGCAACTGTTATTTTGCTGGTCACGGTGTGACACTTCAAGCCGTGGAAATTATGTATAAATGTATGTATTTGCCAAGGGTTAAGTTAAACAAGACAACAAAACAAAACATAAAAAAAATGAAATTATCCCTTTTCCCATTAAGACGTCACGACGACATAGGTGTCGTCACAAAATGTTATCATTGAAAGAATATGATAATGGGTTTATTAACCTAAATAACAAAGTAGCCATGCGATAAAGTAAAGTATGGCACATGATTGTATCTTACATAAAACACTAGAATCATGTAGCATACTTTATCCTCAGTGTTACCATACAAAGCATCTCCGATATTAACCTGTCTGAAGTCAACATTTAAATGTGACTTTCTTGTTAGATCACACTACAGCATCAGTGATAATTAAAATGTGGAAATACTGCAATTTTCTTTTTTGAAGAAATTAGTTTGATGAAATACAGAATAACATTTTAATTATCACTATTGTCTGAGCTATATTTTAAATCAATCAGACATGAATAGTGATATTGAAAATTTAACGCGGAAATGTTGAGAGGGACTAAGTAAACCATATGTTTCTCACATACCAGAAACAGGGTTATGAACCATATGTAGAAGCTATTCGGTTACATACCTCTCTAGCATACATAATGGCACAGATGCCCGTCGGGCAAAAACAGAAGATACATACAAGCCAGGCTATCAATGTTACGTCGGATGGTCGCTCAAATTGTGTTTCTACGACAGTATCCGGGGAGGCCTGTTTTGATTAAATGATTGCAAATAAGTAGCAACAACGCTATTAATTCCATGCATGACATCATTATTTTTAAAAATGGGTCACGAACTTAAATGTCTCAAAACGGAGACCAAGCTATTTAGGGGATGATTTCTTTTTTTTAATTATTTTTATTTTTATTTTTTAAATCAACATATTTGGTGTAATGATTCTCAGAAAATGCATGCAATTGATACTTTTTGATTATTATTATTATTATTATTATTATTATTATTATTATTATTATAGAAAGACCTACATACAGACAGATGGAGTGTATTTAACAGTATATAAACAATATCGTGGTTATATAGTGCCAGTTACAGGTAAGATTGAACACATGATAAAAGACAAAGTTTTAAATTCTTTTAAAGGTATAGAAACATAAAATATATGGATACAATAAGAAGTTAACTTTTAAAATATAAGGTTAAAATACATCAGATACAAAACTTTATTTGTTTCAGTTAAGATTTCTCTTGGTTCATCGTTTTAAATGCTTCCTCATCGTGTTGAAATAAAACCAAGTTCTGTCTGACAGGCTGGAAGTCGATACCCTTTGCAAGTATGCGTTCCCCGGTTAGTGGACGCTGCCTAAGCGAGAAGGTATAGAGTCAGGTCGATTGCAACCTTTCAGGATTTGTGTATTCGTGAGTTATGTTTGTCCTATATGCGAAAGGCAAAATACTACATATTATATGAGATTTGTTCTATATGAATTATGGCATTGTCTAATTACATGGTTTTATGTCCGGAATCTTGTTAGGTGAGTTTTTATTCCACATATTTTGCCAAGCAGATACAATATGATGGTTAATATAGAACTTATAGTCACGATGTCCGATCTTGTATTATATACTGTTACGACTCCTATGGTCTAAGAAAATGTAACAGAAAGAAAGTGAAACCAACAAATCAAGTAAAAATCAGCAAGCAATTTATTTCTAGGCAATTAAAGTGAAAATTCAAAAAGACACTTACAGTAATGTGAATTAAAATCCAAATAATCCAATAAATCTAAGTGTCCTAATTACAAGTCCTAAATATAGAATGTTCCGAATGAATGTCTGTATCCTTGAATGTGTTGATGTGCCAATGATCTTTAATGTCCTGATGTGCCAGTAGTCTTTAATGTGCTGATATGCCAAAATGAAGTACTTCAAAATATATTTGAATAAGTTCGCATAAATCCCAAAATGATCAATTCAAAATCCAAAATCCAAAAGTCTATGAGCACTTTTATAATCCAATGAATCTGTTAAATAATTCCTCTCAGAATTTGGAATTATTCTTCACAACTGTAATGGCTTTTTAAAAGACTGATGGTAAGGTAGAAACTAAAAAACTGTCCACTAAACATGGTATATATAAAGATAGGTCACATGACATAATATTCTAGATTAATAAATGGTGTGTGACTTTTGACACATAACTCTAAAGGGAATTTTAGTTTTATCTGTAAACAAAATCAACCATTATCTCAAACTGAATCAACAACGTGTTTATCAAAACTATCCTTGAACTAAAATATTAAGTAAACAACCTAATTCAAGGACAATAGTTAAACGTCTCAAACATTATACTAAATATTACGGTTTGAGCAAATATTAAAGTCAAGAAACATTTATAATTTCCGAAAAATATTTATAATATTATATAAACATCATACATAACAATACAAAGTTTCAATCTACTTGATCAATAAACATTGTAATATGGAGGAATTGTCACCATTAATTCGCTTAAAATAATCAACACCAAGGCTAAATCTTACTTACATATGCCAAACTAGAGACAACTCTCAAAATTAGGTTTCTCTCTTTTAAGTTTTTCGTTCAGAGTAAAAAAAAAAAAAAAAAAAAAAAAAAAAAGAGCAAGACAAAATCAGCAATCATCCTTAACTGGAATTCTCTCTCTCTCTCTCTCTCTCATTGAGGCATGGGTATCGAAAATTATAAATATAATTTAACTGGAATATAATACGAAACTTACATGGTCCACATTAGTCTGTGTTGTGATGATCCTTGATTGCGCTTGTTGCCCGTATCCATCCAGCTGCCCGTGTATCGGAAACTGATCATATCCATAGGATTCCCAGTAACGTTGGGGCTGGCTATTGGGGACTGGCGCTCTAGGATGTTCTTTAGATGTACAGGAATAGAAAATGGCCAAATTTTTCATCCTATTTTGATTTAGTATTCAACAATTTAAAGATAAGTTTGAAGAAATATATATATATATATATATATATATATATATATATATATATATATATATATATATATATATATATATATATGTATGTATAAAATTCAAAGTTTCGAAAATTCTTAAAAAGCCGTAGAAAAAGGCAAAATAAGAGGCTAAATCTTTAAAATTACTTACAGAAAGTACGTTGTTTAAAAAAATTCCAGATTTTTCCTTGGTTAATTATTAGAAGAGATTTTTCTCAGCGTTGACATCACGACGGATTCTGCTTCACAGGCTGGAAATTGTTCCCTGTCAAGAGACACTGCCAAAGTCGCAAGGTAGGTTGTCCGGTCGAGGTTTACCCTTGAGGATTTGTGCATGGAGTTATGTTTGTCATGCGCGTGAAAAAAAAATGCCATATCTTCATTCCGATTTATTCTGCATGAATAATGCCACTCTGCAATTAAATTCTCAATTTTATAAGAAGCGATTTTATTTTCGTTCCGAAGTTGATACAAAAAAAATAAAATTCTAACTTTCGAAATTTTAATGTTTTTTGTTTTATACAGCTTACTGTGCATTTAATGCCTCAATTTCTAATTTCTCCCTTTTATCTGTCTGGGTTATAAGACTCTAATTTACTGCCTGGATTTCTAATTTCTCCTTTTTATCTGTCTGGGTTATAAGACTCTAATTTACTGCCTGGATTTCTAATTTCTCCTTTTTATCTGTCTGGGTTACAAGACTCTAATTTACTGTCTGGATTTCTAATTTCTCCTTTTTATCTGTCTGGGTTACAAGACTCTAATTTACTGCCTGGATTTCTAATTTCTCTTTTTTATCTGTCTGGGTTATAAGACTCTAATTTACTGCCTGGATTTCTAATTTCTCTTTTTTATCTGTCTGGGTTATAAGACTCTAATTTACTGCCTGGATTTCTAATTTCTCCTTTTTATCTGACTGGGTTACAAGACTCTAATTTACTGTCTGGATTTCTAATTTCTCCTTTTTATCTGACTGGGTTACAAGACTCTAATTTACTGTCTGGATTTCTAATTTCTCCTTTTTATCTGACTGGGTTACAAGACTCTAATTTACAAAAACAAAACTTAAAAAAAAAGATCAACACATGTAGTTAAATTAATTTATTGACCTTAAAGTTGGTGGTTTAATGTTGATTTCTTTTTAAGTTTAATGTATACTGATTATTGCAAAATGCATTGTTTGGTTTTTAGCCGACTTGGTTATTAGGTTCGAATACACATTTTAAAAAAATAGATTTAATGACCTCTGAACCAGTAGTTCAACATTTTTTAAAAGGTTTCATGTATACATATTATCAAGGAAACTCGTGTGTTTTTTTTTTAAATGGTGGACAGTTGGGTCGTGGTGGTTATTAAATTGTTTGTATCGTGTGGAGGTAGGATGCTGGTTTTTAACAAAATAAAAATAAAGATTGCGGGGTTTGGGGCAGGATGCAGTCTACTACTTATATTTGTAAACAATTGATTGACACTTGATTCCGTATTTTATGCCCATTATATAATATAGTTCTTAATGTTTTACATTTACAGTGTATCAACAATACAATTGGCAATATATATTCAATACAGTGTATCAACAATACAATTGGCAATATATATTCAATACAGTGTATCAACGATACAATTGGCAATATTTATTCAATACAGTGTATCAACAATACAATTGGCAATATATATTCAATACAGTGCATCAACAATACAATTGGCAATATATATTCAATACAGTGTATCAACAATACAATTGGCAATATATATTCAATACAGTGTATCAACAATACAATTGGCAATATATATTCAATACAGTGTATCAACAATACAATTGGCAATATATATTCAATACAGTGTATCAACAATACAATTGGCAATATATATTCAATACAGTGTATCAACAATACAATTGGCAATATATATACAATACAGTGTATCAACAATACAATTGGCAATATATATTCAATACAGTGTATCAACAATACAATTGGCAATATTTATTCAATACAGTGTATCAACAATACAATTGGCAATATATATTCAATACAGTGTATCAACAATACTATTGGCAATATTTATTCAATACATTGTATCAACAATACAATTGGCAATATTTATTCAATATATTGCATCCCTGGAATGCACAGTGAATGTATGCAGTGAAACTATTAATTAAAAAAAAAAAAATTTTTTTGTATTTATCATATTTCTGCAAAAAACAAAAACAAAAAAAAAACATACAAACAAATCTAATGTTACATTGCCAGCTATATGTCTATACAGATTTTTTTTTTCTCGCTGAAATTTGTGTATAGAGGCATACAGAAGGGACACGAAACTCATCTTAAATTAAACACAGCTGTTATGTGATCTGGACAGTATGAACACTCAACTCTTACATATCGACCTTGTTCAATATTAAGTATTTTATTTGAACATCTAAAATTAGAAAGCGATTGTCTTATAGTATATGGCAAACGGATAATTAAGTATCTTTCCACATTTTAATAGAGAATTTACGTGCTTAAAATGATTATTCTTTAGAATTTATTTATATACGCATGTAAATTGTGCATCATACTATCGCGATATATTTTGGGTAAAATAATGCAAACAAGAACATTACTTCCTGCATCTAGCTTGTTTTCAGTGCGCTCGCTCGCTCGCTCGCGACAGAGAGAGAGAGAGCTAGAGAGAGATAGAGATATTATACATTGTTGTGAAAATTACCCTAAAACAATATTTTATATATCAAACTATGAAAAAAAATCAAACTTCCTAGAGCCAAGTTGTTTTCCTTCAAATATAATTCTCTTAAGTAGAATAACTCTGAGATTATATTAGACTGCACTGCACATGGCTGTTTTAAACATGGAAATGTGACCAAAAGCACAAATTACCTATCGTTCTATTCAGATAATAAACAAATGCATAAAATTGCACGTTCAAGTTAGGCATGGCAATACAAAGAAATATAATGAACTCGTACACGTAACGTAACATGTATATTTCGAAAAAATGAAAACTTTAAAACAAGCAACAAAAGAAGAAAAGAAAAGAAAAACCTGAACAGTGCACTTACATGATTATTTTTCTTTATACCATTAATGCTTCTGATTATTTGCCAATAAATTAGTTTAGATGTTGATAGTGAGTGGAATATGTTATATAATCGGCTTAACAAACAAACATTGAAACATGATACAATGCGACACAACTTATTGTGAAATACCATCTGAAACACTTATATTCATTAGCCCCACCCTTACTTAAACGTTATAAAAACGTGACTTCAAAAATGTTACTCTTTATGACATGACAGTCATCCAACATTATTGAGTTTCCATTTTCAAGTTTAGTTCTAAAAGCTCTGCAAAATGATATATAGTCAAAGTATTAATTCCGTTCATCCCTACATGAAATCGGTTTTCGTCTACGGGCATTTAATAATTGTAGCTCTCTGCTGTAAGTGTAACTTGTAAATTATACTTTATCTGGATATAGATCCATCTTGATACTGTTGACTGTAGAGTAAAGTCGGTGCAAATGCTTATATAACATGTTAAACTCTAGATTATACGTGTTTTTTTCGTGACAAGGTCAGCCATTGTTTATTATCTCCCTTAATAGAGACTGCTTGATACGATGCTGTAAATGACGATCTTTTCTGCAAGGCACACCACAATTGTGAAATATAACTTCATTAATATACTTAAATAATCTACAGACGTGTGTGGAATTATTTAATGACAAACCCCTCAATGATATCTTAAAAACATTAAAATCATAACAAGAGGAACCCTAATCAAAAACACAGTAAACACACTTCTTTCAAAATTCATTTGATTGTTTACGAAAACACACATCAACATATTGAAGGGGGAAAACAAACAGATATAAAAACCCTTTATAAAATTTCGGACAAAGGTGGTCATCTCAACGGCCTATCAACTTAACATAGTCGGTAGATCTGAGGGATGTCCCCCCCCCCAAAAAAAACAAAAAAAAACAAACAAAAAAAAAACAATCAAAGAAAGAAATTTAAAACATTAACTAGCCACATAACACAAGCAGTACTTAAAAAGTACCTCGTACACTTTATGATTTTAAAAATACCATGATTAAAAAAATTTGAATGACAACACTAATTTAAATAGCTTTGTAAAATATGTAATGAATTAAGTGCCTTATAGCGAGGGACTACTAACTAAATTACTTCACGATCAAATGAGTCAGTCTCAATCTGTTCTTAACTAATCTCAAAATCAGCGACTTTAAACTAGATTCTTTTACCAAAAGAGGTAAAATATCGGTAATTTTTCTTTTAAGAGGATGAGTACATGCATGTTAAATTGGCATGTGTGTCTGTGTGTGTGTATATATATATATATATATATATATATATATATATATATATATATATATATATAAATATATATATATATATATATATATATATATATATATATATATATATATATATATATATATATATATATATATATACTCAAATTGCATTTCGTACAAACAACCGTCTCTTTTATGGACACTTTAGTCACTAATAATTAGATTAAATTTATCTTTGTATCTAGACTATATTTTGCTTTGTATCTAGGTTACCATGGCACTTGAGGATATTTTTCAACCTTTCTGATGAGTTTGTTCTAAACAGTTAAGGGACAGAGCATTTTCATTCACATTGTGGGGATATACATAATTTTACATGGGCAATTATACATTGCATGCTCACATAAATTGCAATACAGAAAATTGGATACTTCATTTCAACGACGATCTTAACATTCGGCACTGATGATCGAATAAACATATTGACATATATTATGATATATTTACAGAAAATTTCATTAGCCGCAGCTTCAAACTGAACTTTCTACCAAGCCATCTGTAACCCGAAAATGTCATCATACTTTTTAACCATACTTGGGCTATCTTCCCCTGTTCTCCTCATTTAATTAGAACTTTTTTATTATTGTATGTTTTTACATAATGCTTTTAAAAGCACGCGTGATTCCTGATGTAATAATCACACGTTACTTTTTGTAACCGAGGTTTTGGATTGGTTTTCTTGGTGTTTTGTGGCACAGCAACACTTTGAAAGTTATACCATGCCCAGGCAAGTAAAGTAAAGTGCCTTGCCCAAAGACACATCAAGGTAACCGATACAGGCTGATCCAAAGGTGGGAAATAGAATTCGCACTCTTCTGGTAATTAGTCAAAATGCCTTAATCACTGAACCAATGCGGCTTTTTGTAACTCAAGAGATATGCAATGTCAAATTGTTTTGAATGATATAAATGCTCCTGGATATATATACTGTCTTTACCCTAATATAACGGGCAACATCGGCAATCAGCATAGAGCCAGATCTGCCATCATATAGTAATTCTGTAAATAGCAGAACAGGGTATATGCTGTTTCTTTTACATCATGAGTATAATGAAGAGAATAGATCATGCTCAGATATCCCAGTACGTTATGCAGTAGTAGATCTGGGTCTATGCTTTTTACAAACAGATTCATGCTATACACAAGTAAATACAGTACAGTCTAGTTTCATGAATCCAATTCAAAAGATTGCTCCTGAAAGCTGGGTTAATGGAAATGCTAGATAAAATCATATAATAGCATGTTATCATCAATCAATTGTTAGATTCATTGCATAATGTGGAAAGGATTGCTAAACGAAAGTGCCGTAAATTATACTAGACTGTATCTACTGTGAACAAAACTTTCCTAACTTTCCAATTTGCATTGTCATATGAAGAGCTGTAGATAAGAGTTTAATGTAGAAGGAATTTTGCTCACTGGTTTGGAACCAACTGTCTTTTTTCTTTATTTTTATTTTTTTATTTTTTTGTATTGCTTGTTTTAAAAAAAAAAAACTATTGAGAATTTTGTGAACATTTTAAAATGCGATTTTATGATACCATACTGTCTTAATTATCCGGACATTTTTATTCCTTTTGAGAAGTTGTCAAACAGAACTAACTCAGAGTCCGCTTGATTATATGGCTCTGTTTGAGGACTGTTCTCACTGTGGTCAAGTTCTATCATTGCAAGAGTACACAGAACATCTAGAACTTATCAGAATTGTATACTTTATATAGATCAGAAGTGCCATAATAAAACACTGATAGCAGGAGAAATACTCTGACAGCTTTGAACTAAGTGCTTAAAGTTAAACTTTTTTGCATACTTTGAACATATAAAAAAGTAAACGTTCATAAATGTGTAATAAGAGTATCATAAACATCGCATTATAGGCCTGCCTAGTATTTAATAGTCCTGTATGAAGATAACTGAATTTTTGTGCTGAAATGTTTTTTCTTTTTTCAGTCACTTTTGACCTTTTGACCCGAGAATCAATAGGCTTTTTCCTTACCCCAAGTGCAAACCATCCACAAGGTTTGTTTGAGGTATGTGAGTAGAACTAATGTTAATGTGTGGAAATCATTTGTATTCTTTTAGTTACAGTGACCTTGACCTATGTCCGTTTGACTCTAAAATCAATACGTTTCTTTGTTACCCAAAATACAATCCATCTATAAAGTTTGGTAACCATAGATGATGGAGAATTCAAGTTATTGTGCAGAAACCATTTTCTTCTTTTTGTTACAGTGACCATCATCTTGGACTTGTTGAGCCCCAAATCAAACGGATTCTTCCTTACCCCAAGTGCAAGCTATCCACAAAGTTTGGTAACTGTAGATAGTGGCGAACTTGAGTTATTGTGCTGAAGCCATTTGTCTTCTTTTTGTTACAGTGACCATCATCTTGGACTTGTTGAGCCCCAAATCAAACGGATTCTTCCTTACCCCAAGTGCAAGCTATCCACAAAGTTTGGTAAATGTAGATAGTGGTGAACTCGAGTTATTGTGCTGAAGCCATTTTTCTTCTTTTTGTTACAGTGACCATCATCTTTGACTTGTTGAGCCCCAAATCAAACGGATTCTTCCTTACCCCAAGTGCAAGCTATCCACAAAGTTTGGTAAATGTAGATGGTGGTGAACTCGAGTTATTGTGCTGAAGCCATTTTTCTTCTTTTAGTCACGGTGACCTTGACCTTTCCCCATCTGACACCAAAATCAAAAAGGACTTTTCCTTACCCCATGTGCCAGCTATTCACAAATTTTGGAAACTGTAGTTGCCTGGCAAATTCAAGTTACTATGCGGCAACAATTTATTTTTCATTCACAGTTGCCTTGATCTTTGACTTTTGGAGCCCAATATCAATAGACTTCTTCTTTGTCCCAAGAACAAGTCATCCACGAAGTTTGGTAACTGTATATGGTGGACAACTCGAGTTATGTGCAAAATCGAAATTGGCAATAGGTGTACGGATGGATGGACAACATCATAACCAGGGCCGGATTAAGGCGGGTAGTGGGCACAAGGGGCACGTGCCCTGGGCCCCCCTAGTCATGGTGGCCTCCCTGGTTGCCGTGAATAAAATTACACGTGGTTAAATAAATCATATCTAGGTCTATACCGTCTAATACTTTGCCTAATATAACTATGATAATTATACACATATAAAAGAAAGTTTAAGGACAGCAGGCTGGAATGTTTTTGTTAAAACAAATTCCGACCCCCAAAAAGGTTGAAAAAATAGTCTTGCTATTATTTGTAGAAAAAAATTAATTGTCTTGAAGTAAACGAAAGAAAACAATTCTGGCTCGAAACCCCCACCCCCACCCCACCCCAGAGAAATTTGAATGGCCGATCCCTAAAGTTAATAATATACCAGAATTTTAACATTTAATTACTCCATTGTTTAAAAGTTGCTGAGCATGAAATGGATTTCTTTGATTTTACCAGAGTAGTTTTTAGGGATCATAAAATTTACAAATTTAATTTCGAGGGTGAACGAAGTAAAATGGCATCGAACGACTAAAAATACTAAAATACGGATACCTTGTTCTCTCTGCTCGCTTGCATAGATGCCTTGACGGATATAACTAACATTAGTGCATCTTTCACAGATTTACTGACTTAGAAGCTAATATTAATAAATAGTTGCTGATAGTCAAGGAGTGAAGTGTGCAGTAAATTACAAAATAATAGATGACTGGAAAATTTTGCAGTCGCAACGTAGCATTATAACCCTCTTAAGTCCAATGACTGGGTCCTTTCGATTTGGCTTTCCTCGTGGCATTCCAGCTTTGATAGAGATTTGTTTCCCTTCGCAAGATTTCTGATTTCTCTTTCCATACATTTTAATGCTTAGAAACTGTAAAGGTATTATAATTGAATCATGATTCAATTAAACACTTATTCCTAATGGTGGTACAAATCAATAAGGTTCAAGTTTTCATAAACTTTTTTGGAACTAAGAACGTTTAAGGTCTAGTTTTCCCTTTTGACAATAACGGCATGCAGGATGAAAGTGTATGATTATCAAAAATCCTTCATGACGAATACATAATACGAGTATTCAGTGCAACCCTTAAAGGAAAAGTGGCATCAGTAAAACAAATGCCAGCATTCAACAAATATTCTGTACAGAAATATTCCTTACTATGATATACAAGGCACAAGAATGTGTACAGCAATTGAAAGATGAATACGTCATGATTGGTATGTTTTGACTGAATAATTATGAACATATACATAGTATGTGTATTACCGACTCTTTGGTATCCCCCCATAATAATAACAATACTGAAAAATTAAAAAGCCACATGTTTTTTAAATTTTAAAAGATACTGACAACTGATAAACGTTTTCAGATACTCACATATTGCTATATATCTCTCTGTCGTTGACGAACGAATATGAGAAAGATAAAGTATATGATGAAAAAGTATGTATGTATACATGCATGTGTGTATGACTGTATGTATGTAAAAGGGCGAGATTATTTTTATCTGCAAATCTGATCAGTTATTTTGATATAGACAGAAGATTTCAAATGAACTTAATGGCTACAAATATAACTTATCTGATGTATACATCTATCTTTGAAAACTCTCTGTCTGTCTGTCTCTCTCTCTCTCTCTCTCTCTCTCTCTCTCTCTCTCCGCCTATCCCTCTTATAATGTACTAAACTCAGTTGTAGTATAATGGACGGGTTACGCTCATTTATCTTAGCCATTGATACAAGGGGAATTCCCTAATGAAATAGTGTTATGTGATTCTTCGAAATACATTTACCTGGTTTCCCAACATTCTTGTTCCTGAAACTATTGTTTGAAATACTTAGTAGTAAAGGCACAATAAAGCTTATGTTTGTATATGTCATAGGCATATGCACTGACTTTAAATACAGATTACTTGAACTTGTGTCAAAAATCATATAAATCTCGTATAAAGACTTGTCTATTAAAATTTTTGACAATAATATATACTTAAAGTAAACACTCCTATATGTTAGCCAATGATATATGGGACTTCCCCTGTTTAAAATAGTATTATCTGATTGGTCGAAACACTTATGCTTAAGATCATGGTCTCTTTATTCTATAAATTCAGTATAAAGCCTCGCCCGTTCCAGTTCACCGTTTACCGACTACAGTCAACAATATCAAGATGGAACTATACCCTGGTAAAGTATAATTTACAGGTTACACTCCTAGCAGAGAGATCTGAATGCCCGCGGACAAAAAGCGATTTCATTTAAATAGGAACGGAATTTTAGAAACTTGATTATATATCATTTTTAGAGCTTTTAAATATAAAATTGAAAACGGAAACTCAATAATGTTGGATTAATGTGATGTCATCAAGAGTAACACGTTTGAAGGCATGTTTTTTTATGTAAGATTCAAGGTAAATGTGGGGCTTTTAAATATAAGCGTTGCAAATGTTATTTCAGAATAAATAGTTTGACATAGTATAATTTGTGCTTCAATGATTATTTATTAAACTGATCACATACAAATATTTAACTCACTATTACCATTAAAGCTGCAAATAATAACATTTTAATACTAATACAACATGTTAAATTAGAAAATTGTATTAAATGACAACGAATCTTCTATTTTGAATCAATCGCAAGCATCAATGTTATAAAGAAAAAAATCACGTAGGTACAATGTCCAGAGTTGTTACTTTTTGTTTTTAAATATAAGTGTTAGGTGATATGTACACGTTCAGTTTATCTCATTATATTGTAATAACAAATCACCAACTAACCATTACAATTTGAGGGACGGATCCTATACCAACCGATACATTAAAAATACTGACCTAGCGTTAGCAGAATATGTCCCCTTTCCCAACATTGGCACTGATTTTCGAACTCCGACAATGTTATCTTTTCAACTGTCCATGATATTTTGATATGCTTTCCAATTTCCTCCTCCACATTTGTTGATGATGTAAAACTTGATAATGCTAACCGTGTATTCTGTTTATTCAAATCATTTTGCTATATCTAACCTTACACTACATCTTTGACTTTTTATCACTATAAAATCCTTTTGGTCATAGTTGTATAATATATGTATTGCTAAACATATTTCTTCCCTTATGAAAGTTATACGTGCAATACATCTGGTTTAAACATAACATATTTATAATGTACATTTTTTTACACACAGTATTAGCTATCACAATAACAGATTGGAGATAGTAGAGTTGCACAATTCTGGTCAGGATATCTCACTTTAATGTCAAGTGGATCAAGTGCACTTGCCATAGAAATCAAACATTTGTTTCTTCGTACATGTGTACAGTTTCTCAGGTGTAAGGATGGCAGTAGGGCTGTTCTTGATACATGATTTGTGGCCTATTTTGACACATTGTGCACATAACATGAGATTTGGGTGCCTCAGTTTATCCAGTTGAAGAAATATGCAAAGAGTTTGCATAGAAACTAATAATGCACTGAGAAAGAACATATAATCTATTACAGAAGGTGATTATTATAGCAAGATGTTTTAAAGTTTAATAGTTTACTGTGCAAACAATTCATCAATTGCTTTTATTGAGCCATTTTAATATTTCGACTTGTATGCCAAAACACCAGAAAAGTCTGACCAAGTAATTAAAAATGAATACACTGATAGGATCATGTGGTTTTACACTGTAAATCTTAAAAATTAAAATGAAAATAGGATTTGCTCAAAGCAACTACGTTGCCATTTTTTAAAACGTTCTGCTTGGATGCTGGCATGGTACATTAATGATGGGCGCATTATTCAATGTCTGTCCTCTATTTTGGGTACATTAATGCTGGGCACATTATTCAATGTCTGTCCTCTATTTTGCTGAAATTGCATACATTTTTTACTTATCAGTCATTTACCAAAGTAGCATATATTTGTAACTTTGTTTATCAATTGCAGTTTGTTCGGAGTAATCAGTAGAACAAACAACATAGACCCGATTCTGTCGGTGCATTATACGACTTCAGATCAGAGTCTATGTTGTTTGCATTTTGGAGATGACTTGTAAACGAGTATATATGGTAATTAATCATGTATAAGGATCTATACCTGGGTTATAGTTGATCTATGGTGTCTGATATTTCCGTTTTTTCTTATTTCCTTCAATTTCCACAATCTTGGAAAATATGTTGAAGTACTAACTTTGTACTCCAGAATAAAGCAGTTTCCAACAGTGAACATTCCCACATACAGTGAAAGCTTTCTAATCTCAACACTTGTTTCTAGTCCTTTTTGTTCTGATAATGAGGAATCCAAATTGTCAATTCTTTTTAAGACAAACAATAGAAGACATCTTTTCCCACAAATTATCGGTCAGATACCAAGACAGCCTGAACAATAAAATTCTTAAAAACGAGACTTAACTGTACATTTCATAGATGCTATAAAACGATGTAATAGCACATTATATAGAAATATATTGACACCCAGAGTGTATTATATTATGATCAGGGCCGGATTAAGGCTTTGGGGGGGGGGGGGGGTCGGAGCACAAAAGATAGGGGGATCCTTGTGGATTTACAAAACAAACATGAAAGCTGTCCTTAAACAGTCTTTTATATGTGTATAATTATTATAGTTATATTAGGCAAAGTATTAGACGGTATAGACCTAGATATGATTTATTTAACCACATGTAATTTTATTCACGGCAACCAGGGAGGCCACCATGACTAGGGGGGCCCAGGGTACGTGCCCCTTGTGCCCACTACCCGCCTTAATCCGGCCCTGGTTATGATGTTGTCCATCCATCCGTCCACCTATTGCCAATTTCGATTTTGCACATAACTCGAGTTGTCCACCATATACAGTTACCAAACTTCGTGGATGACTTGTTCTTGGGACAAAGAAGAAGTCTATTGATATTGGGCTCCAAAAGTCAAAGATCAAGGCAACTGTGAATGAAAAATAAATTGTTGCCGCATAGTAACTTGAATTTGCCAGGCAACTACAGTTTCCAAAATTTGTGAATAGCTGGCACATGGGGTAAGGAAAAGTCCTTTTTGATTTTGGTGTCAGATGGGGAAAGGTCAAGGTCACCGTGACTAAAAGAAGAAAAATGGCTTCAGCACAATAACTCGAGTTCACCACCATCTACATTTACCAAACTTTGTGGATAGCTTGCACTTGGGGTAAGGAAGAATCCGTTTGATTTGGGGCTCAACAAGTCAAAGATGATGGTCACTGTAACAAAAAGAAGAAAAATGGCTTCAGCACAATAACTCGAGTTCACCACTATCTACATTTACCAAACTTTGTGGATAGCTTGCACTTGGGGTAAGGAAGAATCCGTTTGATTTGGGGCTCAACAAGTCCAAGATGATGGTCACTGTAACAAAAAGAAGACAAATGGCTTCAGCACAATAACTCAAGTTCGCCACTATCTACAGTTACCAAACTTTGTGGATAGCTTGCACTTGGGGTAAGGAAGAATCCGTTTGATTTGGGGCTCAACAAGTCCAAGATGATGGTCACTGTAACAAAAAGAAGAAAATGGTTTCTGCACAATAACTTGAATTCTCCATCATCTATGGTTACCAAACTTTATAGATGGATTGTATTTTGGGTAACAAAGAAACGTATTGATTTTAGAGTCAAACGGACATAGGTCAAGGTCACTGTAACTAAAAGAATACAAATGATTTCCACACATTAACATTAGTTCTACTCACATACCTCAAACAAACCTTGTGGATGGTTTGCACTTGGGGTAAGGAAAAAGCCTATTGATTCTCGGGTCAAAAGGTCAAAAGTGACTGAAAAAAGAAAAAACATTTCAGCACAAAAATTCAGTTATCTTCATACAGGACTATTAAATACTAGGCAGGCCTATAATGCGATGTTTATGATACTCTTATTACACATTTATGAACGTTTACTTTTTTATATGTTCAAAGTATGCAAAAAAGTTTAACTTTAAGCACTTAGTTCAAAGCTGTCAGAGTATTTCTCCTGCTATCAGTGTTTTATTATGGCACTTCTGATCTATATAAAGTATACAATTCTGATAAGTTCTAGATGTTCTGTGTACTCTTGCAATGATAGAACTTGACCACAGTGAGAACAGTCCTCAAACAGAGCCATATAATCAAGCGGACTCTGAGTTAGTTCTGTTTGACAACTTCTCAAAAGGAATAAAAATGTCTGGATAATTAAGACAGTATGGTATCATAAAATCGCATTTTAAAATGTTCACAAAATTCTCAATAGTTTTTTTTTTTTTTAAAACAAGCAATAAAAAAATAAATAAAATAAAAATAAAGAAAGAGGGCAGTTGGTTCCAAACCAGTGAGCAAAATTCCCTCTACATTAAACTCTTATCTACAGCTCTTCATATGACAATGCAAATTGGAAAGTTAGGAAAGTTTTGTTCACAGTAGATACAGTCTAGTATAATTTACGGCACTTTCGTTTAGCAATCCTTTCCACATTATGCAATGAATCTAACAATTGATTGATGATAACATGCTATTATATAATTTTATCTAGCATTTCCATTAACCCAGCTTTCAGGAGCAATCTTTTGAATTGAATTCATGAAACTAGACTGTACTGTATTTACTTGTGTATAGCATGAATCTGTTTGTAAAAAGCATAGACCCAGATCTACTACTGCATAACGTACTGGGATATCTGAGCATGATCTATTCTCTTCATTATACTCATGATGTAAAAGAAACAGCATATACCCTGTTCTGCTATTTACAGAATTACTATATGATGGCAGATCTGGCTCTATGCTGATTGCCGATGTTGCCCGTTATATTAGGGTAAAGACAGTATATATATCCAGGAGCATTTATATCATTCAAAACAATTTGACATTGCATATCTCTTGAGTTACAAAAAGCCGCATTGGTTCAGTGATTAAGGCATTTTGACTAATTACCAGAAGAGTGCGAATTCTATTTCCCACCTTTGGATCAGCCTGCATCGGTTACCTTGATGTGTCTTTGGGCAAGGCACTTTACTTTACTTGCCTGGGCATGGTATAGCTTTCAAAGTGTTGCTGTGCCATAAAACACCAAGAAAACCAATCCAAAACCTCGGTTACAAAAGTAACGTGTGATTATTACATCAGGGATCACGCGTGCTTTTAAAAGCATTATGTAAAAACATACAATAATAAAAAAGTTCTAATTAAATGAGGAGAACAGGGGAAGATAGCCCAAGTATGGTTAAAAAGTATGATAACATTTTCGGGTTACAGATGGCTTGGTAGAAAGTTCAGTTTGAAGCTGCGGCTAATGAAATTTTCTGTAAATATATCATAATATATGTCAATATGTTTATTCGATCATCAGTGCCGAATGTTAAGATCGTCGTTGAAATGAAGTATCCAATTTTCTGTATTGCAATTTATGTGAGCATGCAATGTATAATTGCCCATGTAAAATTATGTATATCCCCACAATGTGAATGAAAATGCTCTGTCCCTTAACTGTTTAGAACAAACTCATCAGAAAGGTTGAAAAATATCCTCAAGTGCCATGGTAACCTAGATACAAAGCAAAATATAGTCTAGATACAAAGATAAATTTAATCTAATTATTAGTGACTAAAGTGTCCATAAAAGGGACGGTTGTTTGTACGAAATGCAATTTGAGTGCAATTTGAGTATATATATATATATATATATATATATATATATATATATATATATATATATATATATATATATATATATATATATCTACACACACACACACAGACACACATGCCAATTTAACATGCATGTACTCATCCTCTTAAAAGAAAAATTACCGATATTTTACCTCATTTGGTAAAAGAATCTAGTTTAAAGTCGCTGATTTTGAGATTAGTTAAGAACAGATTGAGACTGACTCATTTGATCGTGAAGTAATTTAGTTAGTAGTCCCTCGCTATAAGGCGCTTAATTCATTACATATTTTACAAAGCTATTTAAATTAGTGTTGTCATTCAAATTTTTTTAATCATGGTATTTTTAAAATCATAAAGTGTACGAGGTACTTTTTAAGTACTGCTTGTGTTATGTGGCTAGTTAATGTTTTAAATTTCTTTTTTTGATTGTTTTTTTTTGGGGGGGGTTGGGGGGGACATCCCTCAGATCTACCGACTATGTTAAGTTGATAGGCCGTTGAGATGACCACCTTTGTCCGAAAGTTTATAAAGGGGTTTTATATCTGTTTGTTTTCCCCCTTCAATATGTTGATGTGTGTTTTCGTAAACAATCAAATGAATTTTGAAAGAAGTGTGTTTACTGTGTTTTTGATTAGGGATTCCTCTTGTTATGATTTTAACGTTTTTAAGATATCATTGAGGGGTTTGTCATTAAATAATTCCACACACGTCTGTAGATTATTTAAGTATATTAATGAAGTTATATTTCACAATTGTGGTGTGCCTTGCAGAAAAGATCGTCATTTACAGCATCGTATCAAGCAGTCTCTATTAAGGGAGACAATAAACAATGGCTGACCTTGTCACGAAAAAAAACACGTATAATCTAGAGTTTAACATGTTATATAAGCATTTGCACCGACTTTACTCTACAGTCAACAGTATCAAGATGGATCTATATCCAGATAAAGTATAATTTACAAGTTACACTTACAGCAGAGAGCTACAATTATTAAATGCCCGTAGACGAAAACCGATTTCATGTAGGGATGAACGGAATTAATACTTTGACTATATATCATTTTGCAGAGCTTTTAGAACTAAACTTGAAAATGGAAACTCAATAATGTTGGATAACTGTCATGTCATAAAGCGTAACACGTTTGAAGTCACGTTTTTATAACGTTTAAAGTAAGGGTGGGGCTTATGAATATAAGTGTTCAGATGTTTAAAATCATAAAGTGTACGAGGTTCTTTTTAAGTACTGCTTGTGTTATGTGGCTGGTTAATGATTTAAATTTCTATCTTTGATTGTTTGTTTTTTTTTTTGTTTTTTTTTTTTGGGGGGGGACATCCCTCAGATCTACCGACTATGTTAAGTTGATAGGCCGTTGAGATGACCACCTTTGTCCGAAACTTTATAAAGGGGTTTTATATCTGTTTGTTTTCCCCCTTCAATATGTTGATGTGTGTTTTCGTAAACAATCAAATGAATTTTGAAAGAAGTGTGTTTACTGTGTTTTTGATTAGGGATTCCTCTTGTTATGATTTTAATGTTTTTAAGATATCATTGAGGGGTTTGTCATTAAATAATTCCACACACGTCTGTAGATTATTTAAGTATATTAATGAAGTTATATTTCACAATTGTGGTGTGCCTTGCAGAAAAGATCGTCATTTACAGCATCGTATCAAGCAGTCTCTATTAAGGGAGACAATAAACAATGGCTGACCTTGTCACGAAAAAAAACACGTATAATCTAGAGTTTAACATGTTATATAAGCATTTGCACCGACTTTACTCTACAGTCAACAGTATCAAGATGGATCTATATCCAGATAAAGTATAATTTACAAGTTACACTTACAGCAGAGAGCTACAATTATTAAATGCCCGTAGACGAAAACCGATTTCATGTAGGGATGAACGGAATTAATACTTTGACTATATATCATTTTGCAGAGCTTTTAGAACTAAACTTGAAAATGGAAACTCAATAATGTTGGATAACTGTCATGTCATAAAGCATAACACTTTTGAAGTCACGTTTTTATAACGTTTAAAGTAAGGGTGGGGCTAATGAATATAAGTGTTTCAAATGTTATTTCACAATAAGTTGTGTCGCATTGTATCATGTTTCAATGGTTATTTGTTACGCCGATTATATAACATATTCCACTCACTATCAACATCAAAAATCTAAATTAATTTATTGGCAAATAATCAGAAGCATTAATGGTATAAAGAAAAATAATCATGTAAGTGCACTGTTCAGGTTTTTCTTTTCTTTTCTTCTTTTGTTGCTTGTTTTAAAGTTTTCATTTTTTCGAAATATACATGTTACGTTACGTGTACGAGTTCATTATATTTCTTTGTATTGCCATGCCTAACTTGAACGTGCAATTTTATGCATATTTTTATTATCTGAATAGAACGATAGGTAATTTGTGCTTTTGGTCACATTTCCATGTTTAAAACAGCCATGTGCAGTGCAGTCTAATATAATCTCAGAGTTATTCTACTTAAGAGAATTATATTTGAAGGAAAACAACTTGGCTCTAGGAAGTTTGATTTTTTTTCATAGTTTGATATATAAAATATTGTTTTTAGGGTAATTTTCACAACAATGTATAATGTCTCTATCTCTCTCTAGCTCTCTCTCTCTCGCGCGAGCGAGCGAGCGCACTGAAAACAAGCTAGATGCAGGAAGTAATGTTCTTGTTTGCATTATTTTACCCAAAATATATCGCGATAGTATGATGCACAATTTACATGCGTATATAAATAAATTCTAAAGAATAATCAATTTAAGCACGTAAAATCTCTATTAAAATGTGGAAAGATACTTAATTATCCGTTTGCCATATACTATAAGACAATCACTTTCTAATTTTAGATGTTCAAATAAAATACTTAATATTGAACAAGGTCGATATGTAAGAGTTGAGTGTTCATACTGTCCAGATCACATAACAGCTGTGTTTAATTTAAGATGAGTTTCGTGTCCCTTCTGTATGCCTCTATACACAAATTTCAGCGAGAAAAAAAAATCTGTATAGACATATAGCTGGCAATGTAACATTAGATTTGTTTGTATGTTTTTTTTTTTTGTTTTTGTTTTTTGCTTTTTTTAATTAATAGTTTCACTGCATACATTCACTGTGCATTCCAGGGATGCAATATATTGAATAAATATTGCCAATTGTATTGTTGATACAATGTATTGAATAAATATTGCCAATAGTATTGTTGATACACTGTATTGAATATATATTGCCAATTGTATTGTTGATACACTGTATTGAATATATATTGCCAATTGTATTGTTGATACACTGTATTGAATATATATTGCCAATTGTATTGTTGATACACTGTATTGAATATATATTGCCAATTGTATTGTTGATACACTGTATTGAATATATATTGCCAATTGTATTGTTGATACACTGTATTGAATATATATTGCCAATTGTATTGTTGATACACTGTATTGAATATATATTGCCAATTGTATTGTTGATACACTGTGTTGAATATATATTGCCAATTGTATTGTTGATACACTGTATTGAATATATATTGCCAATTGTATTGTTGATACACTGTATTGAATATATTTTGCCAATTGTATTGTTGATACACTGTAAATGTAAAACATTATGAACTATATTATATAATGGGCATAAAATACGGAATCAAGTGTCAATCAATTGTTTACAAATATAAGTAGTAGACTGCATCCTGCCCCAAACCCCGCAATCTTTATTTTTATTTTGTTAAAAACCAGCATCCTACCTCCACACGATATAAAACAATTTGATAACCACCACGACCCAACTGTCCACCATTTTAAAAAAACACACGAGTTTCCTTGATAATATGTATACATGAAACCTTTCAAAAAATGTTGAACTACTGGTTCAGAGGTCATTAAATCTATTTTTTTAAAATGTGTATTCGAACCTAATAACCAAGTCGGCTAAAAACCAAACAATGCATTTTGCAATAATCAGTATACATTAAACTTAAAAAGGAATCAACATTAAACCACCAACTTTAAGGTCAATAAATTAATTTAACTACATGTGTTGATCTTTTTTTTTAAGTTTTGTTTTTGTAAATTAGAGTCTTGTAACCCAGTTTGATAAAAACGAGAAATTACAAATCCAGTAAGTAAATTAGAGTCTTGCAACCCAATCAGATAAAAAGGAGAAATTAGAAATCCAGACAGTAAATTAGAGTCTTGTAACCCAGTCAGATAAAAAGGAGAAATTAGAAATCCAGACAGTAAATTAGAGTCTTGTAACCCAGACAGATAAAAAGGAGAAATTAGAAATCCAGGCAGTAAATTAGAGTCTTGTAACCCAGACAGATAAAAAGGAGAAATTAGAAATCCAGGCTGTAAATTAGAGTCTTGTAACCCAGACAGATAAAAAAGAGAAATTAGAAATCCAGACAGTAAATTAGAGTCTTGTAACCCAGACAGATAAAAGGGAGAAATTAGAAATCCAGGCAGTAAATTAGAGTCTTGTAAGACAGACAGATAAAAAGGAGAAATTAGAAATCCAGGCAGTAAATTAGAGTCTTGTAAGACAGACAGATAAAAAGGAGAAATTAGAAATCCAGGCAGTAAATTAGAGTCTTGTAACCCAGTCAGATAAAAAGGAGAAATTAGAAATCCAGGCTGTAAATTAGAGTCTTGTAACCCAGTCAGATAAAAAGGAGAAATTAGAAATCCAGGCAGTAAATTAGAGTCTTGTAACCCAGACAGATAAAAAGGAGAAATTAGAAATCCAGGCAGTAAATTCGAGTCTTGTAACCCAGTCAGATAAAAAGGAGAAATTAGAAATCCAGGCAGTAAATTAGAGTCTTGTAACCCAGTCAGATAAAAAGGAGAAATTAGAAATCCAGGCAGTAAATTAGAGTCTTGTAACCCAGACAGATAAAAAAGAGAAATTAGAAATCCAGGCAGTAAATTAGAGTCTTGTAACCCAGTCAGATAAAAAGGAGAAATTAGAAATCCAGGCAGTAAATTAGAGTCTTGTAACCCAGTCAGATAAAAAGGAGAAATTAGAAATCCAGGCAGTAAATTAGAGTCTTGTAACCCAGACAGATAAAAGGGAGAAATTAGAAATTCAGGTATTAAATGCACAGTAAGCTGTATAAAACAAAAAACATTAAAATTTCGAAAGTCAGAATTTTTTTTTTTTTGTATCAGCTTCGGAACTAAAATAAAATCGCTTCTTATAAAATTGAGAATTTAATTGCAGAGTGGCATTATTCATGCAGAATAAATCGGAATGAAGATATGGTATTTTTTTTCACGCGCATGACAAACATAACTCACCCATGCACAAATCCTCAAGGGTAAACCTCGACCGGACAACCTATCTTGGGATTTTGGCAGTGTCTCTTGACAGGGAACAATTTCCAGCCTGTGAGGCAGAATCCGTCGTTATGTCAACGCTGAGAAAAATCTCTTCTAATGATTAACCAAGGACAAATCTGGAATTTTTTTAAACAACGTACTTTCTGTAAGTAATTTTAAAGATTTAGCCTCTTATTTTGCCTTTTTCTACGGCTTTTTAAGAATTTTCGAAACCTTGAATTTGACATATATATATATATATATATATATATATATATATATATATATATATATATATATATATCCTCAAACTTATCTTTAAATTGTTGAATACTAAATCAAAATAGGATGAAAAATTGGGCCATTTTCTATTCCTGTACATCTAAAGAACATCCTAGAGCGCCAGTCCCCAATAGCCAGCCCCAACGTTACTGGGAATCCTATGGATATGATCAGTTTCCGATACACGGGCAGCTGGATGGATACGGGCAACAAGCGCAATCAAGGATCATCACAACACAGACTAATGTGGACCATGTAAGTTTCGTATTATATTCCAGTTAAATTATATTTATAATTTTCGATACCCATGCCTCAATGAGAGAGAGCGAGAGAAACAGAGAGAGAATTCCAGTTAAGGATGATTGCTGATTTTGTCTTGCTCTTTTTTTTTTGTTTTTTTTACTCTGAACGAAAAACTTAAAAGAGAGAAACCTAATTTTGAGAGTTGTCTCTAGTTTGGCATATGTAAGTAAGATTTAGCCTTGGTGTTGATTATTTTAAGCGAATTAATGGTGACAATTCCTCCATATTACAATGTTTATTGATCAAGCAGATTGAAACTTTGTATTGTTATGTATGATGTTTATATAATATTATAAATATTTTTCGGAAATTATAAATGTTTCTTGACTTTAATATTTGCTCAAACCGCAATATTTAGTATAATGTTTGAGATGTTTAACTATTGTCCTTGAATTAGGTTGTTTACTTAATATTTTAGTTCAAGGATAGTTTTGATAAACACGTTGTTGATTCAGTTTGAGATAATGGTTGATTTTGTTTACAGATAAAACTAAAATTCCCTTTAGAGCTATGTGTCAAAAGTCACACACCATTTATTATTCTAGAATATTATGTCATGTGACCTATCTTTATATATACCATGTTTAGTGGACAGTTTTTTAGTTTCTACCTTACCATCAGTCTTTTAAAAAGCCATTACACTTGTGAAGAATAATTCCAAATTCTGAGAGGAATTATTTAACAGATTCATTGGATTATAAAAGTGCTCATAGACTTTTGGATTTTGGATTTTGAATTGATCATTTTGGGATTTATGCGAACTTATTCAAATATATTTTGGAGTACTTCATTTTGGCATATCAGCACATTAAAGACTACTGGCACATCAGGACATTAAAGATCATTGGCACATCAACACATTCAAGGATACAGACATTCATCCGGAACATTCTATATTTAGGACTTGTAATTAGGACACTTAGATTTATTGGATTATTTGGATTTTAATTCACATTACTGTAAGTGTCTTTTTGAATTTTCACTTTAATTGCCTAGAAATAAATTGCTTGCTGAATTTTACTTGATTTGTTGGTTTCACTTTCTTTCTGTAACATTTTTCTTAGACCATAAGAGTCGTAACAGTATATAATACAAGATCGGACATCGTGACTATGAGTTCTATATTAACCATCATATTGTATCTGCTTGGCAAAATATGTGGAATAAAAACTCACCTAACAAGATTCCGGACATAAAACCATGTAATTAGACAATGCCATAATTCGTATAGAACAAATCTCATATAATATGTAGTATTTTGCCTTTCGCATATAGGACAAACATAACTCACAAACACACAAATCCTGAAAGGTTGTAATCGACCTGACTCTATACCTTCTCGCTTAGGCAGCGTCCACTAACCGGGGAACGCATACTTGCAAAGGGTATCGACTTCCAGCCTGTCAGACAGAACTTGGTTTTATTTCAACACGATGAGGAAGCATTTAAAACGATGAACCAAGAGAAATCTTAAACTGAAACAAATAAAGTTTTGTATCTAATGTATTTTAACCTTATATTTTAAAAGTTAACTTCTTATTGTATCCATATATTTTATGTTTCTATACCTTTAAAAGAATTTAAAACTTTGTCTTTCATCATGTGTTCAGTCTTACCTGTAACTGGCACTATATAACCACGATATTGTTTATATACTGTTAAATACACTCCATCTGTTTGTATGTAGGTCTTTCTATAATAATAATAATAATAATAATAATAATAATAATCAAAAAGTATCAATTGCATGCATCTTCTGACAATCATTACACCAAATATGTTGATTTAAAAAATAAAAATAAAAATAATTAAAAATCAGAAATCATCCCCTAAATAGCTTGGTCTCCGTTTTGAGACATTTAAGTTCGTGACCCATTTTTAAAAATAATGATGTCATGCATGGAATCAATAGCGTTGTTGCTACTTATTTGCAATCATTTAATCAAAACAGGCCTCCCCGGATACTGTCGTAGAAACACAATTTGAGCGACCATCCGACGTAACGTTGATAGCCTGGCTTGTATGTATCTCCTGTTTTTGCCAGACGGGCATCTGTGCCATTATGTATGCTAGAGAGGTATGTAACCGAATAGCTTCTACATATGGTTCATAACCCTGTTTCTGGTATGTGAAAAAACATTTGGTTTACTTAGTCCCTCTCAACATTTCCGCGTTAAATTTTCAATATCACTATTCATTTCTGATTGATTTAAAATATAGCTCAGACAATAGTGATAATTAAAATGTTATTCTGTATTTCATCAAACTAATTTCTTTCAAAAAGAAAATTGCAGTATTTCCACATTTTAATTATCACTGATGCTGTAGTGTGATCTAACAAGAAAGTCACATTTTTAGATGAATAAATATTGACTTCAGACAGGTTAATATCGGAGATGCTTTGTATGGTAACACTGAGGATAAAGTATGCTACATGATTCTAGTGTTTTATGTAAGATACAATCATGTGCCATACTTTACTTTATCGCCTGGCTACTTTGTTATTTACGTTAATAAACCCATTATCATATTCTTTCATTGATAACATTTTGTGACGACACCTATGACGTCGTGACGTCTTGATGGGAAAAGGGATAACTTCATTTTTTTTTTCAATGTTTTGTTTTGTTGTCTTGTTTAACTTAACCCTTGGCAAATACATACATTTATACATAATTTCCACGGCTTGAAGTGGCACACCGTGACCAGCAAAATAACAGTTGCTTAGATTCATTTTGTAACTCTATTACCCTGATAAAATGAAACGAAACCCTGCCATGTATGCATTATTAAATACATGAACCTTTCTAATGAAAGAAGGAGACAGATTGCGTGCACTCGTTTGCTATATATTTTAGTTTGCAGTTTGGGGAACATTTTTTAAAATAATCCCATTCCTTTTTTGAAATGTTGTCCACGTTTCAGGTACTTGCACTGACCAAACTGATAATAAATCTAATAAACTACATTAACAATGTTTCAGTTAATTTGGAACCAGGTCTGTATCATCGAGTGGAATCTGAGATACATCGCCGAGTGCTGCTCATTAGTCATATGGTTCTAGAAATCAGAACACCTCGTAATTTTCCCCATGTTCAGATTGGTTCCTAGAGAGGACAGGTTTCTGCGAGGTCTAGTTCTCCTTAAGGTCAGCGGCTGCCGGATCCTGATCATGGCAAGCCTGACGTTTTTTTTTTTTTTTTGTTTTTTTTTTTTTTAACCATGCCGGTCTGCTTGTTAGTAACCTTTACTATAGGCATGCATCGCACTTGCATGCATGACCATGAGCGGTTTAACCTCGAATTTGGCTCAACCCGAGCTCATTAACTTCAAGACGTGGGATTATGATATTTCGCATTATTTCTAAGAACTGTTCAATGTGTAACAACGATGATGATAAAAAAGCATTACACAATTTATCATAGTCCTGTAAAAATATACACGGTCAACAGATATATGCACATAAAACAGGATGGCGCCCAAAGGCTACAACGCGAATATATATTGAAACTGAAAAATGTAAAAATGTATGCATCCTTTCCACTAAAATTGGTTTAAAATAAGTTTCAAACTTATTACCATGATATTATTGTTTATGTAACTGCTAATACATTTAGCTAAAAATCAAAATTGTTGGGAAGTGTTTTCTCTTGGTGGCAGCTGTCGCCCAAATATATCTTCCGGGTGACAGCTGTCGCCCAAAGGTTGCTTGTTTGTCGAAGAATAGTAGCATATGTGCTTTAATATATATATATATATATATATATAGAGAGAGAGAGAGAGAGAGAGAGAAAGAATTACAAACATACACCAAACATAGCGGAAAGTGCTATCCGTGGATCATACAGGAGAATGCTTAATAACATTAGCAGAATTTTAAAACATGAATAAATAATATTATCATACAGGTTAGATAATTTTGAATTCGTATTCGCCCTAGAGCACAAATTAAAAATTCTCTAATCTGTATGATAATATATATATATATATATATATATATACATACATACATACATACATATATACATTCTCACTTGGGTAATATTTTCAATCCCTTTTGTCCTATATATCTGAGTTTGTGAACATGCATAAATTAGCGACCCTAATTTCAGAGTTATGTTTATTATTATTACTATTGTTGTTATTATTATTATTATTATTATTATTATTATTATATATATATATATATATATATATATATATATATATATATATATATATATATATATAGATAGATAGATAGATAGATAGATAGATAGATAGATAGATAGATAGATAGATAGATAGATCATTTCCTTTGTAAAACCGAAAGGTTTTCCATCATGACACCGACCTTATTGTCGCATGATTGATATATCGTTTCAGGATAATAGTGAACTCGATAACAGTGAAGCTTGGAAAAAATATAGAATCGCCAGGGCACTTATTTATTTCTCCATCGTTCTGGGGTTAATTTCGATTGGAATTACTGTCTGGAGGGTTATGTCCACTATGAACTCTTCAACAGGGTACTATTCGAATTCTTACGATGGCTAACCAAGGGAAGATAAGTGGAGCATTTAGTAAGACCGATTACTGTATAATCACTGGTTTTTATAAAATACCTAATGTATGCAGAGTGACATAAACAGACTTATGTAAAGACCTGCAAATATGAAATTATTCGGCAACTACCATCATGATTAGTGTATTGTTGGAGAAGTTTTAGAAGTTTTCACTTTAATGACAGTTTAGGCGAAATTATCAAAGTGTATTATTCTGAAACGAATAACTGCTTAAAATAATAAAATACACAAGTTGCAGGTTCAGGTCGATATAATATACTATTTTGGTGTACAACAAGAATACAAGAAATTAATCTTTTTGATTACATGTGTTTTTTTTAAAACAATTACAACGAAATAGCATCTTTGTCTAACCTAACAAATAACTGAAATACGCAAACATATTTCTGCTAGAGAGAATACTGAGAACAGTTACTTTGTGTCAATCGTATTCAATGTTCTTGAACAGAATTTAACATTCAGTTTTCAGTACATGAAGAAGCGAGGTATCCTCAGGGTACACAGTTCTAACATCTTATACACACACACACACACACACACACACATATATATATATATATATATATATATATATATATATATATATATAGAGAGAGAGAGAGAGAGAGAGAGAGAGAGAGATATTTAAGAAAATTAATGCATGACCAGTCAGATCTGCATTGCCTCTTATATTCAACTTACATTAAAATGGCAGCTGTTAAAGACGCATGTGTAAATATACTTTGTTAATTTGTTTTTTGTAACATAATTTTTATATTTTACTTATTTCCACAAAGGTAGAAGTAAAATGTATTGCAAAGAAAACTACGCTGCTTTTATGTTTTCTTTTTAAATCTCGTTATCCTTAAGGAAAATACATTTATCGAAATATGCGCCCTCGTCTAGAGCTAAACATTCACTTGGGTCCTACCGATACACTTATATAACTATATACATACATCAGTATTGGTATATACACAGATACATACAAACATTGCTACGAACATATACATACATACATACATACATACATACATACATACATACATACATACATACATACATACATACATACATACATACATACATACATACATACAAGTTGTCGTCTTTGTCGTTTTTGTTTTGTACAACTTCTACTACAACTCCTATTAATACTAACTACTACAGCTCCTATTACTACTAACTTTATTTCTCCCAGATTAACATATGTATAACAGATATTTAAAGTAAACAACAGTTTGCATGTGGATGAAACAAAAAAGATATAAAATTGTTAACATTGGTTAAAGACATGATACATATTTGTATAAGAAACAAAGGTTCATTTGTTGATGGACGTATTGCTGCATTTATAAATGCCAGATACGTTTAAAAGTTCATATCCTCTACCGAGAACTAAAAATTTCTATATTATAATTTGCATAAGCCTGAATATGTTGCCTAACATTTTCTTGCTACTGCTCTTAAACAATTCTCACATTTTCAGCACATTAGGGTGTCTATAATGACATATGGGAATAAATTGTTTTCAGTATATTGAGAATGTGTGCATTAAAGTAAGTAAAGAAATTAGTCCCCTACAATCGTCTTTCGTCAATATATGTACAAATCCATCTATATACTTCTACTGGTAGTATATGATAGGGTATTCTGAATATACGTAATATTTTTCTATGTTTACCTTTTAAAGTTTGAAAAAAGTTTTCAAACTACAGGTCTGTCTTAAAACAATAATATATTTATCCATGTTATCGAATTGTCTAAATGAACACTAATGTTTGCAGATATTGGTCATACCTACTTTTAGATACAACATTACACAGTGTTGTTTGATCTGTAACATTTTGGTAATTCCATACATAACTCATGCAGAATCATTTAAATTTCTATAAGATAATTTACCCAAGTACTAAGAAACATAATATTTGTATGTAAGATATATGCAATATTATACATTATAACTGATAATTTTGATCTAATTAGGAATTTGAAGATGCTAAAACGAACATTGTCCAATCTCAGCCCAAGTTCAAAGGTCCTTATTTAACAAAATATAAATCTAAAAACATAATAATGTAGAGTTATATGTCGAATAACACATTAAGAGAATGAATTATGAAATGAATCATATTTAATTTTCATAAAAACGGTGGCAGAAAACCGCAATTAATCAACACAGTCCTTTACAAGGGTGTCAACTTTACAGTGCTGCTACATTAAAGTTTGCATTGAAATCAAACGATAACTAGGTGTGCCACATCTGCTACCAAAAGGCGTTAAGAATATTAGTCCAAGATGTATTTTTCTTTAATATTTTCAGGTTTCCAATCCATCCCTATATTTTACAAAATTCCCTACAAATCCTAATTTTTAGATTTTTTTCTGTATACAATATATAGAATCCCTATAACATCCCTATAATTTTGTGAAAGAAGCACATGACAAAATTTGTTACTAATCCTTTTGGAAGAAAAAAGATTTTTTTTAAAAAGACACTGATTTTGTCTCGATAGATGGATAGATGCAAGTGAGAAAACAAGTAGCAGTAATGGATTTTATTTCTTTGAATTAGCATTTCAATCAGTTATGTTATTTATGCTGGCTAATGTATGTGTTCAGTTATTTATTGAAAAATGTTGTACTCAGTTGAAATGTTTCTATTGTTTCCACTATATACTTCAACATTTTCCTATTTTATATCTAGTTTTGAGTTCCAATAGCTGGCGGCCTGTATTTTGGTTCCTTTTTCTGAGACAAAAAGGGGATTTATATAAAGCCTTTCTCTTCGTTTTTCAACCTGTTTGTCCTTTTACTTGTTAATAGTTTAACTCCTGTCAATAACTCTGCATCCTCTAGTCTGTTTACCGACTAAAGTCGGATAAATCTGACAGCTAATACATCTCCAATGTTTCGAATATTTCATTATTCTATATTTCTTAATGTCATGGGCATGGCGTTCTGAATGTATGTTTTCCATTGTATTAAATTATAAAAAACATGAATTCCTTCCTGTCTGCTTTCAAATATATATTATATATATATGAAATACATATAAAGTTACTTCTGCTTGATTCCGTCTAACTGGATTGGTCCTACTTGCCAAGTTGTGTTTATTAAGTTCAAACGTGTTATTGATATTATATGTTCTGTACGTGCATACTGTCTCTTCATGTTACCAGAAGTCCCAACTATGATGTGGTTTACTACCTTGCATATTCATGTCGTTCGGTGTGTTCCATCATGCCCAGTCTCTTCCTGTGGGACAATGTTAAATCTAAGAATATTACACCCAGATTTTATTTCACCCTGTTGATTTTCTTAGTAGTGAATTATATGCAGACCAAACAGAATATACGCACACGTATCTTCGAATACTTGTTATAAATAATTGGTTCTCTACAAATTCTAAGTCTGTAATTCCACTTTTAAATACATAAATGATCTCTTTAAAAACTAAATTTATAAGAGAGGGAAAAATATTCTCAGTCAAAATGATATGACAACCTTGTTATAATATACACTTCGAGTTACAAAACATAACTCACACTGAAGTAGGTTACATAGAAATAATCTTTAGTTACATGGACATACTCTTTAGTTACACGGACATATTATTTGGTAACATGGACATATTATTTAGTTACATGGCAATATTATTTAGTTACATGGACATACTCTTTAGTTACATGGACATATTATTTAGTTACATGGACATATTCTTTAGCTACATGGACATATTATTTAGTTACATGGACATAATCTTTAGTTACATGAACATATTATTTAGTTACATGGACATACTCTTTTGGTTACATGGACATACTTTTTAGTTACATGGACATATTATTTAGTTACATGACACATGTTTTAGTTACATGGACATATTCTTTAGTTACACGGACATACTCTTTAGTTACATGGAAATACTCTTTAGTAACATTTAACGATATTATCAGTTAGATATTATGTGAAGCTCAATATTTGTCAGATGGTCTGTGTTCTAAGTGGCTTATTTGCATGCCTCAAATATGGCACATTTTCCGGAATCAACTAACAGATTTGTGATACCTAGAAAGTTATTGGTCTATAAAATCAGTTTATTATCTGACTTGAAAGATTTAAGTCTGTACTCATGTTCATGCCGTGGATGTTTTATGGTATTATGATTAATGGATCGTCAAATCCTTTCGTACTGTAAATGTAATGGTAACACCAGTAAAATTCATTCTGCATGTTTTATATAAAAACCTGGCTTATGTGAATCCTTAGTTTTAAATGCATTATTTTACAAATCAACGAGCGGTTCATTTGAATACTCTAGTAGAGAATGTGTGAGTCCTGGTCTAATATAATACTACCACAAACAAAATAATATCTTTTAGATCAACACGAACAAATTTTTGTTGGAAAATTTCTAAGCCATCATGACACTACCCACTACGTCTTTTAAAACTATGCCTCCAAACAAATGTGTTTTGGAACCATCCTAGAAATGCATAATAGAAATAATACTACCACAATTTTTTTTTTTTTTTTTTTTTTTTTTTTTTTTTTTTTTAACCCACCAATAATACGCTTAACGTTTAAATTACAAACCACCATTTGTAAAGGAAGTCCTTGTACTTTTTAAAGAACGGAGAGTTTTTATCGGTCATCTGTCGTTCTTCTTCAACACCAAACCTGAATCTTGCTACTGGACGAAGCTTGCATGGTATTCTGGTGACATCATTTACATAATTGATATCTTCTAGTTTTTCATGTGAGTTAATAAACGTAACAGCGTATCGTACTAATTGTAGAGGTGCACCATCTGCAAGATATTTGTGTAAAATTACATATGCATCTACAAATTTGCCCGTTGTTTCAACAGCGTTTTTAATGTTATCGCTCTGTATTCCAGTGTTCAATTTGTCTCTAATCAAATCTCGCATATATTTGTACTTTTATGTGTCAATTTTGCCCCGATCTGAATAAAATATTGTGATCTAATTTTTATGCTGTTTATCTGTGATATGTTTGTGTCAATTGGCCAAGTAATGTTATCGTTGATATCTTTTATGTTTTTTAGTTCTTCGTGAAAAGCCGCAAGATCATCATTAGCACTTTTTAATTTTTTTTTATTTGGGTCCCAATCAGTAGAAACTTCTTGAATAGAATATGTTGTTTTGTCGCCTGAATAAACTGTCGTTACGTAATATGACGTTGCCAGATCATCAATATCACTAATTTCATTGTTGATTTCATGCATTGTGTCAATGTTATGGACACACTACTAAACCATGATATACAACCATACTATACAATCACGCACACGTAGGCAAGGGTAGGTGTACTTATGGGCACACTACTATACCCTCACACAAACATACTATCACAAGAGAAGGGGTTTTAAGTTTTAGTATACACCATAGACAAAGACATGCACAAACATAAAAATATTGGCAATGATTCAAGGCTGAAAACGTTGTACGTATGACTAGAGCTCCAATCCTTTTGCACAGTGTCATTTTACCATCAATGGTCACTACTTTTCTGAGCTAACGAAAATAGATAACCATAATGTTCACAAAACCACCTTTCTATTAACCTTTATCCTGACTCGTGGACTATTTTGACCTTCTACTGTGAGCATAGTGCACAGAAAGTAGCATCACTTCAACATTCTTATACAATATCAAAGATAAACATTCATTTCAATACATTTACTTACTAAAAGCTAGTAGTGGCTGAAGTTTACTAGCCTGCATACACGCCGTTTTGTACTGATTGACCTAGCCACGCGAACAACGTCTTTAGCTACTGTGAGCAGTGTACACAATGAAATATTGTCAAAAGAACGCAGTAATAATTTCCAAAAACCTATGGTTTGCCTCAAACAGAGAGAAGGTTACCCTTTCTATGAGTTTCTGAAGACAAGGGTAAATTCTGTGATAGAAATGTTCATTGGCATTTTTTTTTTTCATTCATCAGTTTTAAAAAAGTAGTGTTTTATTTCTTGTCGAATGACTGCAGTAGCATTTGTTGTATGCCTCCCATATATTTAAGATATGTTATGTTTTGCTGCACACGCCTTGCGGCTACAAACAATGTTACAACATTTTCCAAAACCGAAGACGGGAGAACAGTAAAAACACGTCTTGTTTTATCGACAGTCTGAAATGGACTGACTGAAAATAGGGCATACATTGTTACAGTTTTACTGAACGCATGTTTTGGCTCAATAATGAGAGTTTAGAATAGGACGGCTTATAGGGTGCAGAATTGGACGGGTCATATTTGAGTCATTCTTACACCGTAAAGCTGTGTGCTTGTTTTTTTGGTTTCCTTCGGAAAACGGTAGATCCTGAAAAATTTTCGTGACACATTGTAGTGCCAAAATACGAACAAAACTAAGATACCTGACATGCACAAGAACAACTAAACTCAAAATTTTATATAATCCAATGATTTAAGAATGGGAGAAAAATCGTTGTACAATTTTTAAGGGGTGCAAGTTTTTGAAAAAATTACAAAATTAACGTAACATTTCACATAATCAATGTGACTACTGCCAACATTTGTGGAGAGGCATCTTAAAAACGGAAATAGTTACCATTATCATTCGATCCTCAAGAATGCGCAATCCTGTGATCATGTAATCCACACGACTTTTCCGATTGTTTTTTTTAGAGATCGCATATTCCAGCCTCGAGAACGCACATTCCTGTTTTCTCGAATACGTGATCGTGTGATTAAAACAATTTGTCTGATTAGCTCTCCCGCGATCGCTTATTCGAGAATCGAATACGAGCATTGGAACCTTTAGTCGTTATGGCCCTTTTAGTTTGCCAGATTCTTCATTGTGCGAAGTGGAAGTTTCTGTTTAGCGAAGTGAAGAACTCAATAGCGCGTAATGGACAGCTCGATTGCTTGAGTTAAGGAGATCACGTGGTTGAAGAGTATCTTCTAATTGTCCCTCTCTAGTTCGCATAATCGAGCCCTGAGATCGCTAAGCGTTTCCATGATATGGTCCTGACAGCTTTCCATAGGCATCCGAAATACCCGGATTTCTCCTTTTTATAATGTTATGCAGTTTGTTGTTCGATAAGGATACAGTGTATAAATAATTTGAGTGGTGATGTCTTCCTGTGTGCAGTCAGCTGTGAAAATGGGGGGGGGGGGGGTATAATAAAAAAAGTCATGCTCTATTCGCGTGGTTCAGGAAGAGAGTGTTCAAATGTTCAAATCATCATTTGATTTTATATTTTTTCCACACTTGGTCTAAAATATTATTTGGAACAAACTAGGCCAGTCTGACATATATATGTGATAATCCTAATACAAAGCTCCAGACATGTTTGTCTGAAAGAGATGTTGATCTTCCATTTAGTGGCACTCACTTTCTCAAAACGCGCGTGAAGTCATTTTTGTGTATGCTTGTTTTAAACACTCATAGGTTTCTAAAATTTCAATAAATGTCGTGTAAATAAGAACAAGATTGACTATATTTTCCCAGTTTATATAATATCTAATAATTGATGCTTGGGGATAATATTTTTCGTATCTGGACTCAGCACATAAATTAATAATTCGGGGTCAGTATTCACCAATGTACTCCCTAAAAATGGCTGAATATCAATATTAAGAATTTCACTGCAGGCATGAATAGGAAATAATTTTGATTAACACATGCTTTACTAGTATTTGGATTTGGACACACTTGACAATTCCGTAAAAAAATAAAAATACAAAATAGTGTAAAGAGTAGATAGGGAAATTAACTGCGTACTGAGTCCATCTGTTTACTCGTAATTGAAGTTCTATTGCTGAAGACAGACTAAAATTTATATCCTGGAGAGTACCGAATTTGATGGTCTAGGTCAAGAAAATAAAACAAATAAACCACTATAACCAGATTTTTTCTATAAAATACAAAGACACATACACGCACACACGTGTCCTTTTGGTTTGGAAATCTGTATCAATGCACAAGATTAAGAAGAAGAGAAATGTCACAGCTAATAGGTTCCGAAGCACATGTCTGTGGTGTCTGTGTCTGTGGTGTCTGTGTCTGTGTGTGTAGGATAGAACAAGCCATTGCCCAGTTGAACCGGACAACCAGAATTAAAACTTTGCAACCAAATTTACTCCAGGTCAAAGCCGGACAACCAGGTTCTCGTACGCTAAAGGTAAAATAAATATGGTTGCCAGTATGCAAAATCAATAAATTCAGCAGTCTACACACAATGAAAAATTGAAAATATCAGCTTTTGGACTTCACAGTCACATAATTTGCAACAAATCTACTGCTAAATTTAGAATAATTGATTGATAATTGTTATACTTGGAATGACCATAAAGATTTGCAATCGAACAACCAGGTGTCTTTGCTGGGCAACCTCATATTTTAGTCTGATTGTTCGTCGGGGAACCATCCTTTTTGACAATCTTTCTCTCTATGTATGTATGTATGTATGTATGAATGTATGTATGTATGTATGTATGTATGTATGTATGTGTGTGTATGTATGTATGTATGATCGCCTGTATGTATGTATATGTGTATGTATGTCATGATGTGATTTAATCTGTGGAAGTATTCGTCTTCCTTTCTTTTTATTTTTTACTTTATTCTTTTCTTTAAATGAATTTTAAATCGTAACATTATGCATTAAAGGAATTGTTCTTAATTTAAATATAGAAAAATTAAGTGCAACTCTAGTTGTCTCACACACTGGATAGACTGGTTGGAGGAGTGTGCATTGCTGTGACATTGTTTCAATTTATTCCCAGGTTATTTGTAAATCAGAAACAATACTTTATTTGGAAGCAATCACTCAAAACGCCCCGCTTGTAAAGACAAATATATTTCACCAGCATTACACAGCTATTACAGGTGATCAGTATACAAAGAACAAGACATCGATTCTACTGAATGTCATATTTGAATATAGAAGATCACGCAATTCGCTACGTGCATTTTGATTTAAATGAGGCATGAGATGTGATATGAGAATATAGTATAACCTGCATGAAAGATTTCTGTAAAAATAAACAAAACGGTTGATCTTGATGTTCATATATGTTGAATCTGTTAATCTGGGTGTGCTAGTCTCATAGACACTGAATATCCCAATGCGTACAAAAGTCGGTGAACATTATTTTTTACGGTTATCATAAGACTAAACTAGATTGTGATATTGAAAACAAATTAACCTGATATTAATTTATTTTATGTACAATAAATTGTACGTGTCTCTAGTGTAGTGATCTTCACAGTGTCAGTGTTATGATATAGGTAAATGTATGATATAGGACAGATTTGGGGGGAAGGATAAATGGATATAAAGTCTTCTACTTTTGTTTTACTCGTCTCGTTGCTTCTCGCGATACTTGTCGAATGGCTGAGTGTGTGATTTCAATGATATATGTTTACATGAAGTTTGGTGTTGGAGAAGGATTTAACTAATTGGGATGGCGACATCTTCCTTCTATTAATTACAGGACAAAAAAGAAAAGAAACACCATGCAATATATGGCTTTTTTTTATGTTCACGCACTTGATCCTAAATATGATGCAAGTAACGAGACTGACATGACATATATATCTAAAAATTAAAAACGAAAGTGCATTGTCGGAAACTTTTGTCTCAAACATACATCAATTAACTCAAAGTTTTCAAATTTTCATGAGCATACAAGTTCTGCAATCTGTCTTCAAAATTTAAATGAATGATGTTTAAATAAGAAATAGCAAGATTTTCTTAATTCTATCGAATATTAGTTGTTGTCTAGTTCAGCACTGATTAAACACATAGAAGAAGCGTGATATTAGATGTCCATCATTACTGCATTAAAATCTCGTCTGCAGTATTAATGTTTGACAAATGCACGCTTGTACCGTGGAATGCAGAATTCCCAGTAGGTGGTCAAACGTACGGTATATGAAGCAAGCTACTTTATGCGTTTAGTATCAGAACAACAATGGACATGTCCCCGTGCCCCTACAGTTGGGTTGAAATAAATGACAGCACGAGCTTCATTGCCTAATTTGTATTATCAAGAGAGATGAGATATCAGGTTACGTATTTTGAAGATTTATGTATTCAGAGTCTAGACTGTCGTCCCCGCTCATAAGATATACTTGGCGTTAATATTGTTCACATATGAATACCTTAATATAGAAGTCTTATTGCTGAATCAAAAAATTTGTTTCGTATCTTTTAGATATACTCTCTGTCTGTCTGTCTCTCTCTCTTTGTCTCTGACTGTCTGTCTGTCTGCTGTGTAAAAAGAGGCAATGAGAGAGAGATATGGAGAAAGAGATAAAGAGATTCGTATTAGTCATTTAAATAGGATCTCGTATAATTTTAAGAATAATCTGTGTGCGTGAGTGTGTGTGTGTGTGTGTACGGGGATATCAATAACAACAAGTAAAGGTTCTGATTTAAATGTATTGAAAGATTTTTTTCTTCTCCAGAACTTTAAACTAAGACGGTGTGTGCTTGTGTGTATGCTTGTGTGTGTGAGAGAGAGAGAGAGAGAGAGAGAGAGAGAGAGAGAGAGAGAGAGAGAGAGAGAGAGTTAATCAATGTACCAAAATGTGGTACTTTTCAGGTGGGAATAATTAGGGGTGGTGATTCGTGGTGGGTGGGTTGTGGGAGGAGTAGCTGTGGTAATTTCTGAGGGTTGGGTGGAAATAAGTGGTGGTGGTAATTCTTGAGGGTGGGGAGGAGTAGATGTGGTAATTTCTGGCGTGGGGTGAGAATAAGTAGGGATAGTTAATACTGGGGGTGGGTTGGGAAGGAGTAGGAGTAGCAAATCTTGGGTGGGGTGGGAATAAGTTGGGGTGGGCATTCCTGGATGTGGGGTGGTTAGTAGTAGGGGTGGTAATTCCTGTGGGTGGGGTTGTTAGGAGTAGGGGTGGTAATTCCTGAGGTGGAGTGGGAAGAAGTTGGAGTGGGAATTCGGAGGTGGGGGTGGTGGGGATGGAGTAGGGGTGGAAATTCCTGAGGGTGTGGTGCGGAGGAGTTCGCGTGGTATTTCCTTTCCATGGTCGCTTTTCTAGCTTTAAAACTTATGACCATTCTTCTTCTGTCCGTCTTTCTCTCCTTCTTTTTTTCTGTTTTTCTCCTTGTCTTCTTTCTTTCTCTCTTTTTATCTTCTTTTCTTCCCTCTATTCTTCCTTTCTTAAACTAAGTTTACTTTTCCGTGGTGATATGGGACATATTTACCCCCCCCCTTCTCCCAGAAAGGATATCATACAAGAGAAAAAAACAGCCAGAGAGAGAGAGAGATATTTGATGGTTTGAATTTCAAAACTTAACTCATTTAGAGTAAGGTAAATCGAAAAAAAGTTTATGTGGGAATGCTTATTTGTGGTTTGGGCAGCTAGTGTAAGTGAGTGTTTTTCTGTAAAATACAAAGACACATACACGCACACATGTGTACTTTTGGTTTGGAGTTAAAATCTGTATCAATGCACAAGATTAAGGAGAAGAGAAATGTCACAGCTAATGGATTCCGAAGCTCATGTCTGTGTCTGTTTGTGTAGGGATATAACAATCCATTGCCCAGTTGTACGGGACAACCAAAATCAAAACTGTGCACCCAAATGTACTACAGTGTGTGATTTCAATGATATATGTTTACATGAAGTTTGGTGTTGAAGAAAGATTTAACTAATTGGGATGGCGACATCTTCCTCCTATTAATTACAGGACAAAACAAAAAAGAAACACCATGCAATACTGTATATATATTTTTTTATGTCAATAGTCAGTAAAACAGATATGGTCTAATAAGGATTTCATAGAGTATGAACCTGTATTTGGTCATATGCTGGATTTTATTTTCCTCTGCATGGCTTTAAGCTGTTTAAAGACAATTGGCTACACTGAAGCTCTTATTAAATTACGGTTTATTTGAATCATTGGAATGTAAATTGACATTTGGACCATACGCTTATTTTGTTTTTCAGTTTCATGAATTAAAGATGATTGAAATTAAAGAAAACAACAATTTGGGGACTCGAAAAACAATGTAGTTTCAAGGGATCTCAGTTTTACTAAAATTACAGTTTTGTGTTGTTTTAGTGTTGTGTGTCTTGCAAGAAGCTCTAGTGGATCTTGAAACAATATTTTCCAGTAAGACTCGCAATTTAAGCATGAGTCCCTCGAAAGGACTGACGCTGTACTGGGCGAAAACAATCTCCACGAATTCAAGACAAGACCATTTTTTCCTTTTAACTGTCGAGTTTTGAAATCATCTCTAATATTCTTCTGTGATAAGATTCACAAATTGGCTGCTGTGATACACATATTGGATGTCAGATTGGCACCATTTTCATTTACGACAAACTAAACATCATTAGAACTCTTTCTGTGAAAACCCCATTTCATAATGATCATCCATTTAGAGGGAATAGTGACAACAAGATTTGTAAGACAGTCGTTGTGGCAGTCATATTGGATGTACGACTGGCACCATTTTCGTTAGGACCAACTAGGCATCATAAGAAGTCTATTGGTGAAAACCCCATGTTGATATAGCCATCCATTAGGAGAGGAATAGAGATAACAATATTTTTAAGATACGACTTTCCATTCAGGACGAGTAGCAATAACCAGATTTTCAAGATGGCTGCTGTGGTGGCCATATTGGATGTCAGATCTGCACCATTTTCATTTAAGACTAACTGGACACCATAAGAATTCTTCGGGTGAAAACACCACATCAATATGAATTTCTGTTTAAGGAGAGTTGTGAATACAAGATTTTTTATGTCAGATGGGCACAATTTGTTTTATTTAGGACCACCTAAACATCAGAAGGAGTCTTTTAGTGAAAACTCCATGTTCATCTGACCATCCATACACGAGGAGTAGCGATAACAAGATTTTCAAGATGGCAGCTGTGGTGGCCATATTGGACGTCAGATATGCACCATTTTCATCTAGGACCAACCAGACGTCATACGAAGTCTTTTAGTGAAAACTCCATGTTGATAGGACCATCCATTCAGGAGGAGTAGCGATAAAAATATTTGTAGGATGGCCACTGTGGAGGCCATATTGGATGTCTGAGCAGCACCATTTTCATCTAGGACAAACTAGACCATGGAATTAATGTGAATGTAAAGTTTCAAGGCAATCCTCCAAGTAGTTTAGGAAAAGTAGCAATAAACTTGTGTTAACAAACAGATGGACGACGGACAACAGACCATCCCATAAGCTTTTCTCGTCTATGACCAGTAGATCTAAAAACAAGAGTACAGTGAACCACACCACATTATAAGCCACCAAGTCTTTAATAGTACTCTACATTGATAACTGACATTTTTGTGAACTAAAGGTAAAGTTAAAAAAATCAATGTCTGTGATGTAGAACTAATGTGTTTATGTGGTAAGCATTTTTCTTCTTTCAGTCAGTGACTTTGACCTTTTACCCAAATATCAATAGGCTTCTTCCTTACCCCAAGTACAAGTTATTCACAAAGTTTGGTTGTGGTATGTGATGTAGAACTAATGTTTTTGTGCATAAACCATTTTTCTTCTTTCAATCGGTGACCTTTGACCTTTTAACTCCCAAATCAATAGAGCTCTTCCTTACCCCAAGTGCAAGCCATCAACAAAGTTTGGTAACCGTATAAGATGTAGAAATTAAAGTTATCATGCTGATAATATCTTTCTTTAGTGACCTTGAAATTAATAGGTTCTTCCTTACCCTAAGCTGTCCACAAAGTTTGGTAAATGTTGATGGTGGACAACTAGAGTTACTAGAGCCAACTATCATTATTTTGAAAACACTAATTTCCTAATAATCAAATATTGCCAAGAAGTGTATTTAGTTGAAATATTAATATTGTATCATGTTTCTACATCATTTAATGAACCTTATCGCTGCAAATTGTCAGGAGATATGTGTGGCAAAGGCATTCGTCAAACTCGTGAGAATTGATGAACTTTGGGTATATTCGTATTTTATATTGAAGAGATTATTATGTTATGAATATATTTACTAAAGATTTTAGTACGAATATTGATTTCAGAAATACATATTATTTTCTAAAAAGAATTTAAGTATCAGAAAGACAATACAAAGTTTAACTTACAATACTTTGTTGCAAACAAGGTATAGTGTTTAGAGGCAATCATTATTTTCTTTAAATACGAAATCAAGAAGAAGAAATTGCAGACATTCATTCCATCGTAAAAGTAATGAAGACGTATACAGTGTCAGTGATGGGTATTATGTAAGACAGGCGTATCCCACACAACTTTTCAAAGACATTTCCTAACAATGTTAGAGATCTTAATCGGCTTCCTGACGACTTACATATACGGGCATTAGTAGACCAGGCAAAATTGGATGCACTGTGTTTTTATAATTTCACCATATATTACATTTCTACATTTCCGACTGATAGATCGACCTTCTATCTTATTTATTACATCATAAATGCAGAATGTTTAGTAAATTCTGAAATCGTCACGTATTTATGGCAGTACATACTACATTTTTTTCTTCTTTGTCTTGAATAGTAGGTCCCCAAATTCCAACATATATAGCAGAATATGATTATATCAGTTATCTATGTCTTTTAGTGTGTTTCTTTCTGTGAACAGAACAACTCCGTTTCTGTTTACTCGAATGGTAACGCGATTAGTACAGTTACTAGGGGAAAATAAAGAGGAGAAAATCAAATCTGGGACTTGCTTGTCACAACGTGTGGATTACTACTATATTATGCGGTACCAATGCAAAACAGTTCAACTGCTTTGCTTCCTTGGTTAGTTTCCCACCTCCTCCTAGACAATCAGAAACATATCAGATTCGCAACATTATTAGAGTATTCTTGGCGAGGTAATCCAGCGAGTAGTCGAGGTTTGCATTTGAAAATACATCGCTGCTAGTTGTTCCGTGCAGAATAATTTTATTTTTGTGAATGGAACTGAGCTTGTCAAAGCTAAAGAAAATTACACGAACGAATCTCTGCTGAAGGAAAGTTCTGAGCATATCAAAGTGAACTAATTAATACTTTCAACATACATATATATGTGCATCTTGTAAAAATATAGTGGTTTAGAGGTCGACTAATAATAGGGTTTACTAACGTTTAAAAAAGATCTGAGAAGAAAGTATTCATAGCGAGCAAAATATAATAATGTAGCTGTTTCTACCAAACCAGTTATATGACTGTCAACTCTCCATTTGTAAGGATGTATTCCCTCTCAGAACCATACAAAACTATAAGTTTTCTGGACGTATCAATGACATTGTAATCAAATAATTTCATAAAAATGCGCCATACAATCAATATAAAATTTATTTGAATCTGAGATTGGGAGCGTGGGCTTTCGCTCGGCGTCGAGCAGACGAGATAACATGCAGATTGCTAGGATGATTTTCAGTGTACGTTGTTCTTCACGAAGGCGTAACACGATATAAACAACCCAGCAAAGAGATCAACTTGACACACACAAATGTGCACAGCTCACTCACAAAAACTATGGAAGTTTGGTAAAGCAGATCGTGGAGCACGAACCCCTAATGTCGCTACCATACGACCTTTATTATCATCAATCATCTTCTTCTGCAAAGGAAGATAAATAATCTTCATCTAGAATTATTACATTTGGAGCTAAAGCCCGTCTTTGAAAGGATCGTGGAGGAGTAATGGACTGTCCAAATCTGATTCTAAATGCAACTATTATCTTAACAAATAAGCATACCAATTTCTCAAACCTCAACATTACGGTGTATGAACCAAGATAACACGTGATGCCAACACAAACCGCGTTGACATCTGCTCTCTGCTTGATGAATATCCAAGTTGCTGCGACAGCGACAGGTCTCTGGTCGTTGTTCTCGGAATAAATATGTTGATTATTATGTGTCTTTTCGGGTTTGTTTTAACAAACATTACCTCACTTTAATTTCATCTTTTTGAATGTCTGTACAACAAAATTGGGGATTTTGTTGGTATGACGTGACTATTTGACCTTTGATGTCATGGACATGTAAGCTGCGAAATTTGGGTAGTCATGTGACTAGCAATGCAATGGCGAGTACCAGATCAAATGTGGTCAACGCTGTAGTTTCGTCTCGTCTGTCAACAAATTAAAGACATAACGAATGTTATACTCACAAAATTTCTGAGAAGATAACTAATCTTCCTATCGATTTCATGCAGGTAGGGCTCTACGTAAGGTCGTTTAAGTTTGCTAGACCCGGTATGAAGTGGCTACCCTATGCCGACACCGCGAAATGTCGGCGAATTTCAACTTTTCCATATGCAAAGGACTCTGACACCACGTCCCAACATTAGTGTCAAAATGTCTTAAATTAGGTGCGAAGGGTCAGCGGAAACTCGGACTAAATAACTCTGCTCTAACGTAAAATGTAAAGGTATTAAGCCGATTTTTACAATTATTGAAAATTTGGACAAATACAAAATTATTATTATGAAACTGAAGACTATCAAAGAAATTCAGCAAGTTTATCGAATCACCTGGTAGACGATTCTATTTGCAGGTAACCACTGGCAATTTAAAACTGATATATTAATAATTACGGCTAGACCAACGATAAACGTGAAAATTAATATCATTTCATTGTTGTAAAAATATTAGTAGTATTATTAGTAGCATCTTCTCTAGCCAAGGGTCCACTGCATTCCATATCAGAAGTGGACTGACGACCCTTAGCTATCGAAGATGTAGTAGTTGACGTAATGGGAGTCGTAGTAGTAGTTGTTGTTCGCTCGCTGGTTTCCCGCAATGTTTTGTCCTATGTCCCCCAAATCTTGACCCTGTGCCCCCCTCGCCCCCCCCCCCCCCGGCGCGCTTTTTCATCAGAAAAAGAATTGAAAAATCCTGCAGTTTTTCATTAGTGGATAGTCTCTGTTGGAGCTATCAATGGCCAAAGTCGCAAAATAGGATACAATCTGTAAGATGGCAATGAATATCTATTTTAAAACAATGTATCTGGCAATGAAAACATTCAAGGTTTATGGTTAGTCGGCCGAGTTGTAATGTAAAGTGTTTGACGGCCGTTGATGTAGCGTAGTTTTCGCTACATGAAATAAAAACTTCGCAAATACAAATGTAAAATTACGCCAAGCATGTTGTTTTTAATAACAGATTTAAATCGCAATCAAACATGGTTGAGAGGAGAAAGGAGCGTTACTTTCATCTGTATGTGTCGTAAAAAGCGTCTAATGGAGGCAGGAGCACAAAAGGGTGTGTGCACCGTCGGATCAGCCCAGATCGACTACTGTGGTGTGTCCTTGGGCAAGGCCCTTTACACAAATTGCCTCAGCACTAAATAACTTACTCCCATTGCTGTGCTGTAAAACACCAAGCCAATGAAACAAAGAACGCATATCCGAAAGTTTGAAGTGTCTGCATTTGCAGATATTGGTTACCAGTTTGCTCCCCTGTCGTATCAGCTTTTGTCAATTATGTTAGTCCACTTTATTAATCCCCGAAGCACACTTTGGAAACCTTTTTATCGTCTGCTTGTGCCCATTAAAATCAATTTAGTGTGCTAAGTTATTGATCCGTTAGGAAATATGATGCATTATGGATATTTTATTATTTTTCATAGATCTAAAAAGAATGATTACTCGCAGTTGTGCTCTGTGTCTCTTTTATGTCAAAGAGGTTCAAGATATAAAACTGAGATGAATGATCTGGCCATTTGAAGGACAATTTTATATTATTCGATATCTAATTTTATCACACCCTATGCACCTGAATCATCAACCATCCCGTAAGAAAGAATACAGCATCGTCTTTTCAGACGATTTTAATACATACATTCGTATTTTTACACAGCAATGTGCATGACCAATAAAAATAAATCCGATGAGTCAGATGACATTTTATACAATTTTGACACAAATCAAACAAAATTTTCAAAAATTATTGCAAAGTTTTATTAAACATAAAATAATGGGTTTCATTTATAAATAAGAAGCTAGAATACTTCCGGATAGGATTGGATAAAGTTGTAGGAATCTTGATTAATCATACATACTTGCTGGCATATGCATGGGCGTCCGCAGGTGTGTGTGGGGGGGGGGGGGGGGGCGCAAGATATAGAACTGCAAGCCCTGCGTCCCTTTGAGTTTGACTTTGTCCCCGCCTCCCCCTCCCCCCGACGCCGCCCATACAAATTCATGTGAACGCCAATGGGCATATGTCAGAATAAAAACACCATTGATAGTTTACATGTGCATCCTGAGTTGAACAGGATAGGATGAGAGCGTGTCCTAGTTGCATCACGTCTTTATCACTTCAATGTCAGTAAAAACTATATATACATTTATATATATATATATGTGTGTGTGTGTGTGTGTGTGTGTGTGTGTGTGTGTGTGTGTGTGTGATTATATTATATTAATCAATCGTCCTCAGGAATTAACTCTCTGACTTTACTAGATAAGCTCCTTTTGTGTAGCATTTCAGTTTCTCCAACAGACTGAAGACCGCAAATCTTAAATGTGATGAGATAAATTACATTCTCTGTTTTGTTGCACGTTCTGTTTGGAACATCTTATGTTCAATTTTTCGCTCGTCGCTGTGCTACAGAATGTGTTTGTCTATGTCATATGTTGACAGGTTTTGCACCTTTTATCACTACAGGGACCAGATTTGCTAGGATAGTCTTGGCTTGTGAGTGGCATTAGCTTTGTATCATCAGACGATATATACTTAGCTCATTATATTCGAATAATCAGCTCTTTGTTCATCGTATATAGTTATATTCGGTCATTAATATCTACAACTCAAGACGGTGTCGAGCATGCGCAGTAGTAAGCTGTACACTGGTGTATTTACTTCTGTGCAACGATGCCTAATGTTAAGTGTCCCCCCGAAATATTAACCTGATAACGAGTTGTGAATAATTAGAAAGTCTACCAAGGGATTGAAGAACTGAGCGGGGACTTCTCCATTATGCCACCATGGCAACTTAATGAGGATTTATTACAGTGTCACAAGGATTTATACTCCAGAAGCAAAGCGGTTTGGGTTTAATAGTCAGTAAGGACAAAAGTTAAATCGGTCTCTGGGACCATTGGTGTCCAAAGAAAAGTACACATATATGATTGAGGCATGTATTTTTATTTACGAATTGTTTCATAAAAATGGTCCCATGAAAGCCATTTTGGTTAACAATCCACCTTATATTGGCATTAATAACTACATAATATTACTTCAAGTTAAACCTCATATTTAGACCATCCTTTGTAGTAAAACGTTTGTGCCAGCCGAAATCCTCATAATGGAATATTTGCTGTATCTTGTAACTTGATCTCAATACAAGTTTTACATTACTTCAAGCAGGTACTGAATATAGAGATATTTACTAGGAATCACGTTTGGCCTTTGAATGACAACTATTTGTGGTAAAAAATCAACTATACGCAAGGCGATGACAGAACCTTAGCTGATTAGGTCAAGCGCAAAATCAAAAGATTTGCTCTTTCTTTCAAAATATGGAATTCCTGTGTGGAGTCTTCTTGCTGTAAGACGACTTAGCACAGCACAAGAATCTGGAGAGATCTTAAATACACCGGTGTACAGCTTTCCACCTTGTATTATCAACTTAATGAAACTTGCGCAACTTAGGATCGGCAAATCTACAATTTTATGAGAAACGTAAGCCCAAAATCAGGATTCCACCCTAATTATAGCTCCAGAATGTCACCGAGTAACACAATTCCCAAAAAAAGATGTGCACTTAATTGAAATACGTTTTTTGATACGTTGTTATTTGTAAATTGCTGGAAAATTCTACTATCGTATTCAAAATCACTTGCAGCGAAACATCTTGTTAAGTTTGATGCAAGAGAGGCAGTATATACTTATAACTATTCTAAAATTATCTCTTTATCTGTCTAATAATTTCTTAAAATCACATAAATTAATCATGTATCTCTCTCTCTCTCTCTCTCTCTCTCTCTCTCTCTCTCTCTCTCTCTCTCTCTCTCTCTCTCTCTCTGAGCTAAGCAACAGCTTTATTATCCATCCTTTTATGATGTTTGACGAACATATATTTATAATCAGTTCTTGTTCCTGTATTAGTGATACAAATTTAAATCTTTATTCAAAAATATAATTCTACGTTTTACATGAATTCAAAAAGCAAAATGTATTCGTGCGACAAATACCGTATTTTGTCATCCAAAAGTGCCAAAGTACCTTGATGATTAATAATTCTAGATATGCGAATATATTACAAAGTCTGATTATCAAAAACTGGGAATGAGTACAAGCACACAGATGTATTCGGAATCACTCGCCAGTTTCTTTCTAAGAATCACTCCCGGTTCAAACGTTGATCCACAGCGTTGTAAAGCTTAGATACTTTATTCATTGTTTTCAAATAAAGCGGTACCAGTGACGCATGATTCTAACCGGGCTTGAAAAGAACATTCATTCTTCCGAGATAAAATTCCTGTCCAACATACGCTACGCGTCACGAACGGAGGAGGAAACGCATTTAGCGGTCCTGATAGTAATATCGAATCTCTCTACTGAACGACGTTATCAACAATGCCCGCAAATAAACTTCATTATCACGATATACCGAGATATGCTTTAATTAACTTCGAGTTATTGGTGATTGCTCGCTTGAAATAGTCATTTCGCAGAACCTTAACACATCCAGTAGGAACTGTTATTATTAAAAGCGCAAAACAGAGCAGATTCGAATCCGTTAACAAGAATAATTAGGACACATTCATGGTTTCAAATTACAAATATGTGTATATTTAGGGATAGCTTTCCAGTCATAATATTATTTCCAGACGACACCGATGTCAAACTCTTTTGAGAATGATGTAAGAATAGCGTTTAACGGAAAGCTGTTTTCGAGAGTATGTGTTTGCGCGCGAGACGGAAAGAGAGAGAATGATAAAGAACATAATTTGTACGTACTTATCGATGCAATTAGTTTGCATATCAGTTCCTAAAGATTCTGTATAACTTGATCATACTTATGTTGAGTTAATACACGGCTGAATTTGTTATTAGTTCAAACAAGATGACTTCTGGGTAGGACAACACAAGTTCGATTAATCTGGGTGTTTATATTCTATTAAAAGTTAAAGATACATACTATGAGTGTTTTTAATTTTCCTAAATCATCATACGATGAAGTAAAATGTATATATGTTACACATGATGGGCTCTTTAGCAAACAAAGGCCAGACTCCTTCAATATCAAGTCATCTCAGCTAGACTACTTTTGTATGCGGAGGGGCACTAGGCGCCCTTGTGGCAATTTGGTTTCTATATCAATGCCATCGGCTCTAATATTTATGAAGACAAAGAAAAGCTAAACATACAATACAAAATTAAGGATTATAACGCAGATTGTGGAGTTTAAGTTAACCATGCAGGCTCACATCGAAAACTCTATTTTTCGGTTTTGTTAGGACTGAGGGAGGGGACACATAGCACTGTTTGACAATACGATGACGCTATATAATAGAATTAGCAGTATCAGGGGACTCTCGTGTCACAATAAGGTAATATAGAAAAGTGATACAGAGCAGAGATCTTGTCAGAAAACTGAGACATGTGAGGAAAACATAGAGATTGTTCCAAGTCACTGTGGGAACATTAGCAGTAGTATTCCATAACTCGTTTACAGGCTGATAAAGCTAAGAAGAACTCTTCAACAGGATCCTACTTTTTCAAAGGGTATTCCTCGGAACAGCAAGGATACAATAGATAGTCTTTGCGATCTTTAGCCAAAGATAACGGACCAAAATCAGTGAAATATTATATATATATATATATATATATATATATATATATATATATATATATATATATATATTCAGCCGGTGGAAAATAAATAATAATAAAAATAATTATAATTATAATAATAATAATGATAAATTGACAATTATTATTATTATTATTATTATTAATAATAATATCCTCGTCAACTCCACAGCCATGGTCTTCGTCGTCAATTCAGGATTTTACAAATTTTTAATTCCTTTCACCACCGTCCGCTAAGGGAAACAAGCAAACTTAGCTGTTTCCTCTACAATTTGCCTCCACCAGATTTTACCCTTGAATAAGTTTCACATTTTAGTCATACTTTTCATATAATATTTTAGTCATTCTGTCCATATAAGATTTTGAAATATGATAAACATGATGAAGACATTTTAACTGTTAGCACATATGTTTTTGATGCACGGGGGATGCTAACAAGTTAAAGAATATATAATAAGATAATATAAACTATACAATTTAGGATCCAGATGTAGCAAATCTGGCAATTCACATTAGACACATATTTTGCTCTGCATATGTCCTAGGTACGAATCCTGTGTTGTAACATTTAAATATAAATAGTCGCCCGTCAATGGTCAATGGTTTTCTTCGGTTACTTTACCATCAATGAGCTCCTTTTACCCTTTTTATTCATGGCTAAATGGAAATCTATCAAAACGACTGACCCTTTTATATTGCATTTTAGAAAGAATTACATATCATAGGTAAGCACGAATGTTCCCTTGTTCTTTACTCTGTTGCAGATTATTTGTCAAGTACAGTGTGCTTGCAAAGAGCGTGTCAGTTGACATTGTCCGTTGTGTACAATCGTTTGCAATAATTGCAAGATGTCAACATATGTAAAACATCTACCCAGACTAAGGCAAGTCGACAGATTTCCTATCGTCCAAATGGTCGCAGTGGTTGATCCCACGTTTATGTATGCGAGTTACCTGACATTGCACAATTCATTGATGTAATTATAGAACACCCAAGCGTGAAAATAAAGTGCATAAATGCGAGAAATGGCACCCATCGCCAACCTTTTGTACAATCGGCCATGCGCTTCTTTCCGGAAACAGACGGTACCTTGTGGAAAGAAATGCTGGAATAACACGGGAACGAACTCGCTAGGCAAGCGGAAACTAGTACTAATCTATATGCACAAACCACCCAAACCCACTGGATTTCTAGTCTGAAATGCAAATTATATATATACAGGAAATTATAATTTTTAAAATACCAAACACAGAGAAAAGAGCTTAACCCTGGATGCCACATTGTATATATGGATTCATCATTATATGAAGCAAATTTATACAGAATGACGCATGGTGTTATAATTCGTGTGTGTGTGTGTGTTGGACACTAAGGAATAAAAGATAAATTTCAGTGCAAAATTCAACACAATTTGCCTCAAAATAAAGGCACCTTTGCCACATATAGCCTCTACCTTATTGACTCGTGCTCCAAATCACTTTTCACGAGATATTGCTATAAATCCATATTAAGCTGCCAGCTTGTACCGGAAATGTTTCTCGGGTGTCAAAATACAGCGTTCCCCATATAAGTATAAATCCAATGGTAACTCGTTACAGTAATTTGGATATTATTTCCGAATGTGACTTGCTACGCGGCCCCGCGCTACAGAATCAATGGTGGCTAGCGGCACGAATATAAAATCATATATCAACCCCGTCGGCCAATAAGTTTCAATTATTTAACATATAAATATGAAATACTAAAGTCAATTTTCATATCTAGAAAATGCATATAAAGTAATTATCAGTGACAGAAACAAATTTCTTCATGAGTATACTTTTCATTCCTCTTCTATTGATACTGACTTGCAACGTGGTTCACTGTACGTGGGCACGAGAATAAAAAATGATCTAACTTTTAAAAAATGGCTCATAATGGATGGCAAGCTTGGACATTTTCTACACTATTTGCCAGTTATAGGGTGGATACTATTGTTAATGAAAAAGGTGGAGTTTATTTTGTGATGTTGTATTGCATATAACTTTATTTCTTTCTTGTTGTTCCGTGTCAATTTCTAATGAAAGAAGAAAATAATCTTTTACAATAAATGTCTTGAATATGTGTTATTTTCTAAGTTTGCTTAGATGAGAAAATGTTTTTCTGTTTTGCTTTGGGGTTTTATTTTTTGTTTAAATATGGTGATATGGGTTTTCGACATTTGCTTTCTTGCAAACCACGTATATACATCACTGATTGAACGGATAGAGTGGTCTGTACAATTCTATCAGATTTGCACTGGGTTTACACGAGTAGACAAGATATAAAATGGACCGTCTTAAATATTCACATAACAGGTGAATGAAAGTAGACACTGGTAATTAGTTAAATAGTTTAGCATTATATTAACAAGTCGTTTCTTTATTTTAACCGCTTCTTTCAATCTTTACAACCGCACAATCACGTTGTATTTTGTTGTCTGTATTCCAGGTCTTACGATGATCTCTCCTTCCTCGATATTCGTGTTATCTGATAGAAGTGATATGCTATCGTACCGATGGATCGATACAACGAATAAAAAAGTCAGTGTAGTTCATGAACTTCTGTTAACAGTCATTTGAAATTTGACGAGTATAACAACAACAAAAAACTTCCCGCGGGCTTTTGAGAGCAGATTTGTTAATAGTCATTTGAAATATGAAGAGTATAACAACAAAAGACTTCCCCCTGGCTTTTGAGAGCAGATTTGTCAACAGTCATTTGAAATATGAACAATATAACCAAGAAAGAGAAGCATTCACTTTTGAAAGCAGAAGTAAAATTGGATATAATAAGACATGGTTAGAAAGATAACTGATATAACCATGTATTAGCAAGATACATAAAAGTGACACCAGCAATCAATTTCTGACATTTATATTCTCGTAACCCAACCCCCTTCATGCAAACATTCAAATAATATGCAGTTGACTTAAGTTATTAGCAACTCTCGCCTTTGTAACAATGAAATCCCTACAAAGTATCTAATTTCCAAATTCTAATAATCTACATTTTGCTTTCAGGGCTTCTAAATACATGCGTCTTAAAGAATAGGGGCAAATTATGACTTATGAACTGATTTTCACACCAAACCAACCACACAACACCACCACGCCCACAAACGTGCAAACATTCCCCAGTCCTGCTCCCTCTTCACTTTAGCCATCATTTGCTATAAGAATATAAGGTCAATGATATCATTTAAAAACATCTTGCCTAATGTTATCATATTTCGCTGTTAAATGATAGCACCAATATAATCTACAGGATAGAGAGCTATAATTTGTTCCAAGCAGGAACTGAACCCGTGCGGCAAGTAACGGCAACTGTCGCCAAGCTCTTGCATCAAACACCACCCTTCGCCAAAAACGAAAGATGGAATACGGTGGTCGAATGTTAAGACTCGAGGTGCCCGAAAACTCACTCGCTAGATAAGCGTAATATATCACTAAGCTATATTGCACAAACTCACTGGGTTTCCATTGAAGAATGCATTATATAGACAATAAAAATTATCATTAGACATTGTTGCATATATGTGAAACAGAAAGAAAAGCCCGTTTCCCTGTATCATACATTATATGTTTGGATACATGATATTAGAATACGGCGACGATATACGGACAATGGCAATTAACATTACAACCGCCAGTTTGAAATGAGACCGTATACGGACAATGGAAATTTAATATTAGCCCATAGGTTTAACAGTATAGGACGGTATACGGACAAAGGGAAATGTAATGTTAAAAATATCCATCGGTTTAACATATATTGACTGACTAATACACCCACAAATACTGACAAACACCACCACCTACTGACTAACACCCAAAATCTACTGACCAGCACCCATACCTACTTAACAACACCCACACCTACTAATCAACACACCATTTGACTGACCAGTACACATACCTACTGACCAGCACCCATACCCAGTGACCAGCACCTATACTTACTGAAATACGCTCACACCGATTGACCAGCTGCTACGCATACTAACCAACGCCCACAATGTCTAGCCAACACGCCGTGTTAGTGACCAGTACTCATACCTATTGACCAGCAATCACACCTACTAACCAGCACCCACACCTGCTAACCAAACCACACTGTTACTGACCAGTGCCTAAGCTTACTAACCAACACATAGTCTTACTGACCAGCGCCTACGTCTACAAACCAACATCACACCTAGAACCCAATTCACAGCGTTACTGACCAGAACGCACACCGACTGACCAGCAACCACGCATACTAACCAATACACAGTGTTACTGACCATTAATCACATGTGCAAACAGATATGTAAGTGTAGGATGCAAAGTTAGGGGTAAAGTAATGAGGATTAATACTTAATTTTAGGCAGATAATCACTCACTATCCCCATCCAACACTCACCTTTTTACAGACGAAACAGAGGAAGGACATTACCTTGGACAGAATCCTGCCTAATGGCGACATGCATATATCTGAGATTTATATAGCAATACCCTTTACCTCAGATTATGTTGGCGATGTCGGTAAATTTGCATATATAGTACTAATGTTATAAATAGCTATAATCAAACGACAAGACTCACAATAACACGAAAATGGACGGGACTAAAAGCAATGCTAAAATCACGAAACTGTCACAGAATTTAGCGGAGACTAGAAAAGCCGAGAACATTATATTAAAATGGCTGAGATTAAAAATAATACTAACATTCTGAAACTGTTACTAACTGACTAAAAGTAGTTCTAAAATTCCGAAATTGTCAAGACCATTAGCGGACACTGAACAAAATTCAGGGAAAAAAAATTAAAAATCATAGTTTCGACTAAAGTGATACTAATGTTCCGAAAATATCACCGACATCAGCAGAGACTGAAAAAACAAATCAGGGAAATTGTCAAAATTATGGCATAAACTAAACCAATACTAAAATTACGAAACCGTCACGGACATTAGCGGAAACTTACATAGGATCATACAAATGTAAAAATTATGGTTTACACTAAAAGTAGTAAAAGAATTTTGAGATTTATATGGAACCTAGCAGAGACTGAAAAAAAATCTGGAAAATTTAAAATATGGCAGAAACAATAAGTAATATCAAAATCCCTAAACTAATACGGAATTTAGCGGCTACTAAAAGAAATTCTCCTAAAAAATGTAAATACAAATGTAAGATAAATTTTTACAAATTGTAAAGAAATGCAAGAGTTGAACATTTATAAATTTAAGTTTAAAATTTTTTTTACAAAATAAAAAGTTGAAAATCAAGTAAATTATGATTATTTAGCGAGGACTGATAAATTATCATAACAAATTTAAAATTTGCCAACAAATTTTAATAGTGAAAATTAAACTTTTTTAAAAATCTACAAATGGTTAAAGATATGTACAAGAATTAAATATTGACAATTGTTTAAATGCAATTTTATAAAATATAATTGTTTTTTAAATTAAAGAATAAAAAAGTGCACAATTATTTTTGGGGTTGGTAATATTGAGTAATATTTATATTTCTAGAAACCTCTGTGGCTCTGAAAAGTGACCTTGGGGGTAAGTAAAGGTCCACGGTTGTTAACACATGCTACGCTCTTTTGATGCAACCTTTTAAGTGACGAGGACTAACAGCTAATAAACATCCGTCACTCACCCTGACTAAACAATACCGACAAATTCAAACGAAACGGACGAAGAAAAGGTGAGTTATGTGATGGTCACTAACGCACGTAATTACAATCCAGGACGACGGTAATGGCAGCGGTGGTGGACTCAGTCGAGGTAAAGGTTAAGAAAGTTACAGCTGATGATGGAAGATGCATGATTTTGGTGAACTTTATTGAAAGCAACGGTCCTTTATCAGAGTTACATATGTCCCTCAGAAACAAAATACTACTAAATCATTGCCAAATAAACGAAAACAACGCTCAAAAATGCGGGTGTGAGTGTATCTATATAATAATAATAATAATAATAATAATAATAATAATAGTTTACAAAATGAAGAATATTTTAATTTTTACTCACATTTGGTATATTCTTGTAAATAAGAATCGCCATGAAATTTCAAATATGTCACAACAGTCAATTTTTTTCTAGTGAGTGTCTTGCTTTGGATTTCGTGGAAGAAATGAGTTCTTCTTCTTTTTCTTCTTCTTCTTCTTCTATCTCTGATTTTTCCTCCCTTCTCTCTTTCTTCACTTTCTTTTTGTGTGAATGACATTCTGAAGGTCAATGTCCTTGCTCGTGACGCACAAAACATTCGTCTTTGGATTTTGTGTAGGAACATCTGTTCTGCTTTCTTACGATAAGGGTTTTCTTTTCTTGAAGTTGTGGACATTCTGGACCCCAATGTCTTCTCAAATTCGTGTTAGTGACTCGGTTTGTGGATCAGTACATTTTTGATGAATTCTTTTCTTTGCGCCTGGGCAGCATATTATAAAGCATGCAGTATTTCGGAGACAATAACTTTCATGACGAGTGCCACGCGACAAAATACCGATTCGAACATACTCCCCGAACCGTGTCCTAGTTGTCCAAGTACTCTTCGGTTCAATTCAGTCGAGAACAATTTTTAAAAATGTGGTTTCACGATGACTTTTTCTTTGGAGAATACAATATTTTGTCTGAGATCTTTTATCTAATATTCACACTGTCAAAATACGATTTACTGACAGCAAGATAATGGACATGAACAAATTATCGGTGAACGTGATAGGTGTTTGCTCCTTCATCGTTAGCACTAATTGCAGAATTCACTTTAAAGAGAACATCTCTCAGAAACGCAGCATCTGTTTTTCCCACCATGATGTACTCGACAACAGATGAGCACATATACAGCAAATTGAGTCATTCGTTCAATTCGATGGGGTATCGAAACTACTTGAAGAATTTATTGCTGTTGTTGTTGTCTTTTGTTGAATTGAGGGCTCTGTTTCCATTCAAAGTAGCAAACAAACTTAGAGACAGCAGTTTGTTCTCGGAAAAATCCGTCTTAAGACGATGATAGAGTGGATTGTGTTCCATCAGTACACGTCTGTTGGTTTTCTCGAGTGCCTTGCGAAAGTCATGGTTGTATAAATATATACGTATATATATATATATATATATATACGTATATATATATATATATATATATATATATATATATATATATATATATATATATGAAGGAGTAGATAACAATAACCCATGTACAAGGCAGTGAAACAGTCTTTAATGATGAATACAAGTGAAAAATCCGGGACTTTCTTCTTTCTGGCAATGTTCAATGACAGGGGAACACATTATTGTCGAGTGTATCGACTTCAGGCGGCCTGTCAAACATAAGTTGGCTTTAATTCCTGTCTTTGTTGACAACAATGTGAAGAAGTATTTTGATGATGAGGCAATACCAAATCTTCTTTTTTCGAAAAGAATGTGGTTTCTGCCACGAAATTTAGCAAATATCTTAAGAATTTGGTATGGTTGCATTTATTTTTCATAACTGTATAGAATGTCAAATCTGTATATTTCGTCTCTTTTCATTAGTAGTAGTAGTATTAGTAGCATGTTCGCGTAGGATGATTATTTATTTTCTCTGTGTAAATTGTTTTATTGTGTGTGTGTCTTTGGTGAGTGTTTGCATTTAATAAAGAAACCCGTATGTACATAAAGCAATAAAGCTGACCTAGATAATAAACATTTCCTACTGTATCAGTGCTCTAACCATCTTAATACCAAGCATATTCATTAAAACTAACTTCATCTCCCAAAGAGCATTGGTTTTGCACTATTTAAGGTATAGATTATTATTATTATAAAATAATTATGTAATGCATGAAATTGATATTGTTGATGCTACTCATTTGCAATAAATTAATCAAACCAGGCCCCCCTTGGTACTGTTATAGTAACAAGCGGTGTGAGACCATCTGAAAGAAGACCACCTGACTGGCGATGCTGTGCGTGGCTTGTGTGCCTCTGCTGTTCTTGCGAACCAGGCTTGTGTGCCATTGTGTATGCCCATGAGGTAGGTTCTATATCATTAATCCATAACTTCAGCACAGGAGTTAGAATCCCATTTCTGGTAGGTGACCAGATTTGGTTTTTGCACGGACACTACATGTCACGACTGCTGTAGCGATATATCATGTAAACAAAAACATACTCATCAATAAGAAGAAAATTAATTAGTCTTAAAGTAAAATGATAGGTATTCCAAAAAGATAGTTGTAATTGATAGTGCAGATTCGATCGATTCACATCAAACAATTCTGGAAAGTTGACCGCTTGATATTCATGTACATATCATGACGCGTCAATGTCTTGTCTTCTATGGGTGTATGGGCATATATCTAAGTGATTTCTCCTTCTTGTACAAATATGGTATATATATATATATATATATATATATATATATATATATATATATATATATATATATATATTTGGAGGACCCCTTAGAAAAGTATTATAATCATTGCTGTATCTCAAACATGTTTTAATGCTTTGATTTATTCGCTTGAACGTAGGTTTCATATTCTTGCATATGACACGTATTTCAAGCAGTTAATTGTTTGTCCCTCTATCACATAGTAGAGTTGTTTTGAGTCTGGCAAAGCAATGTCAGTTATGCATCAAAGTCTCATAAGATTCAATAGCTGACTTCCATATATATATATATATATATATATATATATATATATATATATATATATATATATATATATATATATATATATATATATATATGAAAGCAATCTGAGTTTGTCACCCGCTAAACTTGATAGATCTGAGTTCAGTTGACCGACAGGAGACGTAAAATCTTTATCTAGCTAATTTATTGTGAGATACTTTGCAGTTGACTATACTGAGTGACACATTATGTTGGCTATTTCGAAAAGTCCTAAGTAGCAATATAAAAGCTCAATAATAAACATATTTGACACAGTATCAGCAGCTAATTTTCAGTTCATTACCCAATTATCTTATCTCTATCTTCTCCAGTTTCTTCTCTTTTCCAATCTTTTGACTAGCCATTTTCATCGCAACTACATGACAAAATTACCAATATATTGGGTAGATGATGTTGATTTTGCTGATTATGTAACTGCAAATGTAATAACAATTATAATGACATACGTAATTATACTGAGAAGCAAGGGCAACTTATACTGGGAAGCAAGGGCAACAGAACCATTAGAAATTCGATTATTCATTTCATGATTATAGTATTTCACGTTAATAAAGTTTCACATTTTTCCGCTAAAATCTGTCTTTCACCAGCTTGTTTATTATATAAAAGTGTACTGTTTTGTACACATACGTTGCCTACAGATGGCTTGATGAGTAAGCTGCAAAGGACGCGAGGGGTGGAGTGGAACTGAAACTTGTATAAATTTTAGTGCACGGACCTAGAAATGAAGGAAAAGTACTAGTATACTGAATAATAAAGCCAGATTGAAACGCAGCTACAGACTTAATTAGCTAACAATTTTGTATAACAACTTCAAAGCTTAATATATTTTTTCATTCAAACTACATGTTGGCTTTTATTTCAACACTAACACACATATAAATTATCATGTAAGCACAACAAATATAAAAGCAAGCTGCAAAGTAAATCACAAAGTCCTCTGTAGGTCAAATATCGAGAAAATATTTAGTAAGTATAATCCAGATGTATCTTGTAGAACTTTATGCTGAAATTAAAAATCTGCTTCTCAGGTTAAATTAAGTCACATCAAATTCCCAAAATGCACCGCTAATGTCAGCTTAATTCGATTTGTTAGACTCTCCAAAAGTAGCGACTACATTACCACCCTTTATGTTTGGTTTGATTTAATGACATTCTCAGAACGAGATGATACTTGTTGATTATTGATCGAAAAGCGTAACAAAATATGCAAATACCTTTGTTAGTAACAACGTAATGTACAAATATGAAACTTTATGTTTAAACTTATTTTTGAATATTCCCCATAGTCTGTGTTATAATAAATTTATATTTTATCGTTTACTAATACTTGCGTTCAAACGTATGACCCTCACAAAAGTTGGTGCGGCTATTACCTGTTCCTGAAGAAATTGCGATGACTAATGCTACACCATAAGTCCAACTGCGTGATCTCGGCGTATTTTCAAATTGCTATATTTATTTAAGAAAAACTGAAGAAGGCGAGACAAAAGACCCATCAGATCAATGTTATGGACAATATCTCTTCGAAGCACTTTGTAGTTCTTTGAAATGGTACATGGGAAACTATGCCTAATTTAAAAGTAATATCTTAGCCTCCTATCTCCTAACGTAATATGTTCTAATGGATATGTGCTGTTCTTATTTATCCATTTTAACTCCATAAGGCATTTGTATACGTAGTTCAAAGTTATGTACCTTATGTTCAACGGGAAGACTTCTTTTCAATTCCTCTCTCTCTCTCTCTCTCTCTCTCTCTCTCTCTCTCTCTCTCTCTCTCTCTCTCTCTCTCTCTCTCTCTCATTTCCCCCGATGATTGCCTTAATGATATGTCTTAATAAGTTTTTCAACGTTAAAATTGATTTGTGATCCTCTGATAACTTGTATACTTATTGTACATATATATAATAAGCAGTAGGGCCTATTCAGAATTATCTGTTCACGTTTTGACACATTCAAACAGGCAGATCCCCATTTCGGGTGTATATTTATTCGTTTAAAAGAATAAGCAAATGGAAAACGATATACCTTTTCCTGTTGTGATCATAAGTCAGGTGCAATCATTTGTATTGTAAATGACCATAAAATCTATCCCCTTGTACATAAGAGGCATTTCAGCTGGTTCTGCAATGACCTCACACGCCTTAATGAAGGGAATTAATGAAGTCGGTATTTTTGGACAATCTAAATGTTCATTAATTTTTCTGTAAATTTCGGGAATTTGGTTGCAGTAAAGTGTAGCCCAAAAACGTAGTTTTAATCTACTCATATTGTGCTACAAAAATCATGCCAAAGTTATATTTTGACGTCTTTCTTCGTGTTTTACCTTCAATATCAACAACAAAAAGAGAGATCGTTTTCTTTCTTAAATTTCTAAAGGAAGAAAGGCGAGAAACAATTGATATACCGAATATACTGTCTGCAAGCAATGCGGATTATACATTTTAATCAAGTATATGACAAGCTGAAAGGTCATCATGATTCTTCTATATGTGCAGAAATGATTTCGACATAAATGGGAGCCAAACATCCTGGGGAAAGTGAGATAGAAAGACGAAACAGAATTAGGATAACAAATAAGACCTCCTTTGTCATAGGACACACATTTATATTCAAAACCCATATCTTCACTTTTTAAATTTTTGTATTATTGATTATCGAAGAAGAAAAAGGAACTGAAAATAGCAAGTACAACATTGTTAAAGATTATATTAAAATATACTGGAGGGCAATTTCCACGTCAAAGAACTTTAATAAAAGATGTCTATTTTTTTGACCAAAAAGATATTTCATATATAATTTCTTATTTATATTATATAACGTTTTAGAAATAACCCTCATGAGCAAAAAGCAAAGATTTACATAGAGGATTGACATGCAAAGGATTTATCCAATTGTTTTCAAAGACTGTCAACATCTAATTATTTTGTCCCTATTTATCTGTATATTCCCATAATCATTACCACAACGATTGTACGTATATAATTTGTCGCATTAATTGGTAGCATTGCAACCACATCATTGTTGATTTCACAATTTATTGCAAATTCCATGCACAATAATCTCTACTTTTCTTATAGCGATACCTCACTTCCTGATATACCACTGACTTTGTAGCATCATTTTTCGGGGGATGTGTGCATGGTCGAGATGGTACAGGGGTTAGTGCTCACGGGAAAGGCGATGGGTGCCGTAACCCGCGGATTCGGGTTCGAATCTCGGTAGGGTACAAATTAAAATTCTCCAACCTGTATGATAATATTATTTATTCGTATTTAAAAATTATGTTAATGTTATCAAGCATTCTCCTGTAAATTCCAGTGATAGCACTTTCCGCTATTTGGTGTATATTTGTAATTCTCTCTCTCTCTCTCTCTCTCTCTCTCTCTCTCTATATATATATATATATATATATATATATGTGTGTGTGTGTGTGTGGTAATTTTTCTGAGGGTCTCATTTATAGTTGCTATAAATGCTGTAAATTACGTAGAGTCTTCAACAACCGTTTCGGGCATGCAGTTTAAGCCGGAGTAAGCCATGTATGTAAAGGGATCGTGGGTCATTAGCAGGATCACAGACCCAGCGAAGTGGAAGAGAAGCGTGTATGAGGAGGGGCAAGGGTGCCTGAGGCGGGTATTAGTCGACGGACCTGCGCTGAGACGAAGTTGGAGAAGAAGAAGACCAGTGAAGCGGTGTGGTATGTATTAACCCTCTTCTTTTGTCAACAACCTCAAAGGTTCTTTTCAGGATTTGTAATCAAAAAGCAATTGCTGGATTGTAGAGGTGTGTGTTGGATTGTAAAATTTTGTGTTGGTTGTAGATAAAAACATTTAACATTACCATTCCCGTTTGTCCCCATAAACTTTTCGAGCCTTTGACCCTATAAACATTTGTAATCATAAACACTTAAAATGATCATTTTTCGGACGATCTTATTTGTTGATGTTTGAGTGCATAACTTACTGTGTACATTGAACAATATTAGCATTGAATTTACAGGTTACAATCCTTGCGGAGAGCGACGATTCTGTAATGCCTGTGGAGAAAACTCGACTGTATATACGTGAGAACGGTCATTAAGATAATTTGATTACATGTCATCTATAGAGCTTTTAGAACTAAAATGGAAAATGGAAACTCAAAAATGTAAGATTATTTTTAAAGCACATTTCTGTAACGTTCAACGTAATTATCAAAGATACCATCAAAATGTTAGCTCAAATAGTTCCATTTTTCATTTAAATACAGCCAAAGTGCACCATTCAGCACCACTTCACTAAGTCAGCCCTGATGACAATGGCAACTTGTGGATTATGGTCAACCTGAATGGCACCGGCATCTCCAGGAATACGGGTGACCGACTCAACCCAGGAACATCACAACACAGACCAATGTAGCCTATGTAAGTTTCATGTGTTATTCCAACCTAAATTATATTTATCTTGCCTAATTATCCCTTTTTACATCTCCGCTGTAGCTTTATAATGCCTAAATTATCATTCTTTACATTTATTATGTACATGGTTAAATGGGAGTTAATGACAGTAAATGATTATTTTTACTCTGTACGTAATATATGGAAGAGTGAACCTCTTTTTATATTACTGTCATTAGCTTGGTATATGTATATAACGATTTTGCTTTGATGTTGTGTATATTGTAAGTGAATAAACGGTAATAAGTGTTTCATATCGAAATGTTGTTTTAACCAAAACTGATACAACTATGTATATGAATGTAGGATCCTCTATAGTGTCTGTAAGTATTAAATTAATCGGCATTTGCTTTATACTTGGAACAGATATGTGCATGAAACCTCATCGAACAAGATTCCTGACATAAAACCCACTAATTGGAGACTGGTATCTTATATAACAATTCGCAGAGATGAGGTGGTAGTGTGCCCCACGTATATGTAACACATTTACATGATCTGCGCATTACTACTGAAGGGTGAACCATGACCTGACTTTATACATTGCACTTTAACAGTGCCAACTAACAGGGAAATGCATTATTCTCAAGTGTGTTGACCCCAGCCTGTGAGACAGATTTGTTTTGCTTTGGGGGTTGGGGGTGGGGGTGCGTTTTTTTCTTCTTCTGTCAACTCGGTAAAAAAGCTTTTTTTCATGGTGAATCGTGAGTATGTATTTGACTTTCTAAAAGAATGCGGTTCCTACGAACAATTTTCACCAGATTTTACCTTTATTCACTGTATCTTTTTATAAATTTCAAGGAATTTAAAATGTTTACAATTTATTTTTGCAACCTTACCTTTTACTCGGCAGTCTATAGCTGGAATATAGCTAATATGTTTCTAAACACGATATATCTATCTATCTATCTATCTCTTTATATATATATGTATATATATATATATATATATATATATATATATATATATATATATATATATATATATATATGTGTGATGTGATGTGTGTATGTGCGGAAAAGCATATCCATCCCAATTTTCTTCTTTTCAAATTTTTATTTACCATGTTCTAGAGGCTCAAGTCTCATTACATGTCAAATGAAGGTCACCAGTTACAATAGTTTTATTATTAAACTTAAAGAAAAAATATGGGAAATTGTATTATCCTGAGAGGGATTTAACTGTTGATTATATATTTTTAAGAACCATAACTCTTTAACTAGCAGATCACTAATTGACAATGAAGCACTATAATCGAAATGTCGAAATGGGAATAGACTTATTGCATGCTTTTTGGAATGGTTGCGTTTTCTTTTTATATTGGTATCGTGTAATTCTTTGTTCCTGTTATTTTCATCTGCCTGCCAAAAGGCGGTCAGGTGATTATATATGTATACAATATTGGAAAAGGTGGTATTCATGTCCGTGGTTATTAGGATTCTTATCGGCACTTCTTAATAAATAACGTCATAGCCGATTATTGTCGTAACCTTCATGACCTATAGCGAATCTAAAGCATAATACAGACTCTTTGGGGAGCATTTGCTTTGATAACTAATCTGTGTCTGGTTTACGGACGTACATATCTCAGTCTGGTATACAGGTGTACTCAAAGCACACTTTCATGTCTCTGTTGGACGCATGTCGGTCGAAGAAAGGGAACTTATATCGAGAAATTTAAATAAGGCAGCTGTGCATATATATTATTTTTGTTTGTTTTGCATTTAATTATGCAGTAAATATCGATAATTGGGTGTAATTAGCATTTAATTCCTGAATATTAACAACATATTTAAACAAAAATAAGTATTTTGTTACCTATGACTAAATGGAGCAAATTTATCAGTATGTACTGTAGCAAGAAATCATCAGTTCAAATCGATTTGTTTAAAGAGAAAAACAATCGGTATTCGAAATATTTGTCATAACGAGGAATGTCAATACTTATGATTTAAGATATTTATGGGATATTGGAATTGCATGTATTTCATCGGAAGAAAAGATACGAACAGCATTTGTTATTTGTAACTTTCGAATCTATAAATTTGAAAGTTAAAAAGTGCGATAGATGGAGAAGAAAAAAGAAATATTAGAAGAAAGCCGATTCCGGAAAGGTTTAAAAGCTTTTAAACATGGAGCTAAGAGATTTGTTACTTTTCTATTTTCTCACGTGGGACTCACATGTCTCGTGGTCGCCTACACCATTTTGGGAGGATTCATTTTCATGGCACTTGAATCTCCGTATGAGATTTATCAACGTGAATTAACTGTTACGAATCAGAAAGTCTTTCTTGACCAGATAATAAATTTGGTGGATAATACTACAATGATCGACTTGCTATATAATAAACAAATGTGGACCGCAGAAGTTGACCACCTTCTTAGACATTTTCAAAAGGAAGTTTACAAATTCACAAATGAGAGAAACTGGGACGGTAGGACTGGGGACGAGGAGTTACAGTGGTCATTTGCCGGAGCGTTACTCTATTCAGTAACGGTGATTACAACAATCGGTAAGTCAATCAGTGAACCTAACTAAAGTTGGTGGTAACAGTCCTTCTAAAACATAATGATGTACTAAATTATTCTGCTTCATACGGAATTTTCGTCATAGTTGTGCATATCTAGATGAAAAAAATCCGAAAGTATGGATTGGTTTTCATCATCATACTTAAACCGTCCACTGACTCTTTAGAATTGCTGCATCCCATGGTTAATTTTTTTTTGTTTTTTGTCAAAACTATTTTTGGAAATAAAAGATACTGTACGCTGATGGATGCCTTACAGAATAATAACATAACCATATTAGATATTTCTGATGTTTGCCATATTTGAACAGAATTCATCATTTACTTCCTTTAGTTGCAGGTTTTATTCATTAAATGCGAACTCAAACGTCTAATTTATTGCTAAATCTGTGCGGGTACCCCGCAAAGTGAGATGTGGATTATTTATTTTTTTATATTTTTATTTTAGGGATTTATTTGTGTTCGGCTACTACTCTTACTACTACTACTACTACTACTACTAATAATAATAATAATAATAATAATAATAATAATAATAATAATAATAATATTTACGCTGCTGTTCCTACTACTAATTCTACTATTTCTACGACAGCTGCTGCTATGACAACACAAAATGTTACTTCCAGCAAGTATGAACATTATCAAAATAGTTGATGAATAGATAAAGTTCAGGTCAGTTCAAACATTTTATTTCCGTAAGTGTTACAATGGAATTGGGCTAGAGGTTCTCACAACTTAGAAAACACCCTTTCCCTACAAAAAGTTAAACATCGTACATGGATAACGGCAAACGAATATTACAATACGATATTACTGAAAGAAACAGATAAAGTAACATAAGATCCAACGTTTCAAAAGAAAGAGAGGGTAAAATATATCGCCCAAACTGGGTATTAATGATTGTTATGAGAAAACAAAAGGATTGTCAGGAAAATGTCAACTAAATAATAATATTAACTTCATAAGAAAAATCAGTTTTTTTAAACGAATAATCAATGATAAATATAATGGTAAGAAAGCAAATCAACAAAGTAAAACTAAATAAAAACTGAGGCATAAGTATGCGTGTTTGTTATTGGCTTTTCAAGACATTAATTTTGTTATTTCTACTAGAATATACATTAAACGCATTTGCTAGCTAAAAGCTGGATACATTTTTATTTGTGAACAAGTGTTACTTCAGTTTGTAAATGTATAAGCGTGTAAAAACAATAAATTTTCTGCTTGACAATGGCTTTCGTGCTCAGAGTTTAAAAGAGCAATTTGTCGTTTGAAGTAACAGCTGTGTGAATCTTGTTCAGATGAAATAAAGCAAAATGTGTGCAAATGTCCGATGAGGGTGAACTCTTGAAATGATCCATTTATATGATCTTAAGAGGTGATATGGTAGAGACTCTCTAAAACGGAAATAAATCAGGAGAAGATGTTCACAAGCACTACAACTTTTGTAATTGGAGTAATACTTATTTTTGGTGGCTCAAAAAAAAAGAGAAATAAATCAAATCTTTAAGGAAAGATAATTAAAGTACAGAACGTCGGGTAATATTTCTCCTTTCAATGGCATGATATAACCAAAGTCTTTTTAATATCTGATGAGATTCGCAAATAGTGCATGATTATATTGCTCACTTCCGGTTTAGTTTTTCTTTACGAGTGTGATGAAAAGTCATCATCTAAAACTTGTGTTTGATTGGTTGTATCGACCAGTTTTTCAAATAGAGCAAAACAGTAGGTTGGGCTGATATGAAATACTTTATAAAAGAATCATTAATATCTGCTGCTTCAATGTGTAAGAGATTATTCGAGCTAAATATATGTATCTCATTTTAATGTATGTGTGACACAGTTTGACCGTGTATGAGAAGCCGAGTCACGCATTTGGCAAATTTCCATGAGTGTAAGAGACGTGATTTCCAGTGTCTATTACCAGTTAAGATTATTTCTTTTCCAATTGTACGTATTGTAACTTTTGTCTTGCATCACATGACTTGGACCTGATATTATATTTTCATGGTCAAACACAGATTCTACTAAAAATGCTGATGTTTGATCGGCCAATGGAAGAGCACTGCCGAATCAGTCTTTATAATCCTGGGTTGAATATGAGTCTCAAAATTAAAATGTGCAGTAACCTAATATTATTACAAAAACACAAACTAACAAAACTTTCTGTATTTCATTATTAATTAGTAAACTAATTTTTTGGGTAATGTCGAGATAAATAATTATGTTAAACATATACACGTCAAACAAAGGTTCATCGTAAGGGTTATCGATTATAAATGGAATAGTCTTGCTGATAGAGCAGAGTCTCAACTGATCAACCGACCTCTATGTAACAAATTGTAAACTGATTTTGAGTTAAGAACAACATTTGTTTATCATTCTTATCCGCACACCATTCATCTTCACACCATTACACTATTATCAATAAAATCAAAGTAAAGTCTAGACTTCAGTTACATAGAAATTTGTATTTATGTTAGTATTGTCCATTTCGTTTTATTAACCGTGTCGTTATTTTGCTATATTTCTCCATCTGTAGGCCTCTTTCACACTGTACATCCGCATATTAACATCTCAGCCAAAGTACAAATGTCAACCTTCCGTCGGATTTTTCTATAACATGGGCTCTTGTTCTTATGCAAATCGTAGACTATCTGACAGCAGAATATATCCCGTACACACACACACACACACACACACACACACACACATATATATATATATATATATATATATATATATATATATATATATATATATATATATATATATAATTACACGCAAATGTGCTTCAGCTACTCACACAACAAGAAAAAATGCCAAATTAAGCAAAATGCAGCATATGTAAGGGGCACATTGTTCTACCTAAACACTATCTGAGTACATGAAACATATCACAGGAAGTATAAAAAAATTTTTCGTACACGTGAAAAAGGATTAAAATGATGACTAAACCTAATAAGACAGAAAAAAAGTGTTACAATGAGATGGCTGTAAGCGTTGAATTCCATAAAAAGTGTAGTATACATACAAATCATTATACTGTGTGTTATGTATAAGAAGATTGTCCCAAAATTTTATATCATCGAATATCTTCAAAGCAGCAGCATCGAGGGTAATCGAACCACATATGGGCGGCGTTTCCGCGCCATCCACACCCTTTCAGACACCCAAAGCGTATACGACTATACTTTCAAAAAAGTCTGTTTGGGCCATATCCCCACCAGATACACTAAAGCCAGGCATGTTATGTTAAAAATGCTCATCTCTTGGGTAGCCCCTCTAGAGCCATGAGAGCAAGCCCACGCCGCCTCGGCCACCCGGGTCTCTAGGGCGTCTGCCAAGACTTTACAAAAATATACTAATTAGAGAATTGTCTGTCAGAGTGATACTGGTGACATGATGCAATCACAAGAAGTGCGTGTGTACTACAGGACGAGCATGTAGCTTTAACAAGTGTTCGTCCCTCCTATATTCGGAGTGGAGTGGCTTTGCAGAAGATTCGGGAACAAACCGAGCAGCAAAGATGCGAGAGAGTAATGCTGCTAGATACGAACCGCCTGGCGGCCTTTGATGTTAGACCCATCGTCTGCTATCGCACTCAACATAACAAACAGAAACCACAGGCCACGCAGAGGGAATTGGCTGAAGTGGGAAAAACGAACTCAGATGGACTATTCACCTAAAGGAAATGAAGTCTAGCAGGCTGGCGAATAAGCTTAATACTGTATTGTTTCTTACACGGGCCGTACGCCTTAGAGCCTCCAAAGTAGTCAAAGATAAAGAGAATACTCCTAGGGATCTCAAAGATGACGAGAAAGGTACCTCTGGCCTTAAGGTGCGTGTAGAAGACTTGGAGGCTAAAGTAATGGCCGCACATTGTGCCGTGGTCGAGGCCAAACGGGAAGCCGGCAGTCTTCAGGCCAACCAGGAAGTTAGCCCATATAAAAAACAAAGCCGTAGCTCTCCCGTTGCATGTCGCCGATGCGGGTAGGGACGCAGTCACAAACCCATATATGTGGGTCTTGTGGGGCTCATAGAATGGCCTAAAAGCTTTCCTACGCTGATAACCTGCACGAAAAATATTTGGCCTGTTACAACAATTGTCCTCGTGTAACTCTATTAGAGAATAATCTGTTACAGTACTATTCATAGAAATGGCACATGCACAACAAGCACGTGTATTGCACGACGACTTTGAAGCATTGATGGAGATTAGACCCTCTTACCCCAGGAGCCGCATAGCACTGCAGCAGCTCAGGGAAAAACTCGAGCGCCGACGTGCAGTAAATTGATTTAAGACGAAAGAAAAGGCAGCGAAGTCCTTGGGGCAGGACTTAGGCCGCTTGGGCGCTATTGAAATCAAGGAACCCGAAGTCCTCTTTGGTCTCGACAAGGTAGAGCCGCATCCAGCACATGACATTATGCCAGGATACCAAGTACGAGGCGATACCCTAATTTTAATAGGCAAATGACCAACGCACGCTCGGCCATCCTTCTTGTGGCTGCTCCAAAGCAAAAGGTTTCTCATTCGTTGAGGATGATAGGAACGATGAGGAGAAGGAGGTGTAGACGGGAGTAGACAAAGCAAACCAGGTGAAGACAAAAGAGCGCAAGAGCAAAACGTTCGTTGAAATTACGCACGCTAGACTTTCTCGTGTGCACCTGCCGCGAAACAAATTGGCTGTTTGGTTAGGCGCCCCTTGGGGACGTCTTTACTTACAACGACGACTCGCAACTGTAGTAAACGCACCTCGGAACGTCCATGTTTGGCTACGTGCGCATTAACCTTATTAGCATGATGGTAACGATATTTCCTGAGGACTATATTGACATCAGGCCAGGGCACCAGGCCTTACTAGATGAATACGCTTAGCGAGCCTATGAAAAGGAACAAAGCATCTGCTAAGAATGATCCGCTGTATGCAAGACCATGACAGCAAGCAGAGTAAAACAACAAAAACTTCTGGTCTCCAATGACAACACAGCCAAAATGTCCAAGCCCGAATATTGAACTGCTCGAAGAGCAGAACTGAAGTGGCAGACTCAACAGCTCCCAGGGCCGACGATCCGGTGGCAACGGACAGCCTTTCCTATCTACATGGCAGAGGAGACTCCAGAAGGATGATACGTGCAATTCCCGTCTTTCGTAACCACAACCCGCTCGTTTTTACCCTGACATACAGGCTGACAAAAGATGCGGTGTCAGTACGATGGCAATATCCATGCATAAACCTACCCAGCAATTCTATTTCGAGCGTCACAAAAGGCACTTTCCAGACATGCCGGTCCCACTCAAGTACTACCCACAGGACAGCCAGCGCTGAAACATCCTTGTTACAGTTCCAGGGACAAACGAGCAGTGCGATCTTGTGCTAAACAACATAGTCGAGGTAACCATTGCAGCCACTGAGAGCGCTGTAAATTCTGCAAAAACCACAGATTGTCGTTTTGGCCATGCAATTACTGTGCGCAGCTCCAAGGGGCATACTATAAAAAAAAACGCGCAAGGTATGGATTGTCGACAAGTACCTCCAATGACCCAACCACCTGTCTCAACTCAAGCGTGTTGCTGCGCCACCTACTGAAGAGGCCGAGGTTAAGCGGGTACCTACCAAGCAGGAAATCTGCAAGGTGATTCAGAAAAGCTTGTCACTAAGACCAAATCCGATTTAGCACTAGTTCCAGATCTGTTGGCACATTCAAGGTCGATGACGTCCTCCGTCTTAAGCAGCAGCACAATAACTGCTGTGTCGCATGCAACATCAAAATGCTTTGGGCCTATGAGTCAAAAGACACACAAAAGTTCAGTGTAGACCGCCTGGACAATGCCCAGAGACACTCGAAGGGCAATTTGAGGTTGTCCCGTTTGGAGTGCACCCATGAAAGAGGGGCTGCGCCGCTTTGTCTGTCAGAACGACGGGAACAGAAGGAACGAATGCCAGCACATGTGCGAGAGACTATGCTGAGAAGCCGATCCGGTGGTAGTTGTGTGTCACAAAGCACATCCTGGATCTCCACGTGCAAATGCTATCTTAGACCCTGCACCGTCGTACTAGGCAGATATTATAATACGGGCTAGCCGATCTTAGCAACCGCACGCTCTGGCATGTAGAAGTTTACGGACGGTACAGAGTCGGTGGCGCGGCATTGCCCGCCTTCCTGCTTTCCAGGTTCATATAGGAATCGCACCAAGGAATTTGAAGGCAGAAGTTTCTCTTCTAGAGCGGCCGGCCGCGTCAATAATGTTGCAGACATAGGTCACACAGAAGATTTACGATTGGAATCAATATGGTTTATTACCTGTAATCCGCGTTATCTCAGCGTTAAGGGCCTCCACAACGGCCGGCAGCCGTCAAAACCATCTAGTGCTATGATCGCCTGTGGTCGTTGCGCTGGCAAAAAGAAGCATCTCCTGAGCGTACTGGTGCCTAAAGAATCGTTAAGCCAGAGTACGGCTGAAGCACTCCACAATGCCCAGCGCGCGGTAGTTGCCGGCCTTACCTGTATGATGTGATTGGCCTAGAGGTCCAACGACTTGCTTATAAAATCCCGGCCGGGGTCAACCTGCAGCAAATTGGGCCACTTTAGCGGCCCCCGCGTACAGATACGCGCCAAAGCGTAAGCGACTTAGGAACCTTGTTGTAACGACTGGCGACACCAACCACAGTCATTGAATACATCTGCATGTGTTGCTCAACCTTGTCATACGGCAGAAACAAGAGGTGAGCTCGATGCAGCTCGTTACAAGTTGGAACATAAATCAGGGGATGTTGTGCGGTGCAGGTAGGTAAATCTGTCACACGGCCTGCTTCTTGGGCCTCTCCAGGCAACATCTTGTCGACTTTAGCGGTTTCTACCAGCTTTTGGATCGCTGCCACATGCTTCCAGTATCCTCGTGGACTGTAGCATGTTTTTGCAAGCTTAGTTAACTATTGCGTTTTTGTGGTCTTAACAAGTTTAGCAGTTTGTCGTGCTTTGTTGTTCCGACAGCTATTGCTACAAACCTGCACTCTCTCTCCAACAAGGCAGCGCAAAAATTTGCCTTCTCATCTTAGGTTATAGAATTGCCTTCACATCTTAGGTTATAAATATGTATAGGCCACGTAGCCAACGCCGTCAATCCCCCTTCCCTCGGGCGACAAATATCATCTCGGTTTTCTTTTGCTGCTCGGGTGAGGGCGTGTAAAAGCCAGAAAACTTGGGCATTGTCACTGATATATGAAGCGTCTATTTTCCCCGGCCACCAAATTTTATTATGCTGTTCGTCTTGCTTTTTTTCTTTGAGATCATCGAGACACTCTGCGTTTCCGTTTGTTCTCAGCCAGCGCAGCTTGGAATTCTTCCATTGTCTTGTCGTGGGGTATGCATTCGGCGTTGTTCACATCAAAGAAGAAAATGTTTGAACCAGTGAATGCAAGGGCGCTAACAATGCTCCACCAATCATGAAATCAACAGATGTCATTATATGGACTTGATATTAGCATGAATGATGCCTTGTATAATTAGCATGTATTGTGTCGAAAGGTTCAGCGATGTGATGGTTACAGCCTTTGCTGCGTCTTCCAAGTCTAGGCGACCAAGTTAGACAGGTGTAATTGCTGTCCACTCTGCGATTGTCCTTGATATAACACCTTTGAATTGTGGTCTTATTTCAGTGGCTGGAACTTTTATCAGCAAACGAATATTAGTGAAAGCTAAAATGCAAGATGAAATCCCCGTCTTGGCCAAATCATAACTTAATACAATCACAGGCCACATATCTTAGGCGATGCGCGACAACGCCATCACTGAAGAAACGTCCAAGCTTATCCTAGATGAAGTCGACAAATGCACAACCATGAAAAATCAAATACGAACTGCATCGCACAAGGCATACACTTCGATTGTAATCAAAGAAGAACACAAAAAGAAACTAATAGTACGCGGAAGAGCCAAACCTGCGAAGAGATCATAACAAATATCGCTGGGAATTAATGATAAGCTATGTGTTGTTTATCGGAAGGACCGATCGGAATTTCTGATTCAATGTTCCCGGTGCAACCTCAGCATACGATGCAGTTTATCAATAACAGTCGAGCAAAGCATGTGTTGCCTATCTTTTTTCGCAAGGTTTTTAGTAAATTGTAAGGCCACCTCAAACGCCGTTGACCTCATACAATCTGACCTGCATATGCACAGTAGAAAGTCGTGATCCACCAAAGCCACTGTCAACATTTGTTGGAACAACTACCTGCTTTGATGCGTAAATTCCAAAACCAGCCACAAAACAAGGCTGCCACAGTCAAAGTAGCCAAAGGTACTTTTTACCAGGATAACTACGACATTTCCAAATACAAATACTGAATTTAAACATTTTATGATGCTCCAATACAGTATATTCAGTACAATGGAACTACAGCAGGAAGCTCACAGGGTCCATTTGGATAGATAAGTAAGACAAGCTGGGTCAGCGAGGGTTTACGGTTGAACCAAGGTCCAACAACGAGTTTTTCTTCTTTTTTACCAAAACTAAAAATAAGAAAATAAAATAAATATGAGCATTATCAAAGTAGCGCAGTAGCAACACGAAGGCAAAATGGTAAGCTTAAGCTTGTAAACATATGCCGTAAAGACATTGACACGCTCTTTGACAAAATTAAACTTTATGATCTTTATATTCAAAACTCTGTAACTCTGTAAGATGCACTACTTAACAGCTCCATCTCTGAAAGAAAGTTCGCATGTGCCTTAAATGAACATAACAAGATTGTCAAGTGGCTGTCGGAACAAATATACAATGATCGGCTCTCAGAGCAAAGAAACTAATTATCTAGTGTCTTCACAGTCTGCACCGAATTCGAATGGTCTCAGCCCAACTCTCACTTTGCTACTACTTCATTTCATAGGGAACTAATACAAGCGTAGGCGCGACAATATTCTTTTCAGACATAGGTGAATAACCTTCCGACTGATGTAATCAATATATTAGAACATTCTGCCTGTGTATATAATATTTCCACTCTTGTGACAAAGCTTTGTTCGCGTCTTTCTATGACCAAAGTATCGACAAGTTACCAAAAAGATCGAACAAAGAGCAAAACGCTAAACACAACGAGATAAGTCCCCCGGAAGAGATATGTTCTTCCATTCATCAACCAGATACACACGTATATCTTGCAATAAATATTTTTATCACTGATATAAAAAAGGCCTATTTAAGCGTAATAGTTTCTCATCTTTCACTTTACTTTAAAGAAAAATGAGTGAATGGCAGGACTGCATTGTCAAACCACCCATAGTAAAAATACCCTCTAAACCCTGGCATGCCCTTTAGAGACTCTGGCCGGTGAGGCGGGGTGGGATGGTCCTTGTGACTCTAGAGGGGTTAACTAAGAGATAAGCATTTTGTTTCTTGTTTTGTTTTGTTTTTTTTTTGGTTTTTTTTGTTGTTGTTGTTGTTGGTGGATTTTTTTTTTTGTTTTTTTTTTTCGAACATGCCTGGCTTTTGTGATGCTTACGTGAGGGGGGGGGACAACGGACCTTTTTAAAAAGTATAGTTGTGTACGCTTTGAGGGTCTGAAAGTGTGGTGGATGGCACGGAAGAGTGTGGGGCACCGCCCATATGTCGTCTGATCACCCTCCATATTGCTAAACCCTTGAGGCGAACATATGAAAGTTGTTTTTAAAGTGGCGAATGTTAATAATGTTACTGCTAATTTATGGGGTTTCAACTAAATGTATTTATCTGTAATATATTTAAAATTCTAAAATAAGAGTCTGCATCTCAGTGCTTAACTTCAACACTTGATGCAGAAATGATTATTGTTCAGCTACATTTTCTCAACCATAATATTAGTAGCGGTCGCGAAACACATGGATCACGTACGCTTCTATCCTTGTGGGTTGCGCCGTTTAGGTGTCACAGTCTGTTAAGCATATCTCCCTTCATCTAGAATTCATTGACACCGCACTTCATCATTGCTTTTGCTATATATGTTTTGCATTTTGTATCGACGAGACCGGTTTAACATGAATCAGGTTGCTATGACCATCATTTTATTTTGCAGGTGAACGTCAAGGTAGTCTAAGTTTCGTCCCATATCATAGCTGTTGTTGCATCAAACCGAAACCAAACGTCATTTATATATTGTTCCTGATTTCTTTAACAGGCAAAGAAATAACAGTTCAGCTGTAAAAATATTTAATGTTACTTCTACGATTCTACAGCCCAGAAAGCTTGATTTGCATCATGCACCGTAATCTCGTTGATTTTGCGGTAGTCCACACACATTCTCAGGGTTCCATCTTTCTTTCTCACCAGTACATGGATAAGGTGATGATGATGGAGTTATCAGCCCTTTATGCAGCATTCTTCTAAGGTACATGTTACGTCCTGGCGTTAAGCGAAAGGTACCCTGTATGTGTTTTGCCTTGTAGGTTTTTCGTTTGTTGTGCGTATGTGATATATCACCTGGTCAGTTTTCCCGACTTGGTTGAGAGTATAACACTCAACTCTTTGCACATTTGTCTTAGCTGGGGACGTTATTCTGCAGTCAAATGTGAGTAAATTGTTACGTTCCTGAGCGACTCTTCTGAATCACAATGAAAACCAATCACCCGCACCTTCGCTGTATATGGCTGTAAACATAACTGCACGATTATTTAGCCGAAGAAAGTTGACTTTGTAGGTAAGTAACCCCGCCCCCAGCGTCCACCAGTCTGCACGTCGTAGTTGACGTCAGTCCCTTTCCTGATAACACCATATAGGCGCTTCCATTGTGCTTTCATTTGTATGCCTCTGAGGGTACAAGAACCTCATCCCCCGGCTTGAAACCTCTTACTTTCTCGCTTTTCTCATATCATTTCTTGATTTTCTTCTTTTCTCTGTTTCAAGTTTTGCTGGACAATGTCAGTGACGTCTGCTGCAAATCAATTTCTTATTCTCACAACAAAGTCAACGATAGGTTTGCTGGTGCCTCCTTCTCCTCTCATCGTACTTTTCAATATCTAAACAGGGCCTCGCACGCGCCACTCATATAGGAACTCATAGACCAAGGAACCTGTCTCTTCATGAGGTTGTTTCCGGTAGGCAACTAGTGTGTATGGCAATATCTGGCCCCATTCTTTCTCATTGGTTTTTTCAGCATACGCTTGAGTGTCCCTTTGAAGCGCTCGATGGACCCCTTTGCCTGTGGATGGTAAGGCAGTATTGTCATGCCCTTGTGGCCCAGTTGGTCGTACAACTGCTTCGTTAATATACTTGTAAAGTTTGTTCCTTGATCGGTTACTATACCTCTAGGCAGACCAACTGAAAAGGTCAATAAGAGCTGTCGCTACCCTCTCCGATTCCACACTTGTTGAGCATGTGCAACCGGGTATATTATTGCCTCAACAATTATAGTAAGGAAGAATTTGTTTCGTTGTTTTATTCTTGACCGAGGAGAAACAATATCCATCTATATCTTGCAAATTAGCTCACTTACTACAGGAGCAACAACCATGGTAGCTCGTTCCGTTCCCTCTTTAGACACCCTCTGTTATGTGTAACAGGTATAACTGTATTCCTTACTATTGCAGAAGATCCCAGGCCAATAAAATGCATTCATGACCCTTTCCTTCGGTGTTTTAAGATGGATATGCAATGGTCTTTAGCGCACTAACGGGGAGACGGTTGCCTTGGGTGCCAGAGGTCTTGGGGCGCCAAAACAGCTGATAATAAAGATTCTGGCCTTGTATTCTGGCCCTTTGGGCCATCATCGTCACTCCGAGCTCCATTTACCCTTAGTACGCCACTGGTAATAGTTTGTCATGAGCTAAATTAATCACCGCTGTTCTCAGACGTGGTGGTAGCATTACCTGTATCCTTGACCGGCTTCTATAATGCGAGGTCCAATTACATCGGGAAATTCCATTTTCCCACTGGAATTCATTGCCACCCTCTATTTCCTGCTCTGAAGAGAAAGCATTTGAACGTTCTCGAACGTTGGGTCCTCCATTGGGAGTCAATAAGCATTAATTGATGAAATGTCACTTAGTTTAATTTCCGAGTATGAGTCCTCATTGTCATTTCATTCCAAACTCTGTGGTTTCACACTTCAAGCTTGCATAGCTTTTCTTCCGCTTCCATTGACCCTTCTCAGCACATGGCTGAGCCCGTGTCACTGCAAAAACAGCTTTGCAATTAAGGATATCCATTGCTAACAAAGTATCCACTTCAAGGTCTTGTTCTAGTCACACTTGAACTGTTCCGCTGCAATAGGGCATCCTAACTTCGACAATTGCAAGTTCGGCCATGAATGACTGTCCAATGGTGCTATACATGGTAACTTGGCATCCCTCAAGTCTGCAGCTATTATCAACTAAGTCTTTATTGACCAAAGTCATATCTGCTACAGTGTTTTTGACAAACACAGAGATAAGACGTTTTCTGATAACTGACTTAACGAGGTACGATCCTTGATTTGGCTTATTCCTCTTGAGACAATCACGGGCAATATATCCATTCTGGTGACATTTCTTTCACTCCATGTCTCCTTGGGACTTTTCTGTCGAACCAGTTGCCTTTGGTCGAGATGAAATTTCTTGTCGTTGGTAGGCATGATGTAGTCCTCAGCAAAAATCGACAACAGCTCCACTGCCTTTTTTGCTCCCTATTTATAATATTTAACAGCTAAACCACTATGTAGATCACGAAAGTCAGTGAATCGTTTTAAGTTCTGACGCCATCAAATCTCTGTAAATTTCGTTTGCGTCCTTTTTATGTTTACTAACCCGCTGAAAGATTTGTGAGATATTTTCCCAGACCTATATATCAGGGCTTTTCTTAGCTCAACAAAGCTCTTGCTTTCTTGTTGTACTACCTCTCTTCTTAGTAGATTTCTAAATAGTAGGATATTCACTTCTGCGCATAATTTTGCCTGGTCTGCCACCTTCTCAGATTCAGCATGAAACGTCAACAAATCTTACTTAAATTTCTATGTGTTTTTGATGTCGGACTTTTCTATCTCTGACTCCAGCCCTTTCAGTGTAAGATTGAGGTCCATTCGTAATGTTTCCCTTTCAAGTTCTAATGTGTGTCCTTCAATATCTCCTTTTCTGTCATTCTCCTTGAACTTTCAGTTTTTTTAAGCGTTTACTTTCTTTTAAGATGGACCATTACTTCCTACTCTTCTTCTGGATCAACATCAACGTCTGTGAACGTTATCAAACTTCTCCTCCACAGTGAACTTCTACTTCTTCCGCCATAGCCATCGCTTGCCGTAAGAAGTTACAATTATGACTCTAAATTTACCCTAAGACTGTTTCAATAACAATTCCACAGCAAAAGCTCATACAAACTGAATGCATGGTTGTTTTTCTTTTCAATTAGACTGGAATAATTTCACCAAAATCCAAGGTAAATGTTGACAAAAGCTGCATCCACAGTTCTTAAATAGACTTGAATAAATTCACCGAATCATTGGCAATTGTACACAAAAACTGAATCTACAGTTTTGAACAGACAGAAATATTTTCACCGGAATCTACGATAAATGTTAACAAATCTAAATCCACAGCTTTTTAAATAGACCTAAATTAATCTCACCGAATCCACGGCTCGTTATAGCTATAGTTATGGACTTATATCTCTTTGAAATTTATACAAGTTTTCTAGGGATCCCACCACTGCTACCAAATGTTGCGGGTTCCTTTTAGCATAAATAGAAAAACCAGTGTAGCTGTAAAACAAATCTTTAATGTGACTGTTATGATTTTACAAACCAGATGCTTGATTTTTGCATAAGGCACTTGTTTGAGCTGTGAATAAAATTGACAAGATATTTATTACTTGACTGTCGTGAGTTCCAAACTTCCCCATGGACAGTTTGATGTTAGTGAGAACTTTCAAATTAAAATAAACATTCAGCCCGCGCAACACAGACATACCTGCAGTAAGCTGACATTAGGTCATACCTGTCTAACATATGTGCTAGAAATACGTGCCGTTATAATCTTCTCATAATAACATCTTAACATATATAAACTAAATATGTCGACATCATGTTTCTGCATCAGGCTTTTGCAAATATAAGTTACATCCAATATTATTTTCATCGACACAAATATCATTGCTTGAACAAAGGGTGTATGGATGATGATATGGATGTGTATTTAGCATTTTGAATACTGTATATGGCAGACTCGTGTGTTATATTTAGCTTTATTTAGTTTAGGAGACAGGGTAACTCAGTTGACAGAGCGTTTGATTCTTCATCCAAGAGTCGCGGGTTCAATCACCGCCCATTCTAGCCCGGTTCGGCTGCCTTGGGATGTCCTTTGGAAAGGAATTTAGATCCCGTTTGCATGTTGACTGGTGATATTTTAGTTTAAGACAGTAAGTGTGCAAAATATTCACCATGTTTTCCTTTATTTCAAAGGATATTTGCTACAGTATCAGATGGACATTGATTAAAATAATAATCCGCGGATGTACGGTGTGTATTCAATACGAGGGCTATATGTGGCGGTTACTTTTACTTCCTCTACCAGAAAGAAAGCGAGAGCCACAATAAAAAAGTTTCAAACCGTTTCTTAATCCTTCAGTGTAACGTAAACGTTTTGCCTTGTTACCGCAGATCAGGAAGCCAATAAATTATCTACGCATGCATATATATATATATATATATATATATATATATATATATATATAAATAACTATCTCACGTACTAACAAATGTATGAAGATCGCTCTGTTTGGGTTTGGGAGACGGACATCAGTGAACTTTTGATACTACATATTGCACAAATATTTCCTAAAAATATTTAGTGATTTATTTATATTCAAGGTTTGATTTGATTACATTCTACATGATCAAAGGGAAATTGCCATATTAGGGGAAATAAATATAAGTTATTCTATAAAGTAAGTTTAGTATTAAAAGCATGACTTCATTCTCTTTTTAGGGTACGGTCATATCGCACCAAAGACTGACTGGGGAAGAGTTCTCACAATCATTTACGCCATATTGGGGATTCCGCTAACCCTGTTGTGTTTGCAGAATATTGGGAACTTTCTGGCAGGCTGTTTCCGGTTGGTGTACCGCCATGTCTGTATCAACTTGACGTTCCAATACATCAAAATCAAGAGAAGGAGATTGCGGCGGCGGCTGCTGCGTCTAATGGTAATGAAAGGGCATAAGATTCAGGACTGGGCAAAGAAGAAACATTCTCTACTGTTTACTTTAGAGAAAGGTGAACAAAATCAAGTTCATTTAGAAAAGGGAAATGGGGAGAAAGCGCTCACATCAGATGGTTGTGGATCCAGCAGAGAAAGCGGATTAAGTGTGGGAAGCACTAAAGGATCAAAGACAGAAACTTGCTGTCAGACGTTTAACGAACTAGCAAAGCGAAAACGAGTGTTGCGAACGAAAAACACTTACTTTTCGGAATGTTCAGAGGAAAGGAATGATGAATCTGTATTAGAATCAAAGGAATTCCAGTCAAGGCAAGAAAATATCCATGTTGCTGACCTGGGTATTCCAGATTCTGTCAAATCCAAGAGTTCTCGTTCTGTAGGGCCTCTTATAACTAGGATAAATTTCCATATCCCGTATGTCCATTCGACTAATAAATTGACAGAACATGTCGCTAAAACTCAGCATAGGTCTATTGATGAAATTGAAGAGATCAAGGACTTTGATCAGAGTACCGGTGTTGCCAGTCAAATGTTTGCCGCAGATTCAGAAGAGGATATTGAGATACTAAGAGCCCGGATGAGAAATATGCGTGATAAGGTGCCAATCTCTGTGTGTCTTTTGCTCCTTTCAGGCTACGTGATTCTTGGAGCAATGCTCTTCTCTTTTTGGGAAGACTGGGATTTTATTATTGCATCTTATTTCTGTTTTATAACGCTAACGACGATTGGCCTCGGGGACTTCGTTCCTGGATCAGGTGCAGACTCTTGGGCCAATCAGGAGAAGCGTGTCTTGTGCGCAGTTTACCTTCTGTTCGGCATGGCGCTGATTGCTATGTCTTTCCACCTTATTCAAGAAGAGGTGAGCCACAAGTGTAAGAAACTTGGGCAAAAGATTGGCCTTTTGGAAGAAAAGCTTAATAGGATAATTGACAACTATGCTAAAGATTAGATAGCTGTGTCTGTATGTTATTTTGGCTCGAACCTTGCGTATCTTATGTCTAAAGTCTTCTTGATTCGTTATATATCTTATCCAGAACAAATGAAATGAACTTCACGGTATATACATATGCTAAGAAATAGTTTTCAGACAAAAGAAAGAAAATGCACTCATCTGCTTGCTATTATACGTACTAATAGCCTTTTTTTTTTTTTTTTTTTTTTTCAAAGCACCTATTACTTTTGGAGAAATAATTTAGTGCGTAAAAAGGAAGTTGGTCTCTTCAGATTTAGAGACTATTATTCCTATCTGCAAGAATGATATCATAATTTGTTTGGTTTGGGGATGGTGGTTGGTCTGGTTTGTTTTGCAAAATTTGAATAAAAACAGAGCTAACATTGGGCGAAAGCCGTGAGAATTCAATACTCTTGTTGATATCCATCCTGTTAAGTCCTGCATCATTTACTCCTTGGCCCTCTGGAGCTAAAATTGGATAAAAGCCGTGAGTATTCAATACTCTTTTTGATCTCCATCCTGTTAAGTACTGTATCATTTACTCTTTGGCCCTCTGGAGCTAAAATTGGATAAAATCCGTGAGTATTCAATACTCTTTTTGATCTCCATCCTGTTAAGTCCTGTATCATTTACTCTTAGGACCAAATAGATAACGGACTTCGATCAGTCACATTAAAGCTGAATTTACATCCTTATTATAAGAAGGATATGAAGAGAATAATGAACATACTGAGGAAGAAAGAAATTAATACATATAGTAATAAATTTTTGAATGTATAATTCTATCTATCTATCCCAACCTCCCACACATACCCACTCCTCAAATAAAAGTCCTGTTTATTGCATGTATCTGTGTATTATATGTAAACATAATATATATTGGGTTTCGTTGCATCGAACAGCGGTACGCATGGCTTTAGTCTTGGCAATAGCGATACAGTAAATTATGTTCAAAGTGCCTGCAGCGGAAGTCCGCTTACCCTATATAGTAAATGATAAGAAGCGTGAGAGCATTTATAATCCAATGCGATTATTCTTGCCGTAGATAGATGCAAATGTAAACGTTTTTATCATATTCATAATGTCATACAGTCGTTCTTATGGAGGTCCAGTTTAATGTATATCGCTGTGTTCATAAGTAACCACGTTTTGAGATGTGAGTCTTGTAATACTCGGTTCAGTTGTTTTATTTTTTAGCTGTTACAGGGGAGTTGTTCATATCCGTAGGGTTAATCCTGATATCGTTTTAATCCCTGTGTTGATGGTAACTTTGGCGACGTTGGAGAATGAATGATGATCGTCGATTCAGTGTGAGAGGTCAAAGGTTCTGTGCGGCATGCCGTAACGATATTTCCGGCAGATCCTTCAGTAGGCCTGGATAATTGAAATACATTACATCATTCCTCAGATATTCATCGTGAATCGGTGATTGAGATTATTCACGGTCGTCGTGCCTCCCTGGAACGAGTGAGTTGCAGGAGTTACTCGTCCCTGTCCTTATTATACTCAACACGGTACGCTTCTCCACTACACTGCTTACGATTTTAGTAAAGAACCGCAGGTGCCTGATTCAAGCTTGATACTTAAATTGGTCAAAATGATGACAATATTATGTTCTAATACATGGCTACTTGGATAAACATGTAATAAGGCGCAAGGTTTGTAACTCGAGAAATTGTTGTTGCACCTATAGACCTTAATTTCTTTGAGGTATTCGCGTTTACAGTTAAACGTTCAGTATTTTCCATTCCAATGAGCCATCACGCATCTTTATGAGTTAGATATGGGAGAAGTTAAGAGACAGAGAATGCCAAACTGTTATAATTTTCGTCTGTCAGACATTGTTACGCTTGCCCCAGATCACTAATATTTTTAAGAATATGTGCCTTTATTAATACACTGTCAGACCTACGTAAAGACGCCAGCATATATTTATATAAGTATGTAATTACTTGTCATAAGACAAATTTCAGTAACTTGCATTTGAAAGAAGAATTCCAACCGTTTCAATTTTCATCAACGTCGTACTAAATGATCCATTTTGGTCAAAGCTCCATTGTAGAGAGCAACACATGGATGTCATAAAAAGGAAGATTGCTGATTATCCAAAAGAGATCGAACAGTTTTAGGTCATTACCCCCAACTAGGTTTCGACCAATCGGCTCTTGTCTCGACATTATCTGGTTTATCAATATATTACAACAGCATGTGCGAAAGTTGTTGAAAATCGGCTGGGAAGCTTAAAATACTCATTTTATATGTAAGTTGGCTACATTTTTCTTGTGAAAATAATTACATGCTGCGTTTAGAAATCCCTTTCCTTTGGCATGACAATGTATCAATAAATCTTCCGTCTTGAAAATACATGTGACCTGTGGCAACTAAAACATTGCCTGGCCAGATGAAAAATTAAACAAATGTTGGCATTCTCTGCCTCATAGTTTCTCCGATGTCTGACTCATGAAGATGTGAGATATCTCATTGAAATGGAATCATTCGCCATATCAAAATCATGCCTAAATTACTGAAAAGTTGCAATGTAAATGCAACGCTTTTAACAAATCGAGGACTAAGAGTGAAAGAGCAGCATAACATGTTCATAATATTTACCCATTTTAGTTTCAAGCTTACATCAGGTACCTGTGTTGAAACGAGGTCGTTTTCTTTGCAACATGTTCTAGACTGACTATAAGTAGTCATATTAGTCACACGTTAGTTAGAACTGACTCACGCCAAATGTTAAGCGATGTTGAACTTCGGTTCTTGTTAAGCTTAGAAAGTGCACTCAGATTTAGTCTCAAGGTGATATTCTGCATCTGCTCGACCTAGGGACGAGTACGTGGTAACGTTTTACCCGGTCAGAACGAGTGGACGATTATTTTTTCTGAGCCCTGCTTAATAAAATTCAGTGCGTCATTAGAATCATAGTATTTGTGTGCATGTGTAGGCTAAGACTTTCAGTCTTAACGTTTAATTAGTTTGAGTGAGATTAAAAAAGATAGCAATGTATGGTGTCAGAAATTATATAACTTACATGTCATAAATAAACATCGTATTCACTATGACCTGCAATGTGTCTTCGCTAGATCCAACCCAACCCTGCTTCATCCTGTAACATTTTTCTGAAATTAAACAGGACATTCAGCATCCAAACGATAAGAATAAGGAAATCTGTAAAAAAATAAATCTTTAAAACTAACAAAAAAATCAAGTTACTTCACGTTTTTATTGTATATTTTAGTAATTCATCTGACACCTGTACTATTTTCAGCTACCATTGACTTTTTGAAACTAAATGCAATGCCTACAAAGAAATTGTAAGTATAACACAGTAAGTGGTATCATACAATAAAATAGGTACCTTTGGATTATATGTCCACGCTGCTGTATTAACTACAACTATGACGAAAAATCCGTTTAATAAAAAGATATAGATATATATTTGGCCAACTTTATATCTCTCTATTTGTTTATTTATATATATTCATCACATTTGTTGCTGAACTATACCATTATCATATCTGTTGATAATCTACTTTGTATATTTAATCATAACTGTCCATACTTTCGTACGTTCAAGTATTTTCATGTATTTGTGAATAATACTATATCATCAAAAATTTAGTCTCATTTGTCCACGACGACAATAGATTCATAATTTCATCGTTTGGATAGCTTCGCATCTGCTATATCGTCGGATAATTCCTTGTCAATTACAAGTGAACAGGGCAAATTATTTCAATCAAAAGCGATTGGAACAGGGTCGTGTCGATTATATGTATGGACTATCATACTCGTTGCAATGATATACATGACAGCTAAGGTGTGGAGAAAGACTTTTAGTATACTTCATAGAATTCAGCGCGTTATTAGAATCATAGTATGTGTGTGCATGTGTAGACTAAGACTTTCAGTCTTATAGTGTAATTAGTTTGTGTGAAATTGAAATAAGATAGAAACTTATGGTGTCATAAATTACATATTCATTAACTTACGTGTCATAAATAAACATCTCGTACACCATGACTTGCAATTTGTCGTCGCTAGATCCAACCCCACCGGCTTCGTCCTGTTACATTTGTCCGATGGTAAACAGGACATACAGCGTCTAAAGAACATGAATAAGGAAATCTGTAACAATAACACAAAAGTCAATTTTCCTATCGTATTTATGGTATTTTTTCGTAACTCATCTTTCACCTTGCACTATTTTAGCTACCATTGACTTTGTGAAACTAAATGTAATACCTGCAAAGAAATTTTAAGTATAACACAGTAATTCTGATCATCAAATAAAACTCGCACCTTTGGATTATATGTCCACGCTACTGTATTAACTACAACTATGACGTAAATTTCGTTTAATACGAATATATGAGCATATATGACCAACCTTCTGTCGATATATTTATTTGTTTACCAACATGTGTATGTGTATGCGCATAATGTGTCCAACGTAATAGAGCTAAAACTAAGTACTGACTTTTTATCTATAAAAGGGAACTAATGACTAAGAAGACTTCAAGTACCATCGTTGCAAGTGTTGCCTCCCTTGGATCACACCAACATGTACAGACTTTTCTCTAAAGGAGTTGCATGTCACGAAAACGTGGCAGTCTTGTGAAGTATGTATGTAGTAGCGTTTTACGGCACATCAGCACAATAATGGCTATATGGTGTCAAATAATGGTAAAGTTCCACAAATGTAAGTTAGGTCCACAGATATGTATATCATTTTAATATCGGAACACAAATATAAGAAAGAGAGTATTTAGCGTCAAAGACAATTAAATAACTCAGTTGCTTCTCAAATCTTTACCGTTATAGAACATGACCCATAATGACTGAACGAGGTTGAGTTTCACATCACTATGCCTTATGTTATTGGTTTAAACATATTTTTATTCCAAAAAATGCAACTGGGTTCGTATAGAAAGTTCTTACAACTTGGTATCGCCTTTACCATACAAAGATTACTTTCTAATACAGAATGTTTAAGATGGCTCTCATTTCTACAAACTTAATTTCATAAACACACATTAAATTGGCGATCTTGAAAGGAAAAAATGGGGAAACAGAACAAAAAGAAGGTAGAAGAGAGAAAAATCTAGATCCTATGTCGTAGATACAGAAAAAGTCTAGCATTGTTGGGATTGAACCGTTTCGTAGTTTTAATATATTTCTTTAATTCCAAACCTATAATTTGAGTTTGCTCTTTCGTTAGTTTGGGATTAATAATAAATCCAAATTTAAATTCAATTGGTTCAGTACAAGTAATAATATGGGTATTTCATTAACAAACCTGCGGCACGAAAATAAACAATGTTCATTGGTTTCAGCGCCTTCTCCACATACACAGACTGGAGTGTCACTTAAACCTGATACTGCCAAGCGAGCTTCATTTATTCCTCAGCTTTGTGCGTATAATCGATCACTTCGTCACTTTCTATCACCATGCCAAAGTCTTTGAAACCATTAGATTTTCAAAACAGGGATCGTTTCAACTCGCCGTGCGAAGTAATCTGAGATCTAGTATATGAAATAATATTCCACAAATTGACACTAGCTGGTATACATGATTTCCTGTAAGGAGCATACCTACATGAGACTGACACAATGTCAGACCTATTACGCTATGAATATCGGCTGATCTCGCTTACATAAAGAGTGATCCATTCTTGTAAAAATTGGGGGGGGGGGGGGCATCGTCATTGATAATCCTATAGAAAGTTTCTAGCGTTTGATTGATTCTCATTTTACTCAAGTGAATAAAATACGTTTCTAAATACAAACTCTCTTTAAGTGCATAACAAGGTTAAACAATAATAATGAGAGCAGCTTCAAGCTGTACTCTTTCTATTTTAATCGAATTCTTCTCACAAAAACCTTTCCAAACTACACTGGCATATTTCACTAAGGATCAAATATATGTTAGTACGACTAGGTATACACATCATCATTAGGAAATCAATTTAGATTGTATGATCAGTTTTACCATCGGCATAAATTGTTCTGTATGTTTTCGTTGCAAATAAGGAATTAAAGCAAGTAGAGTACATTTAATTTAAAACAGACATTTTTTTAATTAGATAGTGAAAATCCCACGAGAATCTTTCTGAACCTTTAAGATGCATTGCATAGCAGAGGTCATAACTTACACCGGATTTTTCTCAGACAGAAAAGAAAACAAAATTTGATCAAGAAATCTGGACGAAGCTCAAGATGTAATCGATAAATATACATCAAGCACTTTGCCTTGGAAAACCTTAACAAAGCAAAATATCATGGATTCTGAAACAAAATCAAGAAAAACGGGTATTGTTGGTCTTACCACAAACTTAATGGCAAAGAGATACTGACCGTTTTACTTCTGATGGCTTTATCATGTCTGTAACCTATCGAGAGGGGTAGCATACATTTATTTATGCTTATATCATGTCACCTTCAGGGATGGAGATTTTTTCAATGTATATTATTTTGTTTACAATCCTATGGCTCACGATGAATCGAGATTGATATATTTCTTCCATACAATAGAAGAACAATATTTTCTTCATTTTGGCAAAAATAATTTATAATGATTTGTTTCATTGTATTAATCTTTTTTGGGGGAATGGGGGTATATTTTGGAAAAACTGCTCGAATTGATACCGAGACTTTCTACGAATGATTGTTCAAATATTAGATTCAAACGGAGGAAATGATGCTCATCTCATGCAAGTCATTGATATTGACTGTATTTGTTTAATTTATTTTTCTTTAAAATATACCGCACAATGGCTATATATTTATACCCATCACTATAACACACGTGTTAAGATTCCGTCTCCAGTTGATAAAATCAAACATTCGCTTTACTCTGATCTTATCCGCAGACCATTGTCAGTATTGTCATACCTAGAATCAGGTCAGTGATCCAAATTAAAGCTCAGAAAGTCGGTGAAATAACCGTTTTGGTTTATTTTTTCACAAAAATTTCTATACAAACAAGAATTTGCGCTGATGTTTCAAAATTATATTTATCACTGAATTTTAATAGACTATTAGGAGAAATACAGAAGACACCATTTCTTCAAATGAACGAATATCAAGCTCTGCTAGGTTTAAATCAGTGATGACGTAGGTGATAAAACAATGGGAATTCTCTAGCTAAAATAACACATGTAAACTGATTTCCCTCTTTGGAAACTGGTATTTTTGAATATGTTGCTATACGGGCAATATGACTGTTAGGAGGGTGTCTTTCTGATTAACTGAAGTATGTACCAAAACAAGAGGTTGACTTAGGTAAAGACTTTATGGATCGAATACTTTCGGTCAAAGTAATGTACCTCATCTATCACTCAAAAGGCCGTTACAGAAAACAAACAAATGCACAAATATGTATCGAATTATAGCACTGAGTGCCAAGGTTACGGGTGAATGTCATACAACATATATTAATGTTGTCTACTTAACCTCTGGAACAAATCGCCATATTATGTGCTAATGTCCAGCACTTGGTTAAACCATACGTTTTGGCAATAAAATATGTCTGAACTGGTAGATTAGGAGGGGCATTTGTTATAAATGGCCGTGAAGATAAATCATCCATAATCCTTCTGACGACCCTAACAACACAGTATGCAATTACAAGCTGGTAGACACTCTTAGACTGAAAGTGGTCCGAGCGATACAGATGGTACGCGGCTCTTAACAAATAGACATAAATACAGACAGGAAACGAACTGAGAACAAGCATCTCTCTTTCTCTCTCTCTCTCTCTCTCTCTCTCTCTCTCTCTCTCTCTCTCTCTCTCTCTCTCCACACACACACAAACACACACACACGCGCACAGATATATATATATATCTTTTTCAGTAAAGAACGAATGAATACAAAATAGAATTCATAAGGACTGTTACGCAGCTGATGTCATATAAGGACGAAAATATGATCCTATGCTAACAGACTTATGCAAAGTCATTGTATTGATGAGATTTTGTACTTATTGCTCTGATAATACCTCTTATTTATTTCATTATTAAAAGTTCTACTCTCCAAACTTATCATTAAGTTATCAATTTTCTTTATAAATCCAGTTAATTTCTTGGAATTGTACAGAAATAATGATTGTTAAGCACATGATTCAAGTATGGCACATGTCGAAATATTCATCAATGTTATAAGATTACATCAAAACGAAAGATAAGAGAAGAAAGACGAAGAGGAAGAGCAGAAGCATAGGGAGCATAAGAGTTGATATTTTAACAATATTTCCACAAGTTCTTGTAATTAATAAGGTCTCTCCACTGTGAAGTACATAATTCGGCGTGTATCAACAACTAGTCCCAAAATGGAATGTAAGTCACACCATACTTCTGTTAATCATTACGCAGGTCATCGCGATCTATTGTACGGGGTGTCATGCCTTTATCTTCGTCATGAAATGACCCGAAATCAATGCTTGATTTTCATCAATCGGTGGGATGGGGCCGTTTTCAAATTTTGACTTCCTCTTTGGTTGCAGTTTGGACCGCCGCCATATTTACGCTTTAATTTGTTCACTGGATATGTTCAAATTAGGCTTGAATTTGGGAAGTGTTTATAATCAGTATAACTCACTGAAAAGTCTATTTAAATCCAAAATTGGTTGTGTGAGAAACAATTTGATTTCTTCATGATTTGCTGCGAAATTATTTGGATTCAAAGAGATATTAAATTAAAAATCATTTGATTTTTCTATAGAATGGTTCCTCTTATACATAAAAGCATTCTTCAAAAAATATGTCACTCTTTGTGCTGTCTATGCAAGAGAAAATACAAGGAATTAATATGTCAATGTATGTTATTCCTAACAGGACCGAATTTAAAGTTCAATTTCAATGTCAAAAGCCGACGATATTTGTCAATAAGACGAAAGAGATTTCATTTCAAAATTATCATTATATATGTAGCCTCTCATAATCTGAGTTAATTTTATGCCACGGCAGCCGATAGGATTAGTTTATTTTAAGGCAGTATTTCGAGAACAAATCTTATTTCAAATATAGACTTCAAGGAAGCGTATTCCTTGACGAAAGAGTGCGTGATTCGATCAGATTTTGTTTTCAGTAGTGCGAAATCGATACGCTTCTTGCAAATGTTGCTATGCAACTCTTTTTCTAATCTTTTTTCTTGGGAAGGTTCTTAAAAGTCGAACATTTTGTAAGGAAGAAATACCATTTTCAAAGCTAGAGACATCATGGAAAGTGCTTCAAATATGTTGGCATAGTCAATAAGACGCATACCTCATTTCCTAGTTTGGTAGATCTCCATTCAAACGGGTTTCCCGTAAAAGTTGTATGATCCGTTGGTACACTTCTTGATATCGTAATTCTTAAGATAGCAGTGCGAATGAACACCAGTCGACGCAGAATAACAACAACAACAACAATAATAATAATAATAATAATAATAATAATAATAATAATATATCGACTGCGTGCTAGTGCGATATGTATACATTCTAGTATTATCTGCATCATTCTTGATCCAACAATTTGTAAAATAGTCGGTTCAACATCGATAAATACGTTCGAAAAAAAATAAATAACGTGTGTGATATATTTCCAGTAACAACCAAGTTGTTGCATAATTAGACGGTTGGTAAACTGAGAAAGTAATACGTTTGTATCGATTCAGTGGTGAAGAATTAAAACAAGCTGGAAGCAATTATGTTGCACAGATTCTATAGGTACGTGAATTTGATACAAGGTGAAGAGTAGATTCTAGTTTTGAACAAGTATGTATGTAGTAGTATTTTACGGCACCTCAGCACAAAAGTGGTTATGTAGTACAAACGAAAGGTAAAGTTCGAAAAATATAGAATCTTGAACAGGATAAGTATTAACTCGTGATGTAACATGTTTAATGTTTAATAAGGTTCATTTGACAGAAGCAATTTGTCCACAAAAGTTAAGTATGCTTTATGACGAATGAATACATTGATAGAAAAAAAACTCTCGCCTCGTAGATTGCTTTGCGACTTTTTTAATTGGGATACTTAAGCGTAGGTCGGATTGGTGTTTTACGACAGCAACACAAGACGGTTATTTAGAGCCTAGGCAATTGGAATAAAGTGTCTTGCCCAAGGACACAACACGGTAGCCGACCTGGGCTTATCCGATGGTAGGTTTCGAACCCGCACCAGTTCGGTCGCGAGTCTGGCATGCTAACCACTAAGCCACTACGTTTCCTGTCTCCTTTAGTGTCCTCTGATGACATTCAACATTTCCGATTCCGTAAAGTGCACTTAAAATACAGAAAGTCGGAGCATTATTAAAAGAACAAAACAATAAAGCAAGTTTTACTTCTAATTGATAAAACAAATAAAAGCCCATACTGTGGTTATTTTTTTAAATAGTTAAGGCTCAATGAGACGTGGCCCGATTCCTGAAATCGTCTTTTATTTGACTCATGTAGTTCTTGTACAGTTTCTGCCAATAATGGATTTCAAGTAGAGTGATTTTGATCAAAATTGACAATCCTTAATGAAAAGCATTACGAGAGCTATCTATACATATTCCGAATATACATTTTTTTTTAAAAATATTACAAAATATATATATCTAGTTTCATTAGATATTAAGTTGAAAATAATTATGAAGAATGGAAATGCATTCTCTAAATATTTTACAAGACCAGCAATTTGATATTGACGTTAATAATTGTGTCTGGATGAATGGATCCCAAGTATTATGTAAACATTTTGTATCTGATAAATACGCATCCCTCATCCCACCCACTCAGCATCTTATCTTTTGACATTATCAGCACCTGCTTTAGAAAATAAACCAGCATTTAATCACTACACATTTATGATTATTGATGCGTTTGTGACCAGCATAGCAACGGCTTTATTAAAATTCAAACAAGGGAGACACGAAAACACACACCGGATGATTTTGTCCTAAATGTTTAACTGGCTGAGAAGAAACAATTTAACGGCGAACGTAAAATGGATAGAAATGCAAAATGCAAAGAATACGATAGGAGTTATCACCGATTATGAAAACACCAAGTCCTCACATAAGTCTACAGTTTCATTACTTACCACATAGTAGGAATATGTATACCTGCATTCGTACGTCCAATATTAAGTTGTAATGTCATTCAGGAATAGACGACCAATATATGGCCTGTTTTTCGGCAGCAATAATATCCACAAAAATAGCGTTGTACCTGAATGTTGTTGACAGAAACTATTACGTAAGGAAACATTAATAAATTTAATATTTACCTCTATTAAACCTGATTATAAGTTAGGCAAGTCACTTTACGACCTATCGTAAAATGATATGACCTGAACGTGGCTTTCAGACTAACATGTAACTTTAAGATAATAATGTGGCATTACGCAATTAGACTGAGGCAATTTGTAAATTTGTTTACGAAAATGTGCAAATTAAAATAACTAATCGGATCACACGTACCTTGCCAACTTAAAAAAATTGTCCGACCTGTGACTTGTGTGTCTGTTGTTTTTAGTATACTTTAAATTGATTCATGTCCTGCATAGACTAGTTGATGTAATTCTATTTCAAATAGGGTGACCTATTTAGTTGATTCGTGTCCTGCATAGATTGGTTGATATTGTTCTATTTAAAGTAGGGTCACCTATTTAATTGATTCATTCCCTGCATAGATTGGTTGATGTAGTTCTATTTTAAATATAATGCCTTATTTAGTTGATTCATGTCCTGCATAGATTGGTTGATGTAGTTCTATTTTAAATATGGTGCCTTATTTAGTTGATTCATGTCCTGCATAGACTAGCTGATGTAGTTATTACTGCACGCACAAAGCGCCCGCAATTAGGGGGGGGGGGGGGGAGGGGATCCGGTTATCCCAAGTTCTCTAGCCGTAGATTCGACAACGTTCATAGCTCTTATAGTGCTATCTTTTTCTTTATCGTCACAATGCAGACGAGCCATGTCAGGAATCTGGCCATCTTTACGGAAGCAATCTAAAGCTGCAGAGGTGTGTGAAAATGTAAAGCTGTATCTTGTATTGCTATCCGTTGTATTTGATGAAATTGTTTAATATATTGAATGTTTTGCATTTTTTCTAAATTACTATAAAATCCGACCTATGACAAATAACGCAATGCTGTCGGATAAAATATAGTTTGTTTTCATAATCCAATACGATAATGTCGTACAGTGCAAGGAGAATTTAATGTGTAGGTAAGTCAGTTCATCTGCACGCATCGATAGTGTATAGCACTGTATTTGTGCTTAAATGCACGGCTCTTTTATTGTATTTTAACCGTGACGGAGAGTAGTTGAACTCCGTGGGGTTGTTGAACCCTGATACAGTAGTCAATGGTAGCTATGGTGATCTTGTTTTGAGGGACGATTCTGGTCAACTCAATGTCAGGGACAAGTGTTCTGGACAAACTGGTCCGCCAGTTAGGGAGATTCCCGAGGAAACCTTCAGCAGGCTGCCAGGGGTGGACTACACGAGATCATTCCTCAACCGATTTCATTGGCAGCGGTGGATCGGAACTACTCGTGATCATCGTGGGAATGCAACGAGATAACAGCATCATATATGTTGATGGCATATATATATATATATATATATATATATATATATATATATATATATATATATATATATATATATAAAGTTTCCCCCCGAAAATTCAATGTCGTTATATGTGTCGCAATCTAATGCACCATCATACTTGACATTGATCATATTTGTTGACAACTCCATACATTGATCATATATGTTGATAAATCGATGCATTGACCATATATGTTAATAAATCCATACATCGATCATATATGTTGACAATTCTATACATCGATCATATATGTTGATAACTCCATACATCGATCATATATGTTGACAATTCCATACATCGATCATATATGTTGACAATTCCATACATTGATCATATCTGTTGATAAATCTATATATCAATCATATATATTGATAAAACCCAAGCTATGATAATATCAGTTGAGGAACGATACCATTTTGTCATATCCGCTGATAAACTGTGTGCATGCGAAGGGTCGGGTTTTCAGTTGTTGTACTTTAGTTTTTGAGAGATGGAGGTAAGGGTGTGAGCTAAGATGGCAGAGATTCAAGTATCATCAACTTATATTATAAAATAAACATCTCATTCAAGTCCTTTGTTGTTTGTATTCGCTAAATCTAATCCCTGCCGGTTTCATCCTGTTATAACACATAATGTCAAGGAAATGAGACAACTGGGTAAATACATTTAGTCAGCATTTGCACGTAGATCTATTTATATGAAGTAATGCCTGAAATATATCGATTTTAGATTATGTAGAAAAAAAATAATTTCACAAGTTTCACTTTTTTATAGCTTACACTATTTAATCTCTTTACAAAGGGAGGAATAATGTTTGGTCTGTCAAATATTATCATTACCTCACCTTTTAATTATTTTCTTGAGTACCTAACCTATAATATACAATGCTTGACCTTACTATCTTTCATGCTGTATCCCATTTGAAACAACTCTGATACCGGAAATAAATAATTGAATAGAATTGAATTGAATGTCAAATGGCGTCGAAAAGTGTCAAAGTTATACTTTACGTAAATATTCTACATATTTTGCTTCTTTTTTTTTCTCTGTGCGACAAATAAGTGTCTTAGGTTGACCATTACCTTTGCATTTTTTAATATATTTTATAACTGAAAAAAAATAATATATATATATATATGTATATATATATATATATATATATATATATATATATATATATATATATATATATATATAATATGGACAATGACTATATGTGACGGAAGCTAATTGCATTTTATTATGGACAGTTTGTGATAAATAAATAAAGTAAACCCTATGCGATGGAAAAAGAGATATGTCCTTTCATGAAAACATAAAACCTCTATGATAGACAAATACATATGTCCTTTCAAGAAAACATAGCGAGAAAGGTGGATTATTTACACTACTTTTCTGTTCTGTTTTACTGGAAAAGAGGACAATGTAAAATGGTCGTGTCCCTCTTTCAAAGGTTTCATATGATTCTAACTTGGTTAGTCATACAACTTTCATTTATATCATTGCATTATATTGGAGAATTTGTTTCAGTTCTTTCAACACACATTTGGTACATACTGATGATCTATTTTTGAGATATATATGGCAAATATCTGCTTAATATTCATACTTAAGGGCCGACCGAAACTCACGCAGTAACTGTATCATCACATTTTGTTTGTCACCAGCAAATGACTCCATCTTGAAATACCTATTCTGTATCACAATCTATTGCATGTGGGACAAGAATTCTTGCTATCAAAGGTCAATTTGCATGATGTATCTTTCTAGCAATATTGACATTTGTATAGTTCAGGTATTTTTTTATAAGTGCCTGATAGAATATAATTGGGTATACAAGCTTCAACTTACTAGGTGGGTGTGTCGTTTTTATTTGACGAATAGACCAGATCAAACCTATCTTGGACCATCGTTGCAAGGAGCAATCATGGCCCAATCATGAGAAGAAATGTTTAAAGATTGGTCTATATTGAAGTTAATCTAGCGTGTACAATACCTGTCACCATTAACACAAGAGATCCGTGTAAATGCTTCATGCGTGGAAATCAAATACATCTAAGATTTCCACGGATTTCAATTATCTTAGCATGCTAGACAATATCCATTTCACTGGAGAAACTGTAAACAATAATTAGATAAGCCTGTTAAATACCCCTGAATATGGGTAAAAACGCAAAGTTTTAAGATGCGTTCTTTAAATAGTTTTAGACATATTTAGTACAATCTTTTGATGTATACGTATTTCTAACACTCTTGTCAAACTTTAACAAATCGTTTACCAGCTGGGGACGTTTGAATAGCTACATTTATTCAGAATATTGAAAACTACAACAGTCACAATATTTAATGATGCTATTAGAGAGACAAACTTCTTGTTGGGTAACTCTAATTGCAATCCAGTTTCGTCACATATGTATATATAATGGATACCAGCACATTCTCTAGCACAGCGACAAGCGAAAAACCACAAAGACATCCTTGCCAGAGCGAAGCTAATGCCAATCACAAGCCAAGACCATCCTGGCAAATCTTGTCCCTGTGGTGATACAAATGCAAAACCTGTCAACGTATGATAGAGACTAGCACATTCTCTAGCACAGCGAGGAGCGAAAAATGGAACATACATGGTCCAAACAGGACGTGCAAAACAGAGAATATAATTTATCTCAACACGTGCAAGATCTGTGGCCTTCAGTATGTCGGAGAAACTGAAAACCTACACAAACGGATCAGCCTTCACAGATCTGATTGGATGACAAAGAAGCTGGACAGAAGTCCAGTTGCAGAACACTTCCCTTCTCCTGGCCACATTTTCGTTGATGTAACAATGACTGCAATTTCTCCCAACCTAAACCAGGAACGAAAAGGAATATTACTGGATACGCCGCTTCGAACAAAGAAACCAAGCGGTTTAAACCAAAAAGACTAGACAAAAGGACACCCGCACGCAAATAAAATCATCATCTCTATACAGTTACCACTTTTTCAAATAAATAATTCATTCATTTTACTCATCACTCACCTATGGCTACTACTGTTTTTGTGTACTTCTTCCTGTTGTTATTATTGATATGGTGATTACTCGCGATACAGAAACAATGAAATATCCGGGATATCATTTTATAATTTGCGGTTACACCATTTTACATTAAAAAAAGATAGTGCTATAGCTCCTCTCTTTGTAGGCAAATACCAACTAGTCTGCAACATCATCAGCCAAGTCGACAACTAGTCTGCAACATCATCAGCCAAGTCGACAACTGGGCGAAACATCAAACATTATCAAGCGTTTATTCCATTACAAAATTTCCTGTAAACTTTTGTAGTTTCAACGCTTTTTGTGTTTATTGTTTGTCTTGTCTCTGTTTTGTATTTGCATTTGTCCAAAGATTCAATGAAAGTCGAAAGCGCTTAGGCTAGTTAAATACTAGTTTTGCACTATTCTTTGTCAGTTTCTTGCATTTATCTTAATCAATCCCTGACACATGTGAACCCTTGCTTGACACAGTGCACTTGAAAGGACTTATTCGTCATATAACTTGTATTCTTTATATATATATATATATATATATATATATATATATATATATATATATATATATATATATAGAGAGAGAGAGAGAGAGAGAGAGAGAGAGAGAGAGAGAGAGAGAGAGAGAGAGAGAGAGAAAGAGAGAGAGAGAGAGAGATATTCACCAAACAGAGCGGAAAGTGCTTTCCCTGGATTCTACAGGTGTATGTTTGATAAAATTAACACAATTTTTAAAAACGAATAAATAATATTATCATACGGGTTACAGCACCCATCGCCTTGCCTGTAAGCACCAATCTCTATTCTATCTCGACCATACACACATCCCCAAAACCTGATGATACAAAATAGGTAGTATAGGCATTTGTGCGTAGCAGACATACCCGCATGTTGACCAAGTAATTAATTCTCATCTAAGTACACAGTCCATCTGGATTCCTACTACATAAATCAAGGCATATAAAAGTTATTACAGAGAATTACTACATATAGACACCAAACAGAGCGGAAAGTGCTATCCCTGGATTCAACAGGAGAATGCGCGATAACATTAACATAATTTTAAAATATGAATTAATAATATTATCATACCGGTTGGATAATTTTAATTGGTACTCTACGGAGATTCGAACCCGGATCCGCGGGGTTAGGCACCCATCGCCTTGCCTGTAACCCAAACAAGGCATTACATATCTGAACAAAATGTATTATAAGCATCTGGCTACTGGAACAAAAATACTAATAATATAGGATGTGTATTTAAGGAAATAATAATGGTCTTAGGTATAGGATTAATATTGTTCTCAATGAGGAAGTTGACGAGGATGAACATAGAGTTGGAACTAGAGACCATGTCATCTTCAAACAACGACGAAATTGAGGAGGATGTACATAGAGTTGGAATTAGAGACCATGTCGTTTCAAACAACGAGGAAGTTGAGGAGTATATACATATAGTTGGAAGTAGAGACCATGTCATTTCAAACAAGGAGGAAGTTGACTAGTATATACATATAGTTGGAATTTGAGACCATATCATTTCAAACAACGAGAAAGTTGACGAGGATGTACACAGAGTTGGAATTAGAGACCATGTAATTTCAGACATGGAGGAAGTTGACGAGGATGTATGTAGAGTAAGGATTAGAGACCATGTCATTTCAGACAAGGAGGAAGTTTTCGAGGTTGTCCATAGAGTTGGAATTAGAGACCATGTTATTTCACACAAGGAGGAAGTTGCCGAGGATGTATATAGAGTTTGAATTAGAGACCATGTTATTTCACACAAGGAGGAAGTTGCCGAGGATGTATATAGAGTTGGAATTAGAGACCATGTTATTTCACACAAGGAGGAAGTTGCCGAGGATGTATATAGAGTTTGAATTAGAGACCATGTTATTTCACACAAGGAGGAAGTTGCCGAGGATGTATATAGAGTTGGAATTAGAGACCATGTTATTTCACACAAGGAACTTGCCGAGGATGTATATAGAGTTTGAATTAGAGACCATGTTATTTCAAACAAGAAAATGTAAATACAAGCGTCATAACAGAAACCGTATTATTTATTAGGATGGCAAAACGTTTTACAAGATCGAACAAGAACATAGTATGTATTTGAGCGGATATTATTTAAGATTTAATGAGTAACACAGATCTCACCTAACATCTGATTTTCATTGACATCAAAAAAAAAAAAAACAAATTTAAATTAATAAAATCTGGATGAAGGTGACTGCTGTTGATCAGTATTTGAGTATTTACATCGGATTTCCGGTCATACATATATACATATATATATATATATATATATATATATATATATATATATATATATATATATATATATATATATATATATATATATAATATTCCATCGATGGCAATTCTTTACATATGATATCGGTTGTGAAACAAGGAAAGTGATGCGTTCCAAATCGATTTGCTGGTTTGAAATTCTAAACACAGCAGTAAGGAATTACGTTCGAGACATTGAATAAGAATGAACTTTAATAAACAATGTGACTGTATGCCGTGATAGGGCGATACATAGCTATAAATGTCACGCGTGAGATTAGAAGACTATTTTCAGAAGCTATTTGTCAAAGGTAAACTAGCTTCAGGATTAAAGACTACAGTACAGAACCATTAAAAAGAAAGTGTTTTATTCACTTTTGCAATTATCACCAAAAAATATGAAATTAGTTTTATAATATTTGTCGCTGAGTATAGTGTCTTTTATTTGTTTCGTTTGCTTTAACATGATTGAACAGAGACATATAAGAAATAGAGATATGAACGCAGAGATTGATACAGAGACAAAGACAGATAACAAAGCGAGATGTGAACGCAGAGATTGATACGTAGACAGAGACAGATAAGAAAGAGAGATATGAACGCAGTGATAGATACATAGACCGAGATCCGAGTGACAAATACATACCAAACACAGGACAAAAATATATACAGATAAAACGTTGGATAAAGACAAGACAATAAGAGGCACAAAGTGTACTCTGAAAAAGACATAAAGATACATGTAGATGCAGAAAGAGAAAATATTAGAAATAAAAACATAAGATAAATAAATAAATTAAAAGATTGCAAAGCATACTATTGTCTGCGAAATACGTTTATACATGTCACCAATATATTCGATTGAAATCATTTTTCCCGTTACTTAAACTGTTATATATATATATATATATATATATATATATATATATATATATATATATATATATATATATATATATATATATATATATTGGATGCGCTCTACCAACTGTGAGAAAAGAAAGAACTCAGCATATTTTAAGTATTGGGTACTTATCAGGGATACATAATTCAATAGTTAGAATTGTTCCTGGGATTGGGATTGGGATTGGTACTGAAGTTGGAAGTGATTATGTTAATAAAAAATCAGCATCGTTAAGTCTCGCATTTTTCTCCCATGTATCAGATCGAATAAAGGAAAATATATCTATGCATTGTACATATAATGACTCAATTTGGGAGTAACTATATGTTAATTGGCAAATAATTTTTAAAATTAAATATGTAATCATGGTTATAAGAACGAAGAGCAGAATTAAACAAGAAAAGAGATGACTATGACAGTTTTCTAACTTCAGCCTAGGGAGCGCAAGTAATTTGCCTTTTTGTGCCGTATTGTACATATTGACGGACACCGCTCGACGTCATTAAGATTTGTTGCAATACAGCACGTAAGCGTTCTAAAGAAACGCTTGCTTTCATTGTGTGAATTTTATTGGGGCTTTTTTTGTTTGCTTGTTAGTTTTCTTTTTTTGTTTGTTTTTTTAATAAGTGACGCTTCTCTCAGCTTGAAACGTTTCCATTATATTTGGTGAAAATTCAATCTTTTCGCTTGTGTTTTATTTTGAGTCAGAACGACAACTAAACCATTTATTCAATCTTTTTTTTGCAATGAGTATTTAACTCGTATATTCATGCTTGATCGATGTCATGTCAAATTCGATGGTTTTGTATATTTAAGTGCGGTTTTGTACCACACTTACCTTCACGACAATCTAACGATTCATTATATCAGAACTTGTTATGACTTCCGCTTCTGAATAATTAAAACAAGTGTAAGCACATCACAAAATAAATTATTCAAGCGGCGGAGCTGTACATCGTATATTGACCGTAAGCGTACAGCTTTGCATCGTATATTGACCGGTAGTGTACATCTGTACATCGTATATTGACCGATAGTGTACAGCTGTACATCGTATATTGACCGGTAGTGTACAGCTTTACATCGTATATTGACCGTAAGCGTACAGATTTGCATCGTATATTGACCGGTAGTGTACAGCTGTACATCGTATATTGACCGTAAGCGTACAGCTTTGCATCGTATATTGACCGGTAGTGTACATCTGTACATCGTATTTTAACCGATAGTGTAAAGCTGTACATCGTATATTGACCGGTAGCGTACAGCTTTGCGTCGTATATTGACCGGTAGTGAACATCTGTACATCGTATTTTGACCGATAGTGTACATAGACATGTAGATGGACCAAAAAAATTTAATATTACATTGGCCATATTCATGAAGACTTTACGGTGAGAAAATGCATCCATCAATAGGATGTACGTAGCTTTTGATTCCGTTCATTTTAAAGAAAGATTTATATAACTGATTCAACCAGTAACATTGTATTTTCTACAAATATATACAGATTTCTTCATACTCCTGATTCATCTATACGAAAAGCTTAATCAAAACAAAGCTTCAAGAACGTTTTCCTCTTGTAAACTAAACTGGTGTCTAAAGGACCAAAACACGGCTTTGACTAACAGGCTTACATGACTCACGTTACTAATTATATGGAATTGGCTGGCCAGGATTAGTTGATAAGGAAAGTAGGATTTTAGTAAAAAGAATCTTTTAAGAGCTTATCCTAGTTGTAACTGAAACAGATAGAGCCAATCTTATATTTATGGAATTTCAGTCCTTTTACAGACTTCAGTTTGGAAAACTCATTACTGAAATTAGTACCTGACTCGTTGGTGCGGAATTAAAAACACATGTCTCAAACACATGTAGTGCCAGAAAATGCAGCGGCTCATGTGGTTTTCTCTTCACAGACGCTGGCATCAAGGACATGTTTATGCTGATAAGTATAGGTTTGATCATCAACATTCAGAAATTCAATGTTATTGAATTTTTAATATCTTGGTGTTTGCATGGGTTTCCTATGGGAGCAAAATTAGTAACGTGAGTCCTATTGAGAGCAACAGCCATCCAGTGGTTCCACATATGCATGTATAATTAACTTTATTAAGATGAAAAATTATGGTTCTGATTGTGGATAACAAGCAAAATGAATACCTTTTGTCTACCTTATAGTGATTTTCAGTGGGATAATAAACACGCTTTCAGATATGGCAACTGTTGCCATGAAAGTGAGTAGTGTGTAGATTTGTCAATGCAATGTGCTGTATTTTGCACATTGCTTAATATCTGCGCAATCAAATATATCACGTGTAGACAATTTACCATTTATACAGTAATTATGGTCACAAATTTTGATATTTTTCTGTTGAGGTTTGTAACTTTATGCTTGAAAGATGATCACTTAGATCTCAGTCACCATTCTTAATGGTGATGACACCTCATGATTTTGTATCCCATCAATTTCATTCAGTGAATGTTTTGAATTGGCTGATGCCTACCTTATTTTAGTTTTAAATATTCCAGTGGAATTTCAGGTAATTTCTGTCATTTAAATCTCCTTTTCTGTAGTAATACATGCACATATAGATGTTCGCCTTGACATTATACTAATTTTGGCATAATATGACAAGGCTGATAATATATTTCAATCTTAAATTAAAGAGAGATAAATGGTGATAGTAAAAAAGGTAAATTTTGATTATACGGATTCATAAACAAAAAAATCAAATTTTCTGAAATGAAGCTCAAATACTTAAATGTTACCTGAAAAGTGAAATTACTATTCTTGGTGTACCTGAACTTGCAATATATATATATATATATATATATATATATATATATATATATATATATATATATATATATATATATATATATATATATATATATATATATATATATATATAGTATTATCACAGTAACGCGATCTTGATTGCTAAATCACGTCGAGTTGTCAGCATTAGAAAATCCGGATCATTACGAGACGCGAAGCGTCGAGTCATGATCCGGATGTTTATGCTGACAACGAGACGTGAGCTAGCAATCAAAATCGCATTACTGTGATAATGATATTTTTGTTATATACCTTTCAATTTTCAGATAATTTAATAAAATCACTATATGTAGTTGAAAAACACAAGAAAGTGCTAAACATTTCAACCTCTATAATACGAACTTCATCTTAAAGCATGAATCGAATTACTTGGCTGACATGCGCATGAATATTAGTTTTATGAATGAAGTTTGTTAAACAACGCTCGCTCAGTTTGACTACCATCACTGTCAATAACACGAATTCTTCGACGCTTGAGGGCAGACTACTCATATATGTGATTTACAGTTATTGTGCAGTTCTGAAATTTTGCATCACGGAAGTTTCTTTCAGAGGCCAGGTTGAATGCGGTTGAACTGTTCTGGTGGGAGATTGTGAGAGGCTCCGATGGGAACTTGACACGGGAATGACAACATTATTTTGACTGTTATTTACAACAGGATTGGAGAAATTGTTGGAACTTGATGGTACAGATTTGTTGCAGAGAATATTACTCATTTATAATTTCAAATTCATCCATTATGCGTGAAACTCACTAACGTTACCATTTATGAATTTCTGTAAATGGGTTGTACCGTATAACAGTAATGTTTTGTTACGCGATTTCCGAATATGATCTTGTTTCAGACGAACATTTTGCATTATTTTACTACTTCAAAATAAAGGAAAAAAATGCTTTTTTATTGTTGTTGTGACTATAACATGGTTTAGACCTTTCCGATATCTTACATATAACGCAAGGTTTCTTAACTAACGTCGCTGTGAGAGCTTTGTTTACTGCTAGTGTTGGCATTCCATCGCTAGGGGGCGCTGCTATTGTCACCAGGAAACCTCGAGGGTAAAGTAGTCTCAGCCTCGTTTGAGAGTATGGTAATACGGGTTTAGAAAACGATAATATCCTTTTCCTGCTTGTAGGAAATGACGGTAAAATTCTGGCTCTCTTTATGGTAGAAAATTGGTAGGTGTATAATAATATTTAATATTCACTAATGTAAGTTTTGACAAGCAGAAATATGCGCAATGTTTACGTATGCATTTCGCTACTTTCCATAGGTCTGTCAAGTAAACCAAGGATGGATATAGGACTCACGGTACTAATGATATGGAAGAAGGGGAACCAGTCTAGAAACGGGTGAAGATAAAATAGACTACGCTATATATGGGTTTGGCTGGCCAGGATTAGTTGATAATGAAAGTAGGAATTTAGTAAAAATAATCTTTTGAGAACTTATCCTAGTTGTTACTGAAAAAATAGAGACTGTTTTATTTATGGAATTTCAGTCCTTTTACAGACTTCAGTTTGGAAAACTCATTACTGAAGTTAGTACCTGACTTTTTGGTGCGGAATTGAAAACATTTGTTTCATACACATGTAGATCCAGAAAATGCCGCGACTCATATGGTTTTCTCTACACTGAAGCTATCATCAACGATATGTCTATACTGATAGGTTTGATCATGAGCATTCAGAAATTTAAAGTTACTGAATTTGTAATATCATGGTGTTGGCATAGAATGACTATGAGAGCTGTATTAGTATCGTGAGTCCTACAGTGAGACTATAAGAGATGATATGTTTGGGGTAAGTAGATAATTCTTTGTCTGACAAGCTTACAGTAAGACTATAACAAAGGATATATTTGGGGCAAATGGATAACACTTTGCCTGATAGGCTTACAGTGAGACTATAACAGAGGATACATTTGGGGTAAATGGATAATACTTTGTCTGATAGGCTTACATGGATTTTATAGGAGAGGATATATTTAGGGTAAATTGATAACACTTTGTCTGAAAGGCTTTCCGTGAGACTGTAACAGATGATATATCGGGTAAATGGATAACATTTTGTCTCAAAAGTTTACAATGAAACTATATCTGCTTTAACACTTCTCGTTCTTCGTGATTTCCACGATTTTAAATTGATGGAATTAATTTTACAACTCCTTTTTAAATCTCTAACAGTAATATCGTTATGATGCTTATAATGCATAATTAATACGACTTCTCTACACTGCGATTTATTTTTTCTGTGTTTTTTTTTTTTTTTTTTTTTTTTTGTCTTTCTTACGAGATGGAGTGTAATGTGATTGTTCATCTATGTTTGCTTTAAGCGTATGACAAGTTTAAGTAAGTTAAGTCACGGCTTCTAATAGCTGCTACATTTGTCTTTTTCTTATTAGTGGGTGCAATCACGTGCGTATCAGCTCGACCATTTGGCAGTATTTAGCTCTGATATTGCCAAAAATTTGCGCTACTGGAAGATTTCGGATATTTCCATTATACATATCATTTTTCAGCTAAACACAGAACAAATAAATCTTTAAATCATCAAAAGTATAAGAAAAATAAATAAGTCATAGATTAACATAAAGGAAACTGCAATATAAAAAGGATACCTTCCTGAACCTTAGTTTGCAAAAGTGTTGTAATATCCAATCGACCACTTGGTTATGAGGTAATGATTTAATATTTCTCGTGTGGCAATGTCTATAACAATTCCACAATATTAGCTAATAATGTCACTAGTCTGTGAAATTTTGCTGATTTTCTTAATTTGAAGGAACTCGACCTTGCATGTCGGTAACAAGTGCGACGGATAGTATTTAAGCACCATCTTAGGAGTGCAATAAGACTTAACCGTTATTCAAGGGAGGTCTAATTAGGACTGCAAAGCTGGACTGACTATTCGCAAAATCTGTGTTGTATATTAGAGTTGATTTAAGGACGGATTTTTTTGTTTGTTTTGTTTTGTTGTTTTTTTTAAAAAAGAAATGGGGTTAGTTTTTTATCCGGTAAATAAATGTGTCATAAAAAGTCGCTTAAAACGGGAACATGCAACATTATATGTAAACTAGTGTTTTTAAAAATATAATGCAATTTAATCCAAGGTGATATCTGTTCTCAGTATTTAATTCCCCTTGCGTTTTTTTTTTTTCATTTTTTTTTCTTTCATTTGTTGTTGTTGCTGTTGTTGTTGTTGTTGTTGTGTGTGTGTGTGTGTGTGTGTGTGTGTGTGTGTGTGTGTGTTCAGAGAAATGATATGAGATGATATGGGATCAAACGTAATGTGTGATCGGGTAGACAATTAAGAAAATCTTACCAATAGGAGCGATCTTCTAATAGTCAAAGAAAAGTTACTACTTTTATTACGTAACGAGATAATTAAGTAGTTTAAATGAAACCGATCCATGTAACTGTTCACTAATGTTTAGTATAAACCGTTTGGGATATTTATTGACAATGATTGTCTGATTGACAAAATCAACTATTGCTTTTTTGAAGAATGGATAACTTTATATGATTACTTGAAAAACACAGAAAAGAAGAAAAGGGTTCTTATTATTTCTTACTCCGATTTATCTCGCTGAACCAATTTTAAACTAATGTTAAGAGACTGTTTATGACTCATAAGTATTTAAAATGACGATCTATTCCAGATCGACCAGCTCGTTTTTTTTTAAATTTGGGAAGACCCATAATTGCGGTATAATTTTAATTACATCCAGTGACGTGAAGATTGTGAAAGCAATACAAGTCTTCCCCAAATTGCAAACATGCAGTGTGTTCGGATGATTTTGTTGTCTTTGACTGCGTGGATTATACTCTTCTAAAGTTAGTACAGGTTTTAGCGTCGGATATTAATCGTCACCTATGAGTAGTAATATGGGGTTATTGAGGGCAGTATGGGGCACTTGGGGGCATATATGGGAAATTAACATGGAGAGGGCACTTGGGGGCATATACGGGAAATTAACATGGATGGGGCACTTGGGGGCAGAAGTGTTTATGGGGCAGAAGTGTTTATAGGGCAGAAGTATTTTATAGAGACGTAATATACACATAGACAAAAACAAACATAGAAACATAGAAAACACCAGTGGCAATTGATTTTTTCTTTTCTTAGAGATGTGGGTGGCCCTGAAAAGGGCCATTGGAGTTTTGTTAACCAAAGGTAGTTAACACATATCACACCTCTTCACTGGTCTTCTTCTCCTTAAACTTCTACGCACTTCAGGTCCGTAGATTAGAACCCGCTTCAGACACCCTTGTCTCTCGACATAAATCCTTCTCTTCCAAATAGCTGATACCGTAATCTTCGTAATAGCCCATGATGCTTTGACATACATGGGGTAGTCTGGGTTGAAGAGCATGCCCGACATGGGGTAGTCCGGGTTGAAGAGCATGCCCGATACGATGCTTAAAGATTCTACTGAAGTATACATCTTGTCTTGAGAACAGGTGAAACTATGTAACAAAAACGCTGGTATATATAGCCAAAGATCGAATCGAAACGAATCGAAATGGTCCACCAATCTAAAGGCGCCTTACAAAATGTACGGTCTCTCTTCCAATCAGAAGTGAGCGGGGTGTGTGAGGTCACCTTCAGTATATAGGCGTCACAGCGTTCGTACGGTATACCATTGCGGCATAAGTATGACTGATACTGGTATTGGTGTGTGCATGCTACGAAGACCTCGTATAGTGACAGTGCGGTGAATGCAGCGATCAACATTCTTCCAGAAGACTTTAATTTTGTATTTCGTTGATTTACTGTCTTCGCAAGAATATCTGCCTGCGACGACGGTAGTACCACCTTCATTACCCCGGGTGGATGATTTTAGAAAGAGGCAGAATGAAGAATTAGAGACGTTTTTGCCAATTCAGAAAGAAGAAGAAGTATGTCTTCAACAACAACAACAACAAGAGGAAAGAAGAAAACAAGAAGAAGAAGAGAAGCAGAAAACTTTGAAGTGTGAAGGACGGAACGAAGGGAGTAGTGAAAACAAAACGGTGAGTCTCCTACAAGACATTTTAGCAGAGTTAAAGAATCTGAGAAACATGTATCAGACTTCTTTAACACAACCCAAGAGAAAAAGACCATCACGGGCTAAGCAGTGTGTTATCTCGTGTGATCGATTGCAACGGTACGCCCGCCCATGCACCCCCAGACTCCGCCCCTTTTATCCTGATTCTATTGTACAGCTTTATAAAAAATCCTTTTCAACACATTTCAATGTCAGCCTTTAGAAACGTCCCATTCCATTATCTCAAGTTATTTCTTTTTGGAAAGAATATAGTTTTACATCTAAACACTGTACAGAACCATATAGTTTATTTACGCAAAGAAACTGTTTTCCTGAAAAGCAAAATGCTAGATCTGTTTTTATACGACTTTTGAAGTTGTAAACAAATCCTTTAAAGTCTATAGCATTGTTTGCAAATATATTTTAGTGGGATATTTTTTCGGCTTGCTCTATGAATCTGTTAGAAGAGCTCGAGTAACTTTTGTGAAACATTCGCCTGATAAAGAATACCTTGTGTTTGCAAGTACTGATATGAACATGATTCAATTATTTCACATTCTTCACAAAGATCTGTCACAGGTATAATGTTAAGCATGTTCATTGGTGCATTTCAAGAGCCAGTGTTATCTAGAACAGTTACCGATTCGAAAGTATATGCATTTTAGGCATATGGATTCAGTGTTCCAATTGTTTAAACCTCTAAAACAATATAAATTATATGACAACCGTGCATATGCATGGGTACAACCAGAGCTATCATAGTGATCCCCATCGTCGACTCCTTTTTTTTCAAACAATATAACTCACACTCCTATAGCTAAAAACTATGCCAACAACAACAAAATAAACGGCTGTAACCTCCATCTAAGCCCAACAACAACAAAATAAACGGCTGTAACCTCCATCTAAGCCCAACAACAACAAAATAAACGGCTGTAACCTCCATCTAAGCCCAAGAACAACAAAATAGACGGCTGTAACCTCCATCTAAGCCCAAAAGAATCAGTTCTAGTGAACATAAGTAGTCCTGCTTTTTTCACAGTACAGCTAGCTTTTTGTTTTTAATTTTTCAGCTTTGCCTTTTCTTAATTCTTATGAACGTTTTTTATGTTGTTGATCAAGTTCAACTTTACGAGAATCTTTTATCGTTCGTGAAGTTACCTTTGCCGTGATTAGTAACGTTCAATTTTTCTTCAATTTAACTTTCAACAGCTTGTTTGCTTCCTTCCATTTATTTTGTAAGTAAATTATAATTTTCCTAAATATCCATTCAAGTTTTTTTGCAATCAGGTTCCTGTAACCTCAACTTTTATTAAAAACTGATATTTAGTATCACTCTTGGGGAGAGAGACTTTCTGTTTATAACTAACATTTCGTTGCTTCTCACGGAAGGTAGACAAACTTTATGGAGCAGTTTGTCTTTTCCCTCATTTCCCTGTTTTGATTTGTGTAAGATGCGATCATATTACTTAACGTGTTTTACAATGCTATTTACGTTATCTATTTTTACCCTACTCACGTGACGTGCCAAGCCTGAGTGTGCTATTTCTAGAGGTGTACATAGGACCATTCATATGGGTTGTACAGTCTATCACTCATATCTGTTACTGTAGAGCAAGAATGAAGTTGGGAAATTGTCATCGTTATCTCTTGACTTGGTGAATAGTGGTTCTTAAATTTTAAAAGATACTGATGACTGATACACATTTTGATATATTCGTATATATATATATATATATATATATATATATATACATATCCATATATATATATATATATGTATATATATATATATATATATGGATATATATATATATATATATATATATATATATATATATATATAACTTTCTATTGTCAATTAAAGATTATAATAAAAACGTATTTAATAAATACAATATGCATGCATACAACATACATGCATGTATGTATCTATTCTAAAGGGCAAGGTTCACTTTAGGTCCAAGTTTGCTGAAATATTTTGATTTAGACAACATTTCAAATGAACATTGTGGCTTCAAGTAAAACTTTTTTTATATATGTATCTGTCTTTTCCACTACCTCTCTCTCTCGATATATATATATATATATATATATATATATATATATATATATATATATATATATATATATATATATATGCATCCATCCTTTCAGCTTGTGAAGTGCTAAACACAGAAATAGTTTAATTTACAGGTTACACTCCTATATATTAGCCATTGATACAAAGGGAATTCCTTAATTCAATCTTACTAACGGATTGGTCCAAATACATTTAACTGGTTTCCCAACTTTCTTGTTACTTAAACTATTGTTTGAAATAGTATTAAAAACACTATATAGCGTACGATTTTAGATGTTCTAAGCATGTGCAAGGGGATGGTGGTCAGTAAACTGACACGGAGGGGATGGCAGTCAGTGGAAACTCCAACTCAGTTCAGTTATGCGTTACATCGATATATATATAGCTTCCCAACCCAGCAAAACTGAACCTTTGTCCTTTAAAACAAAAAACTTACGAATAATTGTGTTCATAACTAGAATTCAAGATTGACATATTCATCACGACCTGTATTACACAAAGAAACTGCAAATTTCACTTTCCAGCTAAACCTAGATAGTATTAATGTTTTAAAGTTTTGAGCTTCATTTACACAGTTAAGAGTGTCATCACATCAACGATCGTTTAAAAATTAAAAATCATCGATGGGCAAACCTGACGATTTCACGTGAAAAATTTGTGAAAAAGCAAACACTTTAATGTTTTCGAAGACAAATTGAATTTCAGGTTTTTGTACCTTTTGTGTATACCAATATAGTGTTTCCTCACAAATTAAGGACAAAAATATTGCAAGAGACATTTATCAGTTCAAAAAGAAAACAAATAAAAAATTATCCGTCCCATAAAAACCTTAAACTGTTCCACCATGAAAACTTAAGTCATTGAAAACACCACATGTTAAAAAAAGAAAATAAACAAATAAATAAATTGCATTAATAAATAATTCCTAAATATTTATATATCTGAAATTTTACTTAATGCACGAACAACCGAAACTGTGTAAATTTTATGATCAACTTAATCCTCGTACCTCGTTTACGCCTCTCATATCAAAGTCCCCGAAATCCCGCCGCGGATATCTCAGTCGCATTGACAGATGAAATCGCTGGTTACTTTCAAAACTGTTCCTGGTATAGTATGAGCACCACTAGGGGAATATCTCAACTTGTACCCGGCCGTCTTCATACACGAGTAATGAGCGAGAACAGCAGTCGGCCGGGTGCCAGTTTAACATATATGTATGTACATGGCGTTCTGGAAAAGTATCAACGTTGCCCAGTGATCATAATTTTTGTATACGAATCTTTCATCGAGTTAGCCACTGTGACCAACAATGCATATATGATTTATTAATATTCAAGAGATGAATGATTAGAATCCCTCCAAAAAGCCACGATTTTTTTTTTTTTTTTTTTTTTGGGGGGGGGGGGTAACGGCACTTATAACACATTATTGACTTTATTTTGCCTAGGAATTGAGAGCCAAGTGCCTTTCCCAAGGACACACAGAGGCAACTGACCCGTACTGGCCTGGAAGGGTGTCGAAACCATGACCCTTGGATTACGAGTCCCTACCAACTTAGTAGTAGTAGTTGTTGTAGTTATAGCAGAAATAGTGGTCGTGTTTTTGGCGTTGTCGTTCTTGTTTTTTGCTTCGTAACATCTATAACGCAATGTTAAATTCACTGAGTTCTTTTCAAGTTATTTGTTTCTCTTTCTTCGAGCTATAAAACTTAATTGTCCTCTCTCTCTCTCTCTCTCTCTCTCTCTCTCTCTCTCTCTCTCTCTCTCTCATGACTGACTGTCACTTAGGATTATTGAATTATTTGGATTTTAATTCACGTTATTGTAAGTGTATTTTGAATTTTCACCTTAATTGTCTAGAAATAAATTGCTTGTTGACTTTACTTACATTGTTGGTTTAACTTTCTTTCTCATACATTATTTTAAGACCTAGGGTTCTAACAGAATTCTCTTAATATCAGGGACATAACTGAAGCTTCATATTGTAGCTCCATTTTAGGGACATGACTAAGGCACCAAGTGTCAGATCAATTTCAGGGACAGAACTAAGACTCCAGTTGTCAGATCCATATCAGGGACATGACTAAAGCTCCAGGTGGCAGCTCCATATCAGGGACATGACCAAAGCTCAAGATGTCAGCTCAGTAAGACAAAACGGGCAATATTTAAAACTTATTTCCTTTGGGAAGACGATGAAGAAGAAAAATTTTAAAAAATAAGAACGAGAATACAGATCATTGTTGCATCAGACAACAAGATAAATATCGATGTCTCACCATCGTGAAAGCTGTAGTTTTGTATTATTTATTGGCTAATTTCAAATGGTATTTTAAAACATTTACCACCTACTAGCTATGGCAACTCTCTCACAGTGATCAATAATTTCGCACTTCCCATTAACTGAACCTAGATGGTTTTCATGTACTAGACGTTTGATTAAACTGCCACCTGAAGGACTTACGTTACTAATGATATGGAAGAATGGGAACCAGTCTAGAAATGGGTGAACATAAAATAGAATATGTATGGGTTTGGCTGGCCAGGATTGAAAACAAATAGAGACAATAATTTTATTGATGGACTTTCAATCCTCTGACAGACTTGAGTTTGGAAAACTCATTACTGAAATTAGCACCTGACTCTTTAGTGCGGAATTGCAAACACGTTTCAAACACATGTAGATCCAGATTATGCCGCGGCTCATATGGTATTCTCTACAAATAAGCTTGCATCAAGGATATGTTTATACTGATAAATATAGGTTTGATCATGATCATTCAGAAATTTAGAGAACAACAGCCCTACAGTGGTTCCACATATGCATGTACAATTAACTTTACTATAAATGCAAAATGTTGGTTCTATTTGTGGGTGGTGTTCCGTGACAGAGTGCGTCATTGAGAACTTGTATTCAGAGTTAAGAAACAAGGAGTGAATAATGATCTACTTGTCTGGTTTGAAAGCTATCTTTTCGATCGTGAGAAATGAATTATTATTAAAGATTCATTATCTAGTGTTAGGAAATTTAATATTCAGGAGCATTCCAATGTTCACTATTAGATCCTTGATCATTCTTGGGTTATGTAAATGATATTGCTGAATCAATTAATTCCCTTATTCGTCTTCTTGCAGATGGCTCGTCGTTATATTATTCATCTCTTACCAATGCTTGCATTGAAGAAATGATTAGTCATGATTTAAATAAATAAATAAATAAATAAATGATAACTCTGTTGTTCTCAAAAAAGTCAAATATACAAGCACCTGAACTATTTCTAGATGGCAAAAACATATTAGATCCTTACTGGAATATGCCAGTGCAGTTTGGAACGGTGTTTGGAGGAGAATTCGATTACTATAGAAAGAGTACAGCTTGAAGCTGCCCGCATTATTACTGGTTGACCTTGTTATGCAAGCAAAGAATGTTTGTATTTAGAAACAGGTGTTATACCCTTGAGTGAAATGAGAACCAGTCAAAAACTAGAATCTTTCTATACTATTATCAATGGTGATGCCACGGCCTCCTCCCACTTTTTACAAGCATTGATCCCTCCTTATGTAAGCGAGATCAGCCGATATTCATATCGCAATAGGTCTGACATTGTGTCAGTCTCATGCAGGTATCCACATTATAGGAAATCATGTACACCAGCTAGTGTCAATTTGTGGAATCATATTTCAGATGTCAGATTACTTCGCACGGGGAGTTCAAATCATCCCTGTTTTTAAAATCTACTACATTCAAAGACTTTTGGCATGGTGATAGAAAGTGACGAAGTGATCGATTATACACGCAGAGCTGAGGAATAATTGAAGCTCGCTACGGCAGCATCTCTGATGAGTAGGTGTAAGTGACACTCCCGTCTGTGTGTGTGTGTAGAGAATGCGCTGAAACCAATGAACATTATTTATTTTCATGTCGCAGGTTTGTTAATCAAAGACCCATATTATTACTTGAACTAAACCAATTGAAATTTAAATTTGGATTTATTATTAATCCCAAACTAACGAAAGAGCGAGCTCAAATTATAGGTTTGGTACTTCAGAAATATATTAAACCTACGCAACGGTTCAATCCCAACAATGCTAGACTGTTTCTGTATCTACAACATAGGATCCAGATATTTCTCTCTTCTACCTTCTTTTGTTTTCTTTTTTCCCCATTTGTTCCTTTCAAGATCACCAATTTAATGTGTGTTTATGAAATTAAGTTGTAGAAATGACAGGCTATTTAAACATTTTGTATTAGAAAGTAATCTTTGCATAGTAAAGGCGATACTAAGTTGTTAGAACTTTCTAGCCGATCCCAATTGCATTTTTTTGGAATAAAAATATGTTTAAACCAATAACATAAGGCATAGTGTTGTGAAACTCAATCCCGTTCAGTCATCATGGGTCATGTTCTCATAGCGGTAAAGATTTTAAAAGCAACTGAGTTATTTCGTAGTCTTTGACGCCGCATACTCTTATTCTTATAGTTGTGTTCCGATAGACACCAAGCTGATATTCATAACTTTGGACCTTACTTACATATTTGGAACTTTACCATTAGTTGACGCCATATAGCCACTATTGTGCTTATGTGCCGTAAAACGCTTCAACAGACATATATACTTTACAAGACTGCCACATTTTCGTGACATGTTGTTGCCATTTTTCAGCACATGGTAGGCTATACATGCCGGCCAGTGTGGAGGAAGAACCCGGAAGAAAACCGGGAAGAACCACCGACCCATGGTAAGCTACTGGCAAGCTTTCCCACATACCCACTTTGGCCGAGCCCGAGACTCGAACCCACGCGGACAGAGGTGCGATGTCAGTGATCTGTAAAGTCGAGCGACTTAGACCACATGGCCACCAGGGGCCCCTTTCGTGACATGTAACTCCTTTAGAGAAAAGTCTCAACATGTAATTGTGATCAAAGGGAGGCAACGATTGCAACGATGGCACAAGAAGTCTTCTTAGTCATTAGTTCCCTTTCATAGATAAAAACTCAGTACTTAGTTTTAGCTCTATTACGTTAGACACGAAGCATTAAATAGGCAGCTAAAATAGTACAAGGTGAAAGATGAGTTATGAAAAAATACCATAAATACGATAGGAAATTTGACTTCTCTGTTATTGTTATATATTTCCTTATTCGTGTTCTTTAGACGCTTTGTGTCCTGTTTACCATCTGACAAATGTAAATTGCCAGTCATGGTGAATGAGATGTTTATTTAAGACATGTAAGTTAATGAATATATTTATTTCTGACACCTTAAGTTTCTATCTTATTTCAATTTCACACAAACTAATTACACTATAAGACTGAAAGTCTTAGTCTACACATGCACACAAATACTATGATTCTAACGACGCGCTGAATTCTATGAAGTATAATAAAAGACATTATCCACACCTTAGCTGTCATGTATATCATTGCAATGAGTATGATATTACATACATGTAATCGACATGACCCTGTTCGATTCGCTTTTGACTGAGTTAAAATTGTCCTAATAACTTTTGATTAACAATCCACGACTCACGATGAATATTTCAAGAAAGATTTCATGTATTTCAATCTTCCTAGCCTGCTGAAGGATCTGTCGAGACCCTCGCTCTCGCACAGAATCGTTGGTACAGAACCTTTGACCCCTCACGCTGAGTCGACCAGCATCATTCGTTCTCCAACGTCACCGAAGCTACCATCAACACAGGGATTAAAACGATATCAGGGTTATATATATATAGAGTCACGAATGCTACCATTGAGGCACATATGCATGAAATCAGACCATTGGGGGACACACCCTTAATCGCGTATATATTTGACATTTCTCATTTGGATAATAACATAGAAAGTGTCCGTATGCAATGTACAAAAGTATGTACTGATTTATCTATAAACATGGAAGTTATTGGATATATATATATATATATATATATATATATATATATATATATATATATATATATATATATATATATATATGTCCCCAAATGTATGTCCTTGAAATGTCCAAATTATTTTTTCATGGAAAATGTCAACCGTTTGGGGACTTTGTATATCCTTTTCATGAAAAGCATCAACCTTCCGGGGACATTGTATCTTTTCATGATAAATGCAACCTTTGGGAGACAAACGCATATAAATATGTATAAATTCAGCCTTTGATAGACCTTACGTTAGAATTCAACTTTTGTGCTTATCTGGCGATAAGAGGTTAGTTAAGTGATGCATGATATACATATACTTTGGATACATGTGACTGGCGCTTATGACCAAACATTTGGTTAAGCAAAAATGATCATTATCATGCTTTGGTGATGTCGGTTCAGCTGAATTATGACACTGAAGTAATTTCTTCTCATAACAGCCCAGGTGTCTTACATACCCTTAACCAATTTTCTGGTCATAGCGCCAAAACATATCCCAGTTAGCTGGACCCTTAACAGCATAGATATTAGGGCCTACAAAACTGGAGGGATAGGTATTGTTGTATGTATTCACTATGCATGCTTTACATGCATGAGACATCCAGACTATGCTAGCAAGATATATGACCTGTAATACTTAATACCTAATTTGCGAGGGGGCAGGACCCCCATGTGTAATTAGCGAAAGATCAAACTGACAGGTATTACTTGTTGTGTTACATAATATTTCACAGCATCGGCAGCGTTTTGGCGATTATCACTGGAAACTTGGAGGGTTTTTTAAAAAAAAGAAAGAATTTGATATTTTAGTGACTTTGGTGCAGGTGAAATGGAAACGTGAAAAGGTTACATTTGTTTTTCAAAACAACATCCTGGTGATTGTTTATTTAGTTATCGGTGAGGGTGGGGTGTTCTTTTTTATTAACACCATATTGGCTCTGGGAACTTTCGTACTTGTGTTAGTAAAGTGAAATAGTGTAATTGATAGTTATATTTTCTGGGTGGTAGGTGGAAAGCTTATCTCTCAGCTACCTAACACTTATGGGAAAATGTGTCCATTCAGCGCTTGCATTCACGTTACACCATTGACGTAATCCTCGAACCTAGGATAACCATCTATGAATCTGAACCATGATACCACGTGATACCAACAAAAACCGCGTTGACATGTTCTCCCTGCTTGATGAATATGACTTTATCCAGCTTGCAGCGACAGGTCTCTAGTCGTTGTTCAAGGAATAAATATGTTTCAACTTTTCCATATGCAAAGGGCTCTGACCCCACATCCCAACATTAGTGTCAAAATGTCTAAAATTGGGTGGGAAGGGTCAGCGGAGAGTCGGACTAAATAACTCTGCTCTAAATTAGAACGTAAAGGTATCAAGCCGATTTTTACAATTATAGAAAATGTGGACAAATAAAAAAATTATCATTAGGAAACTGAAGACTATCAAAGAAATTCAGCACATTTATCGAATCAACTGGTAGACCATTCTATTTGCAGGTAAACACTGGCAATTTAAAACTGACATATTAATTATTACGGCTAGATCAACTATAAACGTGGCAATTAATATCATTTCATTGTTGTAAAAATAGTAGTAGTAGTATTAGTAGCATCTTCTCTAGCCAAGGGTCCACTTCATACCATATCAGAAGTGGACTGACGACCCTCGGCTATCGAAGATGTAGTAGTTGTAGTAATGGGAGTCGTAGTAGTAGCTGTTGTTGATGATGTTGTTCTGGTTGATAGTATTGCACATTGAGCGCGGGCTCGCTGGTTTCCCGCAATAGTTTGCCCTATGTCCCCCAAATCTTGACCCTGGGCGCTCTTTTTCATCAGAAAAAAAAAATTGAAAAATTACTCCTGCAGTTTTTCATTAGTGGATGTCCATCCATGTCTCTGTTGACGCTAGCAATGGCCAAAGTCGCAAAAAGTGATAAAAACTGTAAGATGGCAATGACTATCTATTTTAAAACAATGTATCTGGCAATGAAAACATTCAAGGTTTGTGGTAGTCGGCCGAGTTGCAATGTAAAGTTTTTGACGGCCGTTGGTGTAGCGTATTTTCGCTACATGAAAAAAAAAATACTTAGCAAATGCAAATGCAAAATTACGCCAAGCCTGTTTTTTTAATAATAGACTTAAATCGCAATCATGTATCGTTGAGAGGAGAAAGGAGTGCTAGTTTCATCTGTATGCGTGTGATAATATTTATTTCATCAAATAAATATCGAGATCTTCGAACCAATGCCAAAATTTGAATCCAATAACGTCTTTCCGATCAGTACCCCTAAGCCCGTCCAAACATCCCCTCAATATTTCTCTCGTCTGTAGAATACAATTCTAAAATCATTGTGAAATTTTAGTATGTAAATTAGTAAAATCAATAGGAGTACAAATTATGCGTGCTGGCTCAGGGATGTAGAATAGGCCCTATGTGCTCTCCTACATGTCGTAAAAAACGACTAATGGAGGTAGGAGCCAAAAAGGGTGTGTGCACCGTCGGATCAGCCCAGATCGGCTACTGTGGTGTGCCCTTTACCCAAATTGCCTCGGCACTAAATAACCTACTCCCATTGCTGTGTCGTAAAACACCAAGCCAAATGAAAGAAAGTACGCATATCCGAAAGTTTGAAGTGTCTGCATTTGCAGATATTGGTTATCAGTTTGCTCCCTTGTCGTATCAGCTTTTGTCAATTATGTTACCCAAAACAATTTATAAAATCCATGCAGCAATAGTCCACTTTATTAGTCCCCAAAGCACAATTTGTAAACCTTTTCATTGTCTGCTTGTGCCCATTAAAATCAATTTAGTGTGCTAAGTTATTGACCCGTCAGGAAATATGATGCATTATGGATATTTTATTACAAATTTCATAGATCTAAAAATAATGATTACTCGCAGTTGTGCTCTGTGTCTCTTTGATGTCAAAGATGTTTATAGACATAAAACTGAGATGAATGATCTGGCCATTTGAAGGACAATTTTATATTATTCGATATCTACTTGTATTAAACCCTATGCATCTGAATCATCAACCATCCTGTAAGAAAGAATACAGCATTGTCTTTTCAGACGATTTGAATACGTACATTCGTATTTCTACACAGCAATGTGCATGACCAATAAAAAAAATCCAATGAGTCAGATGACATTTTATACAATTATGAAACAAATGAAACAAAATTTTCAAAAATTATTGCAAAGTTTTATTAAACATAAAATAATGTGTTTCATTTCTAAATAAGACGCTAGAATACTTCCGGATAGGACTAGATAAAGTTGTTGGAATCTTGATTAACCATACGTACTTGCGGGTATAAGCATGGGCGTCCGCAGGTGTGTGTGTGTGTGTTGGGGGGGGGGCACAAGATACAGAACTGCAAGACCTGCGTCCCTTTGAAAAACTCATGTTGGCATATGTCAAAGTAAATGCACCATTGATAATTTACATGTGTATCCTGAGTTGAAAAGGATTGGATAAGAGCTTGTCCTAGAATCATAACATCAGTTTCACTTCAATGTCAGTAACAATTATATATATATATATATATATATATATATATATATATATATGTGTGTGTGTGTGTGTGTGTGTGTGTGTGTGTGTGTGTGTGTGTGTGTGTGTGTGTTGTTCTATCCTATTGGTCACTCGTCATCTGGAATTAACTCTCTGACTCTACTATATAAGCTTCTTTTGTGTAGCTTTTCAGTTTATCCAACAGATCTTAAAAGATGAGATAAATTACATTCTCTGTTTTGTTGCATGTTCTGTTTGGACCATGTATGTTCAATTTTTCGCTCGTCGCTGTGCTACAGAATGTGCTGGTCTCTTATCATATGTTGACAGGTTTTGCACCTTTTATCACCGCAGGGACCAGAGTTACTAGGGTGGTCTTGGCTTGTGATTGGCGTTAGCTTCATTCAGACTAGGATGTCTTTGATTTTTTACCGCAGACCAAAAACAGACGGCGCTATGGCTCCACTCTTGTAGGTCACAACCAACTAATTTACAGCATAATCAGTCGAGTTGAAGCCAACTAGACGACACGTCAAACATTTTTAAGCTGTAATTCTCTTAGAAATAGTTATGTAAACTGTTGCAGTTTCAACTCTTGTTAATGTTTCTTGTTTCTCTTGTCTCTGTTTTATGTTTGCCTTTAAAAAAAGACTTAACTTAAATTGGAATTAATAACTACATAATATTACTTCAAGTTAAATCCCATACTGAGGCCATCATTTGTAGTAAAACGGTTGTGCCAACCGAAATCCTTATAAAAGAATCACTGTTGTTTCTTGTAACTTGATCTCAATACAAGTTCTTCATTACTTTAGGCAGGTACTGAAAATGGAGATGTTTACTTGGAAGCACGTTTGGCCTTTGAATGACAACTACTTGTGGTAAAAAATCAAGCAGACTTCTTGACACAACAATGGGATAATTTTTTGCTACCTTTCTATTAATTTCCGTTCAATTGACATTTTCTGTCCAGAATGATAACTGTAAATTGTGATACCATGACGAATAATCGTGGAGTTTTTATCTTCCGAGGTAACACACCACCTTCCTACAACAGGTACATTTTACTAATACAACTTAATCTGTTTCCGAAACTAGCTAAAGCAAATAAACTGCATCAATAGTCGCCTTCTCTTTCAGGGACGGCTATATACTGCTCTTTTTCTTTCAGTCAAATTCGTATCATAAAGCAGACATTATGTTCCCATGTAGTGGCTCTTTAGAAGCAACGGCCAATTGGTTATTGCAGCATCCTTGTGTCGTTAATATTTCACTAAGGAATTCGCATTTGCATATTATGTTTTTAGTTTTTGACTATACTGAAGAATGTGCAAACAAAAGATTAGAAGCAAATCCAGTACAAATTGAATGGTTGCAAAAATATCAAGAAACCAGTACTAAAGACCGACATTTCGAACATTTTGAACCAAACAAGTAATTCGAATCGGCCCTTTTTAGGACACTCAGAGACTTTAATGTGAGAATATGCTGAAAATACTTGCTGTATCGTTTTCAATCCTCCCTACTTCATATCGTATGAATTACGTGCTGATGGTTGATGCATCATCTATTGATTTCAAGACACGAATAAGCGCACGTAATGAAGGATCCATAAAAGTAAATGTCGCTAACAAACCTCTATAACGAATCTTTGGAATTATGAAGTTCACATAACCAACAAAAGATTTTTGTTGTTGTTGTTGTTGTTTTTATAAACCACATGTCAAACGTGATACACTATCTGACTTTTAAACACAAAAAATACTCACACCCTAAATGCTACCATACAGGTGACATCAAATGTTAATAAATGTCCTTTAAAAAATAATTACTCGAGAACTTCTTACATTTCTTTATCTAATTGACAAACTACATTTTGGTGTGTGACCCCCTAAATATATGCAGCTTTGAAATTGTTACTGATTTGCACTTCGGAAAACGTTTACTACTTTCCCGAAATGAGGACGTATTTCTCTCTCTCTCTCTCTCTCTCTCTCTCTCTCTCTCTCTCTCTCTCTCACACACACACACACACAAACACACACACACACACACACATAATATTTGAATGTAAGAATATAAGGCTAACGACAAATTGCTTTTAACATATGTCTTTGATTTTTTAATTAAAGTACTATCTCATTTCATGAAGCTTGATATAGATGAGGAAGGTCTCTTTAGAAATTAATATTATTCATGGATTAATTATACTGAAGTATCATCTCCTTTCATCCTTGAACAATGACAGAGCAGTTTCCATCTTTATTAGGATTTTCCTGCTGTAACGTGGTCCTTGAGACTGTAGTTGTTTGTCGTCAAAGGAAGGGGATGCGAAGTAAAAAGAAATCAACTATATGCAAGGCGGGGACAGAACCATAACTGATTAAGTCAAGCGGAAAATCAAAAGATTTGTTCTTTCTTTCAAAGCATGGAAGTAATGTATGGAGTTTTCTTGCTGTAAGACGACTTAACACAGCACAAGAATCTGGAGAGATCTGAAATACACAGGTGTACATCTTTCCACCCTGTATTATCAACTTAATGAAACTTGCACAACTTAGGATTGGCAATTCTACAATTTGATAAGAAACGTGAGTCCTAAATCCGGATTCCATCCTAATTATAGCTCTAGAATGTCACTGAGTAAATTAATTTCAAACACAAAATGTGCACTTAATTGAAATACATTTGATGATACGTTGTTATTTGTAAATTGCTTGAAAATTAAATTTTGCTATCGAATTCAAAATCACCTGCAGAGAAACATCGTGTTAAGCTTGATGCAAGAGAGGCAGTATATACTTATAACTATTTTAAAATGATCTCTTTAATAATTTCTTTAAATCACATAAATAAATAAATCGTTCTCTCTCTCTCTCTCTCTCTCTCTCTCTCTCTCTCTCTCTCTCTCTCTGAGCTAAGCAGCAGCTTTATTAACGATCCTTTTATGATGTTTGACGACCATATATTCATAATAAGTTCTTGTTCCTGTATTAGTAACGAAAGTTTATATCTTTACTCAAAAATACAGTTTTAATTGTGACATGAATTCAAAGCAAAATATATTCGTGCGATGAATATCGTATTTTTCATCCAAAAGTGCTAATGTACCTTGATGATTAATAATTCTAGATATGCGAATATATTACAAAGTCTGATTATCAAAAACTGGGAATGAGTACAAGCACACACATGTATTCGGAATCACTCGCCAGTTTCTTCTAAGTGTCCCTCCTGGTTCAACCGTTGATCCGCATCGTGGTAAAGCTTAGATACTTTATTCATTGTTTTCAAATAAAGCGGTACCAATGACGCATGATTCTAATTGGGCTTGAAAAGAGCATTCATCTTCCGAGATAAAATTCCTGTCCAACATACGCTACGCGTCACGAACGGAGGAGGAAGCACATTTAGCGGTCCTGATAGTAATACCGAATCTCTCTACTAAACGATGTTATCTACAATGCCCGCAAATAAACCTCATTATCACCACATACCCAGATATGCTTTAATTAACTTCGAGTTATTGATGATTGCTCGCTTGAAATAGTCATTTCGCAGAACCTTAACACATCCAGTAGGAACTCTTATGATTAAAAGCGCAAAACAGAGCATATTCGAATCCGTTAACAAGAATAATTAGGACACATTCATGGTTTCAAGTTACAAATATGTGTATATATAACTTGATCATACTTAGTTTGCATATCAGTCCCTAAAAATTCTGTATAACTTGATCATACTTATGTTTAGTTCATACACGGCTAAATTTGTTTTTAGTTCAAACAAGATGACCTCTGGGCAGAACAATACAAATTCGTTTGATTTGGGTGTTTATATTCTATTTAAAAGTAAAGGATATATACAATGATATTTGTTAATTTTCCTAAAAATGTATATATGTTACACATTGTTGGCTTGTTACGAAGTCAAATGTATATATGTTACACATGGTTGGCTCTTTATGAAGTAAAATGTATATTTGTTACACATGGTTGGCTTTTATGAAGCAAAATGTATATTTGTTACACATGGTTGGCTCTCTATGAAGTAAAATGTACATATATATTATACTTGGTTGGCTCTTTATGAAGTAAAATGTATATTTGTTACACATGGTTGGTTTTTTATGAAGTAAAATGTATATTTGTGACACATTGTAATGGTGCAAATTTCTGTCGATTCGGTAGAGCACATTTAGTTGGCAGAGAACAATTAATTAGATTTATGAGGAAAGATACCGTATTAAATCGCTAGACTGCGATGGGGTTAATGTCCCTGTGGGGGGGGGGGGGCGAAATTGATTCTTAATTAAGCATTCGTTTATTTAACGGTCAGGCAGATTGGAAGGAAAAGGTTAACTTTGGTCTAGGTATCGGAAATGTCAACGTTCAGAGGATGCAGGGATTGTTTGTAAAATTGTATTATCTTTTGAAATTCTCCAGAATCGGTTAATTAAAAATCTAGAGGGTTATGCTTACCGCGTTGGGCGTGTATTTATAAAAGGCGGTAGATACAGTTAATCCTGATTGACTACGCTAAATAAGGGGGGTGTTCCCAGACGAAAATTTCATGTTTTAAATTTCCACATCGCAAAATTTAATCAGTCTAAGTTTTCCTGCAAGAGGAAGAGATCTTGACTCCGAGCAGAATAAAAGACGAAATTCTCTCGTATAAACAATTGTTCAAGTGACCAGTGTTTAGAAGTTGAGGGACAATTCTGGTGGTAGAAGCGAGCAAGTCTCGAAAGCACAAGGTATTTGCATCAATTTCATTTAATTCGTTGATATCAATATAATTATTTGTTTGAATTTATTTGTTTAAATTCGTACATCAGTTTTCTTGATATGAGTAAAACTATTTGTTTGAGTTCATTTGTCTGAATTAGTACAATAATCTTCTTTATATGAGTTTGACGAATTGTTTGAATTTGTCGTCTTGATTGTTATAGGAATCATGTATTCTAAGAATTTAATGCATTACTTTATTTGATACAAGTTGTCTTAGATGATTTCATGTACGATAAAGACTTGAGTGAGTATTCACTGAAATTAATGTAGTTAAGCCATGAAGTGAATTTCATTGATTCATTTGTAGAATTAGGACGTAAACTGAAACTGTTATGTCTCGTGTGATGTTAATGTGATGAAATAGCTTTTTGGAAGTACATTAATCTTCTGAAACTAGGTTTGTTTATGGTCTGTCAAGTTTGGCCTGACCAGATGTCCTTTGGTATCTGTTTGAATTCCGATAGGACGATATCTGACGTAACGAGAGTGAAGTAATGCTCTACTCCCAGAAGGATATTTGACAGAAGATTTATGTTGCTTCTCTGTTTATTTTGAAAGGGGAAATAGCTCCATTCACCCATCCACATATCCACTTATCCACCTACCTACTCACACAAAGTTCGAGGGCCGAAGGAGGCGAGATAAGAGAGCGTGAGAAGGAAAAGAAGAAAAAAAAAACAAGGGGAGAACAGCAATATTGAAGTTGGAGTGACCAGCGATAAGCAGGTTATGCCGGCAGGCAGGGCAATGACTTCGATTGTTTACTCGATTCTATGATGAACTAATTCTATCGTTTTAAATAAATCGGCTATTTACATAAGTATATTTGTGTTGAAATTATTAAATGATTTATTTTTAAAAAAGTGTATCTTCCTAATGTAATGTATTATCTCAATTTGTCTTATGTAATTGATTAAATTGTTATATTTCATGTACGGGGGCTCGTGTTATTCTGTTCTATATATCTGCTCAGATCTCTGTTTATTCCATCTATAAATTTCATAATTTATTTTATTATTTACTCGATCCGGGCAATAACACCGAGGTCGATCATCCTCTAGATAACGATAACCAACCAAATCGGACACCTTGTAACGAGGGTAGTCCGCCACACACATGGTTGGCTCTTTATGAAGTAAAATGTATATATGTTACACATGGTTGGCTCTTTATGAAGTAAAATGTATATTTGTTACACATGGTTGGCTCTTTATGAAGTAAAATATATATATGTTACACATGGTTGGCTCTTTATGAAGTAAAATGTATATATGTCAAACATAGTTGGCTCTTTATGAAGTAAAATGTATATTTGTTACACATGGTTTGCTCCTTATGAAGTAAAATGTACATATATATTATACATGGTTGGCTGTTTATGAAGTTAAATTTATATTTGTTACACATGGTTGGCTCTTTATGAAGTAAAATGTATATTGGTTACACATGGTTGGCTCTTTATGAAGTAAAATATATATGTTGCACATGGTTTGCTCTTTATGAAGTAAAATGTATATTTATTACACATGGTTGGCTTGTTATAAAGTAAAATGTATATATGTTACACACGGTTGGCTCTTTATGAAGTAAAATGTATATTTGTTACACATGGTTGGCTCTTTATGAAGTAATATATATATATATATATATATGTGTGTGTGTGTGTGTGTGTGTGTGTGTGTGTGTGTGTGTGTGTGTGTTACACGTGGTTGGCTCTTTATCGAAACAAAGGCCAGACTCCTTCAATATCAAATCATCGCAGCTAGACTACTATAGTATGCGGAGGCACAATAGGCACCCTTGTGACAATTGGGTTTCGATGTCAATGCCATCGGCTCTTATATTTATGAAGACAAAGAAAAGCTAAACATACCGTACAAAATTAAGGATTATAACGCAGATTGTGGAGCTTACTATGCAGGCTCACATCGAAAACTCTATTGTTCGGTTTTGTTAGGACTGAGGGAGGGGACACATAGCATTGTTTGACAATACGATGACGCTATATAATAGAATTAGCAGTATCAGGGGACTATCGTGTCACAATAAAGTAATATAGAAAAGTGATACAGAGCAGAGATCTTGTCAGAAAACTGAGACATGTGAGGAAAACATAGAGATTGTTCCAGTCACTGTGGAAACATTAGCAGTAGTATCCCATAACTCGTGGACAAGCTGATAAAGCTAAGAAGAACTCTTAAACAGGATCCTATTTTTTCAAAGGGTATTCCTCGGAACCGCAAGGGATACAGTAGATAGTCTTTGCGAATATATATATATATATATATATATATATATATATATATATATATATATATATATATATATATATATATATATATATATATATATATTCAGTCGGTGGAAAATAAATAAATAAATAATAATAATAATAATAGTAATAATAATAATAAATTTATTGTTATTATTATTATTATTATTATTATCCTATTCAACTCCATAGCCGTGATCTTCGTCGTCAATTCAGGACTTTACCAATTTGTAATCCCTTTCACCACCGTGTGCTAAGGGAAACAAGTAAACTTACAGCTGTTTCCTCTACAATTTGCCTGGACCAGTTGTTACCCTTGAATAAGTTTCACATTTTAGTCGTTCTTTCCACATAAGATTTTGAAATATGATAAACATGATGAAGACATTATAACTGTTAGCACGTATGTTTTTGATGTACAGGGGATGATAACAAGTTAAAGAATACGTAATAAGATAATATCAACCATACAATTTAGGATCCAGATGTAGCAAAACTTGGCAATTCATATTAGGCATTGATTTTGCTTTGCAGAGGTCCTGGGTACGAATCCTGTTGTTGTAACATTTAAATATAGATAGTCGTCCGTCAATGGTCAATGGTTTTCTTCGGTTACTTTGCCATTAATGGGCTCCTTTTACAATTTTTAATAATGATGAAATATAAATCTAGCAAAACGTCTGACCCTTTTATCTTGCATTTTAAAAAGAATTACAAATCATATATAAGCACGCAGGTTCCCTTCTTCTTTATTCTGTTTCCGGTTATTTTTCAAGTACAATGTGCTTGCAAAGAGCGGTGTCAGTTGACACTGACCGTTGAGTATAATTGTTTGCAATCATTGCGTGATGTCGACTTATGTATAACATCTGCCAAGACTAAGTCAAGTCGACCGATTTCATATCGTCCAAACGGTCGCAGTGGTTGATCCTACGTTTATGTATGCGAGCTACCTGACATTGCACAATTCAATGATTTGATTATAGGACATGCAAGCGTGAAAATAAAGTGCATCAATAAACAGCTGTTCATTTAGATACCTGTTTGACATGAATGCGTTTTTTATTTGGAGTCAAGTTGAAAGAAATAATGAGGGTTTTTATTTAGCTTCTGTTCCCGCGAATGGACAAACGGAAGTAACTGAGTCAAAAAAATATCTGACTCATAGTAATCAAATGCAGTGTGTGAGGTGAAATGACGCCCTTTTTACATTTTCTTCTAAAGCCATTCTCTCCAAGCAGGAATCGAACCCGCCAAGGACTTATGCACCAGCACCAGAACTCTAATCAACTCGGCTATGCGATCATACACAAAATTGAATGGAAAAGGGTCGAAGGAAATACACGAGGTGCATTGCAACCCGATGGCCTGGCAAGCAGAAATTAACATTCAGCTATATGCACAAACCCACTAGATTTATATACAGATATGCAAACTATGTACATGAATTATAATCACTAATTGACACTCATGTACCAAACAGCGAGTAACATGTTTATCCCTGGATCCCATGTTGTATGTACGGATACGTGGTTATGTGAATATGCAGAATGATACAAATATAATGAAACACGTTAAAGAGTTATAATTGGTTTCAAGGAGGAACCGAACCCGTGCTGCGAGAAATGGCACCCAGCTCCTACCTTTTGTACAATCGGCCATGCGCTTCATTCCGGAAATAGGCAGCACCTTGTGGAAAGAAAGGGCCGGAATAGCACGGGAGCCAACTCGCTAGGCAAGCGGAATCTAACACTGATCTATATGCACAAACCATCCAAACCCATTGGATTTCTAGTCTGAAATGCAAAGTGTATATATATATATATATATATATATATATATATATATATATATATATATATATATATATATATATATATATATATATATATACAGGAAATTTTATTTTTAAAATACACAGAGAAAAGAGCTTATCCCTGTATGCCACATTGTATAATTGTATATATGGTTTCATGATTATATGAAACAAACTTATACAGAATGACGCACGGAATTATAATTTGTGTGTGTGTGTGTGTTTCGGACACTAAGGGATAAAAGATAAATTTCAGAGCAAAGTTCCACACAATTTGCCTCATAAAATTCACCTTTGCTACATATAATCTCTGCCTTACTGACTCTTTCTCCAAATCGCTTTGTCTCCCGAGATTATATCCACGACATATTGCTATAAATCCAAATTAAGCTGCCAGCTTGTAACGGAAAGTTTCTCGGGTGTCAAAGTGCAGCGTTCATTCTTTACGCGGCACCGTGTTACAGTATCAATGGTGGCCAGAGGCACGAATATAAAGTCATGTCTCGACTCGGCAGGCAATAATTTAAAATTGTTTAACATATAAATATGAAATAATAAAATCAATTTTCATATCTAGAAAATGCATATAAAGTAATTATCAGTGACAAAAACAAACTTATTCATGAGTATACTTTTCAATGTTCTTCTGTAGATACCGACTACTTTCTCTTACTGAAAGCAACGTGATACACTGTACATGCGCACGAGAAGAAAAAATGATCTAACTTTCAAAAAAGTGGCTCGTAATGGATGGCATCCTTGGTCATTTTCTAAACTTTTTGCAGTTATAGGGTGGATAATACTTTGAATGAAAAAGGTGGAGTTTATTTTGTGATGTTGTATTGCATATAACTTTATTTCCTTCTTGTTGCTCCATCTCAATTTCTAATGAAAGAAGAAACTAATCTTTTACCATAAATCTCTTGAATAGATGTCATTTTCTAAGTTTGCTTAGATGAGGACATGATTTTTGTGTGTGTGTGTGTGTGTGTGTCTAAATATGGTGATAAGGTTTTTCGACATTTCCTTTCTTGTAAACCACACATATACATTACTGTATGAACGGATAGAGTGTTCTGTACAATTCTATCAGATTTGCACTGGGTTTACACGAGTAGACAAGATATAAAATGGACCGTCTTAAATATTCACCTAACAAGTGAATGAAGGTAGACACCGGTAATTAGTTAAATGGTTTAGTATCACATTAAAAAGTAGTTTCATTATCTTAAACTATGTTACATCTAACCGCTTCTTTCAATCTTTACAACCGCACAATCACGTTGGATTATGTTGTCTGTATTCTAGGTCTTACGAATATCCCTCCTTCGTATATATACGTTATCTGATAGAAGTGATATGCGCTCGTACCGATGGATCGATAAAACGAATAAAAAAAGTCAGTGTAGTTCATGATCTTCTGTTAACAGTCATTTGAAATATGATGAGTATAACAACAAAATAAAATCCTGCTGGCTTTTGAGAGCAGATTTGTTAACAGTCATTTGAAATATGAAGAGTATAACAACAAAAGACTTCCCCCTGGCTTCTGAGAGCATATTTGTTAACAGTCATTTGAAATATGAACAATATAACCAAGAAAGAGAAGCGTTCACTTTTGAAAGCAGAAGTAAAATTGGATACGATAAGACATGGTTAGAAAGATAACTTATATAACCATTTATTAGCAAGATAAATAAAAGTGACACCTGCAATCAATTTCTGACATTTATATTCTCGTAACCCACACCCTTCATGCTACAGTTCGAATAATAATCAGTTGTCTTAAGTTATTAGTAACTCCTGCCTTTGTAACAATAGAGTCCCTGCCATGTATCTAATTTCCAAATTCTAATAATCTACATTTTGCTTTTAGGGCTTCTAAATATGTACATCTTAAAGAATTGGGGCAAATTATGACTTATAAACTGATGTTCACACGAAACCACCTACTCAACGCCATCACACCCAAAAAAGTGCATCTATTCCCCAATACCGCTCGCCTCTTCACTTTTGCGATCATTTGCTATAAGAATATAAGGTCAATGATATCATTTAAAAACATCTTGCCTAATGTTATCGTATTTCGTTGTTAAATGATAGCACCAATATAATCTACAGGATAGAGAGCTATAATTCGTTCCAAGCAGGAATTGAACCCGTGCGAGTAACGGCAACTATCGCCAAAGATGGAATATGGTGGTCGAATGTTATGACTCGACGTGCACGAAAACTCACTTGCTAGATAAGCGGAATATATCACTAAGTTATAATGCACAAACTCACTGGATTTCCATTTAAGAACGCAAGGTATAGACAATAAATTATAATTAGACATTGTTGTTTATATGTCAAACAGAAAGGAAACCCCGTAAACCTGTATCATACATTATATTGTTACGACTCTATGGTCTAAGAAAAATGTAACAGAAAGAAAGTGAAACCAACAAATCAAGTAAAAAATCAACAAGCAATTTATTACTAGATAATTAAAATGAAAAATCAAAAAGTCACTTACAGTAATGTGTTTTGAAATCTTAATAATCCAATAAGAATGATTGTTCTAATCACAAGTCCTAAATATAGAATGTTCCGAATTCACGGCTGTCCTTGAATGTTATTATGTGCCAATGGTCTCCAAAGTCCTGATGAACTAGTAATCTTTGATGTGCTGATGTCAAAATGAAGTATTCCAAAATCTCTGAATAAGTTCACATAAATTCCAAAATTATCAATTAAAAATCCAAAATCCAAAAGTTTGTGAGCACTGTTATAATCCAATGAATATTCAAAATAATTCCTCTCTTAGAATTTGGAATGAATTTTCACAACTGTAATAACTCTTTACAAGACTGATGGTAATGTCAAAACTGAATAAATGTCCACCAAACATGGCATATATAAAGATTGGTCACATGACAGAATGTTCTAGAATGTGTGTCATCTTAATGGAATTTTACTTGTAAACAAAAATCAACCTTGACCTTCAAATTGAGAAAACATATTGATCAAAACAACCTAATTCAAGGACACTAGTTAAACATGTTTTTCCTGATAAACATTAAGATTTAAGCAAATATTAAAGTGAAGAAACATTTATAATTTCCTAAAATATTTATAATATTATATAAACATCATACATAACACCTCCCCTCATAAAGAAAAAGAAAGATTTATATAATAAAGCTTTCTTTTGAATATACATCTAATACTACAATAACCAAAAATACATAAGAATACATAAGAACATGTTTTATGATACTGGACTTAATTACATCAAGCAATATTACATTTCTAGGCACGTGAGAGTACATCTGCAATCACATTGTCTTTTCCCCTGATGTGTTTGATGTCAATGTTATATTCCTGCAATATCAAACTCCATCTCAACAATCTCCGATTTTTATCTTTCATTTTGTTGATGAAAGTAAGGGGATTGTGATCACTGTACACAATAATTGGAGAAAGAGCTGAGGTAATACACTTCAAAATGCTGTAAAGCCAATATCAAAGCCAAACATTCCTTCTCAATTGTGGAATAATTTTTCTGGTGCTTGTTTAGTTTTTTAGAAAAATAACACACAGGGTGATCCACACCACTTTTGTCTTCCTGAATCAATACTCCACCAACCCCTACATCACTTGCATCAACAGATAATTTAAATGATTGGCTGAAATTTGGTGCAGAAAGAACTGGTGCATTCTTAAGCATGGCCTTTAACTTGTCAAAAGATTCCTGACACTTGTCAGACTAATAAAATTTGGCTTTCTTACTCAATAAACTTGTCAAAGGTTCAGCAATTTTGGAAAAATTGGAACAAAATTTCCGATAATATCCAGCCATACCTAGAAATCGCATCAGTTGCTTTTTACAAATTGGAACTTGAAATTCAGAGATAGCTTTGACCTTAGCTTCTATAGGTTTAACTTGACCTTGTCCCACAATATGTCCTAAAAATGTGACACAAGCATGGCAAAACTCACTTTTGCTCAAATTAATTGTCAGATTCGCATCTCGCATCGCTGAGTCGATCAAAGAATTTTCGAATGGTTTCCAAATGATCTTCCCAGGTGTTGTTGTAGATAATGACGTCATCGATATAAGCGTCACAATTATCAAGACCAAATGTTATCATGTTCATCAGACGTTGAAACGTTGCAGGCGAATTTTTCATTCCAAACGGCATGACTTTATATTGATAAAGTGCATCTGGAGTCACAAATGTTGAAATTTCTTTTGCCCTTTCCGTCAGTGGAATTTGCCAGAATCCTTTTAAAAGGTCAAACTTGGTGACATATTCCGCATTTCCAATTTTATCAATGCAATCGTCCATTCTTGGGATTGGAAATGAATCAGTTTTGGTGACACTGTTGACTTTTCTATAGTCAGTACACATACGGAATGTATTATCTGGCTTGGGAACAAGAATACATGGTGAACTCCAGTTACTTTTACTTGGTTCTATGAAATCATTCTCCAGTAGATACTGAATTTCTTTCTTCAGATAGTTCTGTTTGAGAGGATTCATCCTATAAGGATGCTGTTTCACAGGCGCAGAATCTACAATGTCAACGTCATGATAAATTTTACTTGTTCGTGTTGGAACATCAGGAAACAAGTGCTCATAGTCATGTAATAGCTGTTTTAGTTCATTTCTTTCCTGTTGTTGTAGATGTGAAAGTTTCTGATCTAGGTTGTTCAATATTTCTGAATTCCGAAGATTGGTTATACCAGAGTCACTATAGTCTGATTGTATTCCATCGTTGATATCTTCACTGTGTGGGACAGGTACAACTAAATTAACTGAATAATTAGCTGGGCTATCTCTGTCAAAATATTCCTTTAACATATTTATATGACAAAGTTGTTTCTGTTTCCGTCTCCCAGGAGTGTTAATGATATAATTTAAGTCATTTACTTTCTTTTCAACGGTAAAAGGACCATAAAATTTAGCCTGAAGAGGATTCTGAGATATGGGAAAGAGAGCCAGAACTTTGTCACCAGGTTTAAAACCCCTTTCCTGTGAATTTCTGTCATACCTTAATTTCATTTTTGACTGGGTAGTGTGAAGATTAGTTCTTGCTACTTCACAGGCCTTTGACAACTTGTATTTGAAATCAGAAACATAATCAAGAAGATTAATCTCTGAATCTTCATTTGAAAGAAGTTTCTCTTTCAATAATTTCAATAGTCCACGGACAGTATGACCAAAAACTAGTTCAAAGGGACTAAAACCCAACGACTCTTGAACTGATTCCCTAACAGCAAACAACAACAAATGAACACCCTCATCCCAATCCTTTTCTGTATCAAAGCAATATGATCGAATCATATTCTTCAAAGTTTGATGAAATCTTTCCAAAGCACCTTGACTTTCAGGGTGATAGGCAGAAGATTTAAACTGTTGGATGCCTAATTCATGCATAACTTGTTGGAAAATTCCAGACATAAAATTTGACCCTTGATCTGACTGGACAGATTTGGGAAGGCCAACAAGTGTAAAAACCTTCACCAAAGCTTTCACAATAGTTTTAGTTTTTATATTTCTCAGAGGAATTGCCTCTGGAAATCTTGTAGATGTACACATGATGGTCAACAAGTATTGGTTGCCTGACTTGGTTTTAGGTAAAGGACCAACACAGTCTACTATTATTCTACTAAATGGTTCATCAAATGCAGGAATAGCTTGCAGATGAGCCTTAGGTATCTTCTGATTGGGTTTTCCTACCATTTGCAAGTGTGACAAGATCTGCAGTATTTAGAAACATCACTTTTGAGTTTCGGCCAATAAAAATGATTCAAGATCTTTTGATAAGTCTTACGGACTCCTAAATGACCAGCCAAAGGAGTTTCATGGGCTAAATTAAGAATTTCCTGTCGATATGACTTAGGAACAACAATTTGATAGCTCACTGACCACTCGTCACCAGCGGGTACATCAGGTGGTCTCCATTTCCTCATAAGGACCCCATTTTTCACAAAGTAACACACTGGAACTTGTGTGGCTTCAGTTTCACTAATAGCCCTCTGAAACAAACAAGATATCTCGGGATCTTGCTCCTGTTCAACGACAAGGGATTGTCGTTTGTCATCCTGATTAGAACAAAGAGAATGAGTTGCCAAAAGAGGATCACTGTGATCAATACCATTTGATTGATCAATACCTGAGGAAAAAGTGACCTCATCAAGAAACTGACCAATACATGTGTCAGCTAAAGGAATAATATCCTGATCAACATCACTCTCAAGAGCTCTTTTTTGCCATAGCTCTAGTAACTGCACAAGCAGGGTACAAATCAGGGAATTCAGTTTCGACAGGATCAACTTTCTGATCCAAACAAGGCTTGTCAGTTACAAGTGGATTAACCACAACCTTATCTCCAGCTAGGTCATTGCCTAGTAATAAATGAACACCCTCTATGGGTAAAGAAGTCACTGCCCCAACAGTCACAGGTCCAGAAACTAAGTCTGATGCCAAATTTACACAATGGAGAGGAACATTTACAAAGCCGCACTCTACTCCCTGAACAAGAACACTTTCACTTGAAGAAGACTCCTCAGACAAAGGCAAAGTACCTGATAATAAAAGACTCTGAGAAGCTCCAGTGTCCCTTAATATTTTAATTGGGATAGGTTTGGCAGAATCACCAATAAGTGATATAGAACCTTCTGACATGAATGGTTCATAAGCCTCTAAAATAGAATCAGACTGGGGTTTGTTTGACCCAACAAATGTATTGCTTTCAATACAAGACCGTGACCTTGACCTCGTAGAAATAAGAGCATTTGGAAAAGCTCTGTCATTACTTTGGTGCTTATTTTTCAACTTGAAGCAATCAGAAATAACGTGCCCTTTCGTTTTACAATAAGTGCACGTAGGAAGAGATAAGGATTTCTGATCAGTCTTATCAGATGTTTGATTCCTAACAGTTGTGCTGTTGTGAAATTTGGAAGTACTCGAATGAGATTGAAATGGTTTTTTACCAGAAAACTGCTGAGAGGACGACTTATTGCCAAATGAAATTTTGTGAGTCAAGGAATAATCATCAGCCATACGAGCAGCATTTTCCAAAGTTTCCACATTCCGCTCATCAAGGTATGTTTTAACATCACTATGGATGCACCTCTTGAACTCTTCAATTAATACGAGCTGTCTGAGGTTATCATAAGCTTGATCAACTTTCTTGGCTGAGCACCACCTATCAAATAGTTGTTCTTTATCCCTTGCAAATTCGACATGAGTTTGTCCAGTTTCTTTTCTACAATTCCTAAACCTTTGTCGATATGCCTCTGGTACCAACTCATAAGCTTTCAAGATGTACTCCTTAACCACATCATAATCAGTGCTTTGTTGTACTGACAGTGAAATGTAGACTTCACGAGCTTTGCCAATAAGTACACTTTGTAATAACAAAGTCCAATGCTCTCTGGGCCATTTCAAGTTTTCAGCTATTTTCTCGAAATGAAGAAAGTATTTATCTACTTCTTTTTCCTGAAAAGGGGGTACTAACCTAATATATCTAGTAACATCAAAACCTGAACTTGTTTTTAAAGGAGTGGAGTGTGCTCTCTTTGCCAGTTCTAATTCTCTTAACTTAAATTGCATTTCCCTTTCTTCTCTTTGCATTTGTTTCTGCCTCTCTTCTTTCTCTCTCTCCATCTGTATCCACATTTGTCTTTCTTCTTTCTCTCTCCATCTGCATCTGCATTTGTCTCTCTTCTTTCTCTCTCTCCAACTGCCTCTCTTCTTTTTCTCTCTCCATCTGCCTCTCTTCTTTCTGCATTTGTATCTGCCTCTCTTCTTTCTCTCTCTCCATCTGTATCTGCCTCTCTTCTTTCTCTCTCTCCATCTGTATCTGCCTCTCTTCTTTCTCTCTCTCTCTCTCTCTCTGAATCTGAAGCTTTGCCAATTCTAAATCCATCTGGTTCTTTAACTCTTATTCCCTTAATTTCCTGTCAGAACCAGATACAGGCTTTCTCTTCAAACTTAAAGCACTATTTTCAAAAATTCCCTTTCCTACTAAATACTTAATTAAAATAATCTTTATCTCCTGTTTTGTCAATGATAATTTTGCCTCAGATAGACTGTATTTTCTGGCAAGCTCGAGCAACTCATCCTTTCTCATGCACTCTAACCCCTCCTGGGTAGGTTTTGAAATGAAATTCTGAACATTAGATGCCATTGTAAATGCTTGTTGGTTTCACACAAAAAAATTTCTCTATTTAAAAATCTTTGCCAAAGACAAAAACAAAACAAAATTCCAAGACAAAATCAATATGAATTTCAAAGATAAATTTAATATCTCTAATATGCTTTAAAGAAATTCAGATCCCGGAACGACGAGCCCCCAATTTCTGTTACGACTCTATGGTCTAAGAAAAATGTAACAGAAAGAAAGTGAAACCAACAAATCAAGTAAAAAATCAACAAGCAATTTATTACTAGATAATTAAAATGAAAAATCAAAAAGTCACTTACAGTAATGTGTTTTGAAATCTTAATAATCCAATAAGAATGATTGTTCTAATCACAAGTCCTAAATATAGAATGTTCCGAATTCACGGCTGTCATTGAATGTTATTATGTGCCAATGGTCTCCAAAGTCCTGATGTACTAGTAATCTTTGATGTGCTGATGTCAATATGAAGTATTCCAAAATCTCTGAATAAGTTCACATAAATTCCAAAATTATCAATTAAAAATCCAAAATCCAAAAGTTTGTGAGCACTGTTATAATCCAATGAATATTTAAAATAATTCCTCTCTTAGAATTTGGAATGAATTTTCACAACTGTAATAGCTCTTTACAAGACTGATGGTAATGTCAAAACTGAATAAATGTCCACCAAACATGGCATATATAAAGATTGGTCACATGACAGAATGTTCTAGAATGTGTGTCATCTTAATGGAATTTTACTTGTAAACAAAAATCAACCTTGACCTTCAAATTGAGAAAACATATTGATCAAAACAACCTAATTCAAGGACACTAGTTAAACATGTTTTTCCTGATAAACATTAAGATTTAAGCAAATATTAAAGTGAAGAAACATTTATAATTTCCTAAAATATTTATAATATTATATAAACATCATACATAACAATATGTTTGGATACATGATATTAGGATACAACGACGATATACGGACAATGGGAATATATTACGGCCGCCATTTTGAAATGGGATCATATACGGACAATTGAAATTTAACATTAGCCCAGAGGTTTAATATCGTAGGATGGTATACGGACAAAGGGGAATGTAATGTCAAAAATATCCATAGGTTTAACATACGTTGAATGACTAACACATCCACACCTACTGACAAACACCACCCCCTACTGACTAGCACCCAACATCTACTGACCAGCACCCATACCTACTTAACAACACCACACCTACTAATCAACACACCGTCTGACTGACCAGCACACATACCTACTGACCAACACCCACACCTACTCACCATCACGCCGTCTGACTGACCAAGCACCAATACCTACCGACCAGCACCCATATCCAGTGATCTACTTAACAACGCTCACACCAAGTGACTAGCAGCTACACCTACTAACCAACACCCACACACCTTCTAGCAAACACGCCGTCTGAGTGATAAGCTTACTAACCGACACACAGCTTTACTGACCAGCGCCTACGTCTACTAACCAACATCACACCTACTAACCAATACTCAGCGTTACTGACCAGAACCCACACCGACTGACCAGCAACAACGCATACTAACCAATACACGGTGTTACTGACCAGCAACCACAACTGCAAACAGATGTGTAAATGTAGGATGTAAAGTTAGGGGTAAAGTAATGAGGATTAATAACCAATTTTAGACAGTCAATCACTCACTATCCCCATCCAACACTCACCCTTTTACATACGAAACTGAAGAAGGGAAGTACCTTGGACAGAATCCTGTCTAATGGCGAGATGCATATATCTGAGATTTATATATAAGCAATATCCTTTACCTCAGATTATGTTGGCGGTGTCTGTAAATTTGCATATATCGTACTGATGTTATAAATAGCTATAATCAAACGAACATACTCATAATAACACGAAATGGACGGGAATAAAAACAATGATAACATTACGAAACTGTCACTGAATTTAGCGGCGAGTAGAAAAACCCAGAGCATTATAATAAAATGGCTGAGATCAAAAATAATACTAACGTTCCGAAACTGTTACGAACTATATCGAAGACTGAAAAAATCCTGAAAAATGTAAAAAAATTATGTTTTAGACTCAAAGTAGTACTAACATTCCGAAACTGTTACGACCATTAGCGGTGACAGAACACAATTCAGGGGCAAAAAATTAAAATATTATAGCTTAGACGAAAGTGATATTCAAATTCCGAAACTATGACCGAAATCAACAAAGACTGAAAAAAGTCAGGAAAAATTGTCAAAATTATGGCTTAAACTAAAGTGATACTAAAATTCCGAAACTGTCCCGGACATTTGTTGAAACTTAACAAAGAATCATACAAAATGTAACAATTATGGTTTAGACTAAAAGTAGTGCTAAAATTATGAGATTTATATGGAACCTAGAGGAGACTGAAACAAATCTGGAAAAATTTTAAAAACTTATACGGAATTTAGCGGATCCTAAAAGAAGTTCTCCTAAAAAATGTAAATAAAAATGTAAGATAAATTTGTACAAATTGTAAAAAAAAATTAAAATTGAACATTTATAAAGTGAAGTTAAAAAAAAATTGTACCAGTAAAATGTTGAAAATCAAGTAAATTATACTTACTTTAGCGACGACTGACAGATATTCTGAAAAATTAAAAATTTGCGAACAAATTTTTAAAAGTGAAAAAGAAATTAATATTTTATTTTTAAATTTACAAATGGTAAAATATACGTAAAAGAATTAATATTTGCAAATGTTTAAATAAAATTTATAACATATAAGATTTTTTTTAAATTAAAGAATACAAAAAGTGCAAAATTATTTTTGGGGATGGTAATATTGAGTAGAATTTATATTTTTATAAACGTATGTGGCCCTGAAAAGGACCTTTGGTGGTTAATAAAGGTCCAAGGTTGTTAACGCATGCTACACTCTTTTGATGTAACCTTGCAAGTGATGAAGACTAACAGCTAATAAACATCCGTCATTCAACTTGACTAAACAATACCGACAAATACAAACGAAACGGACGAAGAAAAGGGGAGTTATGTGATGGTCACTAATGCACATATTATAATCCAACACCCGCCTTTGCAAACAGAACAAGTACTCCTTGGTGCAACTCAGTCGAGAATAGTTTCCGAAAATGTGGTTTCACGGTGACTTTTATTTGGAGAATAAAATATTTTGTCTGAGATCTCCTTTTTATCTAATATTCACATTGTCAAAATACGATTTACTGACAGCAAGATAATGGGCATGAACAAATTCTCATTGAACATGATAGGTGTTTGCGCCTTCATCGTTAGCACTAATTGCAGAATCCACTTTAAAAAGAACTTTCAGAAACGGAGCAGTTGTGTTTCCCACCATGACGACATCTGAGTACACAAACATCAAGTTGAGTCCTTTGTTCAATTCCATGGGGTATCGAAAATACTTGACAAATATTTTGCTGTTGTTGTTGTCTTTTGTTGAACTGAGGGCTGTGTTTCCACCTAGAGTAGCAAACAAACTTAGAGAAAATTTGATGGACAGAGTTTTGTGCTCGGACAAATCCATTTTAAGACGATGATAGGGTGGACGGTATTCCATCAGTACACGTCTGTTGGTTTTCTCGGGTGCCTTGCGAAAGTTATCGTTATATATACACACACACACATATATATATATATATATATATATATATATATATATATATATATATATATATATATATATATATATATATATATATGAAGACATTGCGGAGTAGAAGGCAATCACCCATGTGAATGGCAGCGAAATAACCTTTAGTGATCAATACAATTGGCAAATTCGCGACTTTCCTCATTTTTTGAAAGCATGGAATTTATTCATTAATTCTTCTTTCTGAAAGACCAATTATTAGAACACAGGTAAGTGGAAAGATCTTATAATGACATGTTATTATCAATATAATGGAACTTTCTACATCGTTGAGTCAGAAATATAGTGGATTTGTTAATAAACTTCAGTCCAGATTTAGGATTTGATTGTAAATATAGCTGCAAAGTGTCACAGGGCAGCAGAATTCTTTTTAAAAAAAATGAGTACTTAATTTAATTATGTTTTTGATACCATTGGAAGCATTTTAATGTGTTTGATTTTTTTTCGGTATTATTGTAAGTCAAGGGAAATATTATATGTTTGGTGTATGAGAGACAATAGCTACCTTTTACCATTTCAAACAAGACTCGTTCTGCTATATGATCTTTTTTCTTTTAATCTTTTAAATCAAATCTCTCTCTCTCTCTCTCTCTCTCTCTCTCTCTCTCTCTCTCTCTCTCTCTCTCTCTCTCTCTCTCTCTCTCTCACACACATATCCGCATTATATATTATGTAAGGAAGAAGGAAGATAATCTCCTTTAGAGCTAAGTTATATTGTAGGATCCTTCTTTTTTATAATTTTAGACTGTCATGTTCAGATATAGATCATGTATTAATGACGCGGATTTAAATTCCTATTATTAATTTCAAGTATTTAATGAATTTAAACTTCCAATATTTATGCAAAAGGAACAAATAAACGTACTCCATATAAAATATATAATGCAAACGTTGATATTACTTTTATTGTTAAAAGCTCGTAGTGAGCGAATATATTCAATGATGTAAGTTTTTAAGAATCTGTCCAAGTTAAAAAATCGATATATCACGTTCTGAAAATTAGTTACTGTATTCATGTGTTCAAATGAAACAACATTAATAATTGTTGCTTCTAATGAGATTTTAAATCTTTGGAGATAAAACTCCTGCCCATCAAACACCATACGTCACGAGCGGAAGAACAAAGTATTTACCGGTCTTGATAGTCTCTACTCAACCACATGTTATCAACAATTCACGCAGATAAACATCGTTATCACAACCTGCCTATATATGTTTTAATTAGGCTGGAGTTATTGATGATTGTACAACTGATATAGCCACTTTACATGACCTGAACCCCTCGAGAAGAAATTACAAGAATTGAAAGCGCAAACAAATAGTTATCTGGAAAACAATTGCAGATACTGCTGGGTGCGTGTTCCAGTGGTGTCTTTCAAGAATATATTACATTAATAATGTTATTTTAGTGGACATGACTACTAACCTGTATTTTGAAAGTCAAGTTAGAATAAAAAAGAGAAGTATGGTTTTGATTGTAATCATGTGTGTGTCGTTATGTGTGAAAGAGAGATAGAGACATTATTTATACCTACATTATTTCAGTGCTTGAAGGCTTGCATGTATTCATAAACAAATTGGTGAAATTATATAATAAGTATTCGCTGTAAGCCGTATCAGTTTATTTTGACCATGACAGAAGTTATGCGACGTTATTGTCAAGCACTTGATGTAGGGTAAGAAGCATGCGAAGTTTGAAATGCCATTACGTGAAGTAAGAAACATTTTAGTGTTATGCCATTATGTGAAGTAAGAAATAATGTTGTGTTATGCCATTATGTGAAGTAACATATGAACAATATGAATGGTTGTCAATATTCCATAATAATATACATATTTTTCGCCAACTATAATAATGCAATATTTATATTTTTCTATGTCGTTAGCCCTCTATCGGAGAAAATGCCAATTTATTTCCATCTCAGATTATATTAGCGAGACTATTTTCATATTCAGAAACATTCTGGTTGATTGTGTGACACCTGGGTTTTAGTGTTGGGAATCAGCTTCAATTTAAACATCAATGATCAGTTTATAAGAACCGATCGATTATAATCTGTTTGAGATTTTTTCTGGGGTTTTTTTTTGGTGCAAAATGTTATTTTTTTCTTCATATTTTATTGCATATTTGATAACATTTCTCTTTGTCCGTGAAGTCACAGAAATCACCGAGTTATTTGACACAAACCAGGGATACCTGGTACTGATGATCGACGGACTGTAGGGGGTACATGTCTGAAATGATTTCTTATTTATCTAATAAGTATGTTGAGTAGCAATGCAGTGAAAACGTTAATAGGTGTAGAAAGCAAACTATACCAATGAAGAAAACTTTAAACGTTGATAATATATTCTGTACAATCATAAAGTTTATTTATTTGGCTTGTCTAATCAATCTTTGAATCTATTGACTAATCGCCACAACAGTAGTTGGGTTTCAATGTAAATGAATTTGACTTAGAGAATATTGAAGAACATTACAACAAAACCCGGCCATCATAAACTTTGGATCTGTATGCAGATTGAACAATTAAAGTTCCCTTTGCCGATTTACTACAAACATTAATTAATTTTTTTTTTTAAATTTACGTTTTCTCGGAAGTTATGAATAAGGGACATATAATACTGCATGTCAAGGGTAGAAGATAGACCTATACATTTGAAAAAGTAGTACCAGGAAGCTCCAACGTCGCAAACAAGTAACAAAAAATATCAATAAAGTTCAATGGACTGGTCAAAGAACTCACAATTATCTGTAAAACGGAGATCGAACCAACCGCGGCTAAAGAGCTGGAAGTAATGCCCATCAAGTTAAGGGATATGCTGCAGAAGCTAGAAAATAATAACAATTAAGCCTGATGTACTACTAAAAGCGGCTGATTCTCTGCACACCAAGGATACTGAGGAAGGTTATTAAAATCTAAAGCCAAAGAAAAGATCCCCATCTAAGGAAAAGTACCATCCTAAAATATCCCCCAAAATGCAGGACATAATAATAATAATAATATCATCGTCATCATCACCGCCACCACCATTCCTGTTACAAACTGTTCAATTGCCTTAACCGACTACAAAGGGAAACAAGGACAATTACAGCGGTTCTCTGTAATTTGCCTTCATCAGGTGCTTCCCCTGAATGAAGACTGAAAATTGTATCAAATCTTGTTATAAGCGTTGGACACATGATAAATTTACATCAGGTCATATATGTCATCACCCATGTCATTGATATCAGATTTGTGTGAGAAATGTGTAAACTTTTATTCAAACTGTGAAATACATCAGATAAGGAAAATTTACTTAAATCACGAGCGCTGCATGTTTTGGAAGCGAGCAGTCATAATTTTGCATTACTCTTGTTTTTAGTGGATTTCTTCACAGACTTTATGAATCAGTATTGATCTGACTCGCACGAGCACTTTTAACATAAAAACATACCAAATATGTATTTGTTTCAAATATTTTGGAAAAGGTCGCTGGTCTGATATTTTGATATTTTACCATGTAGTGCTGATGTAACTAATATGATGCGATAGAAAATCAACTGATCAGGACGTCAAATTTCAATTATCATATGTATGACACAGTCAATACCAGATTATGTATATCCATTATCTTTCTCGCTTAATATGCCACGCCAAAAATTTTAATTAATTATGGTTCAGGATATGAAAAAGATGGCGCTGACAGGTATAAAACTACCTACTAGCAGATTTATTAGCTTCTTAGACTCCATAACCAATAAACAACTTTCTTGACAAGTGCTTTAATGTAATACGGTCATCATTTGACTCCTTTTTATAACATCAGTTTCTTCGTGTAAAGACTCTGTCGTAACCAAAATATAACTATACATGCTGATCTCAGATTCCAATTTACCCTTTTTCTAATTAATACTTTTTTAACTGCTATTGCCTTTGTCGAATTACAGAATCATCATAAATATAAATCGCATCGCTGCTCATATCACAAATGTTGAACACAGTTCCTGCCTGTGCTCATCAAAATGAATCTGAAATTCCTAGTCACCGATCTATGGCTATGTGTATAATGTATGGATTGTGTGGCATATTGTATGGAGGTGTAGAAAGCTGAGATGTGATTAGTTACACTCAATGTCTCTGTTGTTACAAAAAAAACATAATACATAAACCGAATTGAATTATCTAATCACAAAATAAATTCCTTTTTTCGGGGGTGTTGGTGGGGGACTTATTTAATTAAACATTGTGGTTTTGAACCATCAGCAACCCATAAATGAAAAATATGTAAATATGTTACAGCACTATCACGCTTGTAGCTTGCATCCGGATATGCTACAGCACTATCACGCTTGTAGCATGCATCCGAATATGTTACAGCACTATCACGCTTGTAGCGTACATCCGGATATGTTCCTCTCATTCATATATACTGGGTATTTCTCTAACCATGTAGTTAATTCCTCTGTTATTTTCTTCTTCATCTTTCGTTTAACCATTTCGTTATTCTGGATGGTTTTATTTCTGTGTCAAACTGTAGATATGTATTGTTCTACTACTGGCAGTCTGAGTGTGTACGTGTGTGTCTTCCTGTGTATGTGTGTGTCTTTGCTCATACATGTACCTTATTATCCTCCGAAAAAGACAAACTTTGCTATTTTTTTCAAACGTGTCCAACTTGTCCAACTTGTGTGTCATTATCTATCCATCTATATGCATATATATATATATATATATATATATATATATATATATATATATATATATCTATATATATATATCAACGTGTGTGTGTGTGTGTGTACAATGGTTATATGAAGGGCTGCTTGAATCGTTGTAGAATCGCAGTGCGAAGCACCACGTCTTTAGACTCGTAAAAGGTGATTAAAAGGATATATTAGTGACACAATACCTCAGTTTTTCTGACTCTTATCTCAGGTGCGCATTAAATCTTAGGATTATATCCAGGATTATGTCAAGACCTTTGTAATTTATCGTAATTAAGTTGCCTACTTGTTCTTAAAAGGGTTCATAAACGTGACACAATGACACAGTCATCATAGATGTGACACAAATCATAGATATGACACAGTCATCAATCCAAGGGTAGCTAAGTATACGTAATAACTGGTCATTTGGACAAATTTTCGAGATGAAACTTTTCTGGAGGTACTCAGTAACACAATCAATGGTAAGCTTGCACCACTATTGTGTAAAATATCTTACTGATCTGGCAGTATATGTGAATAATGATTTAAAATATTGAACATATACTTAAGAAATACTAAAAAGAAAATTGTATATTGAAAAAATGCAGGAAAAATAATTGTCACTTTAGGAAACAGGCTGGTTTATGACAGCACAATTGATCATTCATCACTAGCTATCGACTCGTTTCCCTTATTGAAAGCAACGTGACAAATTGTAACTGGGCATCAAGACAGAAGGAAAAAGTGATCTGACTTTTAATAATTGTGGCCAATATTAGACTAAATGGCATTTTTACAATTCTATCAAAATATTGCACACTTAAAATGGTATATATTACTTAGCTTCTGGCTTTTACGTTTTTTTGAAGAAGGAAAAGTTAATTTTGTGATGTTGTTTTACATATAATTATATTTATGTCGTGTTCCTCCGTATCAAATCACATGAACTCAAAATCATTTTCAAGAATCGTCTTTAATAGAAGGTTTTCTTTCCTTGATTATTTAAATGAGAATACGATTTTATGTTTTCGTGTCAAAATATGATGAGTTCATCGACTGTATATTTTCTTGCTGAACATGTACACATAACACTTATGAATTTAAAAGTAATATGATAAATCTCACCTCATTTGTCAAGCATTTTCTCATTTGATCAGATAAGATGTAAAATAGACAACGTCACCGTCTGAAAAAATATATACCAAACAATGAGAATAAAAGTAACCACTCGTAATGATCCTAAACATTTATTATCACGGTTTTATAGCCTTTCCTAGAGAAAACTAATAAAACTAGACACATCTCTTAAAATTGGTTTAAATATTGTATTCAATCATTTATAGCCACAACAATAAGTCCTAACGACCGCTCTATCAAGGTTTTTGTATTATCTGTATTCTATGTCTCACAAATATGGATCCTTAAAGCTATTTATACACAAACAAGCGGACCTGGAATTCCAAAGGTCGGCAGAGCACAAACGTTTATCGGTACCTGTCAGATGTACTTATTATAAGTAGATCTCGATTGCACACAATGATGATCGATAAAACCCATGTAAAAGTCGGTGTAGTTGATGGTTCTTTGTTAGCAGTCATTTTGAATACGAAGGGCATAATTGACAAAACACCTTCGTTGACTTTATATAGTAGCGTTGTTTAAAGGCATTTTAAATATGAAGAATAAAACCAGTAAAAGACCGTCCGGGCCGAATTTGAAATTTGATATGATGCGTCATGGCCACAAAATTAACTTATATGATCATTGATCAGCAAGACAATTAACAGTCACAGCTGCAATTTCAGAAATTTAATTACTTGTTGCACCCACCCTAAATGCAAATATCCAAATAATATTAAATTGACTTCAAATGTCAATAATTCACGCACGGTAAACAATATAGAACTGACTTCTAATGTCAATAACTCATGCACGGTAAACATGGAATCTCGCTCAGCAAAAAAAAAAAAATGTTTGTAATGTTCAAATGCTAAGAATATTCCCTTTGCTTTCATCTCCATACATGTGTGCAGTTTAAATTGGAATTAGTTATGCCGTATCAAACGATTGTCATCCCCAACAAAAATGCACGTATTCTTCCCACACCCCTTTACATTTTTATGATCATTGTGTATATGTTTATATGGTCTATTGCATCATGTAAGAATATATTGCCAAATATTATTATATTTAGTAAAAATATTATTATACCATCTCAAATGCTAACTCTTAATTTAGATAGGGATGGCCTCTTTCACCCGTAAACAATCTCAAAACAGTTTCCAGCCTTATTAGAATTCTTTTGCCGTTAAACGGTCATTGAGACTGTAATTATGTGTCGCCAAATGAAGAAGACGCAGCGTCGGAAGCAATCGATCAAGTGCAGGGCAGTACAACACTTACTTGATCAAGTCAACTGGAAAGTCAAGGGTTTTCGTCTTTGTTTTTTTCCTAGAGGTCTAATTAGTACAGTACATAAATCAATAGTCATCCTAGAGTGACAAAGTATTATTGACTTAAAATATATATTTTCAACAGAATTAACTCATCAATGTCGAGGATTTACTGACACATGTCAGACCTAAACTAGGAATTAGCAGTAACGGCTCATGCAACTTTACATAAAACCACAGGAGTCAAAGCTAAAATATGTTCTTTTATCTGATCATGTTGTGTATGTCGTCTTATTTTTCTGCACTTGAGGAACCTGAAAGAACAAAAAGAAAACATTTTTTTCTGGTTGCTTGGGTGTTTTCTAATCGCTTTTGACAGCAATGTGCGAACGGCTGTCAGATTGGGTCTGGATGGGCTACTCTCGTTCTACAACATTGCTGAACCAATGGTTGACAACTCAGACAGTTTACAAATTGGACTTGAAATATGATTACTTGACTTCGAATAGAATTAGATACTGTACTTGATTGTCTGGCATATAAGCCTCTATCTGCATTGGGTTCATTTTGTGATAGACTGATTCAAACTTATCGATTTTTTAAAGGCAACAGGTGATGGCCAAGGAGCGCAGGCGCAAAACTTAAAGCCTCTGCAAAGCATAGCAGAAAGTGAGAAATCTGAAATTACTTGCAAAATGCTTCATAAAATAAACGTGCTTGTTGTGGCTACAGTTTTACCTCTGGCAATCATTGTTATGACAACTCGTATTCTAGCAGTAGCTGCTTATTCTGATATAAAATCTATAATGAAAAAGAAGACAAAAACGACAGACTAGTGAAGACTATTCATATTTCCTCAATGATACAGTTATGCATCTTGAATGATTTTGTTCTTCAATCACTTGGCCAAATGATATGTTATACGTTGTATCTGTTTTAACAGGTAATTATATAAATGCAACCGTTTTATCTGTTGATCATAATCGGATAGGTCAAAAGATGAACATGGAATAATTTGATAAATCTCTAAATTATCATATTAATACCATTCAGTTTTTGTAAAGTCTAGAATTCTACAGGAAAAATAAATTAGTAGAACACCAAATATTATAGGTCTTATTTAAATTTTCTTCAGATTTGATGTTTTGCTTCCATGGTTTTAAAAGTCGTACTCTAACGTTATTAATTATCCTAAAATTGTAATCATTGTTGTATTTATGCCTGTAATAATCAGTATTGTACTGTGTTACACTTTCCATTTTTAACTCTCTATTTTCTTCTCTCCAGTTTTTATATTTTTTAATTGCAGTACTCTTTTCTGACAGGGTTTACAGTAACGTCTAGTTTTGTATAAATCTGATATCTCTTTATTTTCCTTATATTTTGAAAATGACTTAAGATCCGTATCTTGTATTTATGTAAATAAATTCTAGTTATATTTACTATTTAAATAAAGTTTCAAGTTAACTAATAAAGCAACCTTTGTTCAGATTCAGATTTACATCCATCCAAGGACAAATTTCCTTGTAAAATTTTGGAACGATTGTGAATACAAAACAAATATAAAAACTAGGTTGACAAAAATACTGAAAAGGTTACTTCACAAAAACTAAAAGAGCCACGTAGAGGTACTTGACAGGAAACTTGGAAAACGTTCAAACATATATATTAAAAAAATCAATTCCGAACGTATGATGAAAGAACAAGAAGATACTAAACCATCACAAGATTCTAACTGGCTGAAATCAACAGTTCAAACAGTACAATCCATCATTTGATAGGAGGTTGTGTAGCTGTTTTGTGTATTCTGTTCTTTTGGTCATAAAGCAAAGCTGTTTATTAAGAATGTCTTCAACATCATGCAATAAAAGTTGTTGGATTTCTCAGTAAACAATTTCATAAAGCACAGAAACAAGATCAAAAGTCGAAGACTCGTCAAAATCCAACCATGTCGGTATCGTACCATCCATTGCCTGAAATGCTTTAACCTTTCAGGCATTTATAGTATACCTTTACTTACGGACAAATGTCGAATGAAATAAATAATATTATTTACTATTTGCACTATGCAGCACTTCCGTCTGCTCTTTCTGAAACCTTCAGCATGCTTTTGAAGAAGTTACTAACGATGTCAGTAGGTCCACCATCAAACATGGATATTGAATAAAGGCCAATTATTCCATTTTGACTTTGACACTCCATTATCCAGCTACCTAATATCAAATGGAATTTTATTTGAAAAACTATTAACACCGTGCAAAAAAGGAAAATTAACTAAACCTGACTAAATGCTAAGTTTTCTGGCTAATACATATCAGAGCTTTTACCGACGAAAACATTGAAACATCATTTGCAGTTATTTCCTCCTTGAATATGTTTTTGTACATCTCAAGGTTCTAAAATCCATCAAATATTAAAGCAGCCCTTGTTTCATTCCTGTCTCGTATGTATTAGAAGACATTCCTTTTGAGGCCAAGGGACATATTGTAATACCCCCCAAAAAATATAATATTTTTAATAAAAAAGATAGATTACCATATATGTTGTCAATTCGAAATTTGAAGATTTTTTTTCAAGCATAGTGCATGTCATCTCCCTTTGTTTCTCTCTCTCTCTCTCTCTCTCTCTCTCTCTCTCTCTCTCTCTCTCTCTCTCTCTTTAAATCCTATCGTAATATGAGAAAATATGTATCAATGACAAAATGTATTTGTATACATCGTTGTATTTTTCATATTCTTGCATGTCAACAATATCTGCTTGTCACAGGTCATCCACATGAATAACATAGAGGTAATCTTTTTTCTCACTTGCTTGTGTAATTTGTAGATAATCTGTCCAGCTATCCATTCGTTCAATCAGCGCAATTTATTTTGTTTCTGTCCCGTGTAATTGGTTTCCACAATTTATTGATATCCGTGGAAGCAAATGGACTTTCAGAATCGTAATAAAGATGTTTTAAATGCTGTTCTTTGTCTTGCTCTGCAATGTCCACCTTTGGAAAGGCCTTGCCTTTGGTAAAGCTACGCCGTCTCTGACATCAGCCGTTTGAAACGGTATAAAACAACATCCTAAAAAAAATTTTTGTTTGAAGTCTACATGACGACCGTGTGAAACGGGTTTATTTATTATCATCAATCGGCAAGGTTTTTTCAATCATTTCGATCGTATGAATGATCTGAGGTTTATGTCAAATTATGGAATTAGCATGGTTGATTCTTAAAGAGCTGTTTCATGTACTGACACATGATGTGTTATATTTTAATCTAACTATTTATTCAAAAGTTCTGTGTATGTTTCTTTGTGGACTGACATTGTACACATTACAAGATTTTCGAATTGTACTCTAAATTGAACCGAATACAGTTTATATTTACATATACAAATACAAAGTGCTCTTACACACATCAAATATGTGAGTTATTCCTTCTTTATATTGCACTGATTTAATCATCGTTCAATCAGGGTTGATGCTAATTATTTACATGTTATCATCATTAAATTTAATCTGTAAATCTGTATATTTCTTAAAATATTAAAGCATATCTTGCTTTATTTTTGAAATCATTAAATTAAAACTTATATTCTCTTGAATGCTGTTATTCAACCCAACTGGTTCAGAGCTTTTTTATCCCGTCCTAACGTGTACAAAAACAACCATTGTCTGTTGATATATGCATTGTAGTTTTGATGTTAAATGCGTGAAATATCTACATCACCTCTCTGAAAACTATTGATATCAAGACAATGTAGCTCAGTGCCATTATTTAAGTTTTGAAATGAGAAATCTTTTCTTTTTCCGTCATCGTTTATTTTTTACATGCCACATAGCTTATTGTGTACTTATACGTCTTCATTTAGTGTACACCTACACGCCATAGGTTATTGTGCAGTTCCGCCAGATCAGTGTACACCGTTCACCTTTTTCCATACTGATTTTTCCAAAATACAATCTTTAGGCTCCTTTATCTAGATTTTTCACCTCTACCGAGCCTCGAGCCACAGACATTTTGCACTGTATGCATATGCTGTACATCAACACCACGAGGCCTATATACGGTTTGCAACACGTATTTACCTGCAATATCTTAGCAGACGATATTGTCGACTGAGGCAGCAAGGCGTGTCGTGAATGGATATATTTTTAATACTTATACCCCAGTGTGGATGACCCAATAGTTTCATTTTGATTTTTATTATTATCGTTTTATTATTATCGTATCCCTACTAGAGGTGATTGATGCGATAAAATTACACTGTACCAGTGCACCAGATGTATTTTTAATATATTTTTTTTCTCGGTTGTTGTATCTTTATCTTAGCTGGTTGAAGTTTGTATTGCAATTAATTCATAGTGTTAATTCATTCATTCATTCATTCTCTAATTTATTCATTCATTCATTCATTCATTCATTCATTCATCATATGCTGTCCTTAATAGAGCAGTATGTATACTTCTTAGAATCTTAGTAAAGTAGAGGCACGGATAGATTAGTCCACCTGTTAAAATCTTGCTTGATTAACTGTTTAGGAAGCACTGAGTTCTCTGTTTGATGAAAAACACATAAATAATATCACAAAGACTAACCCATCCCACCTAAGGTTGTACTCTAGTGAATGAGGAAATGTCAAGATAAATTTTCCAGCGTAGTCTATAATGCCGAAGTCGTATCATAATGCACATTTTAACAACCATAATTCAACTGGTCCTGATTAAACAAAACCTACAAAACTTCGACTCAGAAATAAAACAGCACCTAATCTTCAGATTATTTATTTTTACAAAATGCTCTGGTCAAATTCCAAATGACTGTATACAACAAATAACATCCTTTTCTTAAAAAAAAAGTAATAAAAGTGATTCAGTAAACTGCATACAAATTTCAAGTGCATTTATCCAAAGTTTTAAAGCGTATATACGAACCAAACGTAATAATATAATTTCAAGTATCATAGTATCCTGTACGACTTTTTAAAAAAAAGGATTCCATGACTAAAGGTAATATGAACTCAGCTGACACTAGTGAAAACATTAGCTAGATTTTTCTTTTCTTTTCCATGGGGCCATTTTACTGATCTCAAAGTGCTCGACCCCAGCAAAGCTTTAGATAAAATGACATAAAATTACTACATGAATTATATGTACTAGGCATCATAAATAACACACACAATTGAATTAAAGCTTCATGATAAGTCATAGTCAGTCAGTAATCTTAATCATCGTTTGAAATATCAGTTACATCAAGATTGTCGGTTTAGTTCCCATCCTGTCCCATATATTTATTAATAACCTACCTTAAAACATCCTTTCGAAAGTAACGTTATTTCCAGATAATACAACTCTACACATTAGTATTAGTAGGAGCTAAGAGAGTAAAAAACTTCAAGAAGACCTTAACATTGTTGACAACTGGGAGTAAATGTGACTAATGGGGTGTAATCCTTGCAAAGGGCAATTCTTACGCATCTCTAGAACCAACACACACATACTCTACATGGTGAGAAATTTGCAGCAGTAGATGAAGATAAATACCTTAGATATACGTCAGCCGCAGCCTAATTAGGAATCACTATATCACAAATAAAGCAACTATTGCCAATGGAACTCTTGGAGTTCTTCGCTCAAAATATCAACGAAATCATGAATCCGTGCAGGAAACTGCTTCCAATAGCAACAGAAACATGACTCAGCGCAGAAAAGTGCTTACAGTATCAACAAAAACATGACTCCGTACAGGAAATTGCTTGCAATATAAACAAAAACATGACTCCGTACAGGAAACTGCATACAAAACCTTACTTACACCTACAGTTTTAACGCGCCTCTCATGCTTGGAGCCTATATACACATTCGAACATTCAGAAATTTAAAAAATACAAATAAGTGCAGCTGGATGAGTCATAAATAACTGCTCACAAACTGAAAGTGTTACGGGCATACAAACAAACAAGGTTGGCGATCCATTCAAGACAGAAGGCTCATGTAGTCTGTTGGCCATGTTCTGTAAATAATAAATATACGTGTGGATATTCCAATACTAGCATATACATAAAACAATACAACAGGATACCCAGACGCGTGCATCCTCTTCCATTTGGATTCAGGCTGCATATATTTTATAAATACTGTTTTCTACCCTTTGTATTTTTTCAACTGGACTATCTCCCTACAAAAGAAAATGCTATTTTGCCTAATGAAGATTCCTTCAAATCAGCAGTTCGCACAGTTTATCATTCTGTGCGCTGAGAAAACCTTGTGTTTCCTACTTTCTTATTTCTTCTCGTATTTTAAAAACAAATATTATGATACCTTTACTCTTGCTGTTTTGCTTTTATTGTGTCTTCCTTTACTAATATGCCTTGTACATTGCATTGCTTAGTGATGGATCTTAAATGACTAATTTTGTGAAGTAATATGATCAAGTCAAAACCAATGAGTAAAGTATCGAAAGATTTTAGTTATATGAAAAAAATGAAGAGAAAAGGGTCATATCACTGGTTGATACAACATTTCTCCCTCTTCCATTTGCATATATTGAATCCGTACTATTTTCTTGACTTAAGTTATAATTTGATCGAAGAGTAATTTTCATGGGAAATAATTCAAAGAAAAAACAACTTCCATCTCATAATCTCCTGATCCATGTATGCGTTCACCGCATTCAGAGGCCTACCGCAAGAAAAACAAAGTGATTGTGTGCAGTATTGTACCTGAGACAAGGACAATAAAGTGATTAGGTACAGTATTGTACAGGAGGCAAGGACAATAAAGTGATTAGGTACAGTATTGTACCTGAGACAAGGACAATAAAGTGATTAGGTACAGTATTGTACCTGAGGCAAGGAGAATACAGTGATTATATGCAGTATTGTACACGAGGCAAGGAGAATAAAGTGATTAGGTGCAGTATTGTACACGAGGCAAGGAGAATCAAGTGCTGATGAGCAGTGTTGTACCTGAGGCAATGACAATAAAGTGATTAGGTACAGTATTATACCTGAGGCAAGAATAATAAAGTGGTTAGGTACAGTAGTGTACACAAGGCAAGGAGAATCAAGTAATTCTGTACAGTACTGTAGCTGAGGCAAGGAGGAGAAATTGATTATGTGCAGCATTGTACATGAGGCAAGGAGAATCAAGTGATTATGTACAGTATTTTTACACGAGGCAAGAAGAATACAGTAATTAAATGCAGTATTTACATGAGGAAAGAAAAATAAAGTTCTTTTGTGCAATATTTTACACGAGACAATGAGAATAAATCGATTTTGTGTTTAGTTTACCTGAGTCAAGGAGAAAAAGTGGTTACGTGCAGTATTTTACATGAGGAAAGAGGAATAAAGTGATTATGTGCTGAATTTTGCATGAGGCAAGGAAAATGCAGTGATTATATGAGGTATTTTAAATGAGGAAAGATGAATCAAGTGATCACTTGCTGAATTTTACCCGAATCAAGAAGTATGATGATGATGTGCTGAATTTTGTTTCTTCATAAAAGCATCTTTCGGAATTTTTTCATTATAATATCAGAATAATTTGTATGATTCTGAGTCACATCCACATTAATTTCTTCTTAAGATATTAAAAAGGACTCGTCTTTGTTGATATTCAAGGTCAATTTGAAAAGGACTCGTCGTTGCTGATATTCTACGTCAATTTAAAAAGGATGCTCTAATAGATTTTTTTAAAGATCTTGAAATTTGCGCATATAACAGCTATATTAAATTATGAGCGAATATAATGAATTGTACTCTTGATACAAGAGTCCTGTAAATAACAAAGCACCAATCAATTGGGGTGGGGGTGCGGTAAATGTAGACTGCACGTTGAAACAATATCTGATATTGGTGTTACCTTTATATTAAGATATGGTATTTTTTGAGGATATGGAATAGTATATAACACTTAAAGTACCAAAACTGTACAATAGTCTGGTCATCCCCTAGCTGTGAATATAAATTAGATATAAGAATATTCGGCCCTATATATACCATACTTAGTGATTTACTTCCCTTTTGAAACGGGGGTCCGCTGTAGCTATGGTGGTAGAGTGTCAGACTCGTAATCCAAGAGTAGCGGGTTCGATATGAATCGTATTAAATGAATGTATTCTCTTACAATATGTTCTATAACACGTCTCAGAGAGAGAGAGAGAGAAGGTTCGTTCGAGTATTGTGCACAATACTAGGTCAAAGGGAGGCAATCACACAGTATGAAAGGTGAAACTGTGTTAGAATCAATGTTAAAGGATCCTTTGACCTATGGTTTGATTTTTGTTGTTGTTGTTGTTGTTGTTGTTTTGTTTTTTGTTGTTGTTGTTGTTGGTTTTTGTTGTTGTTGTTGTTTTTTTTGTTTTTGTTTTTGTTTTGGTCGCTATTTTTTAGTCAAGCCCGGATAACAACACATTTATCAGTGTCATAACGGCATGCCCAAAGGATGTAACTTCAAGACATAAGATTAAGATATGATGTATAGGAATGTCATGAAGTAACGCACGTGCATGAACTTTAACCTGTGTTCAAAAGACATGAAAATCAATTAGCTACTTTATATATCTACTATTCATTTGCAAGCTGGATGCAATTTAATTAAACGTGTTTCATAAGTTTAATATATAATGAGCAATCATTAAAACTCGTTTATATTGTGTGGTGATTAATTTTCTTGCAAACTTATAAAAGTAATCTTCGTTTTTATTCACAGATATAAAATAATAAAGGAAAGAATTTTACCAACAAAAACGCTATTTTGTTTTATTCCAGTCTATCTGGAAAAAAGTGCTTAAATTATAAAGTAACAATTAACTATGTCTGAGGCTTTTTGTTGGGATATATAAGTTTGGATAGAAACGATAATTGCAAATTTAAAACTGTATAACTCAAATCATACTAAATTCAGTAATATATGATTTGAACTTGGCATGAATTCGATTCTTCAAAGAAACCTCAAAACAAAGCAATAATCTTTATTTTTAGGTTTTCCGAATGTATATGGCATTAAAGGACGTTACTTTTCTGTCTTCAATGTTCATTCATGTGGAATGAAATTAAATTGACAACATTGCTCGCAGCACTGGAGGGCAATACTTTCGGACGATTAGAGAAACTGATAAAGTTATCCGATTAATTGAGGTCGACAAACCGGTAGCACAGTGATATCCGTTGCAGATCAAATCTGATTCGTTACGTATTGCTTTGCTGAAAATGTTGCGGATGCGCTTATTTTATTGTAATCATGTTTATATTTGTACAAAAGTAAAATCAAGTTCTAATATTACGTTCAAGTTCAAGCTATAGATTGTCCCTAGATACTGTATATTGTACTTAAAAAATCAACCGGTAACCTGTAGCTAATGAGATAAGCAGGACGCCTATTTTCCTACATTAACTTCATAGACGAATGGTTTACATTTGTAGAATGGAAATATGATATGATTCTGGCACAAAGATCTCTCCTTTATATGGCACCCAAATTTAATTTTAATTAAGAGTTTCTTCTTGAGATGATGTTCTGCACAGTGATTGCAACAATAAGGAAAAAATCAAGTATAATTCGGTCGTTCCAAATTTTATAGAGAAAAAAATGCAAGTTGCATAGGGATGCACATTGATCTTAACAATGCATACTCTAACAAAATATGATATAATCAAGTTTCTCACACCCGTATTTTAAACCATATAAAGTAAACTCCGTTTTATGCGAAGTAGCGTGTAACTAAATAACAAAGTCCCATTCGGTGTTTTAAATAGAATGTTACCATGGTTAATACGACATTTGGATGTAACGATATGACGTTTGGGATCCCTTGGGTCTCGTTATATTAGAAGTTTAATGTGTACAGATTCTGTTTCAATTATTTAAACAATTTTATTATGTTTCAGTACCTGAATGCAGACATATTGCACGATCAAAGAAACGACCGTTTCAAAGTCACCATGATAAACAAATGTGTCATCTACATATGCATATATAACTATGTATATATACATTCTCGTAACATTACAGTCGCCTATGACCATTTCAAATGGAAGATTCTATATGTTTACTTTTATTATTATTATTATTATTATTATTATTATTATTATTATTATTATTATTATTATGGGGTAAATATGCGGGATGAAAACTCCACAACCAAGCTTCGGAACGGTAAACCCAACATTGTGGAGTGACATTCCTCATACATAAAAAATACAAGAGGTGAGGTGGTGTTGTGTAACTAGCGTATCGGACACATATACCTGATCATACATAGGAAGGTTGAACCTCTACCAGAGGGCATACTTTTAAGTGCCCAATGACAGTGGGGCACATTCTTGTCGAGTGTACTGAGTTCAACCGTGTGGGGACGCATTTATTAAAAAAAGTATTTATTTATTTATTTATTCTATTTTTTTTAAAAATATTTATTTATTTATTTATTGTGAATTCAGTTGCAAATTTATTGATGATGTACCACAAGAAAAGATACGGGATTGCCCCAAAAATGGGTTTATATAACAAATTTTGACCATATATTTTAAGGATTTTACAATTGTTTAACTTTATCTTGTGTCATAAGTAACAAGGGTATTTTTTTAAAAAACACGCATGCTTCGACTGCAGCTACAAGATCAGAGTCCAAACTGTTACAGATCATCATCATCATCAACTGCAACAGCAAACAACATCAACAACATGAACAACAACAGCAGAAAAATTATATAAACTTCAAAATTCATGTATATTGAGTTACAGTTGATTTAGGTAATTTACTAATCGCAAATAAACATGGCTATCTTGGTTCAATGTCATTGGTCAAGCGTTTTTTTTTTTGTTTTTTTTTTTTGTAATCGTGTCAATTTATTTTCTTCTTTACAATGTGCAAAAGCTAATTAATTGACGTCAAATAAAATCTGGTCACCTACAAGTTTATTAAAATATGTTTATTACATTTCATTTGTCCAAGTCAAGTGCTTTCTTGGTAAACATGCAACCAAGCCAGCAGAGACGGATGGACAAACGGGCGGAGTGACAGAAGGAGGTAAAGATATTTCTGCTGCACTTGTTTCAAGGTCATAAAGTATTCGCGTATTTTGTATTGAGGTGAGCTTAATTTGATTACACAATAAGAACTGTTACTTACAACATTTAAGAATGAAATGTGGTTTCATGATCGTTATTCAAATACAGCAAGCGAGGAAGAAAAAAATGTATGATGTTTGCTTTGTTGATTTGAATTATTATGTTTGATAATGACTAAAGCAAAAGAAATGTCATAATTTTCCAAATCTGAGTGAAAGTGTTGTTTTTAAAATTGTTTTGAGAATTTTGCTTAGAATACTCGTTGGCTCGAAATTTATGGATCTATATTTAGGGGGTGCTTTTAATGATGCGTCTATTAAAGTTTCCCTCTGAAAGCCTTAAAGGGTTGGAAAAATGGGGGCGTTGAGCCATAACTTTGTGTTTCATGTATGTCTTGATCTTGATTATAAAGGTTTCTTATGCCTTCCATGGCTCCGAGTCTGCTCCAAGATGACTCAACACAACACAATGTGTTTTTTAGAGTGCTACAAAAAGATGTTCTTCGAAAAAAGTAGCTTCGAATAGTCCTCCTGGAGAATTTCGCAATTAGACATGAAATGTTGTGTCTGAGCGCAAGGTACTGTGTCAATATCTGCTATTTATTTTTTTCTGCTCATATTAAGTTTTCACTGAATACAAGAAGTGCAGATGGCAGAGCAGTCCTAGGTTCTGAAGCTTAATTGCTTAGTTTCATATACGCAGGACTAGTGATATTTGTCTCTACAGAAGCCTTCGAACAACGTTACATCTTTCGAGATCCATCTCCATTTTCAACTCATGCTAATCGTTCAGACATACATACAAAATGCACGAGATCAAGTGTTGTTCTTAACATATACAAATAAGTAAAATTATCATAAAATGTGAATATAACTTAGCAACGTGTTAGACCGACAAAACACCTACTAATGGAATCTTGACCAGATAAACAACTTTCGTATTTCACATCTCCAGCCTCAGATTACAAATGTATGCATTTAGTACACGATCCTCATATATCCAAGGTCATTTAGGAGTCAGCATAAGCAGAACGGGGGATTATGTGTTTTTACCGTCAGTTTATATATAATGTGTTATCTATTTTAAAATATGCCGTTTCCATCCAATTATAAGTTTTACAGACATAATAATATCGAATCCTCTAGAAGAAGATCCGTTTAAATTAAGTAGTACATATATGAGCCTTTTACAATCGGTATACATGTATATGTTAAATCTTTAAGGTTTAATCATCATTAATTATGCAGCTGATTATTATCTTTTGTCACTATTTTGATACAATTTTCCGATTTAAAAAGGCAATTTATAAAGTTGAATCATGAATTGAAAGAAACGTTTATCTGCGTTTTCCCACGACCAATTGCAAAAGGGTTTATGCAGTGGTACAAGGTAGATTATGTGGAGTAAATTAGTTTCAATGTTTAAATATATAAGTTGAAACCAATACATCTTTTGCACTTATATAACCTACATAGGTATTTATAAAATTGGTAAAGTGTATATGTGTGTGTGTCTATATATATATATATATATATATATATATATATATATATATATATATATATATATATATATATATATATATCGGGAGAGAGAGATAATTGGTAAGCATACATATATAATAAATTCTATAAGTTCTGTTAAAAGCAGCAAGGACTTGCCATCGTTTATATGTGTTGTCCTATTACCATCCAATAAATCATAATATAATTCTTTTCCGGGCCTTTGCCTACCTCGACCAATAACGTTTGGATATGTGCTCAGCGATCGGTTGCATGATTTAACATAGGTCTTATATATATATATATATATATATATATAGATATATATATATATATATATATATATATATATATATATATATATAACCAGTTTAAAACCGCTTTTTAACTTATTCTTCTTTCTTTCTTCTTTTTTTTATATCTTGTTTGTAGATTTCCCCCTGTTATTCAAACATGTAGGAGTCAAGAGTTTATGTTGGCTTTTGTGTTAATTGTTTGTTTTGTGGATGTAAGTAGTTTCTTCCCCTGAGGAAGGGCTTGTTTAGCTCGAAACGTTGGGAAACTGTTTTGTATTTTGTGCCGTTATAAATGTGTGTGTGTGTGTGTGTGTGTGTGTGTGTGTGTGTGTGTGTGTGTGTGTGTGTGTGTATAGAGAGAGAGAGAGAGCGAGATAGACAGACAGACAGAGAAGTGATGCAAGATGCAAAAAAGCTAGAGCAACTAAAGATTGCTCTCAATATCCTTCCACTCCAAAGATATTTAAGGCATTATTGCATTTTTTCAATATTTATATTCATATCTGTAACAAGAAGGTTCTATGACTATATAAGATGATATTAATGCAATGTAACTGTGCCCCTATAGCATCATGCACAAATAGGCAAAAGTAAGCAATGTGTCAAACTAGCTTAGGAAGAAGTTAATTATATATGTATTTACGGACAGTTAGACTGGTTTCAGATGTTGTTAACCGTATGTACTTTATTGGACCTTTAATATGCATGTCAGGACTGTTAAACGCGCTTCATTCTGTAGACTAAATAGACAGTGGAGTTTAATCTAACACAACATGAAAGTTCTTGTATTATGTCATATAATCAAAGGCCTGCAAACTACGACGTAACGACGGTTCTTTCTCTACAACTCCTACTTAACATGATTCTTATTTTCTTCTAAATTGCGAACGCGGAATAAACAACATATATAAATTTCCACGGAGATAAGAACCTGTTGGAATTTTTAAATGGTCAAAAATACAACTACAGATATAGGTGTTTGGAATATTATTCACATACACAAGGTCAGTGTGAACATGTGGAGCGAAGGCATCTTCTGACAATTTGTTTATTATAGGCATGCAGGCATTGAAGAAAGAAATAACATAGAAAGAAAGAGAAAAATACGATTAAACAATACTTCCATTTTCATAAATTTTATATTACTTTAAATGGAAGCAGCTGTTCTAATCTCATTACTCGCATTATATATATATATATATATATATATATATATATATATATATATATATATATAGAGAGAGAGAGAGAGAGAGAGAGAGAGAGAGAGAGAGAGAGAGGTACAAATATACACCAGACAGAGTGGAAAGTGCTATCCCTGGATCCGTGATTATATCGAGTGAAATTATATATTGAGAAAGAATATTATCTTACAGGTTAGATCATTTTTAAATTCGTCCCTTCTGAGATTCAAATCTGTGTCCGCGCGTTACGGCAACAATATTCTTCCGATTGGTGCCTTAACCCGAAGACCCAGGTTAAAATCTCAGCAGGTACAAAATTTAAAATTATCTAACCTGCATGATAATATTCTTTCTCAGTATATATATATATATATATATATATATATATATATATATATATATATATATATATATATATATATATATATATATATCCACTTACCAACTATATTGTTATACTAACGCTACTGTAATAACATCTCACATATCATACTAAATGCCTGCCTTTTTTTTACAAATCCTCTTTATGTCACACACAGCAGATTACCTCCATATGAAGATGCACTTTATGTGCCCAATGTGGCAGTTGGTATACAATGTTGATGGTTATGACCCTGATAATAATGAAGAGAAACACAGCAGAACCTCGCCGTACAAAAAGTTAGGATCTCTGTGCTAATTGTTGAATTTAAGTTACTTATGCAGACTTACGGCGTGCAATCTATATTTCAGATTTATATCGACTCCTGGATGGAGACACATAGTTCTAATTGATGGAGACACATAGTTCTAATTGATGGAGACACATAGTTCTAATTGACAATAAGAGGATGAACTTTGATTATAACTATATGCGTATGAGTATCATGGTGAGTAAAACCCAGGTGATATCACCAAAAGGCTGCGAAAGAAGATAATAATAATAATAATAATAATAATAATAATAATAATAATAATAATAAGGCCACTACTATTCATGGACAATCTAGGCTCTTAGGTCGATATAAGTTTGGAAAGACCCTTTATCCACAGCGACTCTAAGCATCAACCATGGAAAGCTAAAACTTAGAAAGGTTAATGGCTCCCAGATAACCAGAGATTAAAACAACTAGTGGATGATACTTACTTAAAATACCTAGGTGATCCCGAGTCATACAGCATGAACCATGAAGAACCGATATTTTAAGCAAGCAGACAAGAGTACTGTTTAGATGGTGAAGAAAATACTAGACTTAAAACTAAATGAAGGTAACACAGCTGCAGCCATCAATAACGTTGCCGTCTCCATTATCATGTACACAGCTGGCATCGTGCATTGGACCAAAAGATAGTTGGCAGATATGTATAGAAAGACCAGAAAGCTCCTGACAGTTCATAGCAAACTGCATAAAAGAGCGAGCAGACTGTGCCCTCGCACGTAAATCGGGGAAAGAGGCCTTAAAGTGTTGTAGTAGAGGCAGAATAGACGAGCATAGGAAATATATCAGAGAAAGTAATGAACAATTCCTATTCTTAGCCCAAGAATTAAGCTTTATCAAAGAGGACAAAGAAAAAGATGATTACCAGCAGAGGAATTACGTAAAGAGAATATCAGGATGGATGGAATAGCCAATGCATGGACGGTTGATAACAGAGAAAGAACAGCAGGGAAGTGAGGGCGCTTGGATATGTCTCCATTGTAAACAAGAAAGAAAGAAACATAAGTATTGGTAATATTGGCACATGACCAGGCACTCCTGATTAACAGGCTGCAAGTAACCAGGCACTCATGAGTGTGAGTACATAAAATATAACGACCAACAACCTTAGCTGTCCAATGTCAAAGATCTAAAAAAGTATGGACTCGAGTGTACAAACAAGATGTCCAATGTCAGCGATCTAAAAAAAAGTATGGACTCGAGTGTACAAACAAATTGTCCAATGTCAGCGATCTAAAAAAAAGTATGGACTCGAGTGTACAAACAAATTGTCCAATGTCAGCGATCTAAAAAAGTGTTGACTCGAGTGTACAAACAAGATGTCCAATGTCAGCGATCTAACAAAGTGTGGACTCTAGTGTACAAACAAGATGTCCAATGTCAGCGATCTAAAAAAAGGATGGACTCGAGTGTACAAACAAGATGTCTAATGTCAGCGATTTAAAAAAGTGTGGACTCGAGAGTACAAACAAGATGTCCAATGTCATCGATATAAAAGATTGTGGACTCGAGAGTACAAACAAGATGTCTAATGTCAGCGATCTAACAAAGTGTGGACTCGAGTGTAAAAACAAGATGTCCAATGTCAGCGATCTAAAAAAAAGTGTGGACTTGAGTGTCCAAACAAGATGTCCGATGTCAGCGATCTAAAAAAGTGTGGACTCGAGTGTACAAACAAGATGTCCAATGTCAGCGATCGAGTGTACAAACAAGATGTCCAATGTCAGCGATCTAAAAATGTATGGACTCGAGTGTACAAACAAGATGTCTAATGTCAGCGATCTAAATAAGCGTGGACTCGAGTGTACAAACAAGATGTCCAATGTCAGCGATCTAAATAAGTATGGACACGATTGTACAAACAAGAGATACCATCAAGAGGCAGGAGTTGTTGGAAACAGCCATTTCAAAATCGTGTGAGATTTCAACATCCAGACCGACAACAGAATAAGGCAGATGAGGCCAGACATAAAACTCGTTAGCAAGAAGAAGAACATGAATTACATAACAGAGACAGCAGTGCCAGGGGATTCCCATGTTGCACGCAATAGTACAAGCATATCTAACAGAGTACAGTGACCCGGTCATAGAACTCAGCAAAGGTCTGGACAACTCAAAGATCGTACCAATTGGGATGGGAGCATTAGGAGTAATGTACAAGTTTGGAGACGACCAGGAAACTCTAGGAATAGTAATATAAGCCAGACCTAAAAGAGAAAGCGGCTCCTACGGAACAGCAAGAATACTGAGGAAAGTCCCTGAGATTTAATGCAACGGATAGTGGTTTCGATACGAGAAAAAAAAACACCAACAAGAAATACCACATAGAAACGTTGTAAATAATAATAATAATAATAATAATAATAATAATAATAATAATAATAATAATAATAATTATTATTATTATTATTATTATTATTATTATTATTATTATTATTATTATTATTATTATATAGCTATTTTCTATTATTATTATTATTATTATTATTTTATCATCGTCATCTTTCATCATCCCCATAATTTTCTTAGTAGTTGTTGCGTTCTGTTAAAAGTTTCCAGTTGTTTTCAACACCTGCTGGATGAAACAAGGCAAGGTCTAGCTATTTCCTCTAATATCTGCCTCAACGAGTTGCTTTCCTTGAATAAAGTCGGAAAATTTAGCATACGTTTGCTATAACCTTTTCAAATATGAACGTCGGTTCCTAATTGTCATCACCCATGTCCTTAATATCATTTAATTTGAGTGTTTGTATCATTATTATTTTTATTTGATATGTCAACTATATGTTAACATAATTTTAATAATTCGTAATGGATGTTGTGGCAGCATTATTCTTGGTTTCACTGCATTTTCCCACGAACTGTTTTGATCCTGTATTGAGCTGACTTGCACAAGCACGTTAAATCATGCAGACAAAAAACACACCCAATATGTAATTGTTTCACGTATAGAAAAAATAAGTTGGTTTCAGGTCTTGTGTATATTCGGGTATTGTACTCTGTAGCGCAGCTGCAACTGACATAATTTGATAGAAATCAACTTATCTTGAGATCCTTTTTCACATATGATGTTCCTGTTAGAAAGAAAAGTCTATTATGTTTCACTGTTATCCATATCACAGAAAACACCAGGCCAAACATGAAAATCTCGACACAAACAGACGACTGAGAAGGTCTAATTCAAAGAGAAAATATTTATTAATTTGTTTGAATACGTAACCAAGATACATTTTACTTGACATGAGTGACATGAGGCTTAATTAAGTAACTTCTAGTACAGATAAGACCTATCCGAACGTCTCAGTATTCAACTATATTATCAGTCTTTGACACATGTACATGAAATTAATTATATACATACAGACATTATCAAATTAGTGTCACAACTGCCATAATTGACATCCAAAATATCAGCGGATATATATATATATATATATATATATATATATATATATATATATATATATATATATATATATATATATATATATTATGATCTCAGATTCTCATTAGTACTTTGCACATAAATACGTTTCTAACTGCTATTGTAATCTGTGCAAATACATTTTTGCACATGTTTTTGTATTTTTGTTTTCGTAGATATGTGTTTGTAATTTTACAGAGAAGTGGGTGCGATTATGCTTGCCAGCTTGTAAAAAGGGTCCCCTATTACGTCGCTAGTCAGATAAAAGTTGGCACATTTTGAAGTTGTTTTGACAAAAAAAATCAAAGTCCGAATTTACCCCCCAAAACTTCGTCGGATGGAATGTATTAATATAAAGTGTGAGTTTCTATTTTGCACTGCATTACAGAGAATAAGACTGCACACGGGTACATAAAAACGAAAGCTCAAAGCGAAGGTTTGCCCACTGAAATATCACATGCTTTATTGCATTTGTTGAAAATTTGTAACCGATGGGGTCCCATCAGAGAAAAAAAAAAGATGTATGCAAGAAAGATTACAAAGCAGATAGCTTTTCTTCTACCTGCAGAACACACAAACTGTGAATTAAGCTTTTTGTTACACTTACGAGAAAGACTGCAGTACTAATATAACACTAAGCTATAAACACTACTATATACTATATCCAAGAGGAATAAATCGCTGTATGAAGGCTGTTTTGACCTCAGAGTCATGCAAATCTTAGTACATTGTCTTTGCACATCAATACACGAGTACGTTGACTGGATCCTACATTTTATCGATTATCACATATTTAAATCCAATCAAAAACGAGATATAAACAACCAGACTATGCAAGGCGGTTCCGATGCGCGTCATTGTGACGTTATTGGTATATTGTGACCTCGTAACATCGTCATCCTTGTCTTCCATTTCTGCAAGTAAATACTTTCTGACATTTTCCTCCTACGTATTAGGTAAAATCTTCACATTTCGCTCTAAAGCCATTGTAGTGAAAGATCGCAGAAAACGCTGTATGAATTTAGTGTGATGCAGTTATCAAAGTGTATGTTTTCTTCATGTGGTATTTTAACACCAAATTAACGTTGTCGTGGCAGTGGAGTTGTCTTTCCAAAGGGAGGTAAGCCACTGTGAAGATTATGCCACGCTCTTCAAAATCTCCTCCCTAAACCCAACCCGGAAAACTCCGTTCCGAGGGTAAGTGTCAGCTTCTTAGAGAGTTGTGTACATTTAAGGTCTCTAGTGTAAGAGGAGTAGGGCGACGTTACTCATGGATGGAGCAGTATCAAAGACGTTCAGCATCACATAATCCGTCTTTTTCTTGTAAACCACAAAAGCAGGCTAATGTTAGATACCAATCCAATGTGCCCTTTACCTTTACTCTGTTTTTTATTTTATGTCAAGAACAATATTTCTCATGAAGAATGGCGCCAGTTGAAAGTTTGCACAATCCCTTGTAATAATTGGATGGTTCCAAACATGTTTAAAACAATTATTAAATTTCACTTTAAAAGGTTCACAGTTAGTTCATACGTTTGTGTTCATTCAGTAATATTGTACTAAACAAAGATGTGATTCTAGGACACACAAGTGTGAAAATAAAGCGGATCAATATGAACAGATTACCATGTAGGTACTTATTAGATCTGATGACGTTTTTTTTTTAATTCAGAGCCAAGTTACAGGAACCAACAAGGGTTTGTATTGGTATGGAACCTTTGTACCCACGACAGGACATCCCGAAGTACATGATTTCAATGGCCGTGACTCATTGTAATCCTAATTACTTTCAACGTAGGTCACGGCACAAAAGGGAAAATTGCTCTCTTTAGACACTTTCTTGAGAACCCATTCATAAAATATAGAATGTATCGAAGTTCATATATATATATATATATATATATATATATATATATATATATATATATATATATATATATATATAGATATATATGTTGTTTCTATTTCGGATAATTAACTTATATAAGAGGTATTGCAGTGCAAAATAGGACGTATCTGGCTGATGTAGGAGGTATTACTGTACAAAATAGGAAGTATCTGGCTGACGTAGGAGGTATTACTGTGCAAAATAGGACGTATCTGGCTTATGTCGGAGGTATTACTGTGCAAAATAGGACGTATCTGGCTGATGTAGGAGGTATTACTGTGCAAAATAGGACGTATCTGGCTGCTGTAGTATGTATTACTGTGCAAAATAGGACATATTTGGCTGCTCTAGCATGTATTACTGTGCAAAATAGGACGTATCTGGCTGATGTAGGAGGTATTACTGTGCAAAATAGGACGTATCTGGCTGATGTAGGAGGTATTACTGTGCAAAATAGGACGTATCTGGCTGCTGTGGTATGTATAACTGTGCAAAATAGGACGTATTTGGCTGCTCTAGTATGTATTACTGTGTAAAATAGGACATATTTGGCTGATAAAAGTATGTTAATCACGCATAACCTGTCTTACTGACACTTAACCCGAATTCACTTTGTTTCTTGTTGTCACAAATCCTAATTGGGTTGCCAACCTTTGTCGGAAAGGTTTCTAGGGTGTCAAAGTGCAGAGTTCACCATGCAATTTCCTGTCCAAGGGTAACTAATGATACGTAAGTTTGAATATTATTTCGGAAATTTACTTTTTACGCGCAACCATGTCACATCAATTGTTAACAGCAGTGCTAACGTGACATCATGATACGACTGCCAAGAATTGAACATTATAATAAATATGAAGTACTAAAATCAATTTTATTAATTCGACAAAGTATGGAACGATATTACCACTGAAGGAAAGAAACTGCTTTATGAATATTCATTTCATCATTCTTCATTAGCTGTCGACTAGTTTCACGTACTTAAAGCATCGTGATACGCTGTAAATGAGCATAAGAAGAAAAAGTGATCGAACTTTCAGAAAAGTAACCGATATTAAATTAAATCACAATTTGACCATTTTCTAAAATATGTGCCAATTATTGGGTACATAATACTTTGCATCTAAATTTTTGAATCAGTGAAGAAGGTAAAGTTAAGTTTTGTAATGCTGTTTTGAATATACCTTTATTTCTGTTCTGATACTCCATATCAATTTCAGCTGACATTAAAAAGATTTTTTCCATGAACGATCTGCCATAGATGCCATTTTCATAGTTGTTCAGCTAAGAATGTGATTTTTTGAGTGATGTGTTTAATTTGACATGGATTGCACAATGTGTTCACGAGAAGATAAGATACAAAACCGAATGGCTAAAATATTCACCTAACAAGTGACTGAAATTAGAATCCCATAATTAGATAAATGGTTAAGTATCATGTCTGTATTGACCTTTCTACAGAAACTCCTTATAAGAGACACACCCTCTTATTGTTCACAGTTAGAATAATTATTTTCAACAATATTACTTCTCACCGCACCTTTAAATCTGAACTACTGCACTCTCAATGTGGGGGCGCACATAACAATGGATTGATCGATAAAACCAATAAAAAAAAGTCAGTGTTGTTCGTGATCCTCTATTTACGGTCATTTAAAATAGATTTTAAGAGTAGTTTTCTTTACAGGCATTTTTGAAATATAATGAATATAACAAAGAAAAGACAGTTATCGACTGTAGTGAACAGAACCAAAATTGGATATGATATGACATTGTCCAATCTATTTGTATCACAATTTATCATCAAGACGCCTAAAAGCAACACCAACAATTTCTGACATTTTAATTATCGTAACCCACACTCTCAGTGCTATCATTCAAGTAATATACAACTGACTTAAGATGTTAGTAAATCAGGCCGTTTTCACAATAATTTCCTTCCATGTCTCTAATTTCCCGGTGCTAATATCCTAAACCTTGTTTTCCGGCCTCATAAATATGGGCTAAGACAAGTATGACTTATTGACTGGTACCTAATATAGTCATCTCTCGCTACTAAATTATGATACTATCTCTTAAAGTCGATCTAAATATACACTGAGAAAGCCTCTCGAATAAGGAATATTATATATGATAGCAGGTTGCTTATATGTTAATATTATAAGCAAGATATTATTATATTCTCAAAAAGTATGGAAATCCTGTATGGACTATTCTTGCTGTAAGATGACTAAGCACAGCTCAGGAATCTGGAGAGATCATTTAACGACACCGTATGATCAATTTAATGGAATTTTGAACAATTTAGGATTAATATCAAGGATTTGATTCCAAACTTCATTTGTAAAGTAGCATTTTACCATAATATCAGCTGCAGAATGTCACAGGGTAGCACAATTCCTAACCAAAAATATGCACTTCATTATTCAATTATGTTTATAATAGATGTAAAAAAAAGTTTCACCTCAGACCCTACCCAGTGGCCGTCTAAAACTCTCATGGAGCCTTTAAAGTGTTGTCTTGCATCAGTCAACCCCTCTCCCCCTCCCCCACCCCCACCCCATGGGCTGATCCAAAACGCTATTTGCCGAGCCGGTCGTTTTTCCCACGAGGCCGGCCTAAACTGGGTGTTTTACATATGCCATAAAATAATTGCAAAAGGATGTCTGCTACACCCTATCTCTCGGTCGTAGGAGAGTCATCCATTGGGTAATACACTTAGACTGTCCTAGACCGAATTCATTCCTTTTCTTACTGTCAGTTGTGCGGGTTGTCGCCTCCACTGATCACAATCACGTATTTGAATTCAACCACCATTGAGTTTCTAGGACGAAACGAAGTGCTGGGAATTCCGGCGATAATTCAAACCATGCATAACAGTTATCTCCAAAGTTAAAGTGCAAGGTAACTGTTTTTGTGCATGTGATCAGTGTCGACCCAAATCGACATCACTATCAACTTTCATACTAGGGAATGAATGAATAGGAGCTAACAGCCACCGCCACTTAAATAAAACAAAATTCAGTCTGGGCCTGGGCTCCACCACACAGTAGATTGTATGCCTCAGATCTGGACAGGTTTTAACTTTTAGCACACAGCAAGTATTGAAAATATAAATTACTTTACAGTTGACTAACAGATGCCTGACATAATAAAACTCTCTCACAGAGTGTTCAAAGACCAAACATCAATATATATAAAAAAATGTTTTATCAATGATTAAATCAGGCGAAAGTTTACTCACCCAGGTGCCCATGTATTGGTGCTATAAATTTAAGATGAAGTAGAAGTAAAATGGGATTTTTAGACACCTCGATACTTGCAGAGACTGCGACTAGATAATTAGTTAACTTACAATAACATGAAATATGCAGCGTAGGCATCGCATTTTTCATGCATTGTTATTGAAAGTTAGCATCGTGTGGCGGGGGCGAGCTGGGGATATATCTAGAGTCAGAAAGCTGTCGGTCCGATGGTCCTGTCATTTTAACAGACAATACTCAACTTATTATAAATTCCCATCGAAACCTTTTATGATCTTCTCGCGAGCTTTGGTTCTTCTGCTGGCTATTAATTCTCTTTTTTTTTTTCTCTTTTTTTTTTTGGCCACTTCGTCAATTACAACCGATGATTTGTCGACTTTGTTTAGGATAAGTGGTCTGCGATTATGCTGAGGTTTGTTTCAGCTAAGACTCGGATTTCACCATGCTTGTTAGCTTTCATGTGTAGTGGCCGGCTTATAAAATTCCCAGCCGCAGAAATCAGACCATGGATTAAAGCGGTGATCTCAAAGGCAATCGGGACGGGGGCGGCAATGATTGTTGGCAATATTCCAATTCCTGCAACATCGGTGCCCAAACACACAGCTGTTAGAGTGGTGTCAAATCCATTCACAACGTTTACTGCGCTCTCGTACTTTTTGTATATAGCGCGCAGCTGTTCAGTCTCTGCCTATAAGAAGGCTTCAGTCTCACTGATCCTTTTCAAGCAAAAATCTTGTGGGTTTTGGATTTTTAGATATATCGACATTATAATTCCTTTATGAGGAGCGTGATATGAAACTTTAATTCAACCTTGGATCTGATTAATTTGCGCACCCACACCTTTTAACCGATTGTATGTGCCTGAAGGCTAGACAGAGGCGAAGTCAAAGATGATGATAGGTTCCCTGATATCGCCAAATTCCAAAATAGTATTATTATTAATGACCAGAACCTCTCAGCTTCTGCGACGGGTCGGACTTTTGGCCAAAGCTGCGATGCGGCAGAGTGTTTAATTATCATTTTAAAGCTACTGTTGTTTGTTTTCGTTGAGATGAGTGATTGAGGGAGATGCGTACTTCAACAAAAATGTTACCGATGTGAGCTCTTTATGTTCGAATACCACGTTGCTACTCCAGTAGCAATCACGCCCGAAACGCCCCGAGAGCAGTACTTTTTGCTGTTGCTTCCACAGCAAGAGGGCAATAAATTTGAGCTGCGCGCGGGTTGGCTTAGGGTGATATGGATGGCTCCAGTGCTCAATGTCTATCTACTTTTCATCCTCGTTCCATCCCAATCTGAACCGGTATGTGACAACCCCATGTTGTCACAGATACGTTTCCACCAGTGGTTTGTATTCCTTGTCGATGTAAGGTAAATTGTTTTGGCAGGCCCAGTATCCAAGAACGTGTTTAAGGAAGATACCAACAGCTGCTGCAGGCGCGCTGAGCGCAGCTAAATTGCAGGCGGCTGCAAGAGCCGGGAGACCAAAAATGAGCACCGGAAAGATGCCGCCTTCTTTTTGCATGACTTTCAGAGCCGCGGCCGAAAGTTCTAGGTCGGTGTCGCACCATGCCTTGCGAGTGGCTTGGAGGTGCTTGGCCTGAGCGACCGTCAGCATAATCGAGTTACGCCCGTGAAGGCTACCAGCGACACTCCGTGGGCGGCCTTTGAATGTGGCAGTCATTTTGAGCTGGCCTTTGGGCAGTCTTGGATTTCCCTTAAAACATGTACTGGTTTGTTTTGAACGGGGTTTCTCTAGAAACGATGATAAGAAAGATTGGTGGTTTTGTGAACATTATGGCTATCTATTTTCAAGATCATTGAAATCTTGTTTGACTCCACACAATTTTCAACCCTGTAAATACGTCCATGTTTAATGTTTTGGTATTTGTAAATGAATAGGAAGGGACGTGCTCTAATCGTCCCCTTCATTGGTTTTGTTGATGTCTTTGTGAGCGGGGTTTATTATACAAAAAAATGTTGACTTAGAAAAAAATGGTCTTGGCAAGTTTTATAGAAACAAAAATGTTCTTTTGGAATGCTCCTTCACAATCTCGTTTATTTTCTGTTTGCTAAATAAATGTACATTTGTAAAAATTTCACTGTTAATCTTTTTTTCTACAATTTGTTTAATTCGTTTTTTTTTTTGTTTTGTTTTTTTTTTAGGGAACACCACGTATTGATGGTATAATGTGGGGTGTTGGATATTAGACGACTGGGTGTTGGTCCCCACACACAGCGTGCTTATGGTATAGTTTGGCGCGTCGGATAATAGGTCACCTGGATACTGGTCACTACACACGGTGTTGATGGTATTGTGTGTGGTGCTGGATAGTAGATGACTGAGTATTTATCACTACACACTTTGTGTTGATAGTATAGTATAGGGGTATTAGATAGAAGAACACTAAGTGTTGGAAGGTAGATCACTATTTAACATTATATTTCCTGTTTGTCCCCATATCGACGCACAATGTTAGATTCCCGTTATCCCCAGAGAGTCATCTAATGTAAATCTACGGCGTAATGTTAATTCCCATTTGTCCTCAGAGTGCCATATATTACTACTGCTGTCAGACCTTTGCATGAATGGGTCTCAACGCTTTGCTCGTTAAACAATTTTGTTTCCAATGTAAGCGCGTACTTCTTCCATAAACTGCTCAAACTCTGAACTACACGCCTGCTTTCTACTTTTTGCCTCTCGTCAGACCCACTTGGGCATATTGTCCTGCAACAGCCATTTAACGAAGAAAATATCAGTTTCTTTAGATATCAAACTTTTCAACGGGACTAATAGACGCCCGTATGGCAGGTTGGTTTTGAACCCAATTGTTTCAGTTCTGATGGAAATACAGATAATTGCAGCAAAAAGAGAACCTAGGAATGTCATCCAAAATTATAACGTAAAGTGGTAAATATAAGTTAATTTTCAAGAATCAACGGAAAGTTTTTATTTCTCTGATTTCTCAAGACTTATGGTTGTGGACACATATCACTGATTCAGAAGGAAATCAGTCTGACCCTTATCATCGGCATAGCATAGACAGGCTCCCATATCGATAAACACATAAAAATAGAAGAAGAAAACAAAATAGCAGAACCTGGTCAGGGAACGAAGAAATGTTTGGAAAAGTTTAACACAATTAGAGATTGTACGAATCGCTGTGGAAACAATATAATTTATGATTTCTTAACAAAATAGTTGATGTCTGTAAACATACTGTTAAAGAATTGTGCTGTTTTATTGCATCCTACATCCCAAATTTAAATATTTACCTTTGTATGTTTTAACTCTTTTTAAGAGTACATCCACTGAATAAAACGAACAGAAGACATTCAATAACACAATAAATCATAAGTATCTCTACATACTGTGAGGAATGCATCCTAGAAAAACTTTATTGCCCAAGATAATGGAAATTGAATTGTAGAGGTTAGCATTTTCTACGTATGAAAAAAAATATGTTATTCCCCTAACGGTCTTTATCGAAAGGTAAACTTTTAATGTCAACTTTAATTTTTTAATCCCAACGCACTGGCCATAAAGAAGTATTCACTTTTTAAAGATTAATTCTCAACGAGTATTTTTTTATATGCTATTCTATTGCCATGGTGTCAAGTTTTATTATATTCATTGAAAACGAAAATGAATAGATTTATCGGAAACACGATCATGATAGAATTCTATATGGAAAAACAAGCTTTTTCTTGTATAATGATTTGGACACTGGAACGCATGAAATGTAAAGAGCTTTATCACTACATATCGTTCCCATTAAAGAACTATTAGGTCAAGAAAATCTAGGGGGTGGGGGGCATAAATCATAAATAAGGAGAGCCTTTTAAACTGAAAACAAAATTGGGAGGATGAATAGTTTCAGTAATAAGGCGTGTCGAACTCACAGATTTTCTATAAATTACTCGGCCGACATTGAAGAACCATTTTTAAGCCTGAAAATAGAGGTGGGGACGACTGCAGTTTTTTATATCACTTTTATTCACATTCAAAGCCTGACATCATTTCATTCAGATGGTTAGTTGTCTTCGTGATTATGCTGATGGTCATCATGATGATTATGATTCACTGATGTCTTATGGTGGCGATGTTTATGATGGTTGTTAATGTGTTGTCAGTATCATTGGTCTTCTTTCTGTTATTATCATCATGGCTGTTGTTAGCATGATTGATGCATTCGCACTTGCTTTTCTTACGAGTCTTATTGTTGCCACAGTTTGCTCTGTCTGTCTGTCATTTACATACTTAAGACTCATGTAACAGAGACATAACAAGGCAATTAAAAGCAACCGTTCTGCGTTCTAATATTCCCACTATAACATCCACTAGGTGATCTAAATTATAGAACCCTTCGACACTTCTTGCAAGGTACTTTCATTCTAACAAAGAATTCGAGGTGTTTATCTCAAACGGTTTAGAAGGAGTTGTGTAATATTTCTCTTGCATTAACGCGCGCAACATGGGCACGTGATATGTATTACAGAGTTTCTGGGTCTCATTTTACTGTAGAAAGGAAGTTAGGCCATCTGCACGACAATTAACGATAAAATAATGTTGACTTGTGCATATCAAAATATCACACAAACTTGCCAAATATATCATCGGCCAGCAAAAATGCAAACGTAAGATTCCATTTATTTGCCTTTTTTGTGTGTGTGTGTTGTTAGTTCTATTCCATTTTGTAATTTCTAATAACTCATAATATCGCAACAAAAATTTGACGTCCGGAAATACGGTATTTAAAATTATTCCACTCTTGATTAACCCCTTAATTTTAATCCGAGGCCGCGTTCTAAATGTTAAATATGCTCTTAGATTTTTTTCTAATAAAGCATTTAGTAAATATACATGAGAGAAAATAACTGGGGTTGCGTATTTTTGTAAGTGGTGTAGCTGAAATTGTAGACCAATGCATAATATCTTTCGAGTCATCATCATCTTTGTTTCCTTCCGTGAGATATAACAATTAAGTATATCAAAACACTTGATTACAATCATAAAACTTTCATAAGGTTTAAAAAAATAGACTTAATAAAACAAACGAACAAACACAAGCAAACACTAGTGTATACAAATAATGAAAGATGTAAGCTAACTATACAACCTGATATCATGTGGAGAAAGCCAAGAATAGGCAGTATAAGCGACATAAATGATTTTGTGCATACAAAGATGTAAGTAGACATGTAGTACGACTATCAATGATATAGACGAGTATGTAAGCTATGTATCTCAAGACTGTACCAACGAGACATATCATAAATGCCAAGTAAGTTGTGAGATTGTTCTGTAAAGGTTATATGGTGTCAAAGTGCAAAGTTCACATTAAAAGTTCTCAACAAGGGAGACTAATTACACCCAGTTTGTAATTAGAATAGTTACACTGGATCCGGAGTTTCATGCTTAGTTTATTTCCTTAGATGCCCACTATTCATTCTGTATGATTATGAAATTATTTCCTTTGATATCCACCATTGATTTTGTATGATTATGAAATTATTTCCTTTGATATCCACCATTGATTTTGTATGATTATGAAATTATTTCCTTTGATATCAACCATTGATTTTGCATGATTATGAAAATATTTCCTTAGATACCCACCATTGATTTTGTATGATTATGAAATTATTTCCTTGGATACCCACCATTGATTTTTTATGATTATGAAATTATTTTCTTGGATACCCACCATTGATTTTTATGATTATGAAATATTATTTCCTAGACTTCTTTGTTTTCTTGAAAAGTTTGAAAAATCAAAACGTTTACATATTTCCTGCAAAAATGTAAAGTCGTCTTTAAAATCATTTCATACGTGTTTTTGCACCATTGGAACAAACATAAGTGTTTCTCATCCTCATCATTTCTGGATTCCTAGGTCACGGTTTGCGATCTTGGATACGTCAAAGTGCAATCAGTTTTTAAAAGGTATAAACAAGACAACATATCAGCTCAATAATCTGACATTATTTAAAGTTTGAGTAAATTAGTGTTATGAACCTGTTATGTATGATGTTTATATAATATTATAAATATTTTAGGAAATTATAAATGTTTCTTCACTTTAATATTTGCTTAAATCTTTATGTTTATCAGGAAAAACATGTTTAACTAGTGTCCTTGAATTAAGTTGTTTTGATCAATATGTTTTCTCAATTTGAAGGTCAAGGTTGATTTTTGTTTACAAGTAAAAAGTCCATTAAGATGACTCATGTTCTAGAACATTCTGTCATGTGACCAATCTTTATATATGCCATGTTTGGTGGACATTTATTCAGTTTTGACTTTACCATCAGTCTTGTAAAGAGCTATTACAGTTGTGAAAATTCATTCCAAATTCTAAGAGAGGAATTATTTTAAATATTCATTGGATTATAACAGTGCTCATAAACTTTTGGATTTTGGATTTTTAATTGATGATTTTGGAATTTAAGTGAACTTATTCAGATATTTTGGAATACTTCATTTTGACATCAGCACATCAAAGATTACTAGTACATCAGGACTTTGGAGACCATTAGCACATCATAACATTCAAGGACACAGCCGTCAATTCGGAACATTCTATATTTAGGACTTGTGATTAGAACAATCATTCTTATTGGATTATTAGGATTTCAAAACATATTACTGTAAGTGACTTTTTGATTTTTCATTTTAATTATCTAGTAATAAATTGCTTCTTGATTTTTTACTTGATTTGTTGGTTTCACTTTCTTTCTGTTACATTTTTCTTAGACCATAGAGTCGTAACAGAAATTGGGGGCTCGTAGTTCGGGATTGAATTTCTTTAAAGCATATTAGAGATATTAAATTTATCTTTGAAATTCATATTGATTTTGTCTCTGATTTTTGTTTGTCTTTGGCAAAGATTTTATATAGAGAAATTTTTTTGTGTGAAACCAACAAGCATTTACTATGGCATCTAATGTTCGGAATTTCATTTCAAAACCTACCCAGGAGGGGTTAGAGTGCATGAGAAAGGATGAGTTGCTCGAGCTTGCCAGAAAATACAGTCTCTCTGAGGCAAAAGTATCATTGACAAAACAGGAGATAAAGATTATTTTAACTCAGTATTTAGTAGGAAAGGGAATTTTTGAAAATAGTGCTTTAAGTTTGAAGAGAAAGCCTGTATCTGGTTCTGACAGGAAATTAAGGGAATTAGAGTTAAAGAACCAGATGGATTTAGAGTTGGCAAAGCTTCAGATTCAGAGAGAGAGAGAGAGAAAGAAGAGAGGCAGATACAGATGGGGAGAGAGAAAGATGATAGGCGGATACAGATGGAGAGAGAGAAAGAAGAGAGGCAGATGGAGAGAGAGAAATAAGAGAGGCAGCTACAAATGCAGAAGGAAGAGAGGCAAATACAAATGCAGATGCAAAGAGAAGAAAGGGAAATGCAATTTAAATTAAGAGAATTTGAAGTGGCAAACAGAGCACACTCCACTCCTTTAAATACAAGTTCAGGTTTTGATGTTACTAGGTATATTAGGTTAGTACCCCCTTTTCAGGAAAAAGAAGTAGATAAATACTTTCTTCATTTCGAGAAAATAGCTGAAAACCTGAAATGGCCCAGAGAGCATTGGACTTTGTTATTACAAAGTGTACTTATTGGCAAAGCTCGTGAAGTCTACACTTCACTGTCAGTACAACAAAGCACTGATTATGATGTGGTTAAGGAGTACATCTTGAAAGCTTATGAGATGGTACCAGAGGCATATCGACAAAGGTTTAGGAATTGTAGAAAAGAAACTGGACAAACTCATGTCGAATTTGCAAGGGATAAAGAACAACTATTTGATAGGTGGTGCTCAGCCAAGAAAGTTGATCAAGCTTATGATAACCTCAGACAGCTCGTATTAATTGAAGAGTTCAAGAGGTGCATCCATAGTGATGTTAAAACCTATCTTGACGAGCAGAATGTGGAAACTTTGGAAAATGCTGCTCGTATGGCTGATGATTATTCCTTGACTCACAAAATTTCATTTGGCAATAAGTCGTCCTCTCAGCAGTTTTCTGGTAAAAAACCATTTCAATCTCATTCGAGTACTTCCAAATTTCACAACAGCACAACTGTTAGGAATCAAACATCTGATAAGACTGATCAGAAATCCTTATCTCTTCCTACGTGCACTTATTGTAAAACGAAAGGGCACGTTATTTCTGATTGCTTCAAGTTGAAAAATAAGAACAGAGTAAAGACAGAGCTTTTCCAAATGCTCTTATTTCTACGAGGTCAAGGTCACGGTCTTGTATTGAAAGCAATACATTTGTTGGGTCAAACAAACCCCAGTCTGATTCTATTTTAGAGGCTTATGAACCATTCATGTCAGAAGGTTCTATATCACTTATTGGTGATTCTGCCAAGCCTATCCCAATTAAAATATTAAGGGACACTGGATCTTCTCAGAGTATTTTATTATCAGGTACTTTGCCTTTGTCTGAGGAGTCTTCTTCAAGTGAAAGTGTTCTTGTTCAGGGAGTAGAGTGCGGCTTTGTAAATGTTCCTCTTCATTGTGTAAATTTGGCATCAGACTTAGTTTCTGGACCTGTGACTGTTGGGGCAGTGACTTCTTTACCCATAGAGGGTGTTCATTTATTACTAGGCAATGACCTAGCTGGAGATAAGGTTGTGGTTAATCCACTTGTAACTGATAAGCCTTATTTGGATCAGAAAGTTGATCCTGTCGAAACTGAAATCCCTGATGTGAACCCTGCTTGTGCAGTTACTAGAGCTATGGCAAAAAGAGCTCTTGAGAGTGATGTTGATCAGGATATTATTCCTTTAGCTGACACATGTATTGGTCAGTCTTTTGATGAGGTCACTTTTTCCTCAGGTATTGGTCAATCAAATGGTATTGATCACAGTGATCCTCTTTTGGCAACTCATTCTCTTTGTTCTAATCAGGATGACAAACGACAATCCCTTGTCGTTGAACAGGAGCAAGATCCCGAGATATCTTGTTTGTTTCAGAGGGCTATTAGTGAAACTGAAGCCACACAAGTTCCAGTGTGTTACTTTGTGAAAAATTGGGTCCTTATGAGGAAATGGAGACCACCTGATGTACCCGCTGGTGACGAGTGGTCAGTGAGCTATCAAATTGTTGTTCCTAAGTCATATAGACAGGAAATTCTTAATTTAGCCCATGAAACTCCTTTGGCTGGTCATTTAGGAGTCCGTAAGACTTATCACAAGATCTTGAATCATTTTTATTGGCCGAAACTCAAAAGTGATGTTTCTAAATACTGCAGATCTTGTCACACTTGTCAAATGGTAGGAAAACCCAATCAGAAGATACCTAAGGCTCATCTGCAAGCTATTCCTGCATTTGATGAACCATTTAGTAGAATAATGGTAGACTGTGTTGGTCCTTTACCTAAAACCAAGTCAGGTAACCAATACTTGTTGACCATCATGCGTACATCTACAAAATTTCCAGAAGCAATTCCTCTGAGAAATATAAAAACTAAAACTATTGTGAAAGCTTTGGTGAAGATTTTTACACTTGTTGGCCTTCCCAAATCTGTCCAGTCAGATCAAGGGTCAAATTTTATGTCTGGAATTTTCCAACAAGTTATGCATGAATTAGGCATCCAACAGTTTAAATCTTCTGCCTATCACCCTGAAAGTCAAGGTGCTTTGGAAAGATTTCATCAAACTTTGAAGAATATGATTCGATCATATTGCTTTGATACAGAAAAGGATTGGGATGAGTGTGTTCATTTGTTGTTGTTTGCTGTTAGGGAATCAGTTCAAGAGTCGTTGGGTTTTAGTCCCTTTGAACTAGTTTTTGGTCATACTGTCCGTGGACCATTGAAATTATTGAAAGAGAAACTTCTTTCAAATGAAGGCTCAAAGATTAATATTCTTGATTATGTTTCTGATTTCAAATACAAGTTGTCAAAGGCCTGTGAAGTAGCAAGAACTAATCTTCACACTACCCAGTCAAAAATGAAATTAAGGTATGACAGAAGTTCACAGGAAAGGAGTTTTAAACCTGGTGACAAAGTTCTGGCTCTCTTTCCCATACCTCAGAATCCTCTTCAGGCTAAATTTTATGGTCCTTATACCGTTGAAAAGAAAGTAAATGACTTAAATTATATCATTAACACTCCTGGGAGACGGAAACAAAAACAACTTTGTCATATAAATATGTTAAAGGAATATTTTGACAGAGATAGCCCAGCTAATTATTCAGTTAATTTAGTTGTACCTGTCCCACACAGTGAAGATATCAACGATGGAGTACAATCAGACTATAGTGACTCTGGTATAACCAATCTTCGGAATTCAGAAATATTGAACAACCTAGACCAGAAACTTTCACATCTACAACAACAGGAAAGAAATGGACTAAAACAGCTATTACATGACTATGAGCACTTGTTTCCTGATGTTCCAACACGAACAAGTAAAATTTATCATGACGTTGACATTGTAGATTCTGCGCCTGTGAAACAGCATCCTTATAGGATGAATCCTCTCAAACAGAACTATCTGAAGAAAGAAATTCAGTATCTACTGGAGAATGATTTCATAGAACCAAGTAAAAGTAACTGGAGTTCACCATGTATTCTTGTTCCCAAGCCAGATAATACATTCCGTATGTGTACTGACTATAGAAAAGTCAACAGTGTCACCAAAACTGATTCATTTCCAATCCCAAGAATTGACGATTGCATTGATAAAATTGGAAATGCGGAATATGTCACCAAGTTTGACCTTTTAAAAGGATTCTGGCAAATTCCATTGACGGAAAGGGCAAAAGAAATTTCAGCATTTGTAACTCCAGATGGACTTTATCAATATAAAGTCATGCCGTTTGGAATGAAAAATTCGCCTGCAACGTTTCAACGTCTGATGAACATGATAACATTTGGTCTTGATAATTGTGACGCTTATATCGATGACGTCATTATCTACAACAACACCTGGGCAGATCATTTGGAAACCATTCGAAAATTCTTCGATCGACTCAGTGATGCGAATCTGACAATTAATTTGAGCAAAAGTGAGTTTTGCCATGCTTGTGTCACATTTTTAGGACATATTGTGGGACAAGGTCAAGTTAAACCTATAGAAGCTAAGGTCAAAGCTATCTCTGAATTTCAAGTTCCGATTTGTAAAAAGCAACTGATGCGATTTCTAGGTATGGCTGGATATTATCGGAAATTTTGTTCAAATTTTTCCAAAATTGCTGAACCTTTGACAAGTTTATTGAGTAAGAAAACCAAATATTTTTGGTCTGACAAGTGTCAGGAATCTTTTGACAAGTTAAAGGCCATGCTTAAGAATGCACCAGTTCTTTCTGCACCAAATTTCAGCCAATCATTTAAATTATCTGTTGATGCAAGTGATGTAGGGGTTGGTGGAGTATTGATTCAGGAAGACAAAAGTGGTGTGGATCACCCTGTGTGTTATTTTTCTAAAAAACTAAACAAGCACCAGAAAAATTATTCCACAATTGAGAAGGAATGTTTGGCTTTGATATTGGCTTTACAGCATTTTGAAGTGTATGTTACCTCAGCTCTTTCTCCAATTATTGTGTACAGTGATCACAATCCCCTTACTTTCATCAACAAAATGAAAGATAAAAATTGGAGATTGTTGAGATGGAGTTTGATATTGCAAGAATATAACATTGACATCAAACACATCAGGGGAAAAGACAATGTGATTGCAGATGCACTCTCAGGTGCCTGGAAATGTAATATTGCTTGATGTAATTAAGTCCAGTATCATAAAACATGTTCTTATGTAATTTTGGTTATTGTAGTATTAGATGTATATTCAAAAGAAAGCTTTATTATATAAATCTTTCTTTTTCTTTATGAGGGGAGGTGTTATGTATGATGTTTATATAATATTATAAATATTTTAAGGAAATTATAAATGTTTCTTCACTTTAATATTTGCTTAAATCTTTATGTTTATCAGGAAAAACATGTTTAACTAGTGTCCTTGAATTAGGTTGTTTTTATCAATATGTTTTCTCAATTTGAAGGTCAAGGTTGATTTTTGTTTACAAGTAAAAAGTCCATTAAGATGACTCATGTTCTAGAACATTCTGTCATGTGACCAATATTTATATATGCCATGTTTGGTTGACTTTTATTCAGTTTTTACATTACCATTTTTCTTGTAAAGAGCTATTACAGTTGTGAAAATTCATTCCAAATTCTAAGAGAGGAATTATTTTAAATATTCATTGGATTATAACAGTGCTCATAAACTTTTGGATTTTGGATTTTTAATTGATGATTTTGGAATTTAAGTGAACTTATTCAGATATTTTGGAATACTTCATTTTGACATCAGCACATCAAAGATTACTAGTACATCAGGACTTTGGAGACCATTAGCACATCATAACATTCAAGGACACAGCCGTCAATTCGGAACATTCTATATTTAGGACTTGTGATTAGAACAATCATTCTTATTGGATTATTAGGATTTCAAAACACATTACTGTAAGTGACTTTTTGATTTTTCATTTTAATTATCTAGTAATAAATTGCTTCTTGATTTTTTACTTGATTTGTTGGTTTCACTTTCTTTCTGTTACATTTTTCTTAGACCATAGAGTCGAAACAAACCAAACTTTTATATTATCATGACTGTGTGAATTTCAACAAAACAAAAACCTCTGGAAGAAGATACATGTACCGTAATATTAACAAGTGATGTACTACTAGTACTCTAATAACTCTTCTCAATTTATACTGTCAATGTTTATTCATTATCTATTCCTAAGTTTCACAAAGATCCTTATTTCCTCCTCTGCAAGTTAACAGACGGGTTCAAAACAGGCGAACATAATATTGGATCGATGGAACCCATTAAAAAGTCGAGGTAGTTAAGTATAATGATCATCTATTGCCCGTCATTTGAAATATGAAGAATGTAACCAACAAAAACTGCCATGGCCTTTAACAAAAGTGTTAACGATGTTAAGGCAACATGGCTAGATTTAATTACTAAGATAATTACTGTCCTCATCAGCAAGATTTTTAGATGTGGCACCTATATTTCTGACTTTTGAATGCTCGTAACCCACTCACTAAATGCTTGCATCTGCATATAATGACTCATGCCCTGTGTACAACTGATATTTCAAAAATATTTATGTTGATTTCTAGTTGCTGATACTATCTATACTATGTACAATTAATTTCTGGCCATCAATGTGTGTGTGTTGCTTAAGAAAGGGCAGTTGATGCGTATTTATCTGATTTCCGCACCAATCAAACATAAGCATTCCACCCCTCCCTCTATCTTTCTTTCTTCTATAATCACTAAATGTCAGGTTATATCGTCACTTGTATCTTTAGGAATATTGCGACTAATATTATCATATTTTTTTCTAAATTATGATACCCATTCATTTAATATAGCCTAATGTAGGCAGGGAAAGTCTTGCGAGCGAATAAGTAATATTATATGCAGACGTTACAGTGATATAAAAGGAAGAATACATTTCTTTCTTCTGTGAACAATTATAGCGCAGTTTCCAACTTTATTAGAGGGTTCCTACTGATTCATGGCCCTTGAAACTGTAGTTATTTGTCGCCAAATGAAGACGACACGGAGTAGAAGGAAATCAACCATGTGCAAGGCTTGGACAGAACCTTAATAGATCAAGTCAAATGGAAAATCACAGATTTTCTTCTTTCTTTGAAAGTACAGAATTAATTTAAGAGCAATACTTCGTGGAAGACGAATTGCCAAGCATGAGAATCTGTACAGATCTAATAATAGTACTGCATTTTGAACTTGATGAACCTTTCAACAGCATCAGGTCGGCAATTTGGGGGGGGGGAACAGTCCGCTATGACAAAATTTGTAGAACTAATCAATTGCAATTGAAAGAAAATTACATATAAATTAGCAAACAAATGCGTGTTTAGCATTTCAAATAATAAAGCGAATTATTTCATCTACTCACATCCTCAGCTAGAAGTTTCAATAGTAATTATATTTCATTCTTTAATAAATATTTACATATATATCCCGTATTTGCCAAAATTTTTGTGTCGTACTCAATAAGCATGTAACGTCCAAAAGTAAATAATGACTCTGATTCTAAATCTGAATCTGGGTCACTTGATAGATTATTTCCAAATTAATCGTGCTTTTTGATAGGGTTTGAATAAACTCCATTCTTGTGAGATAAAACTCCATGCTTGATTCACAAAACACATCACATCCGGTGGTCCTGACGTCCAACTAAATATGTAATAAAAGAACCTACAATCAAAACTGTAGTCCTTAAATCAGCGTTACTGTCACTGTATATGCTTTCATTAACTTATTAGTATTTGTGATGGCTTAGACGAAAGAGCTATTTAGAATACCACAACCCCTCCCGATTGAAAACGATCAGGGTTGAAAACACAAAATAAACAGGTTGAAATAGTTCAATAGACTAATTTGCAGATAATGATGGTTTAACGTCAAAAAGGTGTATTTTAGGGATATGTTTTCGTTGTAAAGTATTGTTACAGGATGAATATTAATATATGTCTTTGGAATGTAAATTAAAACAAAAATACCACCAGACAGGGGAGAGAGAGAGAGAGAGAGAGAAAGAGAGAGAGAGAGAATCATTCAGAAACACCATTTTGATGCACTTAACTTGCGTATACTCTTTAATAATCTCTGAAATTCGATTTATTACTGTTATTCTAAACCACTTGTCATGTGGTCTGAAGTATTCCAGTGCGCATGATCTAAATGCTTATCATCGGATTCCATGCGACGTATAATAATACTAGTGGTTCTCGGTTGTTCCTATTCCGCTTTAATTATTATGTAATATTTGTATATATACCTATCTCTATCGCAGCTCACGTGAATTTTGTTTATTATCAAGGAAGGTTAGAGAATCTTCCTTCGTGCGCGGAACTACTCCTGGCGCCAGCACTGAGTACATTTTTCCATGTGAATGTGTTCTGTTCTGTCAATTATGAAGAACATTTCGACGTACTTTGAAAAACAATTGAAAGTACTATTTATTTATATGCACTCTCTCGCCAAAACACTATAGTAAGCCTGTATAAGTAATTCGATCGAGATTGACATTTCGAATTCAACCGACTTTTTCAGTATTGCAAAAGTAAAATTTGAACAAAAGAAACTACCTTTGCTGCTTTTATCCATTTATGTCTGACATAGTTGTGTGCTATATACACATTTGCAGTTTCTGTTGCAACCCGCTATATGTTTAATAATAATCTAGGAAGCAATACGCAAGAACTTCATTAAAACAAATTAAATTCTTTCTGAACGCCTAATAAAAGATCACACCTACCATCGCGTTCGAGCATTCAAAATCAGGTTCTATATTTAGTTACATGTATATTTGTTATCAGATGACGTTCTCCTTTATCTCTGTAATAACGTCATGCATAAACGATATCACATTATGACACAACATTAACATGCGACGTAGGAATGTCAATAACGCATTTTATTGCAGTTATACCTGTGTTCTAAAGACCTGAAAATCATGCAAGTCATTTATACATGCATACCTTAATAACTGAAAGATGGTTGTAATATTATAAAACTAGTTTCATATTTGTAATATCTAATGAACAAATCATTTTAAATCCTCTTCTACTGTCTAATGATTATTTTTCTTGGAAACAAAATAAAACTAACATTTCTTTTTTACTCGTAAATATAAATAAATCAGACCAAGAATTTTGAAAACCAATAGCACCGAATGTCTTTCTTTCTTTCTTTCTGTTTTCGTTACAACAAGTTTTGAATTATTACACACAAAAAAAAAAAAATTGTCAGATGGTTTCATTTAGCAACATAATTTTTGCTGAAAATGTTAGTATTATGCCTTTTAAACTGTTTGCAACTCAAATGATATCTAAATTACGCAATAATAAAAGATATAACTTCCCATGAACTCGGCTGTAAAAACAAATTAATTACATTTCTGAAGTATATTGCATTTGATATTCCTTTAGGACATTACGTTTCTGTCTTCAGTGTGAATTTGGGTGGAATTAAATGAAATTGACAACATTACACGCAACACTGGAGGGCATGAGTTTTTACCGATTAGTCAAATTGATAAAGTTATCCGATTAATTGAGGTCAGCAAACCGGAAACACAATGATATCATACGGTTATCAAGTCTAATACAGTAATACTTAATTGAAGATGTCGGAATGATTGCGTTTTTTAAAAATGCAGTCATGTTTATAGTTGCATCACTGGCCAGTAAAAAAGTAAAATTATTCTTTTGTGATTATATTATATTGGCAAAGCTTCATAGTATCTTCATTTATAATGTAAAATAAAATCAACCAGTAACGTGCAGTTAATGAGATAATCCGGGCGACTATTCTAGAAATGAAGGGCTCAAGAAAGCAAATTTTCTGCATTTCTAGAAAGATCTTATTCTGGTGCATATATCTCTCCTTTATATGCCACTCAAACTTAAGTGACTTTAACAGGTTCCTCTTGAGATGGCACTCGGCAAACTATAATAACAGTTAGAAACAAAAGATCACGAATAATTTGTTAGTTTAAATCTTTGAAAAATAAGGGCATTTAATAGACAACATAATTAAACGCCTTAGCCAAGAAACTAACTGCTCCTTATACGTCGACGACTTTTGATCCGCTATAAATCAAAACGTATACATATTATTGAATGTCAATTATAAATATGCTTAAAGAAAGTTCGCAAATGGTCAGAAGAGAACGGGTTCAAACTGTTGAAATCTATAACTTTTTATATTCACTTTTGCAAATTAAATAAAATTCATGATGACTTAAAACTCTGTCCAGATCCTCCTCTTTTTCCTTTTATCAACGAAACCAAAGTTTTAGAATTTGTTCTTGTTCAAAGGCTACATTTCCTCTAGCATATTTGATGCATCAGAGGCAATGTCAAAAAGCATTGACTTTTATAACGGGTCTTGACAACAAAGATCAGGGAACGTACAAAATGGTTTTACCTTGAAGCTACAGCACTTTATTAAGATGTAAACCTGACTATAGCTCCACCGCGTGCAGATCATCTCGTAAATCTTACTTGCATATATTTGAATTGATACACTATATGTGACTTAGATTGTGTCCGGGAACATTTATGACATGGCCCTCAAACATTCTACAAGTCGGGGCAAATGAATCATCGCCTTATCTCAAACAAACAAAATTGGCTCTACCGCGTGCTGCTACCACCAAACTATCCTCTAATCCACCTAATTATGTATATGATGTATGTCATCTCTGGGTTACATTTTAAAACCTATGGTGATACGATACAAAATTGTATTCCAGTTTTTGTCGCATGAATTTGTCCTCATCTAAAAGACGCAAAAATCAATCTTGCCAATACAAGACAACTTATCATTCCCAAATCACCGTGGTTATTAAAACAGACTACTACTGTGTCCAGTATTTGTTTCTTTTTTCTTTATTTCCGATCTCGACACCAACTTAGAACAGAGTAGCAGAAATCAGAACCAAACGAATATATATACAGTTATAATTACAGTGATATTACGAAAAAATAGCTTATATTGTTAAAGTACAAATGAATGTATCTAAGAGAGAGGGAGAGAAAGAGTGAGATATAAAGAGAAAAGGTTTATTTGTACATGCGATTGTCGCTTAGTGAGTGCCGCTATGACAATATCTAATTTGTCATAAGGAAATTGCAAGTTAATCAACCAGGACTAAAGGCTCCGACGATCCGATTAAAGACATTCTGTAATTCCAAGCCTACGTAATTAACTGTGGATCAAGGATTAATGATGGTGACTTAACGGGTAATACAAGTGAATCGGCTATCGGTACGGGTGTGAATAGAATCCATGTCAACCGAGTCTGCCTTGATCAGTGCCATTTGACACTTGTTCACAGGTACCTTTTGATCAAAATTCGATCATCCGGACAATCGATTATCCGGGCAAAACATGTCCCCCAATTTTTTTTTTTTTAAATTTTTGTGTGTGCGTGTGTGTGTTTTTAATTCATCTTCGCCATTACAAACAAGTCCTCTACCAAACCTATCTTTTCTCAGAGCAAATTCAATAAAATCAGAGCCTTAAGTCCCTGTATACAGACATTTTGTGAGAATGGAAAGAAGGCTGCAGTTGCCGTTTTAACACTTCAAGGCATCATCTCAAACCGCTTCCGGATAAAGCCTCCACTTTTACTGAAGAAATTATAGTCAATGAGCGATTTTTTTATATACATGGAAATTTTTTTTCTCTCTCTCTCTCTCTCTCTCTCTCTCTCTGAAGACAACAACACCAAGAACAAAAATCATCTTTTCCAATTCCGTTTCCACACTATAAGGTTTGCAAAACCTTAAACTTGACAACGCACGAATATACCAAGTGTTACAGAAACATGATTTGATCATAAAAACTGGAGAGAAAAAATGTGTTGTATTGTTGGCTGCCTAGCTACATTGGTGTTGACGGTTGTGAAGAAGCCGATAAAACACCCAAAGCTGCCCTGCAGTCATCCGTTTCTGAATGGAAGGTTGCATGTGACTTCAAGTATTGTATAAATCGACATGTTCTGCATTCCTGGCATAATATGTGGAACGAAAACTCAACAAACACGCTTCTGAACATCAATTCCATCGATGAAGAGTGGCAATCATCAGACATGGGGTGGTATTGTATCGCCCTCGTATCAGACACAAATATTTGTTCCATGCATACACCCTTAAGTGTGAACCTGGACCAGAGTGCATACCTTGACTGTATCCACTGACAATAGAACACCTTTGTCCGAAGGTATCAAGCTCCACCCCCTGAGGCAGACGTTTTTTGTGTGAATTCAATTGACAACCTTTTGGATGATGTACAGCAAGATACAATCTTGGACTTCATAAAAGTATGCAGCATATATGCATATATGAAAACTTGGTTTTGACAGATTTTGTGCCAGATTTAATTGTACATGTAAGCATGGTTAGCATCTATTTTATTTTTTTATTTTTTTGGTTAGGTTTACTAATTGTAAGTTACGAACGCTGAATTCCTTTAGTGTGTATTTAAAGATTACTCCTATCTTTCTTGCAGCGCTGATCGATTCTTGTCAACGCAACTTTGGCGCCCTCATATATGTTGCCGAAAAAGACTGAGCTTAATAACATCTATTTTTACGCTTTCTCGATCCGCCAAAAACTTCTTTTTTTTAGTTATTTGTTTTCACCAATTTTATCGTAAAACGTTTTAAATCTGACGTCATCAAAATCAACATCATCATGCTTTTGTCCTAACAACAGCATGTTAAATTCGCACTGAATTCTCACAAATTCTGACATCTTATATATGTTGTTTATATAAAATCATCTAGCGTACAAATCTGCGAATAAGTCAGACCGGGACTGATTGGCATCGCAGAAATGCAATACAATGTATAGAGACGATATTTTGTATGTACCAGGGCTTGCAATAACAAACGTAGCCAGAGCTAACCCTAATGTATCTGTACTTGTGTTGAGATGCAGAACACGTTCTTGAAATGTATCGTCGCGGCTTTGACGACCTTTACTTGCCAGATTAATTTGATAACAATGACAACAATATTTTATGTAAATACAGTGTATACAATGCCATTTGTACGAGTAGAATATCAAAAGGACAAAGCAGAAGTTATGTGTAAATATGTAGATCAGCAGCAACAACTATGTGGCCGCATTATAGCAGAAAAAATTGGTCAACAGGATGTTCAACGTGATGTAGCACAACAACTGTTTAAGCCTTTAAAATCATCAATATCTGAATCAGCATCTGTACATGACATAAAACAAGACAAGCGGCTTGAAGAGCAGCTAACCGGAATTGCTGGTTGAAGAAGAGTGTTGATTTCATAAACGCTAAGCTGATAACGCAGGAGAAACTTTCAGAATATCAACTTGACGCGCTAAAAGAGATAGACAAAAAGAGACGTCAACGGACACAACGCAGCCTGAGGAGGTTTTTGAGGATGTAGTGACAGAGCCAAAATAATGGCAAACCCATAAAGAATCACCCATTGGAATACTTTATAAGTATATAAAAAGCACCGATCCAATAAAATACGAAACAGCCAGAGTATTATGAAAGTGCAGTTAGAATATTTATAAAAGAGTTGCTTGAAGAACATGTGCTATGACAGGTAAAAGCCAATATCACAGAATAGGAGGAAAAAATCTGTTTTATAGAAAATGGGCAAAATCAGCTGACGACTGGCAATACTCGGAAGCCTTGGACTAATGACAACTTCTATGATTTAACAGTTATCGCGATCAACTGGCTGAGCTCAACCAGTAATTTGCCAAACGAATTGGACGTCATAAATCTGCTGAGCTAAACAAAAACGTGTTTCAATAGCTGTAGAATTAAGAAGATCCCTGACCATCGACATTAAAGAACAGAAACGGGTGCTTCCATCCACTGCTGCAGGCAAATCTAAAAGAAAAAACAATGGCTAGGGCAACAATCACAAAATGAAAGTGCCTTTCATTACTTATGCTGATTTTGAAGCTCTTATTGTTCCTATTCAAAACAATGAAGTTGTTCAAGATTATCCAAAAGGTTCTATTACCCGAGAATAACAAGAGCATGTTTCCTGTAGTTATTCATAAAAGTTGTTCTGTGTCAACGAAAACTTTAGAAACCCCATCCAGTTGTATCGCGGTGCTGACTGTGTAGACCATTTCATTAGTAGCTTAGTTTATGAAGTAGGATATATCTGTAATGTCCTTTCAGCATAAATGATTTATACACCAGAAGACAGAAACAATTTTATGTTTTCTGACAACTGCTCGATTTGCGAAAAACTAATTGGTTACGACAAAGTCAGAGATCATTGTTATTATGCAGGCAAATATCGTGGTGCTGCTCATAGCCAATGTATTCTTCATCTAAAGCAATCAGAATTTATTCCGGTGGTGTTATATAATATTAGAGGTTATGACTCCCATTTGAGCGTAAAATATTTTGATACAAAGCATTTCTTGTATTCCAAATAACATGGAACAATATATGTCTTTTTCACTTGGCTACCTGCGTTTTATATATAGCTATTAGTTTATGGCAGCTTCTTTACGTAAGTTAGTCAAAAATTCAAAAGATGAAAAAGTGTTTAGACATACTGCAAAGGAATTTGGTCTTCACGTCGATTTGGTCACACGCAAAGGAGTTTATCCATATGATTACATATCATCTTGGGATGCATTTGATGAAACTAGTCTGCCACAAAAATATTATTTTTATAACCAACTTGACAACGAAGATATATCTGATGAGGATTACGAACTTTCCTGCAATGTCTGGAATGAAATGAATATTAAAAATCTTGGTGAATATCATATTCTGTATCTTAAAACGGATGTGTTGTTACTAGCTGATATTTTTGAAAATTTTAGAGATAGCTGCATGACCTATTACACTTTAGATTCTTTATGATATAATTACTGTCCTGTATTAGGTTGGAGCGCTGCGCTTAAAATGTCGTAAGTGTGCTTAGAACTCATCGCTGACAAAGATATGCATACAATGATTGAACATGGAATTCGAGGTGGAATTTCAGTCATTCGCACAAAACATTCTGTAGCTAATAACCATAAAGATAAAAAATATTATGACAAAAACAACCATTCTAGTACATTATCTACTTTAATACTGATAATCTTTATGATTGGGCAATGTCACAAAAACTAACAGTAAGTGACTTTTCTTGGATGAATCCAGAATATTCATGGATGAATCCAGAACATTTTACAGAAGAACTATTAGAAAGCGATGATGATATTCTTTAAGTCGATCTTGAATGTCCACCTGGAAGTCAAGACCTGCATAATGACTATCCACTTGCAACAGACAATATCACCGTTGACAACGTTATGCTAAGTCCTCATACGCTAATTCTTAAAGAAAAATAAAAATTGGCAATTTTAATGTTCCAAAACTCATTCCAAATTTGATGGATAAAACGCGGTATGTCACTCAGTACAAAAATCTAAGGCAATATCTCGAATTGGGTATGCAGCTCATTAGAATTCACCTGTAATAAAATTTAAACAAAAAGCCTCGTTGAAAACTGATATAGATTTTAATACAGGAAAAAGAAAAATGGCTAAACGTGACTTTGATAAAGATTTCTTTAAGCTCATGAACAATTCAGTCTGTGGTAAAACTATGGAAAATATCAGAAAACGAGTCAATGAAGAAATATTCAACAAACAAGAACAACGTGAAAAATTAGTTGCCGATCGAAGATTTGTAGCTACGAATATATTTTATGAAAAATTAGTAGCGATTCATAGACAGAAAATAATATTGTTTTTAATAAGCCAATTTATGTTGGTTTCACTGTGCTCGATCTTTCAAAATTGCTTATGTATAATTTTCATTACGGACACATTAGGTCTAAATATTGCAATAAGGCCAAATTCCTTTTTACTGATTCAGATTCATTGTTCAATGAAATTGAGACAAATTATGTCTACGAAAGCATGTTTGCTTTAAAAGAATTATTTGACTTTTCTGAGTATACCGAAAAAAGACAACAGAATGGCGATAGACAGTTTCAAAGATGAAATTAAATCAGTACAGATAGTAGAATGTATTAGCCTTAGAGCTAAAAATGGGTTCAGTCAGGATTGTTAATAGATTATAAACACAAAACACTCGCTGGTGAAATACAGTATGCAACCATGAATACTTTCAGATCTAATCACCATGTTATACACACTGTAACTCTAAAAAAGCTAGGACTTTCTGTCTGTGATGATAAGCGGTATGTCCTGGGTGATAATATCAATACCTCAGCCTATGGCCATTATGACACTAAAAAATATATTTTTTTATCTAATCTAATATATTATAGAATAACAGTTTTTTAAAAATAGAATTCATTTTTAATTACCGTTTTATCAATATTATTCAAACCACTTTAACAGAAGTATAGTAAAAGGCCGTTTAAGTGCGGCACGTTCAGGCGAGACAAGAACTGACCGAGCAAAACGAGTTCGGGACTGGGCGACCATGACATGTGCGTTTATAACGGCCTTTTACTATACTACTAGCGAATAGCTATAATATTATAAGCGCACCTCATGAAAGGTGGTTATGAAAAAAAATCCACCTGAGCAATACATTATAAGAACGGCAGTACTTGCTACATATAAACTTAACATTATTCATATTAATGGATCCACAAACGTGAAGTGTCGCTGTCAATAGCAAGTGATATTGAAACAAACTTAGCTGCAGGCTATAACAAAAAGATATATTTTGAACTCACGAAAGTATATAGGTAACAATACAACGGAAATTAATTGAATCCAACATGGATAATCACCACAAATGCATCAAAACCATTTCCATGGCATGTGCTTATAGCATTTCAGACAGTAAGCAGAAATAATAGTGAAACTGAAAACAATATATTTGATAATGCAGATTTAAGACGAATATTGGTTCGAATTTTACTGAACCAAAATGGAAAATATTCAAGATCCTATATGATGTTCAGGGGATGCAGTTAATGCATACACATACCGTGACACTATTACAAACATTAGTGTTTTTGAATTTGGAACTATAAGTCCCATATTTCATCTTGATGTTAGTATGGTTTTAACGCTACATTATTGTTTACATATACTGATAGTTTACGATATGAGATAAAAAGACATTATTTGTATGTGGATAATTACAAAGTAAAATGTTTGTTTGATAGGTCTGATTATCCAAAAGGTTATAAAGTTTATTTCAATGATAATTAAAAGGTTGTTGGACAATTGACGAATGAACGCAATGGTAAAATAATTAAGGAATTTCCTGTTTAAAATCTAGCAAAATATTGCCTTTATACCTCCGCATGTGTGTATGATATAATGCACACAATAATAACCGTACAGGATACTATCCACAAGTTGTATCTGAGAAGAGTTGTAAAAAAATATTTGCTTACCACTTTTAATAATATCTGGTAGAAGTAGCCCAAATAATTCCAAAATATTTCATGTATGTGTTTTAGTAATCATTATAATAGTTATCCAATGTGTTCCATCGCCTTTGCAAAAGTCTTCTATCTAATGTAGTTACTAATTTTCAAAATTGCCTGTTGTCATTGTTTCTTCATTAAGAATCTGTTCACAATAACGAGATAACATTTCTTCTATTATTGTTTCGTTTCTGATGCAAGTGAATACGAATTATGCAGATCGTGCAACTTATTTGATATTTTAAGTTTACTTCTAATATTTAACCTTTTTTACCATTTGCATGAAAACAATTGTTTTTGTTTTGATCTAGGGGTTTTTTTATTACTAGTTTAAACTTTTTTTTTTTGTCTCTTCTTCGCTTGACAATCTAAAATCTCCAAAAGGTAATTTTATACACATGGCAAAGATATACACAATAGATTAGTCTTCCTGTTTCTTCTAATAAATTTAAATATTTCTTTTATTTGTTTATATATATATATATATATATATATATATATATATATATATATATATATATATATATATATATATATATATCATTCTTGAAACTTCGATTTAGTATATGTAAAATCTATTTATGTAACTAGTGATTTCATTACATTTTTACCGATCTGCAACAAATTGGAATGAATAAAGAAAAATGACATGTTTACCAACCATAAACACACGTACTTTATATTGTGCAAAGAAAAACATTTATATTTTAGTTGAATATTCCGTTAACCTGCATTATTAAATTAGCATCATATTTATTTTAGATTATCTAACACAACTGGTAATTTTTTCAAATTCAAATTTTTCCGATCGTAACATTGTTTTTTTCATTAATTGTTTGCAATAATCAAATTCTTCTAATGGCATTGTATGCATTCATATGCTGTATTTTAACCTCTGTATATAACACATAATACTTCATTTGTGCATCTATTACAATAACTGTAAACTAACGTGAGCCATAACCTCATGGTTTTGGTAATCAATAGTATAAGACTTTTATCAGAATTATTAACTGCATCTATTTTGTTGTTTTTCTTATTACAGTGGTTTTGTTTAATATGAAAATCTATACCATAATAATTTACCTTGTATAAATAATTTTTTATTATTTGAAATACTTTGTTTATCTTTTAGCAGGATATACAAATGTTAGCGGACACCACATCATCTTCGTTTTAATGTTTACTAAAAAATTTCTTGAATTGTATAATTCAACAGAAAGATAAATAAATGTTTCACCAGATAAAGAGCTATACTTTATAACATGAACATACGAGTTTATAATTTCATTCACAGTTATATAAATTCATTAATTATTAAATACCTTGACCTTTTCAGAGAGTTCTTCGTTATTTTACAAACATTATCCTTGATATTGACCAAAGATGTAACATCTAAAACATGTGTAATTATGAATGCTGCAATCTCATGAATGTGTTCATTATTGTTATATAGTTGAAAGATATGCATAATTTGAAATTATTATCTATGTATTAAACAATAATATTTGAGTAATTTTGCCAAGCATAAATTTACATTATGTCTATTTGGAACAATTTTTTTCATTATACCTTTTTAAATAAAGATAGCTGATCCATTTTTAAAATCAATGTAAATTTTAAGATGGAAAATAAATTTTCAAAAATACTTTTAAAACTTTTAACAAATAACACAATTAATGTTTAAGATTTTTGAAAAATGTTACATCATGCTTTTTTGAAATTATTGTATAATCCTTTTTAAACATTTTTATATAATTTATTTCTTTATATATTTTTATATTTTGAATATGTTCTGCATTTTCTATATATTAAAAATAATATTTAAATTTTAAGACAAAAAAATATTTTAAAAAAATTATATATATATATATATATATATATATATATATATATATATATATATATATATATATATATTAACAATTATGCTTTAGCCATTTTACAAAACTAATTTTGCTTTATGTCTTTTTAAAAAAATACGTTATCCCTGTTTTTAAAAAATAACTGTTTTAAACGTTTTTTTAAAGAGAAATCCAAATTTAAAAAAAAAAAACATTTTAAAAAACTTCCATAATGTTCCATGTTGAAAAACAAATGCCCCACCTCACAGCAATTCTCGTTAAAATGCTGGCTTAATCCTCGTATCTGATGCGATGATTCAGACGGTGGTAATGCGACCGTTAAATACATATGTGTGTGTATGTATGTATTTATATATATATATATATATATATATATATATATATATATATATATATATACGCAAAAACACAATTTTTTCTACGTAATGTTTTTTTTGTAGGCATTAAATAAGTGAGAAGCGAAATTTAACTTATCTAAGAACGCAGTGCACAGGGATAATTACATTTAAAGTTGTATTTTTCTTTTTAATTACCTAACAATTTGGACCAATTTATTAAATCTGTCAAGGGTGATAGTACACACCCTATTCCAAGACGTCTCCTGAACTCATTTTGCCAAATAATCATACTGTTAAGCACCTTTCAGCTGCCCGTGTAAATAACAAGTTAGAGGGATCAAATATGTTTTAATCGGACATATAAGTTGGAGGTATTAGTTCTGAAAAGCAGCAAAGATTAATGGTACATTATGTCTCAATAAATTGAAACAACATACAACTAATGTAGAACCAGGCGGAAGTTCATACACTGTAGGCTCAGGTTTTCATCCTCGTTTGTTTTTATGAAAGCTGTCAATTATAAGGCCCATATTTGCTGCGAGACAAAATATTAACACTAAATCTTTATCTGAGTAGGATCCGGGAAAAATTTGATCTCTTCAATCGAGGCACGTCATATCTCTTATGCGTTAATGGGATCGACTTCGTTCCTTCACTGTATTTGTCTAAAGCCTATGTTAGCATGTAATATGGAGTAGTCTATCGTCGAAAGCCACGGGCGAAAGTCCGCTACTGTCCTATATCATATGTGGCTGCCTGTGCTGAAAATTCCTCGTTTTTCGTGAGTACGCATAAATAAAAGTATATCATCAACAACATAATATAGCAATCTCCTACCCATCAAAGACAGTGCCCGTTTTATCGATCGATAAGTGACTGTGCTTGGAAAAGAAACTTTAATTGGTTCATTCAAACAGTGTGAAATGTCATGTTGGGTCACAATTTACTCGCGCTCGCAGTGATTGGTTAAGCAAGTTTTGAGCATATTCGTGAGAAACTAGGAAATCTTCGCACAAGCAGCTATGGGTGATAAATGAGCGTAGCGGATTATCGTGCCTGGCTTGCGATGATGGGTGTAGGCTTATCATATATTTTCCCCACATAAAATGAAAAGCAAAACAAAAGATAGCAAAGCGTAACACATCAAGCTGATAATCACAGCCGAAATATTTTGTTAAAAATTAATTCCAAGCACGGCGCAACAATTAAATTTATATTTTTAAAGAATAGCTTATCGGAATTTCTCTGATCACCACTAGGCTCTGCGATTTCTCTTTGATTTTATTTAAGGATGATCGCTGCTGTATGTGGTACTTTTAACAGCCAGGGGGTCTGACCTTCATGTATTTGCTTTTCCATTTGTATATTAAAGAGCTATTAGTAATTATTTGCTTGATTATGAGGGTGCGGTGTTGAGAAAATATTTATCAAACCGAATAATTAGCCAAATGATAGGTACTGTGTCATTATCATGGAATTCGCTTTTACATCTGAGATCCCTTTAAAACCTTTCTAGGGAGTTGTGTGGAACTCTGTAACGATAAGCCGTGGCAAAATACATAGTAATAATAATAATTAAAGAGTGACTTATGTTGCAGTAAGTTGGTTCCCACAAGAGCGGCTGACTTTGTCTGAATCGCTGTATGAATTCTGACAGTTTTTTCTGAAGCATCTACAAGTGTACATAAAGCTTGATAAAATTTTACTTTAAAGTCCTACGTTATTGGTAGCTCTGTCGTGCATACAAAAATTTTGATGTAAAAAAAAAAATTAATAAAAACAATGTCATTGTCAGAATACATACCGAAAAACAATGCAAGCTGTTTTTTGAACCGTATCCAGTGGTTTCTTAAATTGGTTATGCTACCGTAAAAAGGTAGTGAGATACTTCCTTGCGCAGACGTTTGGCTCCTCCTTTACGACGAGTCGGAGGGCCATCCTTTGGTCTATCATTGACTTAATGTGCAGTTACCCGTTCGGTGTCCCCCGACTTTGCATAGTGGAAGATCGTCGTTTACTTAGGAAGCCAGAACGCACTCTTGCGAATCATCCTTACGTAGACTGAGTTAGTGACTTCCCTTGTATGCAGTTAGCGAAAACTTATCGTGATACAGGTTAAGCATTGTAGATGCGCTACTGCTGTTAACTATCTGTGGCTTTCCTAAGATGGAGAACATGAAGTGTCAAAATAGGAAAATAGTTTCGGTTTGCAAAAAGTGTGCAAGCCGTAAGAATTATTTAAGCCATCCACGCGAGGTAAATGTTGGTTTGTTAACGTAACCGGTCATCGAGATAAGGGTTTACGTGTGACTCGGCTGCATGAAACACTAAATCTTTGTCTCTAGGAAGAGAGGGTTCTATATAAGAAGCTGAAGATAAACAAAAATAGCGACCCAAGGCATCACACCCACAATTCACACCATTTCATAATTTCTTCTCTCCGTTCTAGGGATAATATAGAGTTATCTTTCCCTACTGCGGGCCACTAACGTGACCTCTTTAAAAAATAATTCTGCATATTACGATAGTATTTAAATTATTTGATGCACTTAGCTAAATAAAACATGTCCAAGCAAAGACATTGCATAGAAAAGTATACCAAACAGTACCCGGCCCACAAATGTCCATAACATACTCACTAAATGAGTTTTTTTAAAAACATTTATCAAATTTGTACAGGTTGAAGAAAACAGATTCCTCCAATCAAATATGTAGATAAAAGCGTATGCTGGTGAATGATTTTGTTTTCCTACTATAACACAATCGTTGAGATCACAAACTGAACGCCTGCGGCAAATTTAGGGTAAGTTGCAAGTCGCTAATGATTTCCTGATGTGTCATTTATACTCTTCATTGACTTTGTAATGATTTCCGATGTGTTATATATACTCTTCATTGACTTTGTAATGATTTCCTGATGTGTTATTTATACTCTTCATTGACTTTGTAATGTTTTTCTAATGTTGCTATTGCGATCATTCAACTCTATGTGCATTTTTATTTTTCATCTTTCAATAAGAGACAGATGTGTCAATCATATCGAAATCATGTCTTCTTATGTCTGTCTCCACCAGAGTTCACACGCTACGATACACTGAGGCAACCAGTGATGTCATATCGATGGCATAATAGTGTACGTTATTTCGAACTACGTAATAAACATTGATTTTAAAAAAGCGTACATCCTTAATATTTGTATTTGTAAATGTTGTCATAAGTAATTGTACCACTGCTGAATCATTGTTGGGATACTGTACAGTTTACCATCATTGATCCATAGATTTTCGAAAGGTGATTGTAATTATGTGCCTAAATTTAAAGATTAACTGGACAATATGTACATAATTGATATAAATCTGAGGGGGGGGGGGGAGGTTCCTGAGTCCATTTGCTGTAATCTCAATAAATCCTTCCCAGTGGTAGCGGCGGCGACGGTATACTGCAATTGCCCACACATTTGGATTCTTTATTACGACATATAACCCTATTTCAGAATTTATTTTGGTATGGTTTGTGACCATGATTAGCAATTGATGATGCAATGTCAGCTATCTGAGACATTATGTGCATAGGGTAGATATTGTATGACATATTTTATGACGCTAATAAAATTCGGTAATCGAGACTGCTTTCGATATATTTTTCAATTCAGAGATAATCAGGACGTAAAAATAGTCGTTATCCATATGTTTCCAATGACTAATTGTACGACATTGTGTTTATCATACGCACCGCCTACTTGATAATAAAAATTGCCCGAATATAGTGTTGGATATTATATATAACGTGTAATATGTTTACAAGAATGTGCTGATCATTTAGGGGGAGTAGGGCTTGGTTGGTCAGAAACCTCTCAAGTTTGCTATTTGCTAGTTTTAATTATAAGTGAACATGGAGTAAAGATAACATTTCAAGAGACTTGAATAAATGTCTTTGTTTCCAATTGGTCCATTTATTATAGGTATGCCTGGTTAGCAACAGACGATGACAATGACAATGACAATGACGATGACAAGGTGAATAATGAAGCTCTTATGATTATATTTAAAGAATAAAAAAAACAATTGTTATTACCTTTTAAACTTTCTAATCAATGTTAATCTCAATGCTTGGTGACAGTTTGTGCTTGCAAGAGACAGGTATGCTTCCAACGCAGCTAAAATGTCAGAGTTCAAAAGATTACAGATACTATCATCATCATCAGCAGCAGCAGCATAATCATCATCAACAGCAAAAAGAACAAGAAGAAGAAGAACAACAACAACTACTAATTCTACAAAAGAAACGACAAAATTATAAAGCCAAAATTCATTTTAACTGGTCAACTGGACAAGTGTTTAATTAGCTTGTTTATGAAATGCAAATAAACATGCCTACTAAATATTTACCTAGGTCAAGCATTATCCTTTGTAATCGTTCCCAATTTTCTTCCAAATATCTTCCTTGCGATTTTAAAAACGAAAAGCATCAAGGATATAAACAAATGCACAAAACATATGCGTCCCTAACATTGTAATCTTGTTCATGTTTCAAAGTCCATTTTCAGTGAAGGGGTGAGAACCTTGGACTACATATACATAGAAGATAAAATAGTATGTCGTCTGCATCCAGTATTGTCTCGTTTTAATAAGGGCAAGCAGTGTAACTCTTATGTACATGGGTTCAAATGGATGTAACTCTCAAAGTTACAGAAAGGTACGGAATCATTCGGAGCTTATCGAAGACGATAACTACAACATTCCTATTGTCTTAAAATAATAGACTCGCGCACGCATATATGACCATCGCATTACTAAAGAAACTCCCGGTTTGTTTGAGACGCGAACAAGATGACAGTGTTAAAGAACCACTATCGACAATCCGGTTAGAACTTATAAATTAATGAATGAAATGACCACGTTTTGTGCTCTGATGAAAAAAATCATCTACATACTTTAAACCAATAAGGTGCGATATTTCAGCTATATATCGTTGAATAGCAGTTATAATCAGAGATGTTACTTTGAGTACAGCTGTCAGTAAAATGTAGCAATCATGGCAATAATCAGAGATGTTCTTTGGAGTAGAGCTGTCAGTAAAATGTAGCAATCATGGCAATAATCAGAGATGTTACTTTGCGTACAGCTGTCAGTAAAATGTAGCAGTCATGGCAATAATCAGAGCTGTTACTTGGAGTACAGCTGTCATTGAAATGTAGCAGTCGGGGCAATAATGAGAAATGTTAATGAAGAACAGCTGTCAGTGAAATGTAGCAGTCATGGTAATATTCAGATATGTTACTTGGAGTACAGCTATGCCACCCAAATGTATTTAGACAAGGCAATGATCAGAGATGTTACATGGAGTTCAGCTATGCCACTGAAATGTAGCCGTCAAGGCAAGAATCAGAGATGTTACTTGGAGTTCAGGTATTGTCATTGAAATTCAGCAGTGAAAGGCAATGTATCTAGGTGAAGAAAATCTTCAAAGCTGTATCATTCAGATTTTATTCCAGTTAAACGTACAGACTTATATAATTGTCATATTTTGAACTAGAGTGTGAGCATTATGCTCACAAAGATTCGATAATACGTGGTATATAATATAAGTCTGTAACGAAGCTTTCGAACAAAGTGCACTCTTCTGCGATTAAAAATAAAACTATTTTCACCTTAAGCTACAAATCGCGAACGCGGAAGAAGGAAGCCTGTTTAGTATTTTTGACATGAAGCCTACATGTCTGCTAGACCACGTGCCATTTACGGCGCATGCTTATAAGCCTAATTATCACGAATTGAGGAAATCACTCATACGTAGAGACGGGTGGGTCTGGTAAAAAAAACTACGAACAGAACACTAACATCCTCACCCAAATTAAATGGTTGAATTAACAGCGCAATACGACGCAGATGTAAATTTCCTCGAAGAGAAGTAACTTTCAATATTGTACATTTTTAACCATAAATGGCATTAGGAATAATACTGTTTACAATAGGTCTGTCATATACAAAGTATGAACATCAGCAGACAAGGCACGTTATAGCTTTCACTTCATTATTTGACATAAGGTGTTTGTATAAACACAGCAGTTAGGAAGAAAACAAGAAAGAAGTAAAGAAGCAAATTAAACAATATTTACCTTTTCACAAAGTTATACTCCAATAAATGGGCAGCACATATGTTCTTCTCATTATTTTCCAGAAACAGCTCAATAAATGCGTCATAAAACACCTGTTTGAAAGATAATGAACACGTCCATCTTCTTAATATGTTTACATTTACTCTGCCAAGACATTCCTGATCTGATCAAATTAATTATATGCCTATAGTTTTTAATCCCTTTTTATGTGACACACATCAGAAATTGATGAATATGGTTGTTTTAAACCACTTGATCTCTCAGCGAAGGCACTCAAGTCATAATCGTGGATATCAAAGGCTTGGAAAGATTGGATATTCTTTTGGGAATATATTGCAGAGAAAATATGAAAACAATAAAGGAATACCCAGGATTAAAAAGAAGAAAGTTCACTGAATGCATCTGTTTTGATACAAAGATTAAATGTTCTCTTTCCTCTTTTGCACTCCATTTTCCGTGAGCTAATTACTTTTATTACCGATTAAAATGATGGAAATTTTCATCCCATTACATCCCTTGAGAACAAGTCGATTTCTATGAAAAGAAATTTAAAAAATAATTGAGTTATAATCAGTTGATCAATACTTCAAAATGCGCCTTTTCGTATGTTGCGGTAAGTAACAGACAGATAATCTTTGCGTTATAAGTTTACTCTAAAAAACAAAATAATTGGTTACACTTGAACATGGAATCCGATGGTCTTTTCTAGAACATCAGGCGAATTGTAATGGATGGAATCTATATATCAACTAAAGAGATTAAAGAACAAAGAATCTAACAAATAAAAAAAGCTTTCTCAGACAGAACATATATGAAGTACTGTCAGTTTTACGCTGAGAAAAGATGCTAAATTTGATGGAATGAAGTTAACCAAGATCATGCCTATTGAAGCAGTAATTCAAGTTCATTGCTACCTCTTTTCTATAAACTTCATATAATTTGTAAGGTATAGGTCATCCTGAATCTATCCAAGAATATTAATGTGGACACTTTCACTCGACCTACATAAACAATATAACAATACATAAGTATTCAAGATATTTTTCATTTCTTTTCTATATATATATATATGGGGGGGCGGGGGTCCTGGATTATGTACATGTTTTGTGTCTATTTTCCCAGATTATATACATGTTCTGTATATATTTTCCTGGATTATATGCATGTTTTGTATCCATTTTGTTGGATTATTTACATGTTCTGTATCTATTTTCCTGGATTATATACATGTACTGTATCAATTTTCCTGGATTATATGCATTTTTGTATCCATTTTCTTGGATTATATACATGTTCTGTATCTTTTTCCTCGATTGTATGCATGTTTTGTATCCATTGTCTTGGATTATATACATGTCCTGTATCTTTTTCCTGGATTATATGCATGTTTTGTATCCATTGTCTTGGATTATATACATATTCTGTATCTTTTTCCTCGATTGTATGCATGTTTTGTATCCATTTTCTTGGATTATATACATGTTATGTATCTTTTTCCTCGATGTTGTGCATGTTTTGTATCCAATTTCTTAGATTATATACATGTTCTGTATCTATTTTCTTGGATTATATACATGTTCTGCATCTATTTTTCTGGATTATATACATGTTCTACGTCTATTGTCCTGGATTGTATGCATGATTTGTATCCATTGTCTTGGATTATATACATGTTCTGTATCTATTTTCGAGGGACAAAAATAGTATTAATGATGTTGTATTTGTCTAATAACTGCCTGGAATAAGTCTTGTCGCCCATGCTACATACACTATTTCATGAGAAATTAAAAACTAATGCGATATATTAGGTGTAAGTTGTGCCATATTATGTGTTAAATGAAGTCTCCTCTTTAGTCACATTTGTTCAATACAAGCTTGTGTAAATACATTTGTACAATAGTCATGGAAATTTTGAGCAGTATTATTTGCTATTTAATGATTTACAAACTTTGACGATATGTGACCTCTTGACAAAATTACCTTGTGAAGTCTTATTATTCAATTTCATCCCTAATCGGTGTTTCGCATATTATGTGCTGCAATACAAAGAATTTTTAACTTTGGGGTACCTTTAAAGCACGATTATGAATAGAATGGCTTTTGTTAATAGAGAATGTTTTAGTAAGGAAAAAAATAATTACTAATGCGACACCTCCACTTTTCTTTCGGCACATTAACTCCAAGAGGTTTGACCTGTATTATCGGAGCATTTTGTGTAGAGCTATCAAAAAAGGGTTAGAAAAAAAATCGTTGAGAGTTAACTTGATAGAAATACGATAATATGAATTATCTTGAAAGTTTGGAGACAAGCCAAAAGCTTTTATTCTGAAAAGATGACTGGAACTTCATTACTGAATTTGAATGAAGTTATATGACTATTTTAAACTAGTATAATTTTAAAGGGCAAATGTGAGGAAGATAACCAAAGAAAGCACAAGAAATAAAGGCGAGAGAGAAGTCAGCTTTGATACATTGTCGTCAAGCAGAGCTATGCAGGCTATATTACACCGTCAGCTGTTGATACATTGTCTACATGCAAATCGATTCAGGCTATATATTATACAATCAGCTGTTAATACTTTGCCTACATGCAGATCGATTCATGCTATATTACACAGTCAGCTGTTGATACTTTGTCTACACGCAGACCGATTCAGACTATATTACACAGTCAGCTGTTAATACTGTTACTACTCTAGGTCTTAAAAAAATATGTAACAGAAACAAAGTGAAACCAACAATTTAAGTAATATCACCAAGCAATTTATTTGCCTACAATACAAAGAGAAATTCCTAAGATACTTCCGATATTGTTAATCGAATTCCAATTAACACTAAGTGTACTAATCACAAGTCCAAAAAATAGATAATTTTCCGAATGAGTTCCAATAGTCTTGAATGTCCTGATATAGCACAATGATACAATCCAGAATGTCTTTGAATGAGTTCACAAAAAATTAATTTATTAATTCAAACGTCAATGAGCACTTTAGTAATTCCAATGAATATATTAAGTAATTGATTCCTCTCGAATTATATCTGATTTCAACGGCACAAACTATAAAATCTGATCTCAAATGGATTCCCACAGACTGATTTAAAACAGGAATGAAATATTTGTTTACCAAATCCCTATTTATACACATTTTCACTTGACCTATATCTTAACAGGATGTGAAGCAATAAAATGGAGAAGAAAAAAAAAGTCTAACTATCAACAAGACTGGCCTTGAACTCAAATGCTTGTAAAGGCTCTGTTTACAAGTGACCAGAATCTAAAGTACAACTTACATTCACGGACAGAATTTAAACACACATCATAGATTAAATATACATAACAATACTTTGTCTGCATACAAATTAAATCAGTTTATGCTAAACATATTTTGACAAAAAAATGAAATAATATAAATAAAAAATATTGGGAATCAATTCATGCAATATAAAATGCATAATTATCAACATGATCTATTTTATTGTTTGTGTCATCAAGTATCACCATGACCAGGTCTAATTGTTTGTGTCGTCAATGTCAATATGAGCTGGTTTTATTGCTTGTATCGTCAATTATTACCATGTGTCTGTCTTATTGCTCGTGTCGTCAAATACAACCATAACCCGATCGTATTGTTTGTGACGTCAATTATCACCGTGACCCGATCGTATTGTTTCTGTAATAAGACCAGGTCATGGAAATAGTTGACGTGTTATATTTACTCAGATATTTGTTAAATTTAATTTATGTTGTGTCTAAAACACCTTTTCGCCATGTGTATTTTATAGTTATCTTTCTTGTTATAAAATACTTGTTAACGTCTTGAGTCTAGAGGTCGTGGTTTTGAAAGGATAAGGAAACTCAATTGGATATTTTTTGATCATAAAAGACAGTTCTACCGACGCCGTACATACGACAAAGATGTGCATATAATTATCCAATTGATTTACATAATTACGCAAATTCGTTAAGTACACAATGTTTAGGCATTTATAGTTTTCTACAAAAGTACTTCCATTAAAGTAATTAAATAAATATCCACATCTGCGCCAGAATATAAATTGCTCTGAATTTTGTTGTGTAAAAACTTTCAAAAGAAAATAATCTTTTCTTTCTAAATTAAATGATCTAATGTTACAGATAACCATTCAAACCTGTGAATTATGTGAAATTGGCGGCTAATGATGGCAATCATATATATATATATATATATATATATATATATATATATATATATATATATATATATATATATATATATACATATATAATTAGTGATGATTACTATTTTGATGTTTACAATATATATGAATAAAAAATTTGCTTGTGTCGTCAATTAGTACCATAACCCGATCGTATTGTTTGTGTCTACAATAATCACCATGACTTATTTTATTGAATGTGTCGTCAATCAGAAAGGTCCCGAATAGTGGACGATTTAAATGTGATTACTTTTCATTTCTTAAACACAAATAGTGAAATAGATCTACATCTATATGTTTCACATATGGGGACCAAATTTGGGTACAGAATAAATAATATTATTTTTCAGTGGATTTTGACAACAGTTAAAATGAACTGAGCACTTAATATTGATGTACAAATTATTTTTCAGCGAGTGTGTTAATTTCAACACAAATGTTCTGATTTTCCAAGAGGACATATTCTGGATAAAAATTAAGATTACCAACAAATATTTATTGAGTACTAGTGATACCCTAGTCCATTTCTAGAACATCAAAATCAAAGTTAGAATTCTTCGAATAGGTCACCAGTGGCTCAGATAGATTCCTCCACCATAGTAAAAGAAAGTCTTGATTTCTTGTCGTCAATACGATGTATTATGGCTTGTGATATTTTATGAAAATAATAGACACGAGATTTGTCATCAAAAACATCCCATACTATTTTATGACCTACACATTATGAAGCTATGTTTCAAGGATAAAGTAACTGCAAGATTGTACTTTTGATGTTAAATATCTTGCAGCTACAAAGTAACTTTGGAAACGTAATTGTTTTAACATTTTCTTTGTGAAAATAGAGTTGACGTGTACCAATGTTATAGCCATTTTTACCATAGTGAATCTATTCGCTTGTAGTCTTTATGTTGGTTTGCACGCGAAACATTCTCCAATCCATTGTATTCGTTAGTTATTATGTACAAAGAATTGAACTGAAAAAATTAAAGTTTAATATTATTTCCATGCTAGATCGACAGAATGTCAAAGCGATTGTATATCCTGTCAGCAAATAAAACATTATAAATGAATATCACTGCTTTACAAAGGATTATAAAGACAAAGAAAAAAGTTTAACAAAATACTAAACCTGTGTACGCGCATCATATTTTCATGTCTCTTATTTACAAAGTAAAACGATACGAAATTCTTTTTCTTTTTTTAAGTTTTACATGGTTCCGTTTGATTTATCGTGTTCGATTTTATACATCAACTTTTCTTAAATATCTGAATTTCACATGATAATTGTCTTCAGATGTTTCTTTAATGTTGAAAAAACCCTTTTGTGAATATTTGGTTTTTATACATGTACTTAGAAACTGATCATGTAAGAAGAACAATAAGGAACATTAAGGCTTACTGTCTATAAACGATTGCCCCAGCTCTTTGGAAAAAAAAACTCGTATCTCTCGGGCTAAAACTCTTTCCGCGTGCTCCGCCAAACAACGGAGCTTGTACAATCCTTGCAATAAGTTTTATCCAGGGCCAGTTTAACCACTAGGCAAACTAGGCGGTCGCCTCGGTCGCAAAATTTGAGAACGGCAAAAACTGAATGAATAAAAAAGAAAGAGATATAGCGCAAAATAGAAGATAATGAGCGTCTAAAAATAGAAAGAGGAAAACAGATGCAGAATTTTTATTCATACTATAGCACAATATTCATTTTTGAAAGTTAATTGTGGGGGAGGGGGGCGCAAGGCTCAAAGTTCGCCTAGGGCGCCATATACCCTTGCGCCTGCGCTGGTTTTATGTTTGCAATTTTCTGGGACTAAGGAAATTTTACATTTGAAGATGTCGTAAAACAGATGAAAACCAGACTTAAACTCTTACAGGGCTGTGCTATGACGAGCTTAAGTCAGAATCCTTCTGGAACGAGGCTGACTCGAAACTGGTTGGTGATAATTTATCACTAAAACGCACATAAATGTCGCGAACAAAAGTCAGAGCTTATCAGCAGATTGTCAGTCGAGAGTGTAGTTGATTTTACGGCCGACAAAGGTGACGACACAGCGGCTCTAGTTTTGTGTTCGCTGAGATATTAAACAATAAAATTGTTAATAACGCCAGTGGGCCAGTCACACGTAAAGAGGGGAAAGGGGCAAAAGCGTAATTAGAAACCTGCAGAATTGACTTATTTTGTGTACTTTCTTCATAGGCGGCGCGAGAGGGGGGGAGGGGGTAAAACTGTATGCGCTTGAAACTTAATCTTCCATTCCGCACCCAAGGAATCAACCGCCATTTTCATTATAGGGGTTCCTAAACCAAGTAAAATCAACTGACAATGTATCCATAGGACCTTGTCTCTATCTCATTTCAATTAATGATAGAATTAGATTAAAAAGATAATTTTACATAATTCTTGATATTTCATTATCAATGAGTCATGGTCTCCCAAACCCGCACAGCATTTATGTTATGCTCACACATTTCTAGAGTGGTTCTAATGTTCTTGTATAATTAGCATATTGTGTCTTATAACGCGTGTGTTCTAACAAAATGACAATAAATAAGCAATCTGAAGTCTGATTTAAATAATTCAAGCAAAACCTGTTGGAAATAAACTATTGTACATATGGATTCTAAACTTGAAACGGTAAAATATGCGAAATTTATTTTAAAATATTCTATAGAATTCATATTATTCATGATTTTCAAGAACAAGAACAATGAAAAAATTAATTAAAGTTTATGTACATAATTCAGTCTTCGTCTTCAAAAGTTAGTGTTATATTAGTTAGTCAAAGTGCTATTTAATTAATCTCGTATTAAAGGGTTTTGTTTTTTTTAGTTACTTCGTTTCTTCATTCGTTCATTCTCGTTCAATTGTGTGTTAATTAGGTTGTATCTTAATTAATAAAATTACGACATATTTGTACAAAGTACTTTTCTAATCGTTCTCCAAATATTTTCTAAGTCATGAATCCTAAAATTTGTTTAAATAAAGATAGTTTACTAATAGAGAGAATTAAATTATCTGCAATATTCAATGATTCATTTGTAGAAATTCGTTAAAACAAAAACAAACAAAAAAACAAAACAAAAACAGAATAACATAAATTGTCTGAATCTAATGTGTTTGCCATGATCAGGGTAGGGAACTTGAATGACCTTGAGGCTATTTAAGTCAGCACTAGATGCCATTACGTTATGACCGATTAACGTTAGAGATAAAGTTGCACAAATAATTGAAGCCGACAAGCCGGAAACTCGATGATGTCCAATCGCGCCAAAATCTGTATCAGCGTAAGTTTTTGCTCAAAGGGAAATTCTGCTCTTGAGGTTACAATAGCTCCTTTTTTTTTTTTTTTACTAGACTACTAGATAATCCAGATAAGGGATTATGTCGCTAGTTTTACCCGTCTTTATACCTGAAATCTGTAACAACTGAAATAATGACAAAGTGTTAATATTTTTTTGGATGTGCCAGAGTCCAGATTAATTTTGAAGATATGTTCCATTTTCATATTTTCATTTTGATTGCAAATCTTTAAAAAAAAAGATGCATATTAAAAGGAAATCGCGCAATAACTCTTACATTTTCACATTCGTAAGTTTCATATGTTGATGAAAACTCAAACAGATTCGAATCGCCGTATTAAATTTGCAAAGGTTGCTATAAATAAACTTCTATTCATACCTTAAATCTGTCTTTAATAGACAAAGGATTCAAACATCCCAGATAGATCCCTGAAGGTGTAACACTAGGTCTGCCTATCAAAACATACAAGGCTGGACACTTACAATCATCTTTAAATACAAAATTTGTTGGAATGTGTCTGACATTCTGTACACATCTGTTCACACTCTATCTATCATTATAATTGTAAAACAAAATAATTGCCCCCGCCGTACCTCCGCTGAGTTATAAATCCTGTCAGAGTGAAATACAGAAATGGCATTTACGGAATAACTTGTGTTGAAGATTCACTTTCACCCGATGAAATTGTGCCAGTTCATGTACTAATTTAAAGCTGTATGCTTTAATACCTTTCAGTTGAAATGCTTAGACCGATGAAAGCACACCGAATAGGGTTGATGTTTTCTTTGGTGATAACCGCAGGTAAGATTGGAGGCGGCACAGAGCACATCAGAGATGTCCTTATGCAACTGTGTTTGCTTCGTGTGGTACTATAATAAAGTGAATGTGACCCGCTTTACAAGTAGCAATCATGACCCAATTATCCGAAAGGCTTTCCAAATGATTTTCAGATTGAGTTAATCCAGCATGCAAATTACTCCGTCATCAGTTACAGTGATCATCAGGCTAACAGTTTCCTGGTAGGGTTTGGTTTGGTTTGGTGGTTTACGACACGGTCACACATGAAAGCTATTTAGTGCCGAGGCAATTGTGTCTTGGTCAGAGACAGACCACGCTAGTCTACCAGAGCTCATCCGATGGTAGGATTCCAACGCGCACCATTCGCTGCTGATCAAATGATGCTCCGTTCATGGTATAAAATAAAATAATAAAATTAAAATCTTTCTTTTGACAAAGAAACTTTTTCGTGTTTTACATCTTAGGTACTTGGATAAGCCAGTGAATTATCAAGAGAAATTGCATCCAACCAGTAATGATAAATTATGAGAATACCACGATATTTCTTTGTATAATCCTGAACTGCATTCCTAATGATTATATTGCATCTCTACCACTGTGAGACATTTTTGAATGTCCAATTGAATTCTGACTGTATAACATTACTGTATGTGAGGATATTAATATGATAAATTAGCACTTGGTGGTAAGACTTTCTTTCTTTTTTTAATTTTCTTATTCTTGTTATTTTTTGTAGCTATGGCCACGAAATAATTATTTGAGTCAAGCATTGCACAGAAAATCTGGAAAGCCACCGTACGCTTTATGAAAGTGTCATTACCTCGGCTACTGCATCAGTTGTACTATCTCAGTTACAACAGTCAGTTGTTTGAGTTGATACAAAAGTACCTCGAGGTCGAATTGCAAAGCCTTATCTCCCACAAGAAGTCGTCAACTTCCCCTGCTTCTTTAAAGAATAAAACATAAATGCAAAATAGATTTTAAAAAGGTGAAATATTTTGTATCGCCAACTGAAAATTCATAACATAACCCATTCAAAGTTGTAATTAAATATGTTTTGAAATTCCATAGAAACACTAGATCTACCCCTCGTGTAATAAATACAATTATTGGGGTAATGTATCAATGATACTTGAACAATATGTGTCCACGTATAAGACGAAAAACGAGCAATCGTCACCAAGTATCTCTAGAATTTAAACCTTATATGGCATATAAGACATAATTATCAGATTTTAAAAGGTAACTTCCAACATTATTTCATGGAGTTTCAAGATAATTTTCTCGTTCTGAAAAGCTTTTGCACGAACAATTACAGAAACGTTTTTGTCAAAATGGCATTTTGGTATTAATTGATATGAAGCATACGATATGTATTTTCCCATCAAATATCACGTTTCTACTAAAATCTATTAGTTAACATAAATAATGGAACACACTTAAGTTAATCTTCAAATTTATTTGGCATATGTTCTGAAAATGAAATGCCCTTTTTAGATTAAATTTTATGATCTCATCTTTGAGGCTTTTTTTTTTACAAAAGTGTAAATATACCTTTATAGATATCTGGCTAAATATACAAACCAGGAAAACAGGTAGTGAAAGCAGTTCATTTCTGGTGATATTAATTAAAAACATCTAGTTTTCAGAGCCACGTGATGCAAATTTAACCAATCAAAACGCTTGCGACAACACTTGGAAAAAGTTTGTAATTATAACTCAATACTTAACTCGGGACAAATTTCTGCAACTGTTTGAAGTTAATGCACTATTGTTAAATAATTCGTTACTTCGATAACATACCTCAAAGAGAAATCTCACCAAACTAGGTAAACATATGACATGTCAGTTATAAAATTGACCACCGCTGGTTGTAATTTAACAGTTCTTGAAAATATTGTTCCAGAATTAAATGCTGATTTTTGTTGACCAATGATTCGAAGTTTAATTAGCTTGTGTAACTTTTTCTACATGTAATAATTTGAAATGAATCAAACTGGAATCTCTGAAATCATATGAATCACTGATAATTTGTTTTTTAAAACTGTTTTCCCTCCTAAACCACAAAAATCAATTAAATTTTAAATCCATGTTCAGCGATCCGTTACATATTGCGTATAAGGTAACCGTGGTAGCCCTGAGCGTCAGACTTGTAATATAAGGGTTCTGGGTTCGATACCCGCCAAGGCCAGCTCAGGTTGACTGCCTTGGTGTGTTCTTGTAAAAGGCATTTAACTCTAATTTCCGATATGATACAGCAAAAATTGTGCTTAAAGTGCCGTCAGAAACCAGCCAAACAATCAACTAAGACATTTTATTGCCTAATCTAAGTCATGGTGCTTAAAGTCTCAGCAGGCTTAGTTTCAAGTCATGTCTTCATTGCGCCAAATATTCTTAATATCTGTACCGTTGATTATTCTTTTTAATTTGCATATTCATCTTTATACGAGCTTATGTATTTGAATAATTTCTCTAAATCTTTTGCTATTTACATATTATCTTCAATATTACAATGTAACATGATATTTGTTAACTCGACATTTCTGATTCCCTTTCTGCATCATGCAATACAAATTCGTATTATACCTCATAAAAGTAGCAGTGTCATTGATTGGCGCACAGAACGTCACGTGTCAGGAACAAAATATCCTGTCTCCCTAACACAAAAGAATACATCATTGCCGTATTTCATAGTACATGTATTAAACCGTATCTGTAAATACAAACGGATACGATATCCGCTTTTAACATTATCCTGATCATATACGGATGGGTCTCATCTTCACCTCGTTTTCAAGCGGACGAAGCTTGCCTTTGCAATTTTCATTTGTTTTGCAAAAGTCGTTGTCTAACATTATAGACAGACGGTTAGTACATTGAAGACGGTTTTTATTGGTCAAATTCTTGTCACAAACGTTGTTGGAGTAAGCTTGTCAATAGATTAGTTTTCAAACTCTAGCCATTTAATAGTACATTCAAACCTACTACATCTGTACTTAATAACTGCTTTAAAAGATTGACCGTGATTTGAGGTTAATTGTTCTGAAAGGGAAAAAAAGTTAAATACAACCTTCTCAATATTCTGTGTACTTTTCTTTACTTCAACATCTTCTTGGCTATGGATTACAGAACCTTCAGACGGTAACCCTGTTATCTAGAAAGAGTCAGCACACGACGAATATTTATATTTATGACACGTTTAACCATAAATTAAAGTTAACTAAAGGAGCTCATCATACTCATACGAACCAACCCTGTGCTCTATCACTCCATCCTCTTTACAATCTATGCAGGAGAGAGATGCCCCATTAATCAATTTAGTCTTTCCTACTTTGTTTCTTCAAAATCGCATAGGTCCTGTGATAGCAATTCGTGCTGGAATGTAAATTTCGAGGCGACCAAGAATCTGCAAAAGATCAAATAATGATTATGCATTGTCATAAAATTCAGTTAATTAAATGAAAATCAGCAACGTCATCCTTTTCAGGACGAAAACAAGCTGTACATTATGATTAAGCAATATTAATTGTTATCGAAAATCTTAGGGATGCAAAGGTTCCAAAAGAAAATGCAGACGTAATTTAATTTTCTCTGCATTAGAAAAAAACCTTTATAAATACGTTGGTTGTTTACTAAAGCGAAATTTTTTAATGTTCCGAATGAATATCTCTTTAGTTTATTATTGCTTGTTATCATGAATAAATGCGCCTTATGGATGTTGTTTAAAGTCTCACTCATACCTCTAAATCATGACTTTATTGCCTCACTGAATCTGAATTATACACGTTTAATAACAACCTAAAAGCAATTATTAAAGTAACTAACTTACAAAGAATATATTTCACTACCTAGTACTAATTTGATTAATGAAAATATAGACCCAATAAAAATCAGTGAGAATCTGATGATTGCAAATGAATTAGTAATGGATGCACGGTGGTATTCCAAATAAATAGGAACCTTTCCGCAAAAACGAAATTGGCCAATTTCAGTTTTATAAATGTTAATCATTACTTCCAAAATTATTCGAGCAAAAAAAGATATGTTTCTAATCGGGCTTGTAAAAAGGCCGTTTCATTAGAGATAATCACCATCCCAAACTATGCCACGCGTCCCTATCAAATGCGGTATTAATTATGTTTTACATCGATCGTCTAAATCCAATGAAATCCACATTATCCAAAATGTCAGCGAATCAGCTCCATTATCACGACATGCCAAGATATACTTTAATTAACTCCGGTTTAGTCATGAGTTGCTCAAGTAAAATGCCTGCTTATCAGGACCTCAGTCCCTCCTAAAAGGAAATTGGACCCGATGGCGCGAAGCATTTCGTGATCAATTTCTTGAGAAATAATTAACTTGAAGAATTTCCAGATTTTTAAGACATTAAACTGCAGGTTCTTGAAATATGATCATTTGTAACAAATTCCGCGAAAAAGTGAGAAGATAACGCTGGTTGTGGCACATCTTTCTTTCTTTCTTTCTTTCGTTTTCTTCTTCTTGCTACAACAACAACTACTACAACTACTACTGCTACTACTACCATTTCCACTAGGTAATGAAAATTTACCATTATAAAGTTAATAAAAAAACAAAGTTAGATATCTCAACCAAGATTTGTGTTCAAAAATAATCTTCAACGTTGAAATATATCGACTTTTTATGCTTACACGTGTATCTATTCGGTAAATATATTTTACAACGCTTCAAAACTTATATGTAGAACTCATATCAACTCCTGAGTGGACGTTTCCTAGCCTTAGTTTCATGCGGTAATTTATTACAATGTTAAAAGTAATGTGATGGAATTAGACATAATTTGTGTGGTATTAAGTGCCAAATTAAATCGTCTCTTCCGTTGGAGTTAGTTAGCTGAGGTTCGTGTCAATGTAATTTTATAATACGCATTAATATTTGAGCGTTTCTATTCGGTATTAAGTCAATCGAAATCTTGAGTGATATCTCGACTTTTGACAAAAGTTGTTGGGGAAGTGTTCTTATGCAATTGCCTGCTTTTTGTGTTTTGCTTTGTGTACAGTATATGCGTTATGAACAGTATATGCTTTGTGTACAGTATATGCGTTGTGAACAGTATATGCGTTGTGTACAGTATATACAGTATATGTGTTGTGTACAGTATATACAGTATATGTGTTGTGTACAGTATATACAGTATATGTGTTGTGTACAGTATATACAGTATATGTGTTGTGTACAGTATATACAGTATATGTGTTGTGTACAGTATATACAGTATATGTGTTGTGTACAGTATATGCGTTATGAACAGTATATGCTTTGTGTACAGTATATACTTTGTGTACAGTATATGCGTTGTGTACAGTATATACTTTGTGTACAGTATATGCTTTGTGTACAGTATATGCTTTGTGTACAGTATATACTTTGTGTACAGTATATGCTTTGTGTACAGTATATGTGTTGTGTACAGTATATACAGTATATGTGTTGTGTACAGTACATACTTTGTGTACAGTATATGCGTTGTGTACAGTATATGCTTTGTGTACTGTATATGTGTTGTGTACAGTATATACAGTATATGTGTTGTGTACAGTATATGCGTTATGAACAGTATATGCTTTGTGAACAGTATATGCTTTGTGTACAGTATATGCGTTGTGAACAGTATATGCGTTGTGTACAGTATATACAGTATATGTGTTGTGTACAGTATATACAGTATATGTGTTGTGTACAGTATATACAGTATATGTGTTGTGTACAGTATATACAGTATATGTGTTGTGTACAGTATATACAGTATATGTGTTGTGTACAGTATATACAGTATATGTGTTGTGTACAGTATATGCGTTATGAACAGTACATGCTTTGTGTACAGTATATGCTTTGTGTACAGTATATGCGTTGTGTACAGTATATACTTTGTGTACAGTATATGCTTTGTGTACAGTATATGCTTTGTGTACAGTATATACTTTGTGAACAGTATATGCTTTGTGTACAGTATATGTGTTGTGTACAGTATATACAGTATATGTGTTGTGTACAGTATATACTTTGTGTACAGTATATGCGTTGTGTACAGTATATGCTTTGTGTACAGTATATGTGTTGTGTACAGTATATACAGTATATGTGTTGTGTACAGTATATGCGTTATGAACAGTATATGCTTTGTGTACAGTATATGCTTTGTGTACAGTATATGCTTTGTGTACAGTATATGCGTTGTGAACAGTATATGTGTTGTGTACAGTATATGCGTTGTGTACAGTATATGCGTTGTGAACAGTATATGCTTTGTGTACAGTATATGCGTTGTGTACAGTATATACAGTATATGTGTTGTGTACAGTATATGCGTTGTGTACAGTATATGCGTTGTGAACAGTATATGCTTTGTGTACAGTATATGCGTTGTGTACAGTATATGTGTTGTGTACAGTATATGCGTTGTGTACAGTATATGCGGCTACTGGAATAACTTTTGAGCTTGAGGGCATTATAAGAGCACGGTTTTATATAAGATCAAAGGTTATGGTAAGAAGTTTTATATTTAAAGTAGGACTATATGTTATAAGAAACTGGAATCAATATTAAAGTAACAGAATCTGTCTTTCCTCATGGACCTTTCTAATTTAGAACTGGACAGCAAAACAAATTAAAGATATCTACCCTTGAAATTTTGAAAACAGTGTAAGTCGGTTTTAGTACTGGAAAGTAGGACTGAAGTAGACACACCATATTGCCTACAAATGCAATGTACAGTTTTAATTTCCCTGTCAAAAGAAAGAAACTTGGTTGATATATATATATGAATAACATTAGAACCGTATTTAGAATAGTAGACATTTGATACGACCAAAGATTCGGAGAACAAAAAACATTTGAAAAACTTAATGACACACACACATGTCCAGTTTCAAATTTGTTTTATCAATTAGTATTACGACCCACAACAAAACAAGTAAAATACCAACACTTAATAATGTAAACAAACACACACAGTTTTACCTGAAATCGCCACACGTAGAATTCAGTGGTGACAAGAATTGGCTTATCATAGACGTATGTTTATATGTGTATTTTAAATAGGATAAAAGCTTGTCTATAGAATGAACAAAGTGGTTTTAGTTGATTTTAGCAACAGTTACGATGACTTCCAGCTGCAATAAAGGTGCATTGTCTCACGAATCAAGCAACCATATGACTCAACTTATGACTCGATATTAACCCTATCCTGTCCCTGATATTTTATCCTTACATCAGGTTCTGGTTAGGTTTGATTACCTAAAATTAAAATTACATCAGCAAAGATTCGTACTTCACAACGAGTTTACGTTTTTTTAACTTTATCATTAAAACTTTAAATTGTCCATCAAATACCTATATGAAGGAACATGGAAATAATCTACAGATAAAACGCTTTAGAAACAAAACTATTTCTGTCTAATGGTTATTTTGGAGGAAACGCAATAAATCCTAATACATGCGTAGAGAATGTTTCGGAAAGGCAAAAAATAGAAAAATAAGCATACCTTTATGGGAACATGTAGACTAGAAAGGGTAAATAAACCCAGTAACTGTTTTGTGACAAGGCATTTTGACGTAAGTTCCCTTTCCAATAAAGGCCCATCACAACTCCTCCTTTACACTGCTTTTGTATGTTATAGATTTTGCATTTTAAAGAGAAAATGTCCATTTGAATGATAATTTGTTGCAATAAGATCTACAAGATTGACAATAATATACGTATAAATAAAAACAAAAACATAGGTCAAAGCAAAGTGCTCAAATCAAATCTTTAAAGGTGATTTAAAAAAATACGAACAGGTTTCGGGACTTTGATATATTTGAAAACGAAATCTATAAATTCGAATATTTCATAAAGACGGGAGCGGACTCCTACCTCTGCAAAAATGTATCTCTTTGTTCTTCTGTGAGAATCCCGTTGCCTTTCAAACAGAAAAGAAAGATGTTTTATGGAATGTAATTTGAAAACTTTTGAATGTCTTTTATCTACTAAGTTTTGATATTTGTTGGAGACATATTACAATGTACAGGGGTTTAAGAAATCATCATTAGGAAAGAAATATCTGAGGTATGTTCTCAAGTTCATGGACCTCTCGGCTTTTTTAAAGTGGAAAATATAAAGTTTATGGTTATAACGAGACATGTAGAAATTCGTATATTCAAAGCTAACAATTTTGTCTCTACACATTTTACTTTTAAATCGATCTATGTCTTTAAAAGTATTGTCTGAGAAATTGGGAGTGATTTGTGTGAATATAATACAAGATTAAGTACCAAGTTTGCTAATCCTCCAAGTTACAGAACACATTTATGTTAAGCCGTCATGCAGACCATTCAAAGAATCAATGTATTCATCAATTAGTTACTTTACTGGTATATGGGGTAAGGGACTTCTGACAGTGTCTTAGGGTATGAGGCAAGGGACTTCTGACAGTTTGCTGCAATATGGGGATAAGGGACTTCTGACAGTTTGCTGCAATATGGGGATAAGGGACTTCTGACAGGTATACATTTGCAGACTAATATCAGCAAAAGCGAAACTGACTTACACTTTATCAGCAAATTAACAACACACACGAAATACTGACAGTAAGAGTATATAACTATATTTGGCTAATGTGTACACGCATGATAAATTCATGTCGTAATTATTTTTATAAGGGTTCCTGGAATGTTATCTTATAGTCTGCTTTATCAAGTGCCATTTCATTAACTCAGAAAATTTAACTTTCAAAAAAAGTCGTAAAACAAATGATAATACGATTCAAACACTTTCTCGGGGCTGTGCTTTGACGCGACCAAAGTCAAAATGTGTCTTAAGCGAGACTGGCTCGAGACTGGTTTGTGATTATTTATCAATAAAACCCGCATAAAATGCCGTGGACAAACGTCGGAGTTTATCAAGAGATTTTCAGCCGAGAATGTGGTTGATTTTATGACCGACGAAGGTGACAACACATCGGCTCTAGCTCCCTGTACAAGAAGATATCAAAGATAACAAATTCGATAAAGGCGGAGGGATTACACGCAGAAGAGAGTAGGAGGACATGAAAATGTGACTTTGATTAAAAACAGGCCGCATATAAAACTTTGGTCTGACTTTTATATCACCTTGGGAAAGTGGTTCTGGTGTACATGTGATTCAAATGAAAACGTATGCTCTCTCGGATAAAGGAATCGGCAATAAATTAAATAAATACAAAAAAATAATTGTATGATCTGAACTTAGCTATGTTCAAACAACTTTTAGCTACACAATGAAACTTCTAGTTGCAAAATTAAAGAAAGTATCTCAATAGGTAAGGTGTGTTTATTTCAAACAATTCGTTTTTGTCATGGAAATTTGAGTCTGATAAACCCATTCTATCAAGAGCAGAGAAGACGTTTCCCTTTCTTCATGAATTAAGTCTCTTAAGATTCTGAGATATCAGCAAGTCATGTAGCTAATGCTTTAATTGTAATCCATGCTTATGAAAGTCATGTATCTAATGCTTCAAACTGTAATTCATGCTTATATAAGTCATGTATCTAATGCTTCAAACTGTAATCCATGCTTATGAAAGTCATGTATCTAATGCTTCAAACTGTAATCCATGCTAATGAAAGTCATGTATCTAATGCTTAAACTGTAATCCATGCTTATGAAAGTCATGTAGCTAATGCTTCAAACTGTAATCCATGCTTATGAAAGTCACGTAGCTAATGCTTCAAACTGTAATCCATGCTTATGAAAGCAGATGAATTCAATGGATTAAGATATTTCCCCTTTGTTTCTCAGCTCTCTCATTTTTTCAAACATGATTTGTTGACATTAAGGGGTTTTTTTTATTTTTTTCCAACGCAAACTTATAATAATGAGCCACTTGGAAAATGTACATTTATATACACAAATATATCACGAATAACGAATATTTTTACAAGAATGTGTGATGATAAAATCTGATAATCTCGAATTATGATTAGTGTTTCTCATTAATATCCGGTTTTATGTTATTGGCACCACATATTAACTGCCACATGGAAGCTTAGCAAGCCCTCTGCGCATAAAGTAGTCCTGATGAGATCAAATCGATATCGATCCATATTGATGTCTGCTGCGATAGAGGACTAAACATCTGGAAAATGTCGAAACATTGCATAATACAATGAGATAATATCTTATTCAATCATTATAATTGATCAGTGGATACATACTTTGATGCGTCCGGTTTGAAGGGTACTGCCAGCGGGTCCAATGTACTGTAATAATTGTTATCATTATCAATCGAAAGCCACTCACAATCAAAGATGGAGTATGATCGGATTTTATAAAAAAAATATTGAAGAGCTAATTAAAGTATCAGCAATTGGAGTTTTATTGCCTAATTATAACGTTTCTTGGAAGGATATTCAAGATAATTTTGCTTTTATTTTTGTTGCTTTTAACGGCACTATTAACACATTATTGGCTATGTCATGCCGAGGAAATGGGAGCAAAGTGCCTTTCCCAAGGACACACCGAGACAGATGACCCTGGCTGGCCTGGACAGGTATCGGTATTCAAGATACATAAATATTCATCAGTAGCGTAACACATCCTTAATACAGGTACTCTTAAATATAAACACAAGACATGGCTAATATCACACATTCTCGTTCGTTCTCTCTTTATATATATATATATATATATATATATATATATATATATATATATATATATATATATATATATATATATATATATATATATTCTGAGAGAGATATGTCTATGTATGAGTGTAGTTTCCAAAAGTATAGGGTACAGAGGTATCTCTATGAACAAAGTAGAATCATGAAATGGTATAAATCTTCTTTCATTTGGAATAGTGGGATACTTGAAGTCAGTCCATCTGTTTGTAACCATAAATCCTCCAAAACCTCTGGGTGTAAATTCACGAAATCTCGGCACATAGGTTTCCCCATGTGGTGACCATCTGCAAGAGCCGTATTGGGAGTTGGGGGGGGGGGCTCCACCCTAAGGGTCCCTGGGTGGGGGTCACAAGTTAAAATATACAATAATAAATTGCAAATACGGTATCATTTTGTATACATGTGACCAAACTTTATGTATGCAATTGTAAGAGGAGGACACGTAATATATGTAACAGATATTTAGGTTACAACCCCTCGGACATGGAACGGAGTGGTGGTAAGACCCCTGGAACATGGTATTGAGGGGAGGTAAGAACCCTGGGTGGGGGAATGTAATACAATGCGCGGTGATTTGCCATTCCGAGATGTGTCGATAGCTCTTGTTTATTACACATTTTGACGTAGGTTTAACCTTACTTGTCCAGTCTCACCACTATTTCTTACATTGTTTTGGTACAAACGTACGCAATCTCATTCCCGGTCAATATTACTATTTCCAGCAGAGTGTTTTCATTCCTTGAACACGCGTTTCGTTTGAAATACAGCCTGGTGAGAACAGGCTGTTTATTTGAAAATATGAAGTGCACAAGAGAGTTTTAAAATATACAAAATAATCAGATATGAGCATAGTTAATCGTTTGATCTACACTTTAGGGGTAGAGGAAAAGAAACTGAAAAAAACATGCGAAAATTCCTTTTCTTGGATTCGTGCTTCCAATATTAAAAAGATAAATAGCCTTCTTTCAAAATATAGCAAGACTAGATTCATCCTCAAACTTCGGATTGTAAATGCTAGCCTTCTGTCGTCCAGTCAAATAATAAGTATGTTTTTGATAATAGCGTTGGAATATTAGTTAATTAGCGTTCAAACTAGTCGGCAAATCAACTTGGTAACTTCATACGTGAAATAGTAAGTAGGTATAGGTAAGTGTTATTTATTTATTTTTTCAGAGTATTCTCTGTAGTCGTAAATCTGAAGATTTCACAGACTGGATAAAAATCAATGCTAAAGAGAGTTTAAATTATATGTTAGATTCTATTATTCACTGAACTTCTTTGTCCTAAACTTGACATCCAGTAATTTAATTATATCGCTGTGTCTACTCTGTGAGGTCGAGTGGAATGATAGAAAATTTACATTGCACTTCGGCTGATAAGTGTAAGTACAAAGCTTCCTGAAAATTGGAGTTGGCATACTGTAAATATAATTATGTGCAAAGTGTTGCTTTGTATGCAGATGCCAAACGTGCAGTATTAGTTTGAATATTTACTTTGGTTTCGTCCAAAGTCAAATGGACAGTTTGGGCTACCCCCTCCACATTGCATATACAAATATAACTTACTACCTCAAATAACGACGATGTGGAAGCAATGGTGGAATTAGCTGATTTTCTGTGATTTGCACAGTTTAGTAATAAATTCATATAGCTCTTCAAAAGTCTTGTTTTAAGAAATGAATGAGTACTATTTCTGTGGCAAATGAACGCTTTAGTTGGGATATTAAAATTCAGTAGAATTTTATGTAAAAATGTGAAGTAATCCAAATTGTATATATATATATATATATATATATATATATATATATATATATATATATACAGAGAGAGAGAGAGAGAGAGAGAGAGAGAGAGATGTTTGGCATATGTTGACTGTAGCGTACTAACGGCGGGCGCGGACGGGGCGGTTGCCCCGGGCGCCAGAGGTCTTGGGGCGCCAATACAGCTGATAAAAATTCGGGCCTCGTATTCTGGCCCTTTGGGCCATCATCGTCGCCCTGGGCGCCATTTACCCTTAGTACGACACTGTATGTTGATTTGGTAATTAGCTAGATTACATTTTGTAATAGAACAAGACAGAAAGAGTGATACTATCTCTAGACAATATCATAAATCAATAATGTTTGCTTGTTAAACCTAGACAACATCATAAGTCAATAATGTTTGCTTGTTAAACCTAGACAAATATCATAAGTCAATAATGTTTGCTTATTATACCTAGACAAATATCATAAGTCAATAATGTTTGCTTGTTACACCTAGACACTATCATAAGTCAATAATGTATGCTTATTACATCTAGACAACATCATAAGTCAATAATGTTTGCTTATTATACCTAGACAACATCATAAGTCAATAATGTTTGCTTGTTACACCTAGACAATATCATAAGTCAATAATGTATGCTTATTACATCTAGACAATAGCATAAGTCTATAATGTTTGCTTATTACACCTAGACAATATCATACATCAATAATGTTTGCTTGTTACACCGAGACAATATCATAAGTCAATAATGTATGCTTATTACATCTAGACAATAGCATAAGTCTATAATGTTTGCTTATTACACCTAGACAATAGCATACATCAATGATGTTTGCTTATTACACCTAGACAATATCATAAGTCAATAATGTATGCTTATTACACCTGCGAATCGGTCTGACAAAAAAAGAAGTCGTGGATGAAGCCCCTGTGCTTGTTCTGTTTTATTTATTTATTTGTTTTTTCTTCAGTTTCATCATACAAACCTAGATTATAGATAGAGGCAAATTTACACTTGTCTAAAATTAACTGATACAGGGCAAACATATTTGCCAATTGTCAGCATTTCTTTGCTCGGTTCATTCAATCAGCGTCCTTTGGGCTTAATGCTATAATGAATAATGGGGAAAATATATTGCATGCATCATTCTATTTCAAGAGATAAAGTAAAATTTTAAAGCGACTTATTTTAACAAGCATAGGTAGCAATCTTTTGGGATGAACAATTTCATTTTTTACTAAGTTCAACACACTATGCGTCATGATTTTAGCCCCGTTTTCGATAAAAAAAAACATTTCTCAATGGACAAAAAAGAAACAAAATGTCTGAGATCAAGGGGATAATAATGAAATAATGGTAATGCTTTTGCTGGGGTTTTTTGTCTTCTAGAAATTAAGCGTATAAATGCTTGTCATCTGATGCTTTCGTCAATTTTATTCGGTATAATTTCAACACCTTCTTTAATAATAATAATAATAATAGACTTTATTTATTCTCGATTGGCCTGTTGAGTCGAAGGCTCAGCGCATACAGGGTCGAGATGTATTCAAATGTACATTATTCACATTATGTACAATAAAATACATTAACATATAAGATAAGTATTATCACAGACTGGACGAAATAAAATACGGCAAGTGTTTGTGAAACATAATAAATTATATTTTGGGTTTATATTTGTGTTTAAGAGCAGCAAGGGTTGTACATGATTTGATATCATTATGTAAGATATTCCATACGAAAATACCATTGTATGTAAAACTCATATCAAAAGTTTCAGTCTTATGTTTTAGGATACTTAGTTGATTTTTAGAAAAAGAGCCCGTGCTTCGACAATGAACATCGGAGACTGGAGTAAAACTATTTAGATAATATGGTGCCAGTGTGTTTTTAACTTGGTGCATGAAAACTGATTCATTGCATTTAACTCTATCATTAAAAGATAACCATTTTAGTTTTTCCGATAAAATTTCATTTGATGCTGAAAATGTTTCATTTTAAAGAGTTATATCCACAGGCATTCAATGTGTTGTAAAAGATAAGATGAGTATTGTCTCCAAATATTGGAAAGATAATCAAAATGAGGTAACATGAAACAATTGTGAAAAGTAATTCTTGAATTTGGCCTTAAAAATGCTTAATTCCTGGAATGAAATAACTTGAATGAATTTTTGCTGCATAGAGTGTTCATTTATCTATTCCATGACAGAGTGTCGTCAACTATGACTCCTCAAAGTTTTTAATGAGTGACACATTCAAGCTCGTCATGCCCTCACTATACAGAAAGATCTTTTTGAATTCTCCATTTCTTTTGATTATTGCGCATTAGAAAAATCTTGGTTATTTAGAATGTATGCAAATAGTATTGTTGGCACACCAGGACGAAAACATTTTCATGTCAGAATTTAGATAGCTCTAAGTTTCATAAATATTTGTACTTACGGCATGAGCTACTGTGTCATCTAGATACATAAACATATCTGTATGGTCATATACCAAGGGCAGATATTTGATAAAGGAAAAGTGCTCCTAAAATTGACCCTTACGGAAATCCTACAGTAACATGGGGTGAATCACTTTAGACGCCATTAAAACAAGTGGTTTCAGATCTGCTGTTTATATATGAGCTAAACAAGATAGTGTTAAATTTGAACATCCATGATAAATTTAAACATCCATAAGGTTAAATTTGAAATTCATAAAGTTAAATTTGAACATCCATAATTTACCAATTTCTGTAATAGTCTATTGCGATTGACCAGGTCAAAAAATTTGACCTTTGTCTCACTGTTTCAGAAATGTATACGGATATTATCTACTTTATCTTTTTCCGTAAAATGATGCAATAGGTTTATCACTCCATTACAAATCAGAATGAAATTATTACAACCCGAGTTTGTTATATGCTGCATTTAAGTTGAAGGCTCTTGCATTCAAATGACAATCTATATTCTGACATAAAAGTCCGTGAGCAGATTGTTGGATGAGGTGTATGAATCTAGCTGTATCGATGTATCAACATTGGATTTCACGCTGTAGTGATGCCCTGGTGTGTTGTTATATTTATCTTCTTTCCGGGCCGCATTCAAAACAAATGACTCCGCATCCCGGGTCGCTTGTGTATTGGCATAAAACATGTAATACTGTTACGTTCTCCAGTCGCACAGAGGAGACAAATTTTCCAAGTGGAGAAATAAGACGTGCTGTCTAGCACTAATGCATCTTTTTAACTGAGAACGATATAAATGACGATGCACGCAAATGTCGATTCAATTTGTCTGCTCCACCGTAACCGGTGTGTGTTGTCATTTGCGTATCATTCGAAACACGGTTAAAGTTCACGTAATTGCCCGATACAAATCTAGAAGTTGCTTTTTCCCTCTCAAATGGCATATATTATTCTGAACGATTCGCTGAAGTGGTTACTTCTCAATAGATCTTCGACGTTGGCTCTCTTCTCAGACGCTCTTGTACATCGACCGTTTTTGCACCAGCTTATCATGAGAGTGTGTCGGTTTTGAATCAAGGAAAGTGATACGTTTCATATCGATTATGCTGTTTGAAATTTTAAACACTGCGGGAAGAAATTACGTTTGAAAGATCTCTTGGATAAGAAACTTGAAACGACTGGCAATCGTGCACTGTTTTAGAGAGTGTAAAATATTGATAAATATCATGCGTGAAGACCCTAAGATCTTTTGTAAAGATGATTATTTGGACATAAACGATTTGTCAGAAGTAAACAAACTTTTCGATATTCAATTATCATACAGAATTTTGCAACATGTGGTTTTATCAATTTTATCATTTTGTTTAAAGAGGAAACATTATATTTTTCCCTAACCTTTGCCGCTGATTATTCCGAAATTGATGAATATCATTTGTCTACAACGCAAGATCAAGGAAGAGCAGAAGCGCCGACAAAATCGAAAGATAAACGAGAGCGAGGCATGGACGCCAAGATAGGTACAGTCAACTCTCATTACAACGCCAATCATTATAAGTGAACATTCCGATTCGGACGCAAAGTTGATGGGAACAAACGTGTTAAATTGTACATTTGATGCCTACAACGGATTTTTGCGTCTTCTGACTCCAACATAAATTACCCGATATAATAAACAAGCATATTTCCTTTATATCTTGTTCTTTGCAACGGCATTGCCATTCCTTTGGATTTTTCAAGAAATATGTGTTTAAAATGTAAAGAAATAAGCAAATTATTAAATAAAACAAAAAGAATAACGATACTATTAAATATTAAGTATATTTCTGACCCATTCTTTTATTTTATATATAATGGTTTGATAATGATGAGACCCGTACGATAGCATTTCTAAAATAAATGCACGATCTTTACAAAGACAGATTCGTTACTTCGAAATTATGGCTGGAAAAGATCTCGGTCGTTGTAACGAGAGTTGACTAAACGTTGAGACAGAGAGAGTGCAGGGTGAAATATATATATACCAAAATAGAGGACACTCATAGATACAGGTGAAAAGGGAAGATTGAGATAAGACAGAAAGAGATAGATACAAAATATTCGCCAAAAGAAACCACAATATACATGCAGAAAAGGGGGGGGGATGGAAAACTGAGACAGGCAGACAGATAGAGCGATATACACACAGACGGCACAAGATCACTTGCCATTTCTTGTTCCAGTGGATGTGGCCGGAGCAGTTAATGGTCAGGGACATCTCGGAAAGGGCGTGAGGGCATGAATTTAATGGGGTCAAGGGACTGTGGGTGTTTACTATAAGCCATTCTGTTCAAATCTGTTCTCAGTCTATTATGACAGTCCAAAGTGGCCACATTTTTATATATGCGTTTCCCTTCAAACCATTAGCGATCTGACTGAAATACACTAAAATAAATATGTAAATAAATAAGTGGATACATGAATACATATCATAGAGACTATTTTAATCGAACTATATGGACTCCAATGACCTACATATTTGTTCACGCTCATTCTTCCCTATATTAACACTACTTCAAAAGCTCGAGGTCATTATGTAAAAAAATCTTTTATTGATATGATTCAACTAATGTGTATATCGTTCTAACCTGCTATGTGGTGACTCAGATTAGGAGAAACTACGTGTAGATTCTAAAATAAAAGAAAAATATATGGCAATGGTTGTAAGAACGAAAAGAACAATTAAACAAGAAACGAGATGACCATGGCATTGTAGCCCTACATCCTTAGTCTCCAGTAACAAAATAGGATCGCGACCCTAAATATCATCTTTTTCGATCCAAAATGCAGTACCGGTATACTCATTTTGGGTCGCGACCCGGGGTTTGGGAACCACTGCTGTAAGATCTCCATGCATGCTTATTGGTTATGACCTTTAGCAATTCCACTCCAGTCCCGCAGATTTCCAATAAATATTATTCAAGTCTTTGCTTGCCAGCATCGCACGGCAATTTGATCGCACTATGACAATGGTCCGATATAAAAGTTTGATAACTTTTCATCCATATAACTGGCCAATTTATCAGGACTTCCGTAATTGATACAACTTGGAACCTTGCTCATAAATTATTCGGCGTCTGTTTAGATAAGCTACGTCAGTACATTTTGTTTTGTTTACTGCCACTAATTGCATGCAATTATACAACACATGAATAGGCACTTGATACAGAGACTGTATATAATCCAGTCTGCTTATCGAAGAGAGAGACAGAGAAAGAGTTTAGTTCCAATCTGGTTGTATAATTTCACATCTGCGAAATAGTTTGATTGGTTTTTTTAAAGTCACATAGCAAAAATAGTTAGATATTAATATTCCGCAAATTTGACACATGACAGTAGGGAGGATTCTGTTTCAACGATCATTAATCTCTGATGAGAATATCATATCAATACAAAATTACATCACTAATACTTACACAAAAAAACTACCAGCATTTAATGCGCTTTTAACGGGAAAAATATATTATGGCAGCAAAGCAATACATCATAGATTCACCAATAGCTCGAACAAAAAAACAGAGATACAATTAAATTATAATATTTCATTATCCATTGTCATGTAGACTTTGGAGCGGGAAAATGCATCCGTCATCAGGACGTAAGTGGCTGTCTCGTCGTTCATTTAAAGAAACTTCCCTATCTATACCTGAATGTACCAGTTACCATTTTATTTTGATCAAAGATTTTTAGATGTTTTTCATACTCATAATTCAGCTAAACTAAGTGCTCTATCAAAATACGGCTTACAGGGAGAATTGCTTTCGTAAACAACACTTGACGTGCGTAAGCTTTTTATCTAGTGTCAACAAAAAAAGGATTATTATTGAAAACTAGTTATCGCTTTGTTAGAGTTTGGTGATAACATAATAGAGGAGGCATTTGGGTTAAATGGATAGCACATTGTCTGACCGACGTTCAGTTAGACTATCTCTGCTTTAACACGTTTTGTTCTAAGTGATTTCTACGATTTTAATAGGAAGAAATGAGTTTCACTAATCCTCTGTAAATCCCTAAATTGAACTGTAATATTGGTACGATATTTAGAGGAATAGTAAAATTACTTGTAATGATTATAATGGATTGATCAATACAAATTCTCTACAAGTAGATTTAACTTGCTTTTGAGACTCGGGATTGGGAATAATATCATTGAACGTCAATGTATTTTTTAAACTTCTGAAAATCATATTTTCAGTACGTTAAATGAACATTTCTGACAGTTAACATAGTTCTGTTATTCTTATCAGCGGACCCAGTCACGTGCCTTTCAGCTCGAGCATTTGACCATTCAGAACTGATAATGCTTAGGATTTGAGCGCTACATGAAGGTTTAAGCGATTTGCAAAACATGTATATGATACAGAACGAAGAAAGCTTGCTGCTAAATTCTCACGAAAATAAAAATACACAATGGACATTGCATATATAATTGTACTTTTTCTGAGTATTTGCTTATATAACTGTTGTAATCCAACCGCTACGTTCATTATTTGGAGGTCAGTTGATATTTCTTGTATAGCAATATATATATATATATAATGCCTTAATATTATCCAATACTGGCATTAGCCATTGAATGTTTGCTGATATTCTTAATTTAAAACCATTGCACGTTAATTATCTTTAAATTTGCAACAAATGGTATGTAAGTATCAGCATAGGAGTGTGACAAGAAATAGAACAGAACATAAATTTATTTGGACTATAACTACACAGTTTATAGTCCATTAGTATAAAGAAAAATATGAAAGACAAATACAAATGCATATGAAAAATATGTAACACAAATACAAATGCATATGAAAAATATGTAACAAAAATACAAATGCATATGAAAAATATGAAACACAAATAAAAATGCATATGAAAAATATGAAACACAAATACAAATGCATATGAAAAATATGAAACACAAATACAGAGGCATATGAAAAATATGAAACACAAATACAAATGCATATGAAAAATATGTAACACAAATACAAATCCATATGAAAAATATGAAACACAAATACAAATGCATATGAAAAATATGAAACACAAATACAAATGCATATGAAAAATATGTAACACAAATACAAATGCATATGAAAAATATGAAACACAAATACAAATGCATATGAAAAATATAGAAACATATAAGGCGTGATTAGCGATACAACTAATTTCAAAGCAAAATAATTGTACATATAATGTATATAAGAATACTACAATTGCTTCAAGTGAGTCTTGTCAGTCCAGCAGATATTAATATTATGTGAGCTTAAACTTAACAAAGAATGAGAGTAGATTCATGCAATGAATTTGTAATATGACAGATTTCATACATGTATAAATTATAATAGAGACTTTCTTAAGTCGAATAATTCATTGACGTATTTTGACAGATTTAACATAATATTTCTTTTGCATAACGTGCACGAGTTCTATAAATTTGAAAACACTATGTCTTGTGTAATAATAGGCACGTATATATTTCTTACGATGATGATGGTACACATGACAAACTAATACAAAGTGCTACTCATCATCTAAATCACTAATGTTACGAACATTGGAATAATAGCTATACGTAATTCAAGTGAGTCGTGTCAGTCCAGCAAAGCTTGACCACTCATTTGCTTCGATTGTTTTGCATATTAAAGTGGATTAAGTGCTGGAAATGTAAAACATTATACACGTTTCATTCAATCTATATTCGAGTTCCTCCTGTGAATGGGGGTGTGATCGCATTATTTATCATGTTAATTTGTACGAAATGTTAAACGCTAAATGCAGTTATTATATGAAAACTAGCACTAGAAAAATCCAATACAATAGAATCAAATATGTTTCAGTCCTCAGTATTTTATTCATGTTTTTCGTTTTTATTCCGTAACAAAAATGATATAAGCTTACATATTGTGCTATTTGTATTCACGTCTCCGTTTATAGCTTTGTTAGATTTTTGTGATTATTTGTTGATTATGGGGAGTCGGTATTGGCATAATTCTCAAACCGCGTAAATAGCGAGCAGACGTCATAATGTACAGTATTCGTGAGACTTTATGGTAATATGGATTAGTTTCGTAAAATGGACCCTACCAACATTTCTTAACATAAGGAATTCTCGAGATATTCTAATGTTTAAGTGTTTAGTAATTTGAGATAGGAATACTTTTTTGTATTAGGTATTTGGGTCGTGTTTTGTGGTGTATGGCGTAAAGTACCAATCGTCGGCTCAGAAAGGCTTACTGATGGGTCATACGAATGTGAAGCAAGAAAATCCATGCAAGTGTGAAAGTAGAGTTTCGCTATGTGTGATCATTAGGTGATTAGAGAACAATTTAATTGCAGTAAAATTGCGCGTATAATAACCCTTCAGTTGACAACGACTGTTGTCTTAAGGTCCCTGGAAATAAGGGAAACATGAACCTCAAGACAGACTCACGCAGGTGTTGTTTGATTCGCTCGGTAGTGAGATCCCCTTGCGTGTTACAATATATTGCATCATCGCGAAAAGGAGAGATCGCGTAAAAGAGACATCGGAAGGTTCCCCATTACATCATTTTTATCTTACGTGTTTGATCTGTCGTTAGCACATATAGCAGATCAACATCTGTTTGGATGTTTTCACCGACGTACGCGCGTCGATATTCTCAGATATGCCAAAACGAACTTTACAAACCCCAATTTTTTTAAAATTCCATTCATATTGTTGTTGTTATTCTTTTGTTTCATTGTTTCTTTTTCCGCCAACCTGAAACAATATAGGTGTACAGTTTTCTGTATTTATTATGATATGTAACAATAGTTGATGTAGGGGACCTGTGAATAACGTTTGTAATAAAGTCATTAAATAGTTTAATTCAAGGATAAAGCAGATTTATATGAGGGTACGCATATTTATTCACAATGTTTTAATATAATATGTTTGCTAACTGATTTATTAGATACTGCGGAAAATTTTCAAAATATAAAAAATTTATTCATAACGTTAAGGAAAAATTGATATATCATAAGATCTGATTCAACCCTTTAGCCTTGGCAGTGACAGTAGACTTTAATGGGGCGGGAAATCTTGGTCTATTGCACACTATTGTGTCGTTAACTCTCATAATATATAATACAATCCTTTACCCTTGGCTATGAGAAGACTCGGATGGGGTGGGGAATCTTGGTACCCTTGACTGTGATGAGACTGGGATGGGTTAGGGAATCTTGCTCTTTAGCACACTATTGTGTCGTTATCTCTCATAAGATATGATACAATCCTTTACCCTTGGCTGTGAGGAGATTTGGACTTGGAGGGAATCATGGTGCCCTTGGCTGCTAGGAGACTGGGAGGTGGTGGGGAATCTCGATCTTTTGCACACTATTGTGTCGTTAACTCTCATATGATCTGAATCATTGCTTTAGCTTTGGCTGTGAGGAGACTCAGATGGGGTGGGGTGATCTTGATACCCTTTCAGTGCGCGGTCTGGGATGGGGTGGGGAATCTTGATCTTTTAGATACTATTGTATGATACAATAAAGTTTAAGATGTCGTATCATAAAGGAATGTGTATGGTTTAACTTCCTAAAAAGAGTATTTATGAAATATCTTGTGACTCTTATAGGCGTTGTCGTCGTCGTCTTAGCAAAACTTTGGTAGATGTAATAGCACTCATTCAATTGGATGTCTTTGTTGTTGTTCTTGTTTGTGTGTTAGATATAGTAATATCTTGTGGAATGGTGGTGGCAATGATGATGACAATGATGTTATCAGAAGCAATAGGGATGGTAGTAGTAGTGACATTTTGCAGTAATAGTAGGAAAAGGAGAAGAAATATATATTTTTTTTAGAAATATACGTATTGATAGGAAAGTATCTATAAGGGAATACATTACTAGACTTTATGCAAACCGTACAACTGTATACAATTCTTGTTTGATGAAGTTGGTGATGTTTAAGAAGTTGATATTTACATTTAGTGATATCGAGAATGAGAATTCCTTGTACTGAATTCAATTTGTAAATAAGTTATGTACCACACTAAAACCTTAACTGAATCCGCATTTGTCCAACCCCGTCTTAAAAAAAGACATAGTTTAATAGTTACCACTGAAAAAGATTGTTGCAGGAGGATTTCGTATTTCAGCAGTTGTGTCTGTAAATAAACTATATCCTTCACTACAAGTCTCTACAATGCAGGCCAGTTACTCTGTCATTTATGACTCCTTTGTGAATGAAATCCATAATTATCATACTGAGAACCAGTTGAGATTTGTCAATAGCAAATATTTGGAACGATAAATGTTTCAATGATGATGATCCCCTTTTATTATTATTTATTTTAGGTAGTAGCGTTGACCAACTACCGCTGCTTTTCACTTAAATAAATTAGCAAACATTTTCAAAACTGCAAACTGTGTAGTAAAGTCGTTTATAAAAGGAAATGAAAAATGCAAACATTTGCTAACCACTCAAAAATAATGTTTGGTTTAGCACACCTGTGCGGCTAAAGTGGTTGTTAAGAACACAAAGGGGGTAGAGATACAAGTGCATCTGACTATTAGTGTAAACAAAGAAGAGAAGTAATTCTGTCGGTGAAAAGATGAAATTTTATTAGAATGCCCTTGATGGTCATTTATGCACAGTGCCTAATAATGACTAAATGCTAAAGCAGAGATCTTAATGTCTAGATCAAATACAGAATTGAGAGCGATTGGGAATAATTTATAGTAATTGTCAAATTTGTCTCAGCACATAAATATCATGAATATCAGTGTAAAGGAACTTATATTGTCCTAGCCGGAACAGAACAGAACAGGACAGAACGGAACATAACATAGACTTTATTGAATATATATATATATATATATATATATATATATATATATATATATATATATATATATATATATATGGCATATAAGTCAAGAACAAACTTCTATTATATAAGTTGTCATCAAGGTGTAAGAGAGAAGAAAACAAAAATAAACACAAAATCAGAGAGAGAGAGAGAGAGAGATTTGCAAAGCCTCCTGAAGTGGATTAAAACCACTTGAGAAGAGCACTAGCGCGTACGACCAATTCAGTCGAAGGATGGCATTACGGGTTGCAGTCCCTCTTCCAGTGCAGCCATCCAACTATGTGGACATTCATGCATGGTTTGATGAATGACTGCGTGAAGCAAAAGACATCTTTTCTTCAAGGAGAACAAGCAGCTGTTAAGAAATGCCGTGTACTTTGTATTTGCTAGAACGGTCGCAACTTGTGGACAAACCGATGTACCAACATATTTACGAGGCATTGCGTTTCTATCGCACACTTAAACAATTACTGACAATATAATATACTGCAGGCTACGGTTTCCGTGATATATACTTTTTATGTTTAAGTTTAAAGTACATTATTATTATGAATATGATAATAATTTATAGCAGCAATGTTAAATAAAGTATTTTAACACATGTACTAGATTGCTTTTAATTAGTTTTATATTAATGTGATCCAACGTCCTATGATCAACAGGTCTGTGCTCAAACGTCCGCACACGAATATACAGACCTCACAAATTTGCTTTTCCTACCCCCCAACTCCCTACTTGGAAATTAATTATGGAATGTTTATATTAGATCCATATTTTCATATCCTCAGATCTCTCTCGCATAGGTAAGTATTGCTATAATGGGATGGTCAAATAATTTTATCTGGAGATTTAAAGGTTAACTCATTTCCTTTTATTTTGCACAGAAGATTATGCACCTTACGGACTAAATAATATGATTACCTTGAAATAAGCTTAACGATTTTGAGAAGGAAGTAGCTGTGAACATCAAACATCAGGTTTCATATATGTTTAACTGTTGCATGATGCAAAAAGGGTGAATCTTCCAAGCATGAAAGTATAATGTTCTAACTCAGTTTTCCCGAGACAAAGCAGTTCGAGATAGATAACTGTGGATGGAAATTATGTCATTAGGAAACAAAGGCAGTGATCTTAGTATGAAAGGATTTTATGGACTAAATGATGTCACTCTATTGTAAGAATATATTCCTCTACATGTATAATAATTGGGATATACCGTGATTTGTGCATTCCAAATTATGTTATGGTATTAACATCACGTTAATATATAAAAACAAGAGAACCTTTTAGTAGTAAAACACCTTTTTACATATGAAAAAATGGCAAACACTGTATTGTCAAAACAATAAATTTTCATGTTGACATTTTTGTCCCTTTCCTGAAGTCCGTATACTACGCAGACTTATAAAATTATTTATGTACATATATATATATATATATATATATATATATATATATATGTGTGTGTGTGTGTGTGTGTGTGTGTGTGTGTTGTGTGTGTGTGTGTGTCTGTGTGTGTGTGTGTGTGTGTGTGTGTAACGAAATCCGTCCGCGTGTCAGGAATTTATTGTTAAATTAAAAGACAAAATTCAGATTGACCAGAGACTAATTGTATTCGGAAATTTATTTAAAATGAAAGAACAAGAAATATTGTACATAGGTAATTCAAAGCCGACGATGAAAGAGATAAAGAATTGGTCGTAAAAAGCTTAACGTCATTCATTCCATGGCTATTATCTGTGATTATTCAGCAAGCTCCTTGACACGATCTGTAAATGAATAAAATGGAAGAAAGAGACCTAATGTATTACCTCAATCTGTCTGTTTTACCATAGATAACATTTGACACTTAATATGACAACAATTATATTCAATTAGTCAAATCAGTTTCACATTCGAAATAATCGCCATCGGGCATAAAATCCTTTACGTGTTTAAAAACATGTTTACTGTAGTCATCACACAAATATATAGCTTTCATAAAATATTCGTACACATACACACACACAAACACACACACACACACACACACACACATATATATATATATATATATATGTCTGTGCGTCTGTGTGTCTACTTTGCACCATGGGAGAAGGAAGGTTAACTTTATAAAGTTTACAAATCACTCAACATGTTAATATGCACGTAAGCAAGACAATATAGAGATATGCTTTCTACAATAGATTTATTGTTTTTAGGTTACAATGACCGTATGTTTATTGTCTGTGGCTTGATTGTCCTTTTTACCACCCTCAAAGCTTGCTATTATCTTTAAATAAAGCCAAGTTTTAAACTTGACCTAAGAAAGTGTGCATTATACTGCTAGATAGAAATGAAATTGAAGTAACACATATTTGATACAGCAAAATATTTCGTATTGGTTTTGTATGACATACTACAAATTATGGTCATTGTTATTTCAAACCACCTGGAAAGCACCTTTACTCTAATCCAATATAGAGAATTAATTCATTTAGCGGATTTCAGTTTTCCACAAAGTCAAAGACGAATTACCCTTTCACAATTATGTAAGTTTTACACATTTTTCACTTGGCTAACACTCTTTCACAGCAGACGTCAAAATATGTACATATCAACCAATACCTGCAGGACGATGTTTGCATGCGTGAAGGGATTCTTGATTGCAAATGTGACAAGTGACTGACTGATGTTAGCCCTGGGTTTGATGAAGAACATTATTCTAGAGTAAACCTAAATAGAGTCCTGCCCACTTATTCCCTTTCCTGCTAAATTGCACATTTTGGAGGGTTGTATCGAATAATCGACATAGCCATGTATAATTAACGTTTTGAATGATCTTATTCTCGCCTTGGATGAGGGAAATTGGAAGAATATATGTCATTTAGTCAGATTAATTTGATTTCTATTTATCTCAAACTATATGTTCGTGTTATTCTTCGTACACTTTTCAAAATACACGCAAATCAACGAAATAGCAAGTCAATTGATTACAAAAGTAAACGTTAACTTAGACTATTGATACGGTTCGATACTTTGTCAAGGTTACTTGCTGTTTAACTTTATTTGCTCCTGTTTTATATGGACTTTATTGACAAGGTTAATATTATGTCCTTGTTGAAGAACTCAACACGGCCCCTTATGAGACATAGCTGTATAATAGTGTGTCTAATATTGACAGTAAATAAAAGCTTTTTAAAAATCTCATGGACATTTTCTTTACTGCAAATAAATAAACGACCTTTAAAAGGTATTCCTTTTCATTGTGTATCAGTTGCCTGTATCTCGTCAAAATATATTTGCCCCATAGTGAGTTAATTAATCTGTGGTGAATACAGGGGTACCATTCTTTAGGTGATATTGCAAAATTTGCATTACCAAATAATGCCTGTCTGTCAATATTTATACAGCTGTTAAATATGAGTTTCTTCTTGGAAATATGTTATATATAAATGTATGCACATTGTTCCATATTTTATATTATTCTGAACGAATACTGCTTCTCGTATATTTTCTTCACTTAGGAAGCTATATGAAGAGTTCATGAAAGCTAGATCTAGCGGATTTGAGCGATGAATCTTAAAGCATTTTGATCCCGCCTATTGGTCAAAAATTTTAAAAAATGGTATGTCCCCCACCCACTTGCCCGCCCACCACCTCCATGCACACAATATATGCTCACCCTCATATGGATACATTTTCTTAAAGAATGACTATCCAAAAACTTATATATTGCATTGTTTTTAGATCTGTCAAATAATTGCTTTTCTTTCACTGTAATGATTGTTGACTCAATCAGTCAATTAGTTAATTAGTAAGTAAAAAGAAATTAAATCATTCGTGTTGTTACTGGGCTACTTAATTTCATAAACTGATTGGCTGTTTATTCCTTCCGGCAGTTTGTTCGCTTTCAGCTATTTATTCAGCATTTGTAAACCTGTCAACAACAGTCATGGAATATCAAGGGCACTCACTGACAACATTATCAACAACATTCATTGGGCAAACAAATGACAGAGACAGTATTATTACCATAATATCAAAATAATAAAACAATATTCATCAGTTGCTTCATTTCATAGTATCCACCATGCAAATTCTAGCTGAATGCAACTTATACGAGAATATTGCACAAGGCGTTATAGGGCACTGTGTTTCGGCCGATTAGCAGAAGTTATACAGTTATTTCAATAATAGGAATTGGCAAATAGGAAAGATAATTATGCCCAATGGCGTGCGAATCTTTCAGAGTGTCGATTAAAAGCAAATGCCAGATTTTGCGTGGTTGGCTTGAATTTTTTATAAATTGTACGCTGTTTTGAGACAATACAGGGATCCAAATGAGCTTATTTTCGACGTGAATATCACATCAGTAATAAATTAGACTTTTTATTAGCTGTTGACACGACTCTTAATAGGTACTTGTTTAATTTAAATATTAATTTTGCACACAACGAGTTACATTATGTATTATTATATGTTTACATTTTCAGCATTATCCACTGTATATGTTTTGTTAAAATATATTCATTGCAACGAACCTTCTAAGTTTAGAAAACGTTGGTCATCACTTTCGTAGGTCGAAATGTTCTTTCCCTACGATGGTCATCTTTATCAAGTACAGATTGAGAGTGAAAAGGGGATACAATGCCTTTGTTTCACCTTCGTAGGGCAAAGAATAATTAGGTAGCAGTGGCCATCATTTGGCAGACTTATAGATCATTTGATATAGTCTCGTTAACATGTGCAGTAAAGCTTTGATTTTGTTCGGCAAAAATAACACGAGAAATTTGCTAATATCCCTAAGACAGGCAAGAAATACTTTACAGTGTTATAAAATATATATGTTTCATAATGCCAGACATGTTCTAAATATGACAAACTTCCTTTTAAATTTTAAAGAGAGATTTTATTTCTCTTAGTGTCGTACAACAATATTATCATCTTAAGTTCTTCTCGCTGCTTTTTTAAACTTGTAGTGCCAGGAAAGGTTTACTTTGAAAAGATCTAATGTACTGGTGTTTCCTCCTTATAATACATCAGTTCAACTCAAGGACAACAGGTTCAGTCAAATGGTAATCTATCGGCAGCTGCTACATGTGTCATTTCGACCACGGGAATACAACTAAATAGGGGAACGCATTTCTCCATTAGAAGAACTCTGGTTAAATTGGACAAGGTACACGTCATGGCTGTGGTGTTCTTATATAACTACTCCTTATAATGCATCAGTTCTACTCAAGGACAACAGGTTCAGTCAAATGGTAATCTATAGGCAGCTGCTACATGTTTCATTTCGACCACGGGATTACAACTAAGGTGGCAGGGGACAGTTTCGTAAATTGGCCCCTGTCAAATTTCTTAACTTAAAGCTATGATGTGACTTTTGGAGCTATTATTGTTTAATAATTAAAGATATGGATATATTTGTGAATTAGTTGTTTCGGGCTTGTGTTGTTCTTTAAATTGATGTGAGGCATGTACACCTCCAATAGTCAGTTCACAGTATGTAGACAGTGAAATACCAATAGTCGGCTAGGAAGCAGAGCTAGCCACCCATAGTAGTAAACATGTGGATTCAAGGCAAGAAGAATATCTCAAAAACGGCTTGGATGGCAACTATTTTGAATTGCATCAAGCTGTTTAGCACACAATGTTTTGCGGAAAAATCACCTAGGAAAAGGGCTTGTGTTTGCACTGTGAGCATCACTTGGTGTCAAAAATGACCTTTGGACGTGAAAAATGCATGTATAAATTTGGGGTTGGGGTGCATAAACTTCTTTTGCTATGAACTGCCATTGACTTGTCAGGTCAAGTGAATACTATTTTTATACCTTGTTTTAATATAGCTATCCAAAAATATGGACCTTTTTGACCTCACTTGTGTATTTTATTTTTTATGATTTTTTATATTAGGCTAGTGGATGCGGCATTAAATTTGTGCATAAAAACTGTCCCTTGCACCCTAAATAGGGGAGCGCATTTCTTCATTAGAAGCACTCTGGTAAAATTGAACAAGGTACACGTCATGGCTGTGGTGTCCTTATATAACTATGTATCCTTGATATTACAGTATGATAAAGCAATGAATACTAGCGTTACAGGTGCAGTCTTGAACAAATTATCCCAAACCTTTTCCAAACAGCCTCTGATTTCAGTTAATCCACCTTGAAACAACGCCTCGTCAGAAACAGGAATGACAATCACTATAGAAGCCTAATAAGAATGAATGACATAAATATTGTCCATTGGCTTTATTACCTTTCTAGACATCAAGTCTCTCAGTATCAAATAATGTCAACCACAGGCAAAAGCTGTCAACTACTCTGGTGATTGAAACCATAGAGCATACCTAGACTATGATGTATTCCAAGATCAGCATGCGGCATAGATGTATATCGCTTTAATGTGTAGCTAGAAACGGTTTTTCTTATCTGTATAGATTTTATAAGCAGCTGGAAAGCATTATAAATCCCAACTGCAATGTGCAATTGCTTGTAGAAATACAACCATATCATGTATCTGGTCCGTTTTTAAATATTATTTTCTTATATTAATAGATAAGAATATATATTTTGGGGGAAACATGAACAAACAGGCTTTCTAGCAAGGCTGACGAAGTTTTTAAAATAGATCACGACTAGGTATACACATCATGATTAGGAAATCAATTTAGATTTTATGACCGGTTTTACCATTGGAATAAATTGTTCTGTATGTTTTCGTTGCAAATAAGGAAGTAAAGCAAGTAGAGTACATTTAATTTAAAGCAGGCATTTTTTTTTCCAGTAGATAGTGAAAATCCCACGAGAATCTTTCTGAACCTGTAACATGTATTGCAAAGCAGAGGTCATAACTTACACCGGATTTTTCTCAGACAGAAAAGAAAGCAATATTTGATCAAGAAATCGATAAATATACATCGAGCACTTCGCCTTAGAAAACCTTAGCAAAGCAAAATATCAAGGATTCTGAAACAAAATCAAGAAAAAAGGGTATTTTTGGTCCTACCAGAAACTTAATGGAAAAGAGATACTGACCGTTTTATTTCTGATAGCTTTATCATGTCCGTACCCTATAGAGAGGAGTAGCATACATTTATTTATGCTCATATCATGTCATCTTCTTTCAATGAATATTTTTTATTTACAATCCTATGGCTCACGATGAATCGCGATTCGTATTTTTTTTCTCCATACTATAAGAACAATATTTTCTTTATTTATGAAAAAATTATTTAGAATAATTTGTTTCATTGTTTGAATTTTAAAAAAGGACCTTTACACGGGCTATTGAAAATATTCTGTTTCGGTTTGTTGTTGTTTTTTTTTTTTTTTTTTGGGGGGGGGGGGGGGTATATTTTGGAAAAACTGCTCTCAGAATTGATACCGAGACTTTCTACGATTGATTGTTCAAATATTAGATTCAAACGGAGGAAATTATACTCATCTCATACATGTCATTGATATTGTCATTGATATTGACTGTATTTATTTAATTTATTTATCTTAAAAATATATTGCACGATGGTTATGTATTTCTATAATTCACTTTAACATACGTGTTCAGATTCCGTTTACAGGAGTAAATATTCGGTTTACTCTGATCGTATCCGCTCACAGTCAGTATTGTGAAACCTAGTATCATGTTAGTGACCAAAAATTAAATCAGAAAGTCGGGGAAATAAACATTTTAGTGTATTTCTTCACACAAACTTCTATTCAAAAAAAGCTATTAGAAGAAATACCGAAGACAATACTTCTTCAAATGAACGAATATTAAGCTCAGCTAGATTTAAACCAGAGATGACGTAGTTGATAAAACAATGGGAATTCTCTAGCTAAATTGACACATGTAAACTGATTTTCTTCTTTGGAAACTGGTATTTTTTAATATGTTGCTATACGGGCAATATTAGGAGGGTGTGTTTTAGATTAACTGGAGTATGTGCCAAAAAAAATGTTGGCTTAAGTAAAGACTTTATGGATCGAATAATTTCGGTAAAAGTAATGTACCTCATCTATCACTCAAAAGGCTGTTATAAAAAAAGCAAAAAAGCACAAATTTGTATCGAATTATAGCATCGAGTGCCAAGGTTACGGGTGAATGTCACACAACATATATTAATGTTGTCTACTTAACCTCTGGAACAAATCGCCATATTGTGTGCTAATGTTCAGCACTTGGTTAAACCATACGTGTTGGGAATAAAATATGTCTTAACTGGTAGATTAGGAGGGGCATTTGTTATAAATGGCCGTGAAAATTAATCACCCATAATCCAGACGACCCTAACAACATCGTATGCAACTACAAGCTGGTACACCATCTTAGACTGAAAGTGGTCCGAGCGATACATATGGTATGCGGCTCTTAACAAATAGACATAAATACAGACAGGAAACGAACTGAGAGCAAGTATATCTCTCTCTCTCTCTAATGTACTGGTGTTTCCTCCTTATAATATATATATATATATATATATATATATATCTTTTTTGAGTAAAGATCGAATTAATACAAAATAGAATTCATAAGGACTGTTACGCAGCTCATGATATAAGGACGAAAATATGATCCTATGCTAGCAAATTTATGTACAGTCTTTGTATTGATGGGATTTTGTCCTTAATTCTCTGTTAATACCTCTGATTTATTTCGTTATTAAAAGTAGATAGTTCTACTCTCGAAATATACAATATGTATAAGTTGTCACCTGTCTTCATAAATCCAGTTAATTTCTTTGACTTGTACAGAAACAATTAATGTTAAGCACATGATTCTAATAGGGCACATGTCTAGATATTCATCGATGTTATAACATGACATCAAAAGGAAGATAAGTGAAGAAAGACGAGGAGGAAGAGGAGAAGCATAGGGCGTATAAGAGTAGATATTTTAACAATATTTCCACAAGTTCTTGTAATGAATAAGGTCTCTCCACTGTGAAGTACATAATTCGACGCGTATCAACAGTAAAACTAGTCCCGACCCGGAATGTAAGTCACACCATGTTTCTTGTTAATCAAGTCATCGCGATATATTGTATGGGGTGTCATGCCTTTATCATCGTCATGAAATGACCAGAAACCAATGCTTCATTTTCACCAAGGGGGGCCGTTTTCAAATTTTTCTTCCTCTTTGGTTCCAGTTTGGACCCCCGCCATATTTACTTTTTTATTTGATCACTGTATATGTTCAAATTAAGCTTAAATTTGGAACGAGGGTTTGGGAAGTGTTTTTAATCAGTATAACTCACTGAAAAGTATATTTAATTCCTAGATTGGCTGGGTGAGAAACAATTTTAATTTCTTCATGATATGGTGCGAACTTATTTGGATTCAAAGAGAGATTAAATTAAAAATTATCTGATATTTCTATAGAATGGTTCCTCTTATACATAAACGCATTCTTCAAAAAACATGGCACTCTTTGTGCTGTCTATACAAGAGAGAATACAAGGAATTAATATGTCAATGTACGTTATTTCCTAACAGAACCGAAGTTAAAGTTAAATTTCAATGTCAAAAACCGACGATATTTGTCAATAAGACGAAAGAGATTTTATTTGAAAATTATGATTATATATGTAACTTCTCATATTTTGAGTGAATTTTATGCCACGGCGGCCGATGGGATTAGTTTCTTTTACGGCAGTATTTCGAGCAAAACTTATTTAAAATATAGACTACAAGGAAGTAATATTCATTCAATTATTCCTTGATGAAAGAGTACGTGATTTGGTCAAAAAAAAATTTCTCAGTAGAGCGAAATTGAAACGCTTCTTGCAAACGTTGCTATTCAACTCTTTTAAAATCTTTTTTCTTGGGGAGGTTCTTAAAAGTTAAACATTTTGTAAGGAGAAAATACCATTTCCAAAGCTATAGACATCATGGACAATACTTCAAATATTTTGGCATAGTCATTAAGACGAAAAACTCAATTTCTAGTTTGGTAGATCTCCATTCAAACGAGTTCCCGTAAAAGTTATAAGATCCGTTGGTACACTTCTTGATATAGTAATTCCTTAAGATGGCAGTGCGAATGAACACCAGTCGACTTGGCTTAATAATAATAATAATAATAATAATAATAATAATAATAATAATAATAATAACAATAATAATAATAATAATAATAACAACAACAACAACAATAATAATAATAATAATAATAATAATAATAATAATAACAATAATAATACATTGACTGCGTGCTAGAGCGATGATTCTACATACTAGTATTATTTACATCATTCTTGAAAAATGGATTGTACAACATCAATAAATACGTTCGAAAAAAAAATACAACAACTTGCGTGATATATTTCCATTAACAACAAAGTTGTTGTATAATTAGACGGTTGGTAAACTGGGAAAGTAATACGTTTGTATCGATTCAGTGGTGAAGAATTAAAACAAGCTGGAAGCAATTATGTTGTACAGATTCTATAAGTAAGGGAATTTGATACAAGTTGAAGAGTAGATTCTAGTTTTGAACAAGTATGTACGTAGTAGTATTTTACGGCACCTCAGCACAAAAGTGGTAATGTAGTGAAAACTAAAGGTAAATTTCGAAAAATATACAGTCTTCAACATGACAATTAGGAACTCGTGACGTAACATGTTTAATGTTTAATAAGGTTCATTTGACAGAAGCAATTTGACGAATGAATACACTGATAGACAAAAATACTAACCGAGCTATTGAACTGTAATATGTTATAATCTATTAAACTTATGTATTTAAAATATTCAGACATACAGTGTATTTATCATCAGAATTTGTCAGCTGTCAATGTAAACAAGCAATTAAATAAATAAATCTTGTTATTTCTATAATTGAGTTACCCGAGATATTTATTATTATTATTAGTAGTAGTAGTAGTATTGTTGTTGTTGTTGTTGTTGTTGTTGATATTTGCCAATACGCCTCAGAAGGCGTTTGTCTGTGAACGATCAGCTTCAACCAGGTGCCCAAAGAAAACTGGGTGCTTAAAATTATTTCTTCTTTTTTAGATACAGGCAGTCAAAGAAAATCAAAACTATGAATATTACACAAATCAGATTTTCCTTTTGTGATAACTGTTTACAGCAAAAATCATTTCTCCTTGAAATATACAAAAGCAATGATATCTCGCAATTAGCGTTTTGATGATATCAAGGAATTTGATTCAATTTTGGAGCACGTTGTAATTACAAACTGATAAACAAATTTCCACATCAAAATGAAATTGTCCCCTCTCAGAATGCTTGATATCTACAAAAGGAAGCATGCTCGTTTCGATGTCATACGCAGTGGATATATTAATTTCAATGAATCAAGACGCATACTGCAGCAGCATTCTAAGAAAGGGAAGAAATCTGGGATCGAAACATAGGCCTCCAGTCGGTATATATATATATAGATCACGTCGAGTTGTCAGCATTAGAAAATCCGGATAATTACGCGACGCGATGCGGAGCGTTGAGTCATGATTCGGATGTTATGATGCTGACAACAAGACGTGACCTAGCAATCAAGATTGAATTACTATGATAATGATATTTTTGTTATATACCTATCAATTTACAGATAATTTAATAAAATCACTATACTTAATTGAAAAACAAGCGAAATTGCTTAACAGTTCATCATGAACCGAATTCCATATTGATAGCTGAATTGCGCATGAACCAATACTCACTAATTTTCACTAGGAGCAATGTAAGTAAGACGAATTCTTAGACGCACAGGGGCATAAAAACCCATATATATGATTTACAGTTATTGTGCAGTTCTCAAATTTTGCATCACGGAATGACTGAAAAGTTTCTCTCGGATGCCTGGCTAAAAGCGGTATGAGAGGCTCCGATGGGGACTTGGCATGGGAATGATAGCATTATTTTGATAGTTATTTACAACGGGTTTCTTCCTTCACAAGGGTAAGTCTCACAAATATTAATATGAAAGATGTGCATGCACAATGAAGTCCGTTGAAAATGAAGATGCATGTTGGAATCTACTTTTAATTCTTTACAGACTTCAGTATACCACCTTTGCGAAACCAAGCCGTCCCTTTACAGACTTCAGTATACCACTTTTGAGAAACCAAGCGGTCCCTTTACAGACTTCAGTATATCACCTTTGAGAAACCAAGCGGTCCCCTTCGGAGTTATTGAAAAGAAAAATGTATAGTGATTGCTAAGTTACAGAAGCAAGATAAGAAACCTATCATATCGCGATCAGCTAATTAATTTAGCAATGAGTTTCTTTTTTTCTAGTTCATGTACCCCCTTTGATAAAATAGGGACAAATGCATCGTTTTTTGACAAAATTTAGTCCGAAGACTGTACTTTGTGTCTTCATTAACTTTAACAATTGCAATCATCTATTTCAACTTTTGAAAGTCAAGAATTGTTAGTCTTACAGCTGTTGGTTCAAATTTATGACAGATTTTTGGGACAAACGTTATTAATGCCGCTACCTGCTAAATTATTTACACAGCAGTTCACAAAGTTCTCCTCAAATACCTGTTTTAAAGATCTATCGAGACAGGAAACTGATATTGTACGTAAAACAAAAGGGACTTAACTCTTGCGCAACATGCAACTTATTCTTAAACATAAAAAGCAAATCCATCCTAACCGGCTGATGCGACGCGTGATACATCAGTTGATTACATTTTATCCGGCTCCTTTGCACAGGGTGAATTGGTTGCTACAGGGCACGTACAGCTAATCCAGATTCAAAATTACTATACTTTCTCGGTAAGACAGGAAACAACACGCTATAGTTTAGAGTCTACTAGTGCATACAATGTACCTATGTGTTAGCCTTCTTCCGGAAACGTGACGTTTGAAATTCCAGCAACATTTATTTTTTTTGGTTTTTTTTTTGGTTTTTTTGGCCGATTAGTGACCATCATTTTCTTTAATACGGTACTCCATCACACATAGGCTGGTGGCGTAGTTCTTAAAATATTTACTTGCATGTGACCATTTTAAAAAAAAATTGATCTTGACTTAACTGGAGATATATTATATTGTAATTGGACAATACTATACTTCTTTTGTGACTAATCCCCTTTACAATCTTCGATAAAATCTATAATTATTTAATCTACTGATAATTAACTCCATTTTTAAAGTCCAATTTATTTAGAATTTATTCTAGGGTAGAACTATTTATCATCATTAATACGTCGAAAAATAGCTCTGAGATATGATGAGCTGTTAACATTTGAAGAAAAGAAAGACGTCTTTAAAAAGCACAAATTAAAAGTGCGTGATTTGGAGATTTTCCATTGCTGGAGGGTTCAAGGCTAATGGCGTGTAAATTTATGGGATAATATAGATCTGGAATCAGGTGAAGAAAAGATATATCTCTACATCTAAATCGACATTCGTTGTGTTTATTGTTCGAAAATAAATAATATGGGTTGTTTATTTTTGAATAGAAATGTTAGTGAAGTAATATTGTAAACGGCTTTCTGTCCTCCCCTTTCGGGTAATGCAGGATGTATGAAGAAGCAGATTTTAATTAAAAGTCAAAGAAAGAAAACAGGTCCTATCTCTTATTTTAATAAATAAAGAAATGAGTAAAGATATTTAATTTCGTTTATAAAGCATTAAGGACAAATATTCAGCTTCTTGGTAATACATTTTCATTGCATTGACCTAAAACACAGAGTTGAACAATAATGAAATACTTGATTGGAGTTTGACAAATGGCGGAATGGACAATGTGGACAGAAGTATATATGTGTATATATCTCTTTTGTTTGACAAATTTTGCCCTTAAAAAGAAACGTAGCCAAGTAGCGAATTCTAAGATTTCATGATCTGCTTCCATATTTAAAGCATGGAGATTTTTTTATCCTTAAAAGTGGCAGTCTACAGTTGTAGTTGAACAAAGACCAAAAAATTATCCTAGTTATTATTATTATTATTATTATTATTATTATTATTGTTATTTCAAAACGGCTCAGCATGATTTTTTCTTTTCGTTACAGATCAATTTCAAAACTAAAGGTTTAAAAACTATTAATTTTATTTAAAATGTAGGTACGCAAAGAAAACCAGCATTATAGTTATCAGAACAAAACTAGTCTAACATCTCGGACAAAATGGAAACAAACGTTATCTTAATGGCACTATATTAATCTTCTGAAGAGAATATTTTCCTTGACTGTCTCGGGCTGGATCTATAATTAACAGTTTATGATCTATTGATCAGCAACATAATGATAAACGTCCCATTTATTTCAAATTTAGTGCATGACGGACTAACTGGCTTAGCATCATTAATACGCATATGATAGCTCTGGAATATGATGGGCAACTACCATTCGAAAAAAAAAGAAAGACAGCTTTAGAAAACATGATTCCAAAGTTTGGATCCGGAGATTTTCTATTGCTAGAGGGTTAAAAGATAATGGTGTGCAATTGTATGGGCCAAAGGAGATCTGGAATTGGGTCAAAAAGGTAGATCTTTTTGCATCTACACTGAACTTTGGTCTATTTATTAATTCGAAACGAGTTATAAAGTATGTTTTTATCTGGATCGCAATATTACTATAAGGACTTTTTCCCTTGGGATACTTAAGATGTAGACTGGTTTGCGACTTTTTCCCTTGGAATACATAAGTGTAGATTGGTTTGGTGTTTTACGACAGCAACACAAGAAGGCTATTTAGAGCCTAGGCAATGGGATTAAAGTGTCTTGCCCAAGGACAAAAAACGGTAGCCGACCTGGGCTTATCCATATATAGTATTATCACAGTAACGCGATCTTGATTGCTAGATCACGTCGAGTTGTCAGCATTAGAAAATCCGGATCATGACGAGACGCGAAGCGTCGAGTCATGATCCGGATTTTTATGCTGACAACGAGACGTGATCTAGCAATCAAAATCGCATTACTGTGATAATGATATTTTTGTTATATACCTTTCAATTTTCAGATAATTTAATAAAATCACTGTAGGTAGTTGAAAACACAAGAAATTGCTAAACATTTCAACCTCTATAATACGAACTTCATCTTAAAGCATAAACCGAATTACTTTTTGAAAGGCTGACATGTGCATGAATATTATTTTCATCATTTATGAATGAAGTTTGTGAAACAACGCTCGCTCAGTGTGACTACCATCACTGTCAATAACACGAATTCTTCGACGCTTGAGGGTAGACTACTCATATATGTGATTTACAGTTATTGTGCAGTTCTGAAATTTTGCATCACGGAAGTTTTCACCAGCTGAATGACTGGAAGTTTATTTCAGAATAGGTGGAATGCGGTTGAACTGTTTCTGGCGAGGCATTGTGAAAGGCTCCGATCGGAACTTGACACGGGAACGACAACATTATTTTGACAGTTATTTACAACCTGATTGGATAAGTTGTTGGAACTTGATGGTACAGATTTGTTGCAGAGAATATTACTCATTTATAATTTCAAATTCATCCATTATGCGTGAAACTCTCTAACGTTACCATTTATGAACTTCCGTAAATGGGTTGTACTGTACAACTGAATTGTTTTGGTACGCGATTTCCGAATATGATCTTGTTTCAGACGAACATTTTGGCAATATTTTACTACTTCAAAATAAAGGCAAAAATGCTTTTTTATTGTTGTTGTGACAAAAACATGGTGTAGACCTTTCAGATATTTTACATATAACGCAAGGTTTCGTAACTAACGTCGCTGTGAGAGCTTTGTTTACTGCTAGTGTTGGCATTCCATCGCTAGGGGCGCTGCTATTGTCACTAGGAAACCTCGATGATAAAGTAGTCTCAGCCTCGTTTGAGAGTATGGTGAGACGGGTTTGGAAAACAATGAAAATCGTTTTCCTGCTTGTAGGAAATGACGGTAAAATTCTGGCTCTGTTTATGGTAGAAAATTGGTAGGTGTATAATAAAATGATAGGATTCGAATCCGCACCAGTTCTCTCCCGAGTCTGGCATGCTAACCACTAAGCCAATACGGTTCCTGTCTCCTTTAGTGACCTCTGATGTCATTCAACATTCCCAATCTCGCAAGGGGTACTTAAAATACAGAAAGTCGGAGCATTATTAAAAGAACAAAACAATAAAGCAAGTCTTACTTTTGATTTATAAAAAAAATGTAAGCCCAGGCTTTGATTTACTTTCTTAAATATTTAAGGCGCAATGAGACGTGGCCCGATTCCTGAAATCGTCTCTTATTTGACTCGTGTAGTTTGTACAGTTTCTGCCAATAACGGATTTCAAATAGAGTGATTTTGATCAAAATTGACAATTCTTAATGAAAATTTAGTGTACATTTTTGTCTAGAAGAGCATTAAAGAGCTATCTATACGTATTCAAAATATAAATTTTAAAACAAAATTACAAAATATATATGTATAGTTTCATGAGAGCCATCTACATTCAACCAAACCCCTAACCACATTCCAACCCCACTTACAACCCTGCAGAGGGAAAGGAAATAATGAGTGCACTAATAACTGAGGAGGAAAGAGCTGAGGAGACATGATCCTTAGAGTGTCAATGTGTAGGATATTTTCATAAAATTGGGACTCACATTAAATTTCATAATGAAAATAAAGACTAGTTTATAAACTATCAATTGTTGTTTTATTTAAGCCGCGTGTGTTAGTATAAATCTCAACATGATAATATTGAAGCCAGGGTTTAACATGAAAAGTAAGATCCAGTTGAGACTAGAGTTTAACATGAAAACTAAGATCCAATTAAGGCCAGGGTTAAACATGAAAAGTAAGATCTAATTAAGGCCAGGGTTTAACATGAAAAGGAAGATCCAATTAAGGCCAGGGTTTAACATGAAAAGTAAGATCCAATTAAGGCCAGGGTTTAACATGAACAGTACGATCTAATTAAGGCCAGGGTTTAAGATGAAAAGTAAGATCCAATTAGGGCCAGGGTTTAACATGAAAAGTAAGATCCAATTAAGGTCGGGGTTTAACATGAAGAGTAAGATCCAATTAAGGCCAGGGTTTAACATGAAAAGTAAGATCTAATTAAGGCCAGGGTTTAACATGACTAAGTAAGATCCTGTGAGGAATAGCCTTGCTTGTGCTATTGACATAAACATGTCAATTAACCTTTAATTTTCAATATCAAAAAAGTAAATACCAGGATAATAGTGTGTATTGAAATAATATCCGAGCGAGAGAACATGTTACTCTAATGCTTTATTTAGAAAAAAAACATAAGGGGTCTTGGACATCCACTCAGTTCTGGTCGCGGTTTAAAGTTTGTAAATGTTATGTTTGAAAATTGAATAGCCCTTGTTACAAGAAGCATTGCAATAGCAAGAAAAAAAAATATAAATTAAACGAATGTCAATATTCTTACGTGTAATATTGCTATATTGATAAAATTATGTGTCCAAAAACAAATTTATAATTTCAACCTTTAACACCTCATTTCACGATATCTTAATTAATAAAGACGGCCTTTGTGCATGCTTTTTAAAAACAAATTTGTCATATTTCTTATCTAAAGTTTTTAAAATGTATGCATTCTGTGATGTGTCATATTTATAAAACAATAATGATATATCTGCATGATGTATACTGTTGTTTTGCCTTTTAAACTACTGTTACTGTTGGCTTTTTAATGTTCCTAGCTTGCTCTATTCTGTTGTAAATATTTACTAGCTGTGTACCTGTCTGTTGACATATATAGTATTTATCGCGTCGGTAAAATACCTTATCAAGAGCTAGTGTTTTTATGTTACCCAGACTAATTTCTTGTACTTTGAATTTTGTATCTTGCTACGAACCAAGGTTTCTTTACTATATATGTATTTTCATTGTACAGTATGCGACCTAGCGCTCATGTTTTTAAGTCTGCATTTACTAACTACTAGCGCTCATGTCTTTAAGTCTACTTTTACTAACTACTAGCGCCCATGTTTTTAAGTCTACATTTACTAACTACTAGCACTCATGTTTTTAAGTCTACATTTACAAACTACTAGCGCTCATGTCTTTAAGTCTACATTTACAAACTACTAGCGCCCACGTTTTTAAGTCTACATTTACTAACTACTAGCACTCATGTTTTTAAGTCTACATTTATAAACTACTAGCGCCCATGTTTTTAAGTCTACATTTACTAACTACTAGCACTCATGTTTTTAAGTCTACATTTACAAACTACTAGCGCTCATGTCTTTAAGTCTACATTTACAAACTACTAGCGCCCATGTTTTTAAGTCTACATTTACTAACTACTAGCACTCATGTTTTTAAGTCTACATTTATAAACTACTAGCGCCCATGTTTTTAAGTCTACATTTACTAACTACTAGCGCTCATGTTTTTAAGTCTACATTTACAAACTACTAGCGCCCATGTTTTTAAGTCTACATTTACAAACTACTAGCGCCCATGTTTTTAAGTCTACATTTACTAACTACTAGCACTCATGTTTTTAAGTCTACATTTACAAACTACTAGCGCTCATGTTTTTAAGTCTACATTTACTAACTACTAGCGCTCATGTCTTTAAGTCTACATTTACAAACTACTAGCACCCATGTTTTAAGTCTGCATTTACTAACTACTAGCGCTCATGTTTTTAAGTCTACATTTACAAACTACTAGCGCTCATGTTTTTAAGTCTACATTTACAAACTACTAGCGCTCATGTTTTTAAGTCTACATTTACTAACTACTAGCGCTCATGTCTTTAAGTCTACATTTACTAACTACTAGCGCTCATGTTTTTAAGTCTACATTTACTAACTACTAGCACTCATGTTTTAAGTCTACATTTACTAACTACTAGCGCTCGTGTTTTAAGTCTACATTTACTAACTACTAGCACTCATGTTTTTAAGTCTACATTTACAAACTACTAGCGCTCATGTCTTTAAGTCTACATTTACTAACTACTAGCGCTCATGTTTTTAAGTCTACATTTACAAACTAGCACTCATGTGTTTAAGTCTACATTTACTAACTACTAGCGCTCATGTTTTAAGTCTACATTTACTAACTACTAGCGCTCATGTTTTTAAGTCTACATTTACTAGCTACTAGCGCTCATGTTTTTAAGTCTACATTTACAATCTACTAGCACTCATTTTTTAAAGTCAACATTCACAAACCAATAGAACTCATGTTGTTAAGTCTAAGTTTTCAAGTCTACATTTACAAACTACTAGCACTCATGTTTTTAAGTCTACATTTACTAACTACTGGCACTCATGTTTTTTAAAGTCTGCATTTACTAACTTCTAGCACTCATGTTTTAACATTTACTAACTACTAGCACTCATGTTTTAACATTTACTAGCTACTAGCACTCATGTTTTAACATTTACTAGCTACTAGCACTCATGTTTTAACATTTACTAGCTACTAGCACTCATGTTTTAACATTTACTAGCTACTAGCACTCATGTTTTAACATTTACAAACTACTAGCGCTCGTGTCTTTAAGTCTACATTTACTAACTACTAGCGCTCATGTTTTTAAGTCTACATTTACTAACTACTAGCACTCATGTTTTAAGTCTACATTTACTAACTACTAGCGCTCGTGTTTTAAGTCTACATTTACTAACTACTAGCACTCATGTTTTTAAGTCTACATTTACAAACTACTAGCGCTCATGTCTTTAAGTCTACATTTACTAACTACTAGCGCTCATGTTTTTAAGTCTACATTTACAAACTAGCACTCATGTGTTTAAGTCTACATTTACTAACTACTAGCGCTCATGTTTTAAGTCTACATTTACTAACTACTAGCGCTCATGTTTTTAAGTCTACATTTACTAGCTACTAGCGCTCATGTTTTTAAGTCTACATTTACAATCTACTAGCACTCATTTTTTAAAGTCAACATTCACAAACTAATAGAACTCATGTTGTTAAGTCTAAGTTTTCAAGTCTACATTTACAAACTACTAGCACTCATGTTTTTAAGTCTACATTTACTAACTACTGGCACTCATGTTTTTTAAAGTCTGCATTTACTAACTTCTAGCACTCATGTTTTAACATTTACTAACTACTAGCACTCATGTTTTAACATTTACTAGCTACTAGCACTCATGTTTTAACATTTACTAGCTACTAGCACTCATGTTTTAACATTTACTAACTACTAGCGCTCATGTTTTGAAGTCTACATTTACTAACTACTAGCGCTCATGTTATTAAGTCTACATTTACTAGCTACTAGCACTCATGTTTTAACATTTACTAACTACTAGCACTCATGTTTTTAAGTCTACATTTACTAACTACTAGCGCTCATGTTTTTAAGTCTACATTTACTAACTACTAGCGCTCATGTTTTTAAGTCTACATTTACTAACTACTAGCGCTCATGTTATTAAGTCTACATTTACTAACTACTAGCGCTCATGTTTTTAAGTCTACATTTACTAACTACTAGCGCTCATGTTATTAAGTCTACATTTACTAGCTACTAGCACTCATGTTTTAACATTTACTAACTACTAGCACTCATGTTTTTAAGTCTACATTTACTAACTACTAGCGCTCATGTTTTTAAGCCTGCATTTACTAACTACTAGCGCTCATGTTTTTAAGCCTGCATTTACTAACTACTAGCGCTCATGTTTTTAAGTCTACATTTACTAACTACTAGCGCTCATGTTATTAAGTCTACATTTACTAGCTACTAGCACTCATGTTTTAACATTTACTAACTACTAGCACTCATGTTTTTAAGTCTACATTTACTAACTACTAGCGCTCATGTTTTTAAGTCTACATTTGCTAACTACTAGCGCTCATGTTTTTAAGTCTACATTTACTAACTACTAGCGCTCATGTTTTTAAGTCTACATTTACTAGCTACTAGCGCTCATGTTTTAACATTTACTAACTACTAGCGCTCATGTTATTAAGTCTACATTTACAAACTACTAGCGCTCATGTTTTAAGTCTACATTTACTAACTAATAGACAAATATAAATAAATATACCTCTGTATAGCATGACTATTTCAGGACATTGGGTGTTTCAGTTACTCCATATTTATTTTTTTAAATGTGATTGAGTAGATTCAGAATCCCGCTCTAAATTGGATTTAATGTTGGCACCGAAAGTTTAAATGACGATCGCGTTGATATGTTTAAAGGGAAAAATTCAAACCATTCTTCATTAGCCTCGATCATACGAGGTTTGTGTGTTGGTTTGTTTAGTTATTATTTTTATTTTTTTTCACCACCGTCCCATTTTTAACTTAGAATGTGACAAGTCTAGGAAAATGTTGGACTGAGAGATTATTTCGAGATCGAGGGATACACAATATGTCGAGATGGATGTAGTCACTACTTGTGTATTCATGTTTTTTTAGATTTTTTTTTTACTTTATGGAAGGTGTCTTGTAAAACAGAAATAAGCAAAGACCAATTCAGTAAGCCGATTAAGTACTCCATCAATCAATCACTCATTCACTCAACCAATGAATCAAATGATGAACTAATTGGATCGAAGCTGATGTGGGCACCATCCACCCCAACCCCCACAAGGGGACATAAATAATGAAAAGGCGATTATAAATGTCAATAATAGTAGTTTCTTGCCTAATGAAATAATTGATATATTTCAAAAATATTGCAAACTATATATTTCAATTCAATACCGCACATTTTCACGCACGCAAATACTTGCATGAAATATGTTTACTAGATAGATATATAAATTACATCCATTTAGAAAGTAAAATACAAATCTTTGAACAGACCAAATATATGACATTGGATGCTGTGTACGTCTGCTAAGAGTCATCTGTATAATTAGTGTTTACATTTTTCAAAATTTGTTTTAGCTCATAGAAAACACATACAGTGTTTAAATGACATGCGATGAACATTTATATATCCAATTTCTACGACGCTTACCCGTAGCATATTTTAAAATCATTTTTAAAATGTACCAACACATTATCTGTTAGATGTTACAGTCATAACGGTACATATGATCACTACTTATAGTGGTGTCACGTGATATTCATGAGGGAATTTCCAGTCAGCTCGCTAACCGGAAAAAAAACTATTGCTTTGTAAATGAATGAAAACCTATTTTCCATGCGACACATGTCGCCTATTCATCCCTTTGATCGTAAGTACTTATTTTTCGATTTTGTCTTCTTTTTACGTACCGAGATATTATCAAACCTTCTATCGATACAATAACGGTCTTTCACTTGATATTGTTATCATTGTATTTAACAACCAGCGATACTGTTTGTTGTCATATATGCAAAGCTGTGGATTTATAAAGCCTCATATTAGGAAAAAAGAAGTACGCAAAATTCGAAAGGGGTCATTTTTCCTAGATTCTTACATAATTGTTCCTATCCCTCGCGCATAGTTAATAAATGGCATTATTCAACAACTTCGTGTTTTGAAAGATAATATTTTGGACAATGTGTACATACTTATGCAAAATGGACATTAATTATATTCTTAATTGAAAATCACTCGACTTTAACTATCACAAGCATATAGGTTAGGTCAAATATCAGCTAATAATGTGCGATAATAGTTATCTGTAACCCGAGTCTTTGTAATAACACGGCTGACAAAGGCTGAACTACTCGCGTGCTACGTTTGTTTTAAATACCCTTCAGTTGATTCTAGTCAGGAGGTATACAAATAGTTTGATTCAATCAGATTCAAACTGTGTTTGTCATTGTATAATAGCTCTGGCTGCTTACCTAAGAAATATTTTGGTTTACGATACAAATCGCGACATTGTGGTGTCATACTCGGGCGAACTGGCGTTTCGAAAATAATAAAATGTTAAAGTAATACAAATTTAATCAAATATAATATCTGTGCTACCATTTAATTCCCGACATTCATCATGATTAATCATTTACACAGATTGTGTAGGTGAACACTTCGTGATCACCGAATACAATAAAAAACTAGTAAGAAATTTGATAGTTTGTTCAATGTCAAATAGAAGTCACCGCTTGTATAATAGGTCAAATATTTACATTTGAAATACACTATAAATAATTTTTATATTAGCCACATACTTAGTTCCTAGCTGTAGCCCTAATAAAATAAAGACTTTGCTTATCCGTTTAGTAGGGTTAAGATATAATGCATTTGATGATTTTCATACACACAGACACACACCCACAAACACACAAACACACACACGTACAAGCACACGCACACAATAACAATATGTGTCACGAACATTAAATTAAAATGTTTTGACTGAAATGTTGTTTATAATCTCTATATAGAAATCATAGCATGTCAGTGAAGAACGTTGGTGGTTTTTTTGTCAGTAAGTAAAATGTCGGTACAAACGTTTTGTACAAATATTTTTTAAAAGCATAAATGTTCATAATAGAAAGACACTGTAAGTAAATTGTATTACTGCTTTCTCTTGTACAATGGCGTGAAAGACAAACTTGAAAACTAAAGTATTTATTGAAAGAAATAAAACATGTGAGCCAACCAAAATTGTATAGAGTGTTGCAGGACTGCGGTTTTATAAACACACGTGTGTTTGGAAAGATCTTATTTCAAAACCATCGAGTGAAAGAACAATCAGAAGAAACTAAATAATTGTTCACAATGTCAAGAAGTCTTGCCATGGAAGAAAAAGGATGAAATTTTGGTGAAGTGCCCTTAAACGGCCACTCATGCCGAGCACCAAACACTAATCTTATTTTCAACCCACTGTGATAGTATTCATAAACTGAAAGTCGAATAATCAATCTAAAGCACTTTAGGAGTAATAAATCGAAGCTTTAAAGATAAATAAAACTATGCTTGGCACGGATAAATAAAACTATGCTTGGCACTGATAAATAAAACCATGCTTGGTACGGATAAATAAAACTATGCTTGGCACTGATAAATAAAACTATTCTTGGCACGGATAAATAAAACCATGCTTGGCACTGATAAATAAAACTATTCTTGGCACTGATAAGTAAAACCATGCTTGGTACTGATAAATAAAACTATGCTTGGCACGGATAAATAAAACTATTCTTGGCACGGATAAATAAAACTATTCTTGGCACTGACAAATAAAACCATGCTTGGCACTGATAAATAAAACTATTCTTGGCACTGATAAATAAAACTATTCTTGGCACGGATAAATAAAACCATAATTGGTACGGATAAATAAAACTATGCTTGGCACGGATAAATATAACTATGCTTGGCACGGATAATTAAAACCATGCTTGGCACGAATAAATAAAACTATGCTTGGCACAGATAAATTAAACCATGCTTGGCACGGATAAGTAAAACCATGCTTGGCACGGATACATATGGTGGATATTATGATTAAATGATTTTTTCGTATTTACAATTGAAAGCACGTTACCAAGAATTAACAAAGCCTTGATATCTAACATATTTTTTCCGAGTTCTAATAAATTGTCATTTCAACCAAACAAAATATGAGCCAGAACATGTCAATAAAACAGTCAGGCACATGGAAGGTAAGTAGGACATATATGTGTTAGTAAGTTCGTCGGTGAATCACTAAAACAGTTTGTACAAAAAGTATGTATGTATGTACAGGGCCGTCGCAAGTTTCCGCTGGACGAAACGGCGCCCCGGGCGAACGTCGCCTTTTTGCGCCCCCCATTCGAAACAAAAATACCGCAAATTCCGCGAAACGGACCCGCCCGGACTTGGCGCCCCGGGTGGTCGCCCGAATCGCACGCCAATTACGACGGCCCTGTGTATGTATGTATGTATGTATGTATGTATGTATGTATGTATGTATGTATGTATGTATGTATGTATGTATGTATGTATGTATGTATGTATGTATGTATGTATGTATGTATGTATGTATGTATGTATGTATGTACTAATTGTTTCCTTTACTAACCATCGGCTTAATGAAACTTACTCTACCAAAGGATGAACTAGTCGTAATGCAAATGAAAGTTGGCCTTGCTTCAGCTGATTTCCCGAATCAAGAACAACACCTGCATTCTTATTTCTTGATTCTGTTTCCATTCCCTGAACTCTAGCCTCTTTAGCCCGTCTTTTCTTCTAATTAAATATATTGCCAGAACATTTGCAACCTGTAGGACCACCAAAACACCACCCAACGAGGAAACAATCTTAGTAAAACGCTTTGGTGAGATATATGGTGGACGTGAAGTTTTTTTATTCCCAAAACTGGGGCTACGGATTTGTATGTATGTGTTGCGATGTAAATGTTATCCTTGCATATAAAGGGCAGATTATCGTTTACCCAAGCTGCTCCAGTAAACTTCCTCTTGACAGACCATTGAATACCTTCATTTGTCATTTTTTGTATCTCTCTCTAAATTGTATTCCAAAGGAAAAATTACTCATCTCAGTTAATCTAGTCATATTTCTTGACTTAGTTTCCGTTCGGTGATGTTCGACCTCTTAAGTTCGTAGCCTGTCAAGTCCTCTCATTGAAAACAAATGTAAGCAAGTCAATCTTATGGGATAACTGTTACGTCACTCAACGGGATAGCAATAAGGACATTCTTATTACTTTCACCTTCTTCAGTTAGATCTTCGTATGATCTTCTTACCATGGTGTTATAATGTAAGTTGTGGTTGAAAGGCCGTTTGGGTCCTTAACATTCAAGTTTAACCGTTAAAGTAAAACATATCAAGAGCGCCTTCACATTTGCTATGGGATTTTTGAAAACTTGAACACAAAGTTTCAACATTGTTGACATTTCTCTGCTTTTGAACCGATATGTTAGCTCAATATTTGCTCACGCAGGACAGGTAACCATTTTTTTATAAACCCTGTAAGAAGTTTTGTTGTCTTCTAGGTTAGAGGTAATACGTCATTACAAAATGGTCTAAATGTTTTACACTCAGTAAGCATTTCAATCTATCAATTTATATATTGCCTTGGACATATGATTCATTGAAATCTCTTGTTTCTCAATCAAACTCACCACTTGTTCAATCTTTTCTTTATGAGAAATAGAAACTGGCTGCATATTGTCAGAAATTAGAAGTACATGTATACTGTATATCTTTGAGTAAATCTATGTTCTCTCTCTCTCTCTCTCTCTCTCTCTCTCTCTCTCTCTCTCTCTCTCTCTCTCTCTCTCTCTCTCTCGTCACAGTATCTCGTTGCAGTCTTTGGCGTTTAAATTAATTATATAGTTATTTTCTCTTGCCAATTAATTGCTTACAAATGGTGGAAAGCAATAAATATGAAGTCAGTTTAGTATTTTTCCTTAATTATTTTCCTAATTAACTACTATAACGAAGCTATTTTGCTCTTAATATTCTCAGTTACGAATATGTAGAATAACTATAGTGTCACATTTTGTTTTAGATAAAGGTTATAGCAGTTTTGTTATTAATATGAGTGATGCCATAAATGGAGGAACACATCTTTGATTGCGCATTAAGTTGCAAATACTTATGCTGAATGGAAATGCATTCTCTAAATATTTTTTTACACGACCAGCAATTTGATATCGGCGTTAATAATTGTGTCTGGTTGAATGGATCCCAAGCATTATGTAAACATTTTGTATCTGATAAATACGTATCCCTCGTCCCACCCACTCAGCATCTTATCTTCTGCCCTTATCAGCACCTGCTTTAGAAACTAAACCAGCATTTAAGCAATACACATTTATGATTATTTGATGCGCTTGTGACCAGCATCATAGCAACGGCTTTATTAATATTCAAAGAAGCGCGACAAGAAAACATAGACCTGACAATGATGTCGTAATTATTGAACTTGTTGAGAAGAAACAATTGTACAGCAAACTTAAAATGAATGGAAAAGCAAAATGCAAAAATTACGATAGAAGTTATCACCGATTATGAAAACACCAAGTCAACAAATAAGTCTACATTTTCGTTACTTACCACATAGTGGGAACATGTATACTTGCATTCGTACGTCCAATATTAAGGTATAATGATACTCATGCGAGGGACCAATGTATGGCCTGTTTTGCGATAGAATAATATACACAACATAGCGTTGTACCTGTATGTTGTTGACAGAAACTATTACATAAAGAAGCATTAATAAATTTAATATTTACATCTATTAAACCTGACTATAATTTAGGAAAGCCACTTTACGACCTACCGTAAAATGGTATGACCAGAATGTAGCTTTCAGACTATCATGAACTTTAAGACAAGAATGTGGCATTACTCAATGAGACTGAGGCACTTCGTAAATTTGTTTACGAAAATGTGCAAATTAAAATGACTCATCTTATCACACGTACCTTGCCAACTTAAAATAAATGTCCGACCTGTGACTTGGTGTGTCTGTTGCTTTTATTATGCTTTAAATTGATTCATGTCCTGTATAGACTGGTTGATGTAATTCTATTTCAAATAGGGTGACTTATTTAGTTGATTCATGTCCTGCATAGACTGGTTGATGTAATTCTATTTCAAGTAATGTGACTTATTTAGTTGATTCATGTCCTGCATAGACTGGTTTATGTAATTCTATTTCAAATAGGGTGACTTATTTAGTTGATTCATGTCCTGCATAGACTGGTTGATGTAATTCTATTTAAACTAGGATCACTTATTTAGTTGATTCATGTCCTGCATAGACTGGTTGATGTAATTCTATTTCAGCTAGGGTGACTTATTTAGTTGATTCATGTCCTGCATAGACTGGTTGATGTAATTCTATTTCAAGTAGTGTGACTTATTTAGTTGATTCATGTCCTGCATAGTCTGGTTGATGTAGTTCTATTTCAAGTAGGGTCACTTATTTAGTTGATTCATGTCCTGCATAGACTGGTTTGATGTAGCTCTATTTCAACATGGTTGACTTATTTAGTTGATTCATGTCCTGCATAGACTCTTTGATGTAGTTCTATTTCAACTAGTGTGACTTATTTAGTTGATTCATGTCCTGTATAGACTGATTGATGTAGTTCTGTTTCAAGTAGGGTGACTTATTTAGTTGATTCATGTCCTGCATAGACTCTTTGATGTAGTTCTATTTCAACTAGGATGACTTATTTAGTTGATTCATGTCCTGCATAGACTGGTTGATGTAGTTCTATTTCAAGTAGTGTGACTTATTTAGTTGATTCATGTCCTGCATAGACTGGTTGATGTAGTTCTATTTCAAGTAGTGTGACTTATTTAGTTTATTCATGTGTTGCATAGACTTGTTGATGTAGTTCTATTTAAAGTGGGTGACTTATTTAAAGTGGGTGACTTATTTAGTTGATTCATGTCCTGCAAAGACTGGTTGATGTAGTTCTATTTCAACTAGGGTGACTTATTTAGTTGATTAATGTCCTGTATAGACCGGTAGTTATAGTTCTATTTCAAGCAGAGGGACCTATTTAGTTGATTCATGTCCTGCATAGACTGGTTTATGTAATTCTATTTCAAATAGGGTGACTTATTTAGTTGATTCATGTCCTGCATAGACTGGTTGATGTAATTCTATTTAAACTAGGATCACTTATTTAGTTGATTCATGTCCTGCATAGACTGGTTGATGTAATTCTATTTCAGCTAGGGTGACTTATTTAGTTGATTCATGTCCTGCATAGACTGGTTGATGTAATTCTATTTCAAGTAGTGTGACTTATTTAGTTGATTCATGTCCTACATAGACTGGTTGATGTAGTTCTATTTCAAGTAGGGTCACTTATTTAGTTGATTCATGTGTTGCATAGACTGGTTGATGTAGCTCTATTTCAACATGGTTGACTTATTTAGTTGATTCATGTCCTGCATAGACTCTTTGATGTAGTTCTATTTCAACTAGGGTGACTTATTTAGTTGATTCATGTCCTGTATAGACTGATTGATGTAGTTCTGTTTCAAGTAGGGTGACTTATTTAGTTGATTCATGTCCTGCATAGACTCTTTGATGTAGTTCTATTTCAACTAGGGTGACTTATTTAGTTGATTCATGTCCTGCATAGACTGGTTGATGTAGTTCTATTTCAAGTAGTGTGACTTATTTAGTTGATTCATGTCCTGCATAGACTGGTTGATGTAGTTCTATTTCAAGTAGTGTGACTTATTTAGTTTATTCATGTGTTGCATAGACTTGTTGATGTAGTTCTATTTAAAGTGGGTGACTTATTTAAAGTGGGTGACTTATTTAGTTGATTCATGTCCTGCAAAGACTGGTTGATGTAGTTCTATTTCAACTAGGGTGACTTAGTTAGTTGATTAATGTCCTGTATAGACCGGTTGATATAGTTCTATTTCAAGCAGAGGGACCTATTTAGTTGATTCATGTCCTGCATAGACTGGTTCATGTAGTTCTATTTCAAGAAGGGTGACCTATTTAGTTTTGCGAAGCTGATGTCAATTGAAAGAGCATTGCAAACTGTTTCAAAGAGTGTAATATTGCAAAAGCACCCAGAGTGAGACAACAAGTTCGGTGACACCCATTTTGCACGCTGTGGATTTGACCACGTTAGTGTGCTATTGTTCTCTATATCGTCACAATACATATTGCGCTTTGTCAAGAAGCTGTACGCTTTACGGAAGCAATCTTCATCTGTAGAGGTATGTGAAAATGTAAACCTGTATTCTTTCTTGCTATCCGTTGTGGGGGATGAAATTGTTTAATATATTGAATGTTGAGCAATTTTTTTCTAAATTCATATAAAGTTAGACTTATGTCAAATAACACCCATGCTGTCGGGTAGAATATAGACTGTATCAGGTTAGACACTTGAAAGCTGAACAGACAAGTTGAATTCAACTATACGTTACTCGCATTAAACGATGAGAAACGTTAGAGTTTTCATAATATTGTGCGATAATGTCGTACAGTCGTTTTTTTTTTTTTGTTTTTTTTTGAAAGAAGAATTTAATGTGTAAGGGAGTCATTTCATCTGCAGGCATTGATAATGTACAGTGCTGTATTCGTACTTAAATGCACGGATCATTTATTGTATCTTAGCCGTTACGGAGAATCGTCGAACTCCGTGGGGTTGTTTAACCCTGATTCAGTAGTCAATGGTAGCTATGGTGATCTTAGTTCAAGTGACGATTCTGGTCGACTCAATATCAGGGGCCAAAGGTTCTGGACGAACGGGTCCGCCAGTTAGGGAGGTTCCTGAGGGAACCTTTAGTAGGCTGGGAAGGGTGGACTACACGAGATCATTCCTCAACCAGTTTCATTGGGAGCGTGATCATTGTGGGAATGCAACGAGATAACAGCATCATATATGTTTATGGAATATAATATATATATATATATATATATATATATATATATATATTAGGTTTTCCCCCTAAAATGCAATGTCATTATATGTGTGGCAATTTAATGCACCATCAGATTTGTTGATGAACAATACATTGATCATATTTGTTGATAACTCCATACATTGATCATACATTGATCATATATATTGATTGACCATATATGTTGATAAATCTATATATCAATCATATCTGTTGATAAAACCCATGCTTTGGTCATATCCGTTGAGGAACAATACCATTTTGTAAAATCCGCTTATAAACTTTGTGTGCGTGCGTATAGGGGTTTTTCAGTTGTTTTACTTTAGTTTGTGAAAGATTGAAGTAAGGATGTGAGCTAGTCTGTCAGAGATTCAAGTATCATCAATTTATATTATAAAATAAACATCTCATTCAAGTCCTTTGTTGTTTGTATTCGCTAGATCTAATCCCTGCCGGTTTCATCCTGTTTATAACACATGATGTCAAGGAATGGAGACAACTGGGTAAATATCTTTCGTCAGCATTTGCGCGTAGATCTATTTATATGAATTAATGCCTGAAATATATCGATTTTAGATTATGTAGAAAAAAAATAATTTCACAATTTTCACTTTTTTATAGCTTACACTATTTAATCTCTTTACAAATGAAGGAATAATGTTTGGTCTGTCAAATATTATCATTACCTCCCCTTTTAATTATTTTCTTGAGTACCTAACCTATAATATACAATGCTCGACCTTAGATTATTTAAGGCAAATCTGATATTAGATAAAAAGAATTGAATTGAATGTCAAATGGCTTTGAAAAGTGTCAATATTATGCCGTAAGTAAATATTCTACATATTCTGATTTTTGTTTTTCTTTCGCTATGAGACAAGTAAGTATATTAGGTTGCCCACTACCTTTGCATTTTTTAATATATTTTATAACTGATATATATATATATATATATATATATATATATATATATATATATATATATATATATAATATGGACAATGACTATATGTGCGGAAGTTAATTGCATTTTGTTATAAACAGTTTCGGATAAATAAGTAAAGTAAAATTTCAGTGATGGACCAAGAGATATGTCCTTTCATGAAGACATAGATTTAAAAAGAGATATGTCCTTTCATGAACACATAGATTTAAAAAGAGATATGTCCTTTCATGAAAACATAGATATAAAAAAGATATGCCCTTTCATGAAAACATAGATATAAAAAGATATGTCCTTTCATGCAAACATAGATATAAAAAGAGATATGTGCTTTCATGAAAAAATAGATATAAAAAGATATGCCCTTTCATGAAAACATAGATTTAAAAAAGATATATCATTTCATGAAAACATAGATATAAAAAGATGTCCTTTCATGAAAACATAGATATAAAAAGATGTCCTTTCATGACAACATAGATATAAAAAGATGTCCTTTCATGAAAACATAGATATAAAAAGATATGTCCTTTCATGAAAACATAGATATAAAAAGATATGTCCTTTCATGAAAATATAGATATCAAAAGAGATATGTCCTTTCATGAAAACATAGATATAAAAAGATATGTCCTTTCATGAAAACATAGATATAAAAAAGATATGTCCTTTCATGAAAACATAGATATAAAAATAGATATGTCCTTTCATCAAAGCATAGACATAAAAAGAGATAAGTCCTTTCATCGAATTATAGTGATAAAGGTGGATTATTTACACTACTTTTCTGTTCTGTTTGACTGGAAAAGAAAAAAAGGAAAAATGATAGCGTTCCTGTTTCAGGCGTTTCATATGCTTCTAACCTGATTAGGCATAAAACTTTCTTATATGGCATTGCATTATATTAGAGAATTTATTTCAGTTGTTTCAACACATATTTGTTACACAATATTTTTTTTTTTTTTTTTTTTTTGACATGCAAACGCAAATATCTACTTCATATTCATATTTAAGGACGGAAATTCTAGCAATAACTGTATCATCACATTTTTTTTGTCACCAGCAAATGATTCCATCTTGAATTACCTATTCTATATCACAATCTATTACATGTGAGACGAGAATTCCTGCTATCAAAGGTCAGTCTGCATCGATGTATCTTTACAGCGATATTGAAATCAAACGATGACATTTGTCTTGTTCGGTTCATAATTTATAAGTGCCTGCTAGAATATAATTGAGTATACAAGCTTCAACTTACTAGGTGGGTGTTTCGTTTTTATTTGACGAAAAGACCAGGTCAAACCTATCTTGGACCATCGTTACAAGGAGCAACCATGGCCCAGTCATGCAAAGAAATATTCAAAAGATTGGCCTATATTCACGTTAATCTAGCGTGTAAAATACCTGTCACCATTAACAAAAGAGATTCGTGTAAATGCTTCGTGCGTGGAAATCAAAGGCATCGAAGATTTCCACAGATTTTAATTATCTTAGCATGCTGCACATTCAGTTTCCATTTCACTGGAGAAAACGTAACAATAATTAGATACGCCCGTTAAATATTCCTGAAAATGTGTAAGAGCGGAAAGTTTTAAGATGCGTTCTTTAAATAGTCTTAGACATATTTAGTACAATCTTTTGATGTACACGTATTACTAACAATCTTGTCAAACTTTTACAAATCGTTTACCAGCTGGAGACCTTTTAATAGCTACATCTATTCAGAATATTGAAAACTAAAATAAGCACATTATTTAGCGATGCTATGAGAGAGACAACCTTCCAGTGGGGTAAATCTAATCGCAATCCTGTTTCGTCACATATATGACGAGGGTATATGATAGAGACCAGCACATTCTCTAGCTCAGCGACGAGCGAAAAACCTCAAAGACATCCTAGTCAGAGCGAAACTAACGCCATTCACAAGCCAAGACCATCCTGGCAAATCTGGTTCCTGTGGTGATAAAAGGTGCAAAACCTGTCAACATATGATACGGACCAGCACATTCTCTAGCACAGCGACGAGCAATAAATTTAACATACATGGTCCAAACAGAACGTGCAAAACAGAGAATGTAATTTATCTCATCAGATGCAAGATATGTCGCCATATGTATGTTGGAGAAACTGAAAAGCTACACAAAAGAATCAAACTTCACAGATCTGACTGGATGACAAAAAGCTGGACCGAAGTCCAGTTGCAGAACACTTCTCTTCCCCTGGCCACACGTTCAGTGATGTAACACTGACTGCAATTGCTCACAACCCCAACTGGAGTTCCGAAAGCAGGAAAGAAAAATAATCTTACTGGATAAACCACCTTAGATCACTGACACCAAGCGGCTTAAACCAAGAAGACTAGAAAAAGGACAACCACACGCAATAAAATCATCATCTCTTTACAGCCACCACTTTTTCAATTAAATAATTAATTCATTTTGCTCATTGCTCACTCATTCACCTATAGTTACTACTGTTCTTTGTAGTACTTCCTGGAGTTATTATTACTATGCTCATTACACGCGATATAGAAACAATGAAATATCATGGATATAAACTGCGGTTGCACAATTTTACGTTAAAAACAGAATTCGCTACATCTCCCTTTGTGGGTCAATACCAACTAGTTTGCAACATCATCAGCCAAGTTGACAACTGGGCGAAAAATTAAAAACTTTCAAGTTTTTATTCCATTAAAAATATTCATGTGAACTTTTGTAGTTTCAATGCTTATTATGTTTATTGTTTATCTTGTCTCTGTTTTGAGTTTGCCTTTAACAAAGACTCGGTGAGAGTCGAAAACGCTTAGGCTAGTTGAAAACTAGTTTTGCTCCGTTCGATGTCAGTTTGCTGCATTTATCTTAATTAATCCCTGACACACGATCCCTTACTGGAACCAGTGCAATTGAAAAGACTGTCATTTGCCATATGATTTGCATTATATATATATATATATATATATATATATATATATATATATATATATATATATATATATATATATATATATATATATATGACTCAAACAAGGCATTAAATATCTGAACAAAATTGTATTATAAGCATATGGCTACTGGAACACAAATACTAATAATATACGATGTGTATTTTAGGAAAGTATGATGATCATAGGTATAGCATTAATATTGTTCTCAAGGAGGAAGTTGACAAGGATGTCCATAGAGTTGGAATTAGAGACTTTTCATTTGAAACATGAAGGACGTTGACAAGGATGTCCATAGAGTTGGAATTAGAGACTTTTCATTTGAAACATGAAGGACGTTGACGAGGATGTCCATATAGTTGGAATTACAGAACATGTCATTTCAAACAAGGAGGACGTTGACGAGGATGTCCATAGAGTTGGAATTAGAGACCATGTCATTTGAGACAAGGAGGACGTTGACGAGGATGTACATAGAGTTGGAATTAGAGACCTTGTCATTTAAAACAAGGAGGAAGTTGACGAGTATGTATATAGAGTTGGAATTAGAGACCATGTCATTTTAAACAAGGAGGAAGTTGACGAGGATGCAATACGTTCCAGACATTGAATAAGAAGGAACTATAATAAAGAATGTGACTGTGTACCGTAATAGGGCGATACATATCTCTAAATGTCACGCATGAGACAAGAAGGATTGTTTTTCAGAAGACGTTTTCAGAATCTATTTGTCAAAGGTAAAGTAGCTTCTTGATTAAAGACTAAAGTATAGAATCATTAAAAAGAAAGTGGTTTATTCACTTTCGCAATTTTCACCAGAAAACATGAAATTCGTTTCGTAATAATTGCTGCTGAGTACAGTGTAGTTTTTTGTTTCATTTGCTTAAAGCAGAACCCCAATGAAGTAAAATAACAAGATTTAACAGAGAGATACTAGTATACGAAAACAAGAAATGAACGCAAAGATACATACATAGACAAAGATCCGAGTGACATAGACATGCCAAAACGCAGAACAAAAATATATAGAGATAAAACGTTGGATAAAGACAAGACAATAAGAGCCACAAAGTATACGCTGAAAAGGACATAAAGAGACATGTAGATAGAAAGAGAGAACATATTAGAAAGAAATACATAAAATAAATAAATAAATGATTAAATAAATAAAACTAATGCAATGCATACTATTGTCTGCGAAATACGTTGATACAGGTCACCGACAAATTCGTTTATTATCATTTTTCCCTTTACTTAAACTGTTATATATATATATATATATATATATATATATATATATATATATATATATATATATATATATATATATATATATATATATATATTGGATGCGCTCTACCAACTGTGAGAAAAGAAAGAAACTCATCATATTTTCAATATTGGATATTTATCTGGGATAAATAATTAAATAATTAGAATTGATCATGGGATTGGTACTGATTGGTACTGAAATTGGAAGTCAATATGTTTAAAAAAAATCAGCATCGTTAAGTCTCGCATTTTTCTGCCATGTATCAAAACTGACAAAGGCCTTTATGTCTATATATTGTGTTAAGTGATGACCCAGTTTTGGAGTAGTTTGGTTTGGTTTTGTGGGTTAACTCCATTTTTCAGCACATGATAGGCTAAACATGGCGGCCAGTATATCTGGTGGAGGAAGAACCCGGGAAGATATCGGGAAGAACGACCGACCCATGGGAAGCTACTGGCAATCTTTCTCACATGCCCACGTTGGCTAACAGAGGTGAGATGTAAGTGATCTGTAAATGCGATCGTCTTAGACCATGTGGCCACTCGGGCTTCCAATTTTAAATTAACCATATGACAATTCCAAATTTGAAATAACTATATGACAATTCCAATTTTGAAGTAACTATATGACAATCCCAAATTTGAAGTAACTATATGACAATTCCAATTTTGAAGTAACTATATGACAATCTTAAATTTGTAATAACTATATGACAATTCCAATTTTGAAGTCAACTCCAATTTTGAAGTAACTATATGACAATTCCAATTTTGAAGTAACTATATGACAATTCCAATTTTGAAATAACTATATGACAATCCCAATTTTGAAATAACTATATGACAATCCCAAATTTGAAGTCAATTCCAATTTTGAAGTAACTATATGACAATTCCAATTTTGAAGTCAATTCCAATTTTGAAATAACTATATGACAATTCCAATTTTGAAGTAACTATATGACAATTCCAAATTTGAAATAACTATATGACAATTCTAATTTTGAAGTAACTATATGACAATTCCAATTTTGAAGTCAATTCCAATTTTGAAATAACTATATGACAATTCCAATTTTGAAGTAACTATATGACAATTCCAATTTTGAAGTAACTATATGACAATTCCAATTTTGAAGTAACTATATGACAATTCCAATTTTGAAGTCAATTCCAATTTTGAAGTAACTATATGACAATTCTAATTTTGAAGTAACTATATGACAATTCCAATTTTGAAGTAACTATATGACAATCTTAAATTTGTAATAACTATATGACAATTCCAATTTTGAAGTAACTATATGACAATCCCAAATTTGAAGTAACTATATGACAATCTTAAATTTGTAATAACTATATGACAATTCCAATTTTGAAGTAACTATATGACAATCCCAAATTTGAAGTAACTATATGACAATCTTAAATTTGTAATAACTATATGACAATCCCAAATTTGAAGTAACTATATGACAATCTTAAATTTGTAATAACTATATGACAATTCCAATTTTGAAGTAACTATATGACAATTCCAATTTTGAAGTAACTATATGACAATTCCAATTTTGAAGTAACTATATGACAATTCCAATTCTGAAGTAACTATATGACAATCCCAAATTTGAAGTAACTATATGACAATTCCAATTTTGAAGTAACTATATGACAATTCCAAATTTTGAAGTAACTATATGACAATCCCAAATTTGAAGGAACTATATGACAATTCCAAATTTTTTAAAAAAATAAATAGGTGAACATGGTTGTGAGAACCAAGAGTACAATTAAAGAAGGAAAAGAGATGACTATGACAGTTTTCCAACTTCAGCCTTCGTCTCCAGTAAAAGAGATAAGTGAGGCTCTGCACAACGTATATGCCTGCTTGCTGTTCATTACTCCAAATCATTTCAATTCACACTCTGCCGATTTACAGCTAGTTATTGACTTCTTTGAGTGCCTGCATTGTGCAGTAGTATGGCCGAACCTGTGCAATTGAAAGATATACAAGTTTGATTGATTTTCCGTCAATATAGGCATCCAATTTATCAGGATTCACTCGTTTGTGACTGACCCAACTGGAAATCTTAATCATTAAATTTAGGGAGCTGCTTACATCGTTCGGCTACATCAGTGTATCGACCTATTTGTATTGATTACTGTACTAATTGATTACAACGCTTGAGTATACATTTCATACTGAGACTGTTTATCAACCGAGCCTGTTAGGCGAAGAGAGAAAGAGAGAGAAAAATGTTTATATAGATAGAGAGACAGGGAGACAAAAAAACAAGAAAAATTCCGTAATGCGACGTATAAGAAAGTTTGTACTCTTTCACATCAATATCAATAACATTCAACCTTACATTTGTTATAGTATATTTTGACAATTAGTATAAGTATGAAGATTATCATGTGCGGTTTGTTCACCAGTATCACTTATAAAACTTCCACGTACATGTCTGACTAATCTCAGGCTCGTGAAGTAGAAATGTTAATGACGGAAACAAAGCCTAGGAGGCGCAAGTAATGTACATTTTGTGGCGTATTGTACATATTGACGGACACCGCTCGACGTCATTAAGATTTTTTTTCAATACAGTACATAAGCCTTGTAAGGAAAAGCTTCCTTTTATTATATCATTATGTGAATTTTTTTTTTTTTTTTCCATGTAGTAAGTGACTGGCTTCTCTCAGCTTGAAACGTTTCCATTATAGTTTGTGAAAATTCGATCTTTTCGCGTAATGTGTTATATTTTGAGTCAGAACTACAACTAAACCATTCACTCAGTCATTTTGTTTGCAATGTATATTTAACTCGTATATTCATACTTGATCGATTTCAAATGACCTCGCTTCCCTCGGTCGTTTTACATTCGATGGTTTTGAATATTTAAGTGTGATTTTGCACTGCGACAATCTAACGATTCAGTATATTAGAACCTGTTATGACTTCCGCTTCTGAATAATTAAAACAGGTGTAAGCACATAGCGAAATAACATTATTCAGGCGGCGGAGCTGTACATCGTATAGTGCTCTGTAGCGTACAGCTGTGCATCGTATATTGACCGGTAGCGTACAGCTGTACATCGTATAGTGACCTGTAGCGTACAGCTGTACATCGTATAGTGACCTGTAGCGTACAGCTGTGCATCGTATATTGACCGGTAGCGTACAGCTGTGCATCGTATATTGACCGGTAGCATACAGCTGTGCATCGTATATTGACCGGTAGCATACTTAAACGTGTAGAGGAACAATCTAGATGTGACATTTCACTGACCATATACATGAAGACTTTACGACGAGGAAACGCATCCATCACAAGGACGTTAGTGGCTTTTGCCTCCGTTCATTTTAAAGAAAGTTACATATAACTAACTCAACCAGTGACATTGTCTTTTGTACAAACCTGTTCAGATTTCTTCATACTTATGATTCATCTAAACGAAGTGCTCTATCAAAAGATGGCTTCAGGGGTGTTTTCCTCTTGTAAAAAATACCAGTGACTAAACGATATTTTTTACCCTGTGTCTACTATAAATCATCATGAAGAAATGTTTATCGCTGAATTAAAAATTAGCGATTTATAATACAAGATATATTTGGGATAAATGGATAATACTTTGTCTAATAGGCTTGCAGAAATTTTATAAGAGAGGATATATTTGGGGTAAATAGATAACACTTTGTCTGATAGGCTTACAGTGAGAATATAACAGAAGATATATTTGTGGTAAATGGATAACATTTTGTCTCAAAAGCTTACAATAAAACTATATCTACTTTAACACTTCTCTTTATCTGTGATTTCCACGGTTTTAAACTGAAGGACTGAAGGAATGAATGTCACAAATCTTTGATAAATCTCTATATTGAACCGTAATATCGTTATGATGTTAATAAAGCATAATCAATACGACTTCTCTACACGTCGATTTCTTTTTCTTTCTTTCTTTTTTTCGAGGCTCGGGTTTGGGTGTAATGTGATTATTCATCTATGTTTGCTTTAAGCTTCTGAAAATCCAAGTTTAAGTAAGTTAATTGACGGCTTGCTAATAGTTGCTACATTTTTCTTTTTCTTATTAGTTGGTGCAACCACATGCGTATCAGCTCGACCATTTGGCAGTGTTTAGCTCTGATATTGCCAAAAATATGAGCGCTACTTGAAGATTTCAGATATTTGCATTACACATATCATTGTTCAGCTAAACACAGAACGAATAAATCTTTAAATGTTCAAAAGTGTAAGAAACATAAATAAGTCATAAATTAACATAAAGGAAATTGCAATAAAGAAAGGATACACTTTCTGAACCCTAGTTTGCAATAGTGTTCTAATCCAATCGAGCAATTTGTCAGGTGGTAATGAGTTAACATTTCTCGCATGGCAATGTCCATATTCTGAATCCATTGCTTCACAGAGTTGAGAGAAAAGTCGAGATTCAAGCGGTCGAGATTTGATGAAGTTTACAACTTGAATAACTTGGTTCAGAACAAACTCCAAATCTTTCGGCAAAGATTTGGAGGCGAGAGCTTCTCTGTGGATCATGCAGTGAACATCTAACACGTTTGGATTTTCTTGGCGAACGAGAGTGACGAATCCCTTCTTTCTTCCCTGCATTGAAGGACATCCATCGGTGCAAACGCTGACACAGTTTTTCCACTGTAGGCTGAAGAACAAAATGTTTTCATTCACTAAACGGAAAATGTCCTCGCCTCTCGTCGTAGTTTCCAAATCTTTGCAAAAAAAGTACTCGTTCACAAATTTCCCATCCTTTATGAATCTAATAAAAGCCAGCAACTGATCTTTGCCACTTACGTCTGTAGATTCATCAGCTTGAAGAGACCACAGCAGAGACAATTCATCGTCAGGCGCTTCAAAGTGTTCGCAAATTTGATCCTTTAAATCTGACGATAAGTCTTCAATTCTGCGCGAAATCGTGTCATTTGACAAAGGAACTTTCTTTAATTTTTCGGCGGCATCGGTTCCAAGCATAGTTTCAACGACAATTGCTAATGCTGGCGCAATAACTGATTCGGCCTCTGTATGCGCTTTCTTGCGTTTTACCAACAACTGAGTGACCTTATAACTTGCAATCAATCCCTTTTCGGGCAGCTTCATGTAGTTCGTAAGTTTCTTAGCTTGTTTATTTTATTGTGCCACGAGATTTTCGAAGTATTCCTTTGGTTTGTCCTTTAGAGCTGGATGTTTTGTTTCCAAGTGTCTCTTCAATTTGCTGGGAACAAGCGCCTAGTTCGACAAAACTGCGTTGCAGATCAGACAGAATGGCAATTGAGCATCTTCAGATCCCGAAGCGATGAAACCATACTCGATGTAATCTTCTTTGTACTTTCGCTTGCTTCCTTGCTTTTCATTTAACAGTTTCTCTTTCAGAGTTCCAGTCTTGATTAAGTATTTCTCCATCGCTAAACAATGAAAAAACTTTATGTATTTATTATTAGACTATTATTATAATTAGAGCGATCGAGTTCTCCCGAGATCTCGCACAAGTCTCGCGTTACGAAAGGAACCAATAAATGACAGACGCTGCTGCTGGCCAATCCCCCGTTAATTGATTTTTAATTTGACGTTAAGTTAAATTGTTAAAAGGGCTCTTCTGGCTAATTATAATACAATCTAATTGACTTTTAATTTTACGTTAATTTAATTGTTAATCCTGAAAATAATGCATCAACAAATCACATTGATTCTTATTAGTCTCATTGTAAACCCAAAAATAAAATTCGTGTGGGTACTCATAGAACCACTTTAAATTAACATATTTTTGAATTCATGCGGCGTGAAAATTATAAAAATGAATATATTGTTTTTTTCCAGCACTTAAAAGAAGTTTATGAAGTTGACAAATAAATAATTTTTCATTTTTTTATATCTTTTAATTGATTTTTAATTAGTTGATTAAAAAACAATTAACGGGGGATTAGCCAGAAGCGCCACCGACTGACAGGCATTGCGTTTTTATATATGTTACTTTTTAACTTTTGCGGCATTGATTTACCATTTAATTTTTCGATATGTTCAAGGTTTCAAAACGCTAGCAATTTTAAATATTTTTAAAAACTCCCACGGCACACCTGCAAATCTCTCGCGGCACACTAGTGTGCCGCGGCACACAGTTTGAGAATCACTGGTCTATAACAATTCCATAATATTATCTAATACTGCCACTAATCCGTAAAAGTTTGCTGGTTTTCTTAATTTGAAGCAACTCGACCTTGCATATTGGTAACATGTACGACAGGTATTATTTAAGCACCATCTTAGGAGTGCGATAAGACTTAACAGTTACTCAATGTTTATCGGTAACATGTAGGACAGGTCGTATTTAAGCACCATCTTAGGAGTACGATAAGACTTAATCGTAATTCAAGGGAGGTCTAATTAGGACTGCAAAGCTGGAATGACTATTCACAAAATCTGTGTTGTATTAATAGAGTTAATTTAAGGAAAAAATTCTGTGTTGTATTAATAGAGTTGATTTAAGAAAGGCATGTAAATACAAATATTTTTAAATTGACGTTATATTTACTTTGCATCTGTCAAAGAAATGGGGTTTAGTTATTTATCCGGTGAATTGATGTGTTACAAAAAAATCGCTAAAAACGGGAACATGCAAATATTACATGTAAACTACCGTTTTTAAAAATATAATGCAATTTAATCCAAGATGGTGTCTGTTCTCAGTATTTGATTCCCGTTTTTCTTTTTGCATTTGTTCGTGTGTGTTTGTGTGTGTGTGTGTGTGGGTGGGTGTGGGTGTGGGTGTGGGTGCAGAGAAATGATATGGGACCAAACGTAATGTGTGATTGGGTAGACAATTAAGCAAATCTTACCAAAAGGAGCGATCTTCTAATAGTCAAAGAAAAGTTATTACTTTTATTAAGTTATATCAACAACGCTTGATGTACAGGAACTGTGAATAATTGTGTAATGGGATCATTAGGTAGTTTAAATGAAACCGATCGATATAATTGTTCACTATTGTTTAATATAAAATGTTTGGGATATTTATTGCGTAAACTCTGCTAAATATATACATATTTCCTGTCCATCACTTATTTTCAGAGTATACAAATTTTATTAATATTTTGAAGTACAAATTGCGAGTAATTAAATATTATAAGGACGTATTAATTCCTTACTCTTGGCTCCAAGGACAATTGGATGAGGTAAGAAATTTTCGTCTTCCACATAATATTTTATTTATCATGTTGAAAAATAACTTTCTGTTGAGATATGATAAAGGAGTTTGTATGGTTTGGTGTTCTAAATTGAATATAAGTCTAAATATGTCTGAGCAGCAGTCGTCATCGTGAGCGGCATCTTCGCAGAAAAACTTTGAAATTATAGTACTGGTTCTTATTTTCTTATATTTGGTGTTATTCTGTGGAGTGGTTGTGGTCATGGTAGCGGTAATGGTGGTACCAAATGCAATAGGAATGGTAGTAGTAGTAGTAATAGCAATAGTAGTAGAAGTAGTGTAGTAGCAGTAGCAATAGTAAAAATAGTATTAGTAGTACTATGTGTATTTGAGTCATGTACAATGAAAACCTAAGTCATTAGCCAGTTTGCATAGCCCCTTCTTAAAAAATTGTTGTGCAAAAATTGTTTCTCAACTTCTGAAAGAATCGGTCGGGGTTTTTCGTTAATTAACCTGTGCCCACCAATACCAATTTTGCAATTTTAAGACATTGATTATATGGTTTAAAATTGAAGACTCGATAATAATAATAATAATAATAATAATAATAATACAAAATAGAATCATCGACACATATATTTAATTATACGTCCAGATTGAGAGTTCTCAATGTCAAACATACCCAACGTTAAATGGTTCGGGTCTTCTTTAAATACAGAAGCCAATAGTTTGAACTATTTATCGAAAATACTTTAGACAAATTAACATTTCTTTCTAGTTCATATAACTGAGGGAACGTAAATTTAAAACAGCACAGTAAAGTCGTTTATAAACGAAACTGAAAAACTGTAAATATTTTCTTAACGAATTGCCTAACCACGCTTTAAAGAAACAGATGTACGAGCTCCGGGGACCGTGGTTTGAGAAACACCTGTGCTATGGAGTGGTTGTTAAAATTCCAGAGGGATATCGGGGTATTTTCACAATCCATGTTAAGAAGGAGCAGATGTCACTGCCCCAGTCAAAGTGGGAATATTATTGGAATGATGTTGAAGATCGCTCGAGTCTAAAGGCCCATATAGAGGAAACAGAACTTAACCTGTAGACTACATAAAGAATTGCAATTTGTACACTAGCCTCATCATGTACGACTCACCTTTTGAGTACCAAACTAAAAAGAACTTATACTACCCTAGCCGCTGAAAAAATCAAGCATTACGCACCATAAATTTAGCTGATGCAGGATACAAACAGTGAGTTCACCAAGCATGCAAATATAATATTCTGTATCAGGTTTGCTGCAAACAAAACCCAGAAATTCATAAAGTCAAATCTTTAGGGTATGTAATGGTCATTTTTCAATCAGGTGCTAATTTTATTTCTAGAAATCGCTTGAAAGACTGAATCATGATGGGGTGGCAAACACGTTAAATCAAGATATGCTTCCATATATTCATTAAAACCCGCAAACGTTCATAGACTAGTGCCTTTCTTAGAGCATATCATGGAAACAGATCACAAAACTTTCATAGACTAGTGCCTGTATTAGATCATATTATGGAAACAGATCACAAAACTTTCATAGACTAGTGCCTGTATTAGATCATATTATGGAAACAGATCACAAAACTTTCATAGACTAGTGCCTGTATTAGATCATATTATAGAAACAGATCAGCACACTTTCATAGACTAGTGTCTGTGTTAGATGATATTATTCAAACAGATCATCTTTGAAGCCATCTGTGGATTCTTTCCACGGCCTTATTTAAAACAGAAATAGTTCCAGCATCAACAGTAGCAACATCATCACCATCATCATCAATAACAGCAACAACAACAACAAAAACAACACCCATTGACAATAATAGACTTCGCCAACCCCGGAAACAAAACATCTTGCAAGAGTTTCCATTGTTTATACATCTACAACATCTACCTCAGAAAAGGTACTCACCAAATAGTATGAACTGATCGTCATCGTATGTGGTCATCCTCATAACAGCCATAACATAGGTTTATTAAAATTAAAGATACGTAAAGACAATTTCTTAAAATTAAACAAAGAATAGCATGGAACGATGCATTGAACCCTGCAGTCATAACGAGAGAACCTTGTTTGAAGCAATGCATTGACGAGTATAAAATGTACATTAAAGTTAGCTGCAAAACGCATACTCCAATTATATTTATTACATTCTGTTTCTAGGAAATGAACATGATAGCTGCCTCACTCAGAATATATTGTTGATTTAGAGTTTGCAACATATATAATTGAGGGTATATATATATATATATATATATATATATATATATATATATATATATATATATATATATGACTGTGCGTGGTTTGGAACATATATAATTAGGGTATATTTATGATTATGCGTGGATTAGGGTTTGACATATATATAACTCAGGGTATATTTTATGACTGCGTGGCTTAGCTTTTGGAACATATATAATTAAGGGTATATTTATGACTGTGTCTGGATTGGGGTTTGGAACATATATAATTAAGGGTATATGTATGACTGTGTGTGGATTAGGGTTTGGAACATATATAATTAAGGGTATATATATGACTGTGCGTCGATTAGGGGTTGGAACATATATAATTAAGGGTATATTTATGACTGTGCGTGGATTAGGGCTTGGAACATATATAATTAGGGTATATTTATGACTGTGTCTGGATTGGGGTTTGGAACATATATAATTAAGGGTATATGTATGACTGTGCGTCGATTAGGGGTTGGAACATATATAATTAAGGGTATATTTACGACTGTGCGTGGATACCAATAAAATATCACAAAGTGATCTTGTAGAAACCATTGTTTTTTTCAGAGGTAGAGAGGGGATGCTTAAGCAAAGTAAAAAAAACCTTTAGTTTTATATATGTACTGAAATCAGGATGTTAATTCATAACTTGGCATAAAATATATAATAAATTGTATACGATGAGTTATAATGATTATAATGTCCTACAAGTTTGTGTGTGTATGTTGTTGTTGTTGTTGTTGTTGCTGCTGCTGCTGTTTTGTAACATATGGTATAATGCAATATTTTATCAACATTTTAACTTAGTGGAGATCCAACCAATTCTTATGCAGTAATTATGTTTTATAGTATTCTGCGTTTATAATTAGCCTAATGTTTAACCTTTACTTTGAACAATATACAACTGTATGATTTTTACACTTTAAAATTCCATTTCATATATCTCTATACAATATCCCGTATCCTTGTTAGATAAGCTAACCATTTCATGGCGCTTGAGGCTATAGTTTACTCGTGGTCATATTAAGAAAGAGGCCAGGTTGCAAGAATTGGTCATGCGTAAGGTCGGGTCATCGCCTCAATAAATCAAGTTGTCTGGAAATTCAGGAGATTTCTTCCTCTCTTTAGAAGCAAAGAAATCATTCAATAGCAGAACATTACCTCTTACTGGTTCCATCAGATCTCCACGTTTTACCCTTGACAGTTCCTAGTTTCTCCAAATTACTTGCATTTTTTTTTAAACTAAGAAAGTGTGATTGATCCGCTTTTGTGATTGCACATGAAAAGAACGTCCTTTCTACTTAGATAAACTCATAGTCCCAATCCAGGATCATGCTACACGCGCAAGAAGAGAGAGCCTATTCATGATAGCTACCATCTATTTTAATATTTACATAAGCACGTACTAATTACAATGTCTGCAAATCAACATCCTTATAATGGCATGCTGAAATCAGTTAATATGGAATGCATATTTTGTGTAAGCTAAATTCACTTATGATTAATAATTCAGAAAATGCAAAAATGGTATGTTAAACGAAATCTTTGTAATCATCATGTATATAATAAGATATGTTTTGGTATGCTTATATTTGTGTTATATAACAGTTCAAATCTAACCCTGAGTAATTTGCGAATTATAAAAAGTTTGGTATGATGTTTGAAGCTTCTTATCAATAGATAAATAATGTTGTAACAACTATCTAACTCTATTGTCTAGAACACCATATTTAACACACTACAATGGTAATTACATCTTTAAAAATATGATATATACGTTACACGCATGTTTATCTACTTTCGAGTTACTTTGTACTTCTCATTTTTCACAGTCATGACTTGAGTAGAGTAAACATTGTATTGTATTGATATGCCTAATTATTTTTGAGGAAATTATGAGCTTCTCTAATAAACCTTGCATTGAGTATGATCAAATCTTCTTGAGAAAAAATAATCGAATTCTTGAACACGTATAAAATAAGAAGAAAACGATGAGGGATTTCTTTCACGCCAACTTATTTGCGGAATTATATAAAGTTTAAGACTGTAAGGTGCGAGCTCAGGCATATGGAAAAAGACTGCTAGTTTTAAAGACGAATTTTACCATATCTGATTCTGAACCAAAATTATCTGGTGTATTTCCCGTATCTCTACGTACTTCTTATGCCATTTTGTGTGGCTGAAATCTTTCGTAAATGACATTTTAGTCCCTGTTCGTCCAAGTGGCTTATTATCTGGATGAAATCACTGGTCATCCAAGAGTTTTGATGACATGATCTTCTCTAGGGATTTGGTATGTCTTCTCAGTAAACCACGTTTATTTACACTAATGATTACAATACTGAAAACTTCTTCACAGAGAAGAAACAGACTAGTTGTTTCCCTTCATTTCTTCGACGGATACCCTTACACTTGTCTATCCTCTGACCCGCTTATTATACAAATATACACATTTTTTCTTATGCAGCTCTTGCAATCATTTTATTTTGAAAATTAAATGTTATTACAAGTTAAAATACTATATTGCCGTGGCTTTGCTCCCCACTTTTTTCGACTTCAACATGATTGCGGGCCCTTTCCCAACCTCATAATCATCCTTTCATAGCTTGATGAGAAATGATGCTAGCAAATGCATTGTTTTTTGATCGTTGCAGTTTTGAATCTATGTATTGGAGGAGAAATTGAAACTCTTTAAAATATTAAAATAAATGATAAGGACTGATTTACCCATAAGTCGAGATAAATATTGATTGAGAGAATTCAACTTACCCAAATTGTTGCGTGTTCAAGAACATTCATTATTTAGTCATTCAAAGTCAAATCCGGGGCAAGTGTTAGTTCTTTATCATGTTTATAACATCGCTATATTGCATCTTTACAAGCATGTACACTACATCTTTATTAGCATGTACACCACATCTTTACTAGCATGTACACCACATCTTTACTAACATGTACACCACATCTTTACTAGCATGTACACCACATCTTTACTAGCATGTACACCACATCTTTACTAGCATGTACACCACATCTTTACTAGCATGTACACAACATCTTTACTAACATGTACACCACATCTTTACTACCATGCGCACCACATCTTTACTAGCATGTACACCACATCATTACCAGCATGTACACCACATCTTTACTGGCATATACACCGCATCTTTACTAGCATGTACACCACATCTTTACAAGCATCAAAACCACATCTTTACCAGCATGTACACCACATCTTTACTAGCATGTACACCATATCTTTACTAGCATCAACAACACATCTTTAATAGCATGTACACCTCATCTTTACTAGTATCTGCACCAAGGTATGTACACCACATCGATTTAACTTAACTTGACGGCTTATTTAGAAATCGCAACTTCTGAACCGAATTTTCGATTATGAATTATTTTTAGCGTGATGTTTATGGTTATTGCAACACTTCATACGCAGGGCCATTTGCCTTCAGCCATCAAAGCATATGTTGCCTAATCCAATATTATAAATGGATTATATTAGTGGTTTTCAATTCTCTATAAACTCCAATAAAATCTCCCTCATACCCCCACCACACCCCACTCCCACCCCTACCCCCGTTCCCTTAACAATGATGTAATGTTTGCGTATTTTCCACGTGCTCGGCGTTCCATTACAGTAGATTTCAACCTGATACTATATCAAACTATGGCGGCAGGGCTCTTTTATTCCTGGGAGGCATTCTGAGCGCCGATGTGACAGGTGGTTCGGGTGTTTTGGCTGCGAGTCTGATAAAGAACATAATTCAAGTGATAACCTAACTAGAGACTATTGCGTAATTTTCCTTGTCATTTTGGATAGTATCAATGGCTGATGTTTAGCTTTAGTTATTGTATTTGTTGTTGGTTTTGTGTGGTAATTGTACCATGCAGGGGAGAAATTTGACGAATATGTGACATGTTTCATTTTATACGACTTCCGTTTCTCTCAGTAGATAGGTGCTATGTACCAATGCTATTAATTCTTTCGTATGCAGGATATCCACATGCTTTTACATTTTTCCACATTGTACGGATATTTCCTCCTAATTGTGAATTTGCAGAGAGACAGGCCAAAGTCAAGCTCGAAACTACTTCCTTCAGCTCACAATTTATTTCGAAATTCTTTATATATCGTTTATTTATTTTCTTCAAAATGTATATGGTTATTGTAAACAAAGCAAGCTGTAGGGAAACAAAAAATCGGAACATATTGTATACATGATAAGCACAGCGAACTTTTGTGCTATTTCTACCTATCTCCTTATTTATTTCATGTAAAATAGGATTATCTTTCACAATATACAATAAACTTTATTTGATGCCGGTAGTCTGGGTAACATAAAAAAAATTATACCAGCTCTTTGGCGAACACAACTTTCAAAACAACGAACAAGGGTATGAATATTTTGTAAAATCTGTGGAGTCACCCTGCCTATACTTTTCATATAGTCACCCTGCCTATACTTTTCATATAAGTAGCTGTGTAGTCACCCTGTCTATACTTTTCATATAAGTCGCTGTGTAGTCACCCTGCCTATACTGTTCATATAAGTAGCTGTGTAGTCACCCTGCCTATACTTTTCATATAGTCACCCTGCCTATACTTTTCATATAAGTAGCTGTGTAGTAACCCTGTCTATACTTTTCATATAAGTAGCCGTGTAGTCACCCTGCCTATACTTTTCATATAAGTAGCTGTGTAGTCACCCTGCCTATACTGTTCATATAGTCACCCTGCCTATACTTTTCATATAAGTAGCTGTGTAGTAACCCTGTCTATACTTTTCATACAGTCACCCTGCCTATACTTTTCATATAAGTAGCTGTGTAGTAACCCTGTCTATACTTTTCATACAGTCACCCTGCCTATACTTTTCATATAAGTAGCTGTGTAGTCACCCTGTCTATACTTTTCATATAAGTCGCTGTGTAATCACCCTGCCTTCACTTTTCATACAAGTAGCTGTGTAGTCACTCTGCCTATACTTTTCATATAAATTACTGAAAATATATATCAAATTGATTTCATAAGTAAACATTAAATTATCTTATTGATAAGGTCTGGTAATAAGTCAAGGTATTTTTCTAGTGTCACTTTATTTTCATGTTTATATTGACATTATTCTGATAATTACCAGACTGAAGAACTCAACATGACTCTTTATTAGCCACAAATATATAATTGCTGGCTTTATTGTTGACAGTAAATGAAAGCTTTTTTTAAGTGACATGAACATTATTTTATTACAATAAAATACAAGACATCTAAATGGGGTATTCCTTTTCATCATGCATCAATTGCCCGTGTCCTTAAAAATTATGGAAAACTGTGTTGCCCCACGGCGAGTTAATTAAGTTACACTTGAATACAACAGCAAAGCATTTATATTGGGTGATAGTGCATAATCTGTATTAACGAGTAATGGTTACGTGTCAATATTTATATACCTCTTTTAAACAGTGCTTACTCTGTTCTGAAAGTTGTTTATCAAGGCATGCACCTTGCTCTTACCTGAGCAATATTTCGAATAAACATTGTCACCTGTATATTACCTCCGTTAGAAGCCAACAAGACCACTTTATAAAAGCGGCGGAGAGAGGATGAAAGAGGGACCTCGATATATTTTGAACTCTTCAATCAGAGTCAAAGATATGTTAATGGCATTTATTATACACCTACCAATTTTCTACCCAAGAAAGCGCCAGAATTTTACCGTCATTTCCTACAAGCAGGAAAACGATACTATCGTTTTTCAAACCCGTATCACCATACTCTCAAACGAGGCTGAGACTACTTTATCATCGAGGTTTCCTGGTGACAATAGCAGCGCCCCTAGCGATGGAATGCCAACTCTAGCAGTAATCAAAGCTCTCACAGCGACGTTAGTTAAGAAACCTTGCGTTATATGTAAAATATCTGAAAGGTCTAAACCATGTTTTTGTCACAACAACAATAAAAATGCATTTTCCCTTTATTTTGAAGTAGTAAAAAAATGTTCGTCTGAAACAAGATCATATTCGGAAATCGCGTACCAAAACATTACAGTTGTACAGTTCAACCCATTTACGGAAATTCATAAATGGTAACGTTAGTGAGTTTCACGCATAATGGGTGAATTTTAAATTATAAATGAGTAATATTCTTTGCAACAAATCTGTACCATCAAGTTCCAACAATTTCTCCAATCCTGTTGTAAATAACTGTCAAAATAATGTTGTCATTCCCGTGTCAAGTTCCCATCGGAGCCTTTCACAATGTCTCGCCCGAAACAGTTCAACCGCATTCCACCTGGTCTCTGAAAGAAACTTCCAGTCATTCAGCTGGTGAAACCTTCCTTGATGCAAAATTTCAGAACTGCACAATAACTGTAGATCACATATATGAGTAGTCTGCCCTCAAGCGTCGAAGATTTCGTATTATTGACAGTGATGGTAGTCAAACTGAGCGAGCGTTGTTTCACAAACTTCATTCATAAATGATGAAACTAATATTCATCCGCATGTCAGCCTTTCAAAAAGTAATTCGGTTTATGCTTTAAGATGAAGTTCGTATAATATAGGTTGAAATGTTTAGCAATTTCTTGTGTTTTTCAACTACATATAGTGATTTTATTAAATTATCTGAAAATTAAAAGGTATATAACAAAAATATAATTATCACAGTAATGCGATTTTGATTGCTAGATCACGTCTCGTTGTCAGCATAAAAATCTGGATCATGACTCGACGCTTCGCGTCTCGTAATGATCCGGATTTTCTAATGCTGGCAACTTGTCGTGATCTAGCAATCAAGATCACGTTACATTGATAATACTATATATTTATCATCCCATTTATATTTATAGCTGTCATATAAATGATACATATTATAATCGATTCCTTGCAGCAGACTTCATCTATTATATCGGACTTTAAAGCCGCCAAATTGTGTGGGTTTTCTTTAAATTAGGTGGTCGGTGTGTCAGTCAACCCGTCAGTAAAAAAAAAAAAAAAAAGTTGCTTATTTATTTAGTAATTTTAACTAATTGGTTAACTAATGATTTCATTACTTTCTCCGCTTTCTGATATTTCCTTCAGTTTTTGAAAAATAATTGCCAGCAAAGTTCATTGAATGTTAAGGATATAAAATGAAAGAGGCAATATTATTATCAGAAACATATGAAAATGTTTGAACGCTTTCTGACCTTGAAGCCCAATACTCATCAATTATTTCGATTTTGTAGCATACGCCTCTTTCAATGAAGCTGAAGGCAACGAATCTAACAATATTGCACGAGGCCTGATATGGTGCTGCGTTTCAGTCGATTAGCGAAAGTTGTAAAAATATCTGAAAAATTCGAATCAACAAACTGGAAACATAATTATGTTCAATAGCGTACGAAAGTCTGTCAAAGTGTCAATTTATAGCAAATGCCAGAATTCAACTTTTTAAATTCTATTTTGTCCGAGGACATTCAAGGGAATCCAAATTAGCTTTTTCTGGCGATAACATTCGGTTGACACGAAGGGTGTTGCCCATAATTGGTCAATTCATACATTTCATTTTAATTTAGCAGATAAAAAAGCTACTTTGAATAATGTTATATGTTTTCATTAAAAACAAAATCGCTACTAATTGTGTCCTGTTCAAATCTGCTAATGGCGCACACATACCTCTAAATTTACCAAAATTAAATTACTTAGCAACAATATATCAATGAATAAATGCAACATCATTCACTTTGAGATAACTGTTACGAATTATTTCTTCCAGTGTAAAATATATTTAAAGATGGCTAATCCAAATGTTTTAAGCATCACTTAATTGTGTCCACTTGTTGCTCGGATAAAGTGAAATGCCTCTTTGTACTCTACGTGTTAACGATTCAGGTATAAAGACTGTTTTGTAAAACTTTTCTAAGGACGGAAAGCACTTGTTTTCCCATGCCTCTTGTTGAAATCTAATTATTTCAATGTAAAGGTCCTCATGACCCAACCAAACTACAAAATCTGTCCATTAAAGAACAGTTACAGACATCTGACCTTGCACTTGAAAGAAATAGTCATATTTCCTATTTAACCGAATTGTTCCATCATTACGTTTATCCAAACAAAATGGCTTTTTGGCACAGGTTTCTTCAATAGACATTCCTGCTCTAGAAATGGGACACTTGACTTCCAAGCACCGATAACTATTTACCATTAATAACAAATACTTTTCCATCTACACGTTCTCCAAAGCCAGGCTTGACTTGACAAAGTAATATGCCCATTCTCTCGACCTCAACTGGTGTACCATTTTCAGTTTTCTTCTTTGTATATGCTCTTATCGCGTTGACTTCATTGTAATGACCATATGTAAATGTTTCCGAATTAAAAGTTGAATATAAAATGCTTTTCACAACACTCTTTGGGTTTTTGCACTTTATTGTCTTTCCAAAAGTTTAAGCTGTTAGTTTAACATCATGAAGTATATTCCATAATGTGCTGTTTGATTGATCCTTGGTAGCTAGCTCTATATGTTTAATAACATTTGGTTCAATTTTGTCACGATGTAATTTTCAACAGCTTTTACCATTTCATCACTTTCAATATCGACCTCATCGGATACAACATTAAAATGTTTGCCCAAAAATGCAATAAGATCTGATTCAAGAGATGCACCTTTACTTATATAATTTTGATTTTCAACACACACTGTAGATATTACATCAGTATTTTCCCCAACAACTCACGAGATGTGCTTGTTCAATTTCATCAGGGCCACTATGAAATAAGAAGAACCCGGAAGATGGAAGGCATTCCCCCAAATCTGAATATAAATTACGGAGAGAATGAATGTCTACAAATCGATCCTGATGTGCTCTAGGGTCATAAGTTGTTACCGTCACTGTTTTAGCACTGCTTTTGCCATGATGATTCTTTTTCATTTTTAGATCAGGAATGGCGCTTGCTGACACGTTTAATTTACGTTGAACTATCCATGTATTTAATTTTGATGTGCATGATTCCTGTCTAAGTCTTGTTTGGTTGAAATCCTCAACACAGAAAAGTAGCCCGACCACGCGGTTACACTTTCCCTCTCCTTTTGGTCCAGTACTGTAAACATACATCATAGAGGTTTCCAATTCTAAGACATTATAATTTATTTATCAAGCAATATACATTGTAGCAAGGTGTCGAAATTGAGGCTTTCTAAAAGAAAGAAAGGCGGGAGGGGGACAGTGGCGACGCGACCGGAATGGGGGTCGGCAGAGGGCAATTGCCCCCGGGCCATGGGCGAGGGGGGGGGGGGCGCCGTCGGGATCCTTTTTTTTTCTTTTTTTTTTTACCTGTAACCGGGGCGTAGATGGCGGGGGGTAGAGTTTGGGAGCTGACATAAAAATTGTTATCTGTGGCAAAGTATGGGCACCACTAACGAACATTGCCCCTGGCGCCTCGAACCCTCGCGCCGACGGGGGGGGGGGGGGGATATGACAAGCATAAATAAACTTCACAAGTACATGTATATGATTACATTGTTACGTTCAACATTGGGACAATGAATTCTTTTACACTATAGCTTGTTGCGTTAACATGATATTTGAAATTAAGATATAAATTTATGATGCATAGATTTATTCACAAATAAAAGTCAAAATACAATGGGGGTGGGGTCATCTTGGCAAGCACCAAAACAACTTACTGTTATATGAATATATTACACAATTTGACCGTTTAACAAGTTCTATGTAGTATATTCACATGGAATAAAAGGAAGTTTTGTGTTACTTAACTGGATATTTGAAATAAAAAGCAACATGTTTATGTTGTTTTGTTTATATGTACAAATAAGTTCAGAATATAATATTATGTTAGAACAGATCGTGAAATGTTGAATCATTTCGCAGCTGAATGTCAACATCACACTTACAATCTTTCTTCAACTGAAGAACGTCCTTTTTCCTACAAATTAAAGCGTAGATACTTGACACAAGCGTGGCCTTATGTCCGCTGACACTCTCATTGTTCAGACTTAAGATTTCTTTTGATTATTTGACGGTTAAACACTGTAAATCTTCTAGGCTATAAAAAGATATACTTTTCACGTTCAAGCATTCTGATCGTTTGTAAATCTTCCAGCAGTGAGCGCCCCGTTTTAGAATTTCGAGATTTTGCGAGATAACGCGAGATCATTTTTTTCAGGTATTGTGAAACTGGTCTGTTGTCAGAAAACGTTTCCAAATATGACCGGACTTGAGTTAATCGACCTTGGAAGATGCACAGTCACGAAAAACAATGGTCGTCAGTGTTGATGCTTAATGCATAGAAATGAAAGAAATAACAGATTTTCAGGGGTTTTAGTTGACCTTTATACATTCTCTTTATCCATCAGGTACATTCCCAACTACTTGTAAAATCTATCTACTATTGGGGTCACTGAAGGACTCACAGTACTAATTCAGTTCCAATAGTAAACCTATGGAAACACCATGATATTAAGATTTCAGTAACTTTAAATTTCTGAATGCTCATGATCAAAACTATATTTTTCACAACAAACGCATCCATGATGCAAGCTTCTATGTAGTAAAACCCATCTGAGCCGCGGCATTTTGTGGATCTAGATGTGTTTGAAACATGTGTTTCCAATTCCGCATCTAAAGAATCAGGTGCTAATTTCAGTGATGGGTTTACCAAAGTCAAGTCTGTAAAAGGACTGAAATTCCATCAATAAAACATTGCCTCTGTTTTACTCAGTGATAAATATAATAAGCTCTCAACAGATTCTTTCTACTAAAATGTTACTTTTCATTATCAACCAATCACGGCCAGCCAAAAACATATATACTTTATTTTACCTTCACCTATTTCCAGACTGATTACATATAATTAGTAAACCTAGTCTTGAAACTACTCATTATACCAAGACTGTGATGAAGTACTCTAAGATCAGTATGCGGTGGACCTGTGTGTCATTTTGATGTCTACCTAATAATCGTATCGTACCTATATATATTGTATTCTCTTATAAAAAAAAGTTTAATATTGAATAGAAAGACGAACTGAACAGCAAAAAAAAAAAACAAAAAAAAAAAACAAAACAAGACACTGCCTGCTTTTGGCAAGGTCCACAGTATTTTAAATAACCCGATATCTGCATCGTAATTAAGGAAATGTTTTGAGTTCATGAGTTCATTTGCCAAGTTTACTCATTTGAAAAATATGAAATATTTTGATTTATGGAAAAATACTTGTCACCGGCATTTTTGATTTAAATCAGAAATAAACTCTAGTACGCTCTATTCAAACCAGACATATTGTCAATAAAATCCCACGAGAGTATGCCAGAAGCGCTAAATCATACGACCGGATATTACGTAAGCCACAAAAGCCACAATCTAAAAATTGTATCCTACTGCAGAGGAAACACAACTTGAATAAGAAACTCAGAAACTCATCAAGCGAAAGTTAGTCTTGGAAAGAGCTTACTCTATCCAACTGATTTGGACTCTGATAATTAATTTTAAAAAAAACAAGAGGTATTTGTATTGTTGGCCCTAGGAACACCCAAACTATTACTTACAATACTGACATTATGTCCTCCGTGACCTACAGAGAGGTGGGGTATATATGAATATGTGCACCGACGATGTCATATTTTCGGGTGGGGATGAGGCGGCTGGAATAGATTATTGTTCTCAGTACAAACATATTTTTATGTTTTCTTTCTTATTTTTTTTTTTTTTTTTTTTTTTTACAAGATAACAATGAACATATGGATAGAGAAGGAGAGGAAAACTATGTTTTCCAGCAAAGGACGACAAAAAAATCACTGATCCACCTATCTCAAAGATTAAACAGTCGATGCCTTAAGACTATTCTACTTTTATGTTAAATCGATCTACCTTCCGAAATTATGAACTACCGGTAGTCCCATTGATTCCAATAGTTGAAGCGAATCAATCAGGAAGCTGCACGGTAAGAACTTATCACGATCCTTAGAAATATTTATAATTATGAATACATGTAATGCTAAAAAGAAACGAATTCTCAAGCTTAATTATTGTTTATTATTCTGGTGTTGCTGCCGTTGCTGATGATAATGATGGTGATTTTCAGCTTGTGTTATTAATTTACGTCGTATGGCTTCTATAAGTTGTTAGATAATTCGAAGAACATATGTTTCATATCTGAGAGGAAAGATATCTCTTTTAGTTAGGAAAAATACTTTTCCCGAAAAAATTAACAGTTAAAAAGAAAGCATAAACAATATGCCAAAACACCAGGTATCAAATCTTTTTATTCGACGCTTCTTACAAGTCTATTTTTCCTCGAGAAATTCTGTGAACTTTAAACCAGTAATGGAAATATATATGAATCTATCTTAGACAGCTGTACATTTCTATGGGATTCGTGTACGTGCATCAAAACTCCATTAAAAAGTTTATTTTATGAATGGATAACGATGTCTAACTGTACAATCAAGCGTATGATTAAGAGTGGAAATCAGGAATAATCGATTCACAACGGAAAACGGAAATTGTATTGATCAAGGCTTCATTTTCCTTTTTTTTCTTCTTTTCTTTTTTTACATGGCCTTTACAGATCTAACATATTTCTTGCAACTAATGTATCAATCTGTCACTTAAAATCCCACACTGAAAATTTAAAAAATAAAATCTTATTATCGTATCGCATGCCAAGGATTCAGGAGAGTGTCACACACACACACACAAATGATGTCTCCGTAACCTCCGGGACAAATAGCCATATTGCGTGCTAAATGTTCAGCACCCTGGTTAACAATAAGTGTACGGAATTAAATAAATCTGAATCAAGCAGACTACAAAAGGTGTTTGTTTTAAACGACTTCAACGATTAATTAACTAAGAGTTTTGGTCAAGAAGTTCCATAACAAACGTTCTAATGAAAAGTTACTTAACTGTTTACAATTATTTGAGTAATCTTTCTCAAAATAATTTCGTTCGATTTTTTGCACTTCTTCAACCCTGTGACCCATGTCCTGAACACGTGTTGCAGCTCGTCATGTGACAGCATTCGTAGCGATCCGGTGATTGTCTACATCAGTTCTCTGCCTTTGAAATAGTTTCTCAGTAACGAATCTTTCAGTTTTGAAATAAGCCAGAAGTAACAAGGAACTAAATCTGTGATGTATTGTGGGTGATTTAGGGTTTCAAATCCAAGTTTTTAAGGTCTGCGTTACAAACTTGTATGTATGTGCGATAGCTTTATCTTCGTGCACAATGAATCCACCTATCAGTAGGTCCGGCGCATTTTGCGAATAGCCTCACGAAAATTATACCTGATTACTGTGGCACAGTACTGTTCATTCACTGTGGTGTAATCTGGTACCATATGGTTCAAAATTATTGAAGAACATAATGAATATAATCGTCCCAGCAGATTAGGAAATACATGCTTATATTGGCGATGGCGAACTTGTGTGCTTCCATACATTGCGTTGTCTCTTAGGTTCAAAGTAGTGTATCCAAGTTTTATCACATATAATGATCTTATTTAAGAAATTAGCGCCTTCTACTTTGTACCTGTATAATAACTTCCTGCAGATCTTTACCCTAAAATCCATTTGTTGTTTATCAAACAATCTGGGCACTCAACGGACACAAACCCTGTGCATTCCTAATTCCTTAGTCAGAATTTCCTCTGCACTTCGGTATTAAATATTAAAATTGTCTGCTATCTATAGGACAGTAACAAGTCTGTCTTTCTTCACATATAGACCTTTCCAGTGAACAGTTCTTCCATATTTACCTCCCCCTTCCCGCTGTGCGTCAGTAAACGCGTCCGACATTAAGGTAATGATTACAGGTACTGATTTTACATGTGCCTGACACGAGAAAGACTGAATAAAACAGGATATGCCGCAAACACTTCCATATTTCATTATTGCTATAAATCAACTTTATTTCCGCATAAATCTTCGAAAGTGTACTCACAATTACGACATAAAACAGCTACATCAGAATGTAAGTAAACCAAAAAAATACACATTATTCCGAACACTTGTGTTCACAAAATTAAGGTGCTTATTTATGAAAAATTATCGCGCAGGAAAAATGAGCAATTGCTGTCCATTTTGTTTGCATGGAGCAAGAAGTTTAATTTAAAAGAAGTTGCCAAATTTTAACTTACAGAGGAATTCTGAAGTTTGACAAATTATCTGTAACAGAAAAAGAGACCAAAATGCCGAAGTAATTGGAAAATCACCCATTTGATACATTTATTGTTTCATTGTTTACCTATTTGATATGTAATCACAAACTTGAAGAATATATACCTTTACCCACCTTTTGTTATATCATCTTTAACAGCCTCCCTACCATCGCAAAAATATTTGATCTATGATCTACTGATTCCAGATTTAGCAAGCGCTTTAGGTACATAAACAGCATCCAAGTCAGCGTTTACCTGTGTAAAGGATTTCCCTAATTTTGTATAACATTTGCAATCACTCTCTGTTCGAAAACGGACTCATCTGCCATTTTGAAAAATATGACGCCACTAAACATATAACGTCATCAACTTAAAAATGACATCACGTCTTATATTGGGATATTTTTAATTATCGACGAGCGAATTTTATGATGTTGTGTTGCTTTGTTCAGAAAAATATTGCATTTGTTCTAGAACTCTTCCATCAACTCTCGTATATTCGTTCATAGGATCCTGCGGACACTTCAGTCAACAAAGAGCTGGCTCACTTTCAAAGTTTAAAGGGAATTCAAGCCATATAGATGCCAGATTGCTTTCTATAACGACACAGACCTTTAGACAGACAGGAAAATGGACAAAATAAATAAATTAATGTATCTACGTATAGGTGGAACTTTTGCACAAATAAAAGAACAAAAAGGATAACGCTAAATTTTATCTTAAAAGTAAGTTTTAGTACCAAGTCCCAATGTGAGTTGCAATTTCTAATTATCCTTATTTATATGAATAATTTTTTCAATTCTTAGTCTAGGTCTACACGTTACTAATAACAGTGTCAATTAGTCATGGCGTTTAGTAACTCATTTATTGAATCAGATCACATAACTAATAAACAGCAAGTAATGAAGTAAACTCATATGGAGCCAAAAAGTGAGATATTCATTATGTGAATATATATGTGTTGTACTGTTTCAAGGAATACAACTTTAATAACAAAACTTCAGAATTGCTGCTTTAAAACTTTGATGATTCTTCGGTGTGACGCCGAGTTAGCACTCTGAATCTTGCCATTACCAACAACATGACCCAAACATAGGACTTCCAACTGTCCCAAACTGTACATATTAGGTCGACATGCAAGACTACAGTCTCTGGGCCTTTGAAATGCAGCACGTAATCTTTGCAGATGATATTTCCAGGTGTTTGGAAAAATGATGATGTCATCAAAGTAGGATAAGACGTCAACACTGCATCCATCAAATAAGAAAATGTTGCAAGTGTCGTATTCATCCCAAACGGCATGGCAGCGAATTCAAATAGTCCATAAGGAGTAATAAAAGCCGACGTCTTTCTTGTGTCCTAAGCCAGCGGAATTTGCAAGTGCCTTTTTGTTAACTAAATCAGTGCAAGAACGACAAGATCTACTTGCCGGTATATACTTTTGGAAATATGTTAACAGATTCCAGGCTATTCGATGCCATCATTCGTGCACACCTAGTAGATACAGCAACAAAAGTCCAAATTGGAAATTCGGAACGCTGTACCAGCTCTTCAATTTCCACGAATATATTTCAAAGAACCATCACAATGTTTATAAATCGCCACCATGGTATAAACAATCCCCGTACAGGCTAAATATTACACAAGGATTCGAGTTTCAGCTCTCACAAGAATACCTTCCAATGTCCAGTTTAGTAATGGAATATAATCCAATTAACACTACTCACGAATTATTGCAACTGGATCCCACCGGTGCCGAAAGAATTTGTTACACTATTTCAAGGAATAAAACTTTAATAACACAACTTCAAAATTGTTGCCTTAAAATTTTAATGATTCCTCAATGTAACACCGAGTCAGCCCTTTAAGAGTTAAAAACTTTAGCTGCCTAACTTAGAACAAGCTAAATGATTTATATAATTAATTGTTTCCACTTTCTCCATTACTGGACCTAAGATGTCAATACCGTACAACTCATAAGAATAACACTACCATAACTGCAAACTTAATACCCTTGTGTAGTCTATGCAATGGTTAGTTTGCAAACTTGATACTCTTGGCGGTTTTTATAAAAGAGATAGTGTAAGACATTAACAAGATATTGTACATTATTTCATCATATATATGAAATAGACCTTTAGTCTAAATGCAGAATCGGGCTATATTTGCAAATATGTAGAACTACAATTTATTATTCATTTATTTGTTTCCCGAAGTAACGGCAGATGTATCGAATCGAATATAATGATTTTGACCAGAGTTACGATGCTTTATCGATGGAATCTTAGGAGACCAGAACAGCATCAAACAAACTCTCAATATCAACACAGCCTGGATTTTTAATTTAAGGCATATGATACAGTGAGAAACATCTTACAACAATTTATAGTTAATACCCTACGCAACAGGAAGAGGAGGGGAAACTCATTTTGAAACATATCTGAGGGTAGTCCCCTTGTGATCTTGGACGTAGACTCCGCTCCAGATGGATTTTAACATCAATTTTAAGAAAAAGCGTTTGAAAATTGAATACCTCTCGTCCAAAAACATTACAAGTAATGAGTCACAAATATGAATTGAAATATTGTTTTATATTCATACATATAATCTTGTTATATTAATCATATTTTACGTGAAAGACATAATTTTCCTGGAATTCACCTTTTATTTTGAGAGTTTGAACCCGTGCCATACACGAAAAGGAGTCCATATATGGAATGCTGGTTGAAAAATATAACCCAGTTTCACAAAGGTCTTGAAACTTAAACCCCGGTTCACAAAACATAAAAACCAAACACCTATTTTGTAAGTCGAACATCCCCCTCCAATTTTGACCTGAAATAAAGAGCAATATTGAACGTTACTCGAGATTATCTCGTGTTTTCGTAAAACAAAAGTATCAGAGAACCCGATAATATATATATATATATATATATATATATATATATATATATATATATAAATATATATATATATATATATATATATATATATATATATATATATATATATCCGTATTGTGCTCACTAATTGGATTATACAAATCTCTTGTGACAGACACTTTTACAATAACCATTTGAGTATAATATTCACTTAAGTTTCCTTCATTTTCATTTATTTATGTGTAAAGAAATATTCGTTCTACTAGTAGTGGTTATAACTTTATAACTGCATCACGCTTAGATTGTCTTAAATCAGAAATTATGTAAAACTGGTACAAATCAATGTCTTTGGAGGAAAGATAATACTATATGATATTTGTTTTTTTCCAAAGTTGTCGCCATACCCAGTTTCTGTCAATGACACGACAGGAGTTAGCTGTATATTGAAACAGCACGTTATCAGATTCCACCTTACCGACTTCAACACGTCTCGTTTCTAATAAACTACCGTATTTATTAAATATTGAAAGGAGCGAGTTTCACCTAATCCCTGCGTAAATCCCTAAATGGAAAGGTAATGTTAGGTAATGCTGAGAGTGACCTGAAAGATTCTGTATGACATTTATGCTGGATAATTTTGAACGGAACACAATTTTCAAGAAAGTGATTTCACTTAGTTTAAAAGCTTCAACTCAAACGTCTATCAGTTTATGTCAAATGGGTTTGTAAGTAGCTGAAAATCTATTTTAGGTGCGTTACATTTTGCCTATTTATTCTTTTTATCGTAAGCACATATTTTTTTCGATCCATACAATAACGTTGTTTGCAATAAAATGTTTATCACTACACTTAAAAAGCAACGATAAAGTATGTCGCCATATATACAGAAATGTAGATTTATCAATCGTCAGATCCTGAAATAATAAGTACATAACTGTTGAAAAGGATCGGCTCCTCAAGACTGTTACATAATTGTTCTAATCCCACAAATTTAGTCTAAAAGATGCATTATTATACAATTTCATATTTGGTAGATAGTTGTTGGACAATGTTTATAGTATTATGCAAACGAGGGCACTAACTGGCGACCCATTTATTGATAATCTTAATTGAAAAAAACTCGACTTTAGCTATCACAAGCATCTACGGCACGTCAAGTATCAACTTATAATGTGTCATAAGAGCTATCTGTTACCCAAGACAGCGTAATAATACAGCCAACACAAGCTGAATTACTAGCGTGTTTAGTTTGAGTTGATTCAAGAGAGGAGATATAACAATATTTTTTTTATCCAATTTAGGTTCATTATTTGTCAAATAGATCTAGTTTCTTATCTAAAAAATATTTTAGGTTTACGATATAAATTAGGACATACTTTGGTCATACGTAAACATGGTCGAACCAACATTTGGAAAATAATAAAATACTAGAGTAATACAGATTTAATCATATATAACTACAGTACTAATATCTAAATTCCGTTACTCATGATTAATCCTTGACACAAATTGTGTAGGTGAAACCTTTGGGTCAAAGACTAGAGAAAATAAACTATTTGTAAGAGACTTAATACCTTCCCAAGGTGACAAAGAGTCACCTCATGCACAATAGATCAAAGAGTCGCATTTGAAATATTCTGGTGATAATTTTGATATTATAATCTCGACATGATTAATTCATACCTAAAATTCTTAATTAACTAAACTTTGTTTATCAATTTATTAGGGCTGTGATATAGTATGATTAGTGATTTTCTGACAAAAAAGAAAGAAAAAAAAATAACATTTGTTACTAACCTCCAATGGAAAAAATCGTTGCTGATTAGTTGTTTTAAAAGCTCTACATATAAATCGGAATAGATCAATGAACATCACGTAAAAAAACGGTGGTTTTTTTAATTAAAAAAAATTAAAACAATAAACGGTAATATAACTTTGAAACACAACAATAATTTATATAAAGCAATATACGTACTTTACATATATGTATATATATATACATACATATACATAGATACATACATAGATACATACATAGATACATACATAGATACATACATACATACATACATACATACATACATACATACATACATACATACATACATACATACATACATACATACATACATACATTCATACATACATAAACACACTGGGGTAACAATTTGCTATATTACTGCATTCATTGGTGCGAATGGAGTGAAACACAAACTTCATACCTAACGCATTTATTGAAAGAAATAAAAAATGTCAACATATGAGTGGACCAAGATTGTATGGAGGAAGATGTAAGAGCTAAGCGGAACATGAAATTAATCTTCATTGTGTCAACGAATCATTTAGAAGAGAAGAATGTTTTCATAATTGGTTTGAAGCGCAGAGATGGAGGCAATTACTCTGGATATAAAATAAAAACTGGTGGTAGTACAAAAAAAAACTTACGATTAAATACACATTTTTGTAGGGATCAAACTTTTGCTGTTCTTCGTTAGATAATAATAAAATGGCAGCAGCAGGAGTAATTATAGAAATGGCAATATCTAACGGTCTAACATTTACAGGAAGCACGTATCTTTTCAAAGTATTGAATTCTAATAGTTCGATTGAAGACAGAATTATACATGACACAAATGTGGAAGAATTACCGAGAAAAACTGCAGAGGAAACGCAAAAGACACCAAAGACACTTTCACACATCCTTGAAAGGTCCAGAAATTTTGTTATTCGTTTATGGTAATCCAAACATGGTTATTTCTTGATAATCACTAATGTCTTAGAACTTGTAAATCAGTACCAGTCAACATGGATACACGGTGAATCAGTACCAGTCAACATGGATACACGGTGAATCAGTACCAGTCAACATGGATACACGGTGAATCAGTACCCGTCAACATGGAGATACAGGGTGAATAAGAGTACCAGTCAAGAGTAGTTTCACTCTTTATTCGTATTTATTTTATTTTTGTTATTTTATTGTAATATAATTCTCATATCACCCACTTGCTCAGCACTATAACTAAATCCACCGTAAACTGGTTTGGTTAATTTGATTTTCTTATTTTTTCAAAGTGACTAAATCGTCAGTAATTGTTCGTTTGGCAAGCGATAGATATTTCTGACATTTGAAACATTTATTTTTATTTGTATATATTTTTACTGTTGCTTTTTCCCTGAGAGTTTCCATATGTTTACAAAGCGAACTGTTATTCGATAGTTTGAAGAAGCTTTAATCAAAATCCTGTGTTGCTTTTTGTCTCAAATCTATAATCAGTTCAACGTAGGGTTTAAGCCAATGTTATCGTTCATTCATACCTAGCTGTACACAAAGCTATATGTTTCTGTAGCGAATGGTATAATTCTCTTTGCTGTAACCTTGTAATCATTTATCATCTTCTTCTGTAACTCTGATAAATAATTTTAAATTTCTCTAGGGTTAACCTAATGGAATCTCCAAATTCACTTCTAAAATGCAACTAGTATCATAGTCAGCTGGTATTTTCAAAAAACCTTTCTTCTACGAATAATGACATGTGTTCCTCAGTTGCCGATGTAATTTTTGTTGTTGTTGTTGTTGTTGCGGGTATGTATTGTCTCATGGCCCACGTAAAGAGGTTGTGAGAATCAAGGTAAATAATGAATGACCACGACCTTAACCTTTCTTATTCGCCATCATTTATTTTAAAATACTACTGTATTTGTTGGCATTATGATTTAGTTCAGCGTACTATTGTTGTAGAATTCCTCTCTGAATCATCAGAAACATGTCATAGTCTCTTCAAAGTTCAAGTTCTACACCTTAGCATCATGTGCGAAATCCAGAATATTGTAATAATGTGAATGGTCTGGATCTTAATTTTTCACGCATACATTCATAAATTTCGAAATTCCTCAAAAATGTCACATTGCATAAATGTATCTTTCTTTACGTAATAGTCATGTAAGTTCCACAATGTTCAAGGCTATCCATGCATTAGTACAGATAAATATCTTTCCTGAAATATTTAGGTGTCAGGTCTATAAAATGTTTAAATAGACCTGTAAATGATTCATCATTTAAATTTTAGGCAGATATTCTATAGACTGTCCCATGAATCTACAGATCTCTACAAACCTAATTGTCATTTTAACTGTTATTTATTATATACTTAAGTGCGAAATGAAGAAACTTATTGCGGAAATAATTTTAATATATTTTGCATTCTTATATTTACACATTTGAAAAATATATCCTTATATTTTCACATTTGCAAATATAAGATTTCCCATTATGCCATGCGATGCTTGATTATGTGTGCCTACAAATGTTATACCAGAAGCAACTAAAACGAGAATTTTGTGAGCTAGAACAAATAAATGGAAACTGCACTACATTTCAGACATGGAAATTAATTGTTGCTGAAGAAATCTGACTCGACGCCGTTCGCGTTTCTCTGAGGTTATTTCCCCTTACTACCTCGACAACAACGATAAACCCGCTGTGATGCATTGCTGAATCGGACTTCCTTTATTTTCAGATAGGGTCAAATAATTTACATAATGTCAAAAATGCAATTTGCTGCAACAGATTAGGTCAACCCAATCCTACCGATCTCTTAAGTCACTGATATTTATATGATCAGCCTATGAAAGTCAGGTGAATTTACGAAAAGGGGGGTGCGGTGTTGTGCTGAAGAGTGTTTAATCTTCTAAGCTTCGATTCTGGAGCAAGTCTGGTATAAACAGAAAATTTTCTTTTCCTAAGTAAATACCGGATGAATTTCATCTTGTGGTACCAAAAACGATATATTTTAACTCGTGATTCGCCACTCGTTAAAATATATCGTTTTTATTTTTCTGAATCTCTCGATGAAATATATCTGTTATTACCGTAGGAAAAGAAAATATCCTCAATGTATTTTCATTATTTCCTGAACTTATCAACTATGAATTCCTAGCTAATGAAAGATATTGTTCGTCGTTGTATGGTATGGGCTTTTCCTGTAAATTTGAATTCTTTTAACCAATGTTTTAACAAACACATGACCGTCATAACTAGACAAATTATGAATGAATAATATGTACTTTTTTATAATATTATTTTTTCTTTGATAATTAAGATTGCATCTGTTATATATGCCTAATAAATTGTCATGTTATGTTACTTTCTTTTCAGTTATTAAACCATCACAGATATAATATATGTATGTCAAATTAAAATGGTGTTCGTCTTCTTGTGAGAAAACAGTAGATTTTACATTTTTCTGTATTAATTCTTAGGACACTACTTTTGCAATCTGACCGAATACATCGTAAAATATTGAATGCAATATGTTCCCCTGTAAACTGTTGTTTAACATCTCTTGCAGATTGATTTAACATGGAAACAGAACTCTGATAGAATGTGTATGGTTGTTGTTGTTGTTGTTTGTTTTTGTTTTTGTTGTTGTTTTTTGGGGAGGCGCTAATTTAATACATTAGGTTGTGATTATATTTCGCTTTTCACAGGTGCACGATGATTCTTTCAAAATCACAATTAATAGAAATGTTAATTTGTGTTAATAATTTCTAAATTTTACAACCGAGCCATCTTTATGCACTATATCAATAGAGTTATCCAGATTGTATCATAATCTTTTGTTTTAAAGTAATATCTCTGCTGTATTAAAGACAAACATTTTTCAAACTTGTGTTTCCGTCTGTGATTTCTATTGATTTGCCATGACACCAATTTTGAAAATCGTTTAATCGAACGTAATGGTCTCTGCCATCTTTACAGATATTAGAATATAATTAACATGTCAAGATGCCTTTCTATCTCTATTTTAGTCAGCTACTATGTTTGATGTAACACGGTTCATCTGTTTCATACACACTTACATGTATATTAAATTCATTTTCAAATTTCCTAATGGACTCCATTTGTTCTGGACATGTATCAAACTAATGACTGTACGTAACTTTTATGTTGATGATCTATTTGCGTGATCATTTGTGTTTAACGCTTATTCAACAGCATAAAGAAACACCCACCGACTTGATTTCTCATATTCATAAAAACTTGTTTTTTCCTTAAATCATTCATGCAAATTTATGTACGAGCTTCCTTTAAGCCGTTGATACCTATCCATGTGCAATCCTGCCAAGCAGCCATCTTTTAGTTTCGCATATTTCTTGTTCAAATATGGTATCTACTACGTAAAATAAAGGTTCAATCACAATTCTTTACATATAATGTCGGTTGTGAAACAAGGCAAATTAACGTTCCGAATTGATTATGTGGTTACAGTTTCAAAATATTAAAGGAATCAATTACGTTCGAGAGATTCATTTGGTATGAAATTTAATAACGATTGATAATGTTCACTGTTATAGAGAGTAAAATAAATATAAATGTCATGAGTATGACACTAAGATCTGTTGTAAAGAATATTCCTTAAACTGACAATTAGTATCTCGATATAAGATCACCGTGCAGGATTCTTATAACAGGTGTTGTAAAAACTTTTATAATCTTTACGAGGAACATTAAATTCTTCACGAAACTTTTCCGCTGAATAAAGCGTAACTGAAGTATGGCAAGACAAAGCAAGGGCAAATTTAGCTCTTCAAAGGAAATATATCAATGTGTGCGTGCGTGTGTGTGTGCGCGCGCGCGTGTTGGGAGGGGGGTGCCGACTGAAAGCGATTCTGTTCGACTCTGTTCTTTGTGAAATATGATAGGCTACAGTTGCTACTTTTAACATTGGCGTCTCCTTTCAAACCATTAAGGATCCGAATAACAGTGAGAATAAACTAAAATGATCAATAAATTAATATAATACAATCTAAACTGTTGTCTTTCAAATACGTTGATATCGATCATCGACATATTAGTTCATAATAAATGTTACCAGTCTCGATACTTAATGCGTGTGATGAAACCATTAATTTACTTAAAGCCTTTCTGTGGCTGGCATTAGCAATTATTCTTAGATAGGAAGCGGTTTCCAAGATATCGTTTATATCGTTATACATATATGAAGTTTTCGAAGCAACTGCAGAGGTCCAATCAGAAAGAAATATGTCTTTCAGTCTTTATTTAAAGAGCGATAAAAAGGAAGATATCTGGACTGAATTAAGGTAATATCAAATTTTTCCAAAGCCTGAGATCAGTAGTAAATTACTCAAGTTAGAAACCCAGTTTTTATCATTCTTGTCTTCGCAGTCGGTCAGCATTAATTGGTATATTTCGCGAATAATACTTTTTTCTGTGTTTAGCAAATTGAACCAGTACTTAATGATGTGCACATATATGTTTACATAAAGTGGATATCGTCCAAACTCTCCATATGTAAACATATTGTTGATAGATAGTTTAACATCTAATAACCACTTGCAATATTTTCTATGTACCAGTTCTATATGTTCAGCTTTGAAGGACTATCGCTTCCTTGATTGATCAAACACACATTTTCTGGAGCTGGTTACATCGATCGGCTACATCAGTGTATCGACATATTTGTATCGATTACTGACACTAATTGCTTGCAATTACAACGTTTGAGTTGACACTCGATACAGAGACTGTTTATCAATCGAATCTGTTTAGTGAAGGGAACGAAAGGGTTTAGTTTTGATCCGGTATCATATTTTTATCTAATAAGTAATTTAAATACAAAGTTACAAAATTAAATAATTAGAAATGACTGTTCCGCAAATTTGACGCATGATAGGAGGAATGGTTCTGTTTTACTCTTTGGTCCGGAAATGATATAAACATTAGTTCTTGGTTCGGAACTTATGTAATGATTAGTTCTTGCTTCGGAACTTAGATCAACGTCAAATTACATCAATGATACTTACACATGAATAGATTGTTTTCATTTGACAAGTTTAAAATGAAAAAAAATACCTGATTGTTGGCGGTGGAGCTTTACATGGTAAATTAACAATAGCGCAAACCAGCCTGGAAAAGAACAATTAATCTGTACTTTTCATTGTCCATGGCCATGCAAGCTTATGATCGGGAAAACGTATCTTTCATCTGGAGAAGATGACTTTCCGACGTATTTAAATATTATTTCCTATCTATAACCCTTTGAACCGGGTAAGGAGGTTGTCCGATTGGTCCACGTTAACACTACGTAGACTATCTCTGCTTGAACACGTCTTGGTTCTACGTAATTTCCACTATCTCAATTTGAAGGAATGAGTTTCGCCATCAGTGGCAAATATCTTAATTAAATTGAAATATCGGCATGATGTTTAGATGAATAAACAAATTACTTTTAATAAATACATTGCATGTAATCAATACAATAGCTCTTTGGGTAGATTTAACTTACTTTTGAGATTCGATATTGTTATCTAATCTTCTGAAAAGCCCATTGTAGTACCTTTAGCGACCAGATCATTCTGTTATTCTTATCAACTGGTATTGCCAAAGACTTGAACACTGCTTGAAGGTTTGAGCAATCTGCATAACATATGTCCGCTTGGCACAGAACGAATAAATCTTATCGCTAAGTACTCAAAAGTATACAAAATACACAAGACACAGGTTCGCGAAAATCAAAATGCAAAATAAATGAAGAAAGGTTACATTTTCCAAACCTTTGCTTGCATAACACTTGTAATTCAGCTTCAAATTTTTTTGTTAGTTACTACTTGCTATTCAATTGATATTTCCTGTGTAGCAATTTATTTCACACACACACATACATACACATACACACGCACACACACACACAAACATATATATATATATATATATATATATATATATATATATATATATATATATATATATATATATATGCCCTAGCCCGTAACATTTGTTGATATTCTTAATTTAAACCCACTCGTCCTTGATCATTGTAGGCATCAACGTATCCTTACGCCATGACAAACTAGTCTGTCTTTTTTTCCCCGCCGAATTGGAACAAAACTATGTATGTATTGTTATGTGTTCGTTTTGACAAGTCAATACTGCTTGATGCAGATGATATGGGAATAATGTCTGTGACAGAATCAGTAAGTAGGTTAATTCAACTAATTTAGATAGGAGTTTCATATAACCATTGACGATGGCTTAACAGCATTTTTTGAAATATTGATTTCTTGGACATAGCGGACTATTTCCTTGGTAGAGAAAATTGCTTTCAGTAATTGAAGGACAGATTAGCAGTCATTAAGTTACATAAACTTATTGATTCCTTTTCTCTTTGATCGAAGGTAACGGGGATGGGATGGATAATCTTGGTCGTCTACACGATATTCAGTATCATATGATAAAAATAAGTTTGGTATGCCATACATAAAGCAGCATGTACTCTTTAACCTTTTCATAGAATATTGATGAACTATCTTGTAGTTGTCCCAATTGTCGTCTTCGTACTTCGTAGAAATTTTGTATAAGAAATAGTAGTGGATGTATATGTTGTCGTCCTTTTTTGTGTTAGTAATAGTAATATCTGGTTGAGTGTTGGTGGTAATAGTAATATCAGAAATCAGAAGCAATGGCTGTGGTAGTAAGACGTGTAGTAGTAGTAGTGGTAGAAGTAGTAGGAGGAATGGCGAAGGTTGAGAAGAACAAAGAGGATGAGTTTTAACATCATGTCTGAGAGAAAAGTCTATTTGAGGCCATACAATGCTAGACATAATTCAAGCTCCACAATTTCAACATGTCTATAAAGGGAACTATTCTTTCTTATCGAAAACGAGAATTTATTGCATTTAACTCTTGGGCGTTGGAGATATTTCGATTTAAATATGTCTATTATAAAAAGGTATATGTACTAAGGTTATATACGACATGAAAATCTAAAGCTGAATCCCCGTTTGTATTTTTTTTCTCTGGTGTCAACTTTTGCTAACCACGCTTTAAAGCAATCGATGTAAGAGCTATGTGGATCTGTGGTTTGATAAACAGACGGATGCTTACAGTGGTTATTAAAACATCTAGAGGTGGAAGAGGTCTCAAGCTATCTAAATACTACCGTTTACAATTAGTAGATGTAAATGCCTTGGTAAAAAGTCAGTTTCATAGAAGTGTCCTGGACGGTAACTCATACCTAACGCCGAACATTGTTAGAATGCGCTAGCAGAAATCTCAAACTGTTGAAGGAAGGAAGAAAATTGAGAGCGATTTGGAATAATTTATAGCAATTCTTAAACTTGTCTCAGCACATTCAACACATCTCGTGAGTAACAGAGTAATACAAGTATTATTACCTAGCCGTTCGGCTTCAAACATTCGGTTTCATTATGTTATATGTTGCAGGAGACTGTACATCAGCCAAGGATGGAAATATAATTGTTTTACTCATTTTTCCTGACAACACAGCTTGGACATTTTAAGTTTTGATAACAATTATGACATTAGGAAAAATGTAAGAGCATATCGTACTAAAGTTATTTGTACCTAAAAGGATGTTTTGATGAAATTGTGTCATTTTATTGCACACATCCACTCTTTTCTATTTTTGATTAGTGTACAAAACAATTGGGTTTTATTTCCCATTCCTAATAAAGTGTTTGTAAGAATAGTTTGACATTAGGATCCTATTGTGTCTACCAACTCAAAACTATTTAGTTGAGAAAAAAAATGATTTCATATCAAAGGTTTGTTTGTTAAAACAACAGCGTTTACTATTGACTTTTATTTCCCTTTTCTGAAATCCGGTATGATATGTAGCCTTAACCTTCCTCTCATGTTCAGTCGTTTGTGTGTGTGTGTGTGTGTGTGTGTATGTTGTGTGTGTGTGTGTGTGTGTGTGTGTGTGTGTACAAATTCTGCTCTCTTGTCAGGCATTAATTGTTCACTAGAAGGGATAAAATTAAATCGACTATTTACCAGATTTATTAAAACATCCATTACAAAAAATTATAGTGCGTGCGTGCATAATGCGTTCACAGGTGACGATGAAAGACATAAAGAATATTCCGTAAAAAGCTTAATGGCATTCATTCCATGGCTATTATCTGTGATTATTCAGCAAGCTCCTTGACACGATATGTAAATGAATAAAATGGAAGGAAGAGACCTAATGTATTACCTTAATCTGTCTGTTCTACCATTGATAACATTTGACACTTAATATGACATCAATTATATTCAATTAGTCAAATCAGTTTCATCACGTTCGTAAATACCGTCCAGCATATTATGTTTGGCGTTTGTGAAGTAATTTTGTGCACAGCCAGTGCCAATAGAAAAGGTTGGTTTAACGCATTCTCTCTCTCTCTCTCTCTCTCTCTCTCTCTCTCTCTCTCTCTCTCTCTCTCTCTCTCTCTCTCTCTGAATATATACATACACACACAAACATATATACATATATATATATATATATATATATATATATATCTTTCGCAAATCCTGTAGATGGCGTTGATCTTTCGTCCTGCTGTGTTTCCGTCCTTTGTTCACAACATTAAACTAGGTCAAACATGTTGGTTCTTTATGTGATAGACACAATAACCCGCTCAATTATTATTATTATTATTATTGTGACACATTTTTTTTTAGATCTCTTGTTGTAAATTCCCCCTAGTGATTTCAACATGTAGGAGTCCAGAATTAATCTTATATTTTGTGTTTAGTGTCTGTTTTGTATATGCAAGCTGTTTATTCGCCTGACGAAGATCTTGTTTAGCTCGAAACGTTGGGAAACCGTTTTGAATTTGCGCCGTTATCAATTTTTGTTTATATATATATATATATATATATATATATATATATATATATATATATATATAGTCAAGGTTAACTTTATGTCAGAAAAATGTTCACAATCCCTTCTATATACATATATATATATATATGATGATATGTTGATAAAAATAAAGCGATATGGCTTCTGATTACTTTGTTTCTTAGTTGCTTTTTATTATTATTTTATAGAATGACAACGTATGTACGTTTACTCCCTGTGACTGACCTTTCCTCTCTCTACAGGTCTGAAATATTCTTTTTTTTTTTTTTTTTTTTTTTTTTACATTTTAACTTCTAATCTTGTTCAAAGACATGAAACCAAAAAAATTATCAAGATACGCATTAACTCAGCTTTACGATTTTCAGAATGCAAAGAGATAACGTTTGTAGTAGTATTTTGAATTCAATATAGTTGTTCAATATCTACAATTCTCTACACTATCCTGAAATTATATCACAAAAAGTAAGCAAACTATCGGTAGTGAATACATCGTTGCAAAATAAATACAGTTTTTGTTCAAGACAAAATATAAAGACACAAAAATATATCCTATATTCGACACGAAATATGACATCTGTGTTAACATCTTTTTGGTATATAAAAGACGTGAGTATAAAATATATAGACTTTGCTCAGCACATGTGGCTTTACACTCAAAACATTAATTTTGGCCGATTAATCATCGATAGTTCAGTGGATTAGAGATTTGGACAAAACGATTCTGATATGAAGTCGTGGGCAAATATAAAACTGCAGAATTACGTCTTTTGGCATTGGCTTCAATTTAAAATTGGGTTCCATGATCAACATCAAAACAAAAACAACATCAACAACAACAAGAACAGCCGCTGCTGTTCATTGGTTTGCGTGACCGCGGATTAATGGATGTTCTCATGAGAATCCCCTCTTTTTACAAAACCAGAGTCTTTCTAGGAGAAGGTACTCGTCTACAAAATACGAACTGTTTTTTATCGTTCGTTGCCATCATGACAACCATAACATAGCCCTTATTAAAATTCAACAAAGAAACACAGTAAAAGATGCACTGGACCTTGCAGTCATGAAGGAAGAACCCGATGCGACAAACAATTTGATGATGAATGTAAAATGTATGTTAAAGGTACAATATACATGCTCGACATTTTTTTATTTTTATTTTACAGCAGCCATATCATTCACATGAGTAGAAGAATATTTAACATTTAGTGTGGAAATTGGCTTCCAGGACTCATCACTTACATTTTAGTGTCGAAATTGACTTTCAGGACTCGCCACTTACGATTTAGGGTAGAAATTGGCTTTCAGGACTTATCACTTACCATTTAGTATCGAACTTGGCTTTCAGAACTCATACACATGAGGGCATTGTTAAAATATGTAATGGCAAACAGTAGAAACTGATAAAATATAAAACAATGATTGATCATTCAAATAAGAGAAAAACAAATGTTCAATCTGAGTGTCTTCTCCTAAATGCATGCAGAAATCACGACGTCAATGCAAAACGGGGCGTGTACGATACAATAAATTAATTGCAAGAATTGCAAAAATTCCCACCTACTACAAGTGTATCTTTTTTAATGATTTGAAATAAGATCCTTATATTTTCCCAACATTTATAGCTAAGCAGAGTTTCAACTGTTTATTTTATCCTGATTGCAATTTTGTATGTATTCTACGTTTGCCATTAAACAAGCAACCTACTGTTTATGATCTATACTTGTACAATATATGTCTGGGTGATTTGTACACACACACCCGTTAAAGTTCGATCTAACATGTCAACATACGAGGGGTATTTGAAAAATTCTGAATATTTTGTTATACTTTTTTATTTTTTTTTAAACTGTCAATAAATGTAATGCCGATCGATAGAAAAAATAACGTTCTATAAAATGGTCTGCAGCTGCACGTACAGCACACGAGACACCTGCAGATAAGGAGAACAATTCTGCTATTGTGCAAATAGAATACTGTAAAATCCGAGAGCTCTTAAGGTACTCTCAGACTGATATCAAGGCCGACTTGCATAAAGTTTAGGAATGCAATTCTCTGTCATATACAAGAATTTTGAGGTAGTTTCATCATTTTAAAGATGGTGGCGAATCCATGGAAGATGGCCCACGTTCTGGAAGACCGTTGTATGTGATTGGTGAGCGGGTAGTGGCTTTTGGAAATTGCTATGAATGGGCCAATTGTTGAGGATGCTCGATACACAGTAGACGATATTTCTCTTATTACGGGCATTCATCCGTCGGCTGTTATTAATATACAGAAGAATCATTTGAAGCTCAGACAGGTTTGTGCAAGATGTGTCCCGCATTTGTTGACGGCTAATCAAAAAACAGACTCGGGTTGAAATCGCCAAAAAGCTACTCGCTAAATATGAAAAGAGAGACTAGAGACATTTGAATGAGATTGTCAAAGGTGATGAAACATGGATTTACTTTGTTGAACCCGACTCGAGGTGAAATAGTAAAGTTTAGATCGCAGTAAAACGAACAGAGAAAACAAATTGCTGGACGTAGTCGGACTGTCAAGAGAGTTTTATACATATTATTTTTCGATCTATAAGACCAGATCGTTCAGGTACCTACGCCTGACTCTTTTAGTGTGATTGGATATTTGTATGTCTCAAGTTTGTGCCACAAGTCGTGGAGCTTTTCTAAAAACCCGACTGCGCACCCTTACCCGAGTTAGCCATCAACTCCATGATAACGCACCTGCGCATAAATCCGCAGTTGTGACAGACTTCCTGAAGGAGCACAGTATTCAAATTTTGTCACATCCTCCAAATTGCCCTGATTTAACTTCGTGTGGTTTTTGGCTGAATCCCGTTATCAAAGATTCGCTGAGTAGCAGACGATTTGAAAGTCCTCGTGTAGTTGGAAGTGCAGTTTTCGAGTGTATGAACAATATACCAAAAAGCTAATACAAAATGAGATTTATTAATTTGATAATCAGACTGACAACGTGTATTGAGGTGGATGTGTAGTACTTTGAGGGGATATACTCCTCACTAATAAATAATTTTGTTGTAAAGCGCATCAATATTCAGAACATTTGAAATACCCTTGGTATCTTGCTTGCACACAACAAATCAGTCCTTGTTAGATATTGCTTGTTGTTGCAAAGCGCTGGCGACTGTATGTAGTCACTCAACGCCATATTAAGAAAGGCACCAAGTCGCAAGCAATCGACCATGTGGAAGTCGGGACATCGTTTCAATGGATCAAGTTAAGCGGAAAATCAACAGTTTTCTTTAAAAGCACAGAAATCATTCAAGAGCATTATTTTGGCTGAAGATGGACTGGAAAAGCTCCATAATCTGATCAGACGTTCTATTGGAAATTTAATAGAATTTTCAATGGGTTGGATATGACAATGCCAACATTTTAATGAGAAATACCGCCTCTATGTTAGAATTCGGAATTTCTTTCTTCGCCTGACAATAGCATTAGGCTGCGGAAAGTACGATTGAAAAATTTGTATAAAGCACAGTTTAATGACATAAGTCTTTTCTCTTGTGAATTATTTTAAATTTTTTTATTGCGGCTGTTTGCACGTAGCTGGCTCATCTGTAACTTTGCTGATTCCGTGTTATTATAACAAAATAGATCTGAAAATATATTGAAAACTTTGATTTACACAAAAAATATGTACACTTTGCCTAAAGTACATCGCATGGGCTGCACTTGGTATTTCCTATGGTCTTCACATTTCATGGGTTAGATTTTTCTAAATTATTTTCAAATCAAGCGAGGTAAGTTATGTTTCCTTGTAATCGCACTTGAAAAGAACGTCCATTCTTTTGAGATAAACATCCGTTTTCAATGCAGGCCTCGTGTAAATGCGGAGCATGTTCAGCGGACCTGACATTCATATTAATGTCTAGTTTAGCACAAGTTATCAACAATGCCTGTAAATTGACCTCTGTATCTTGGCATGTTGAGATAAGAGTAATATATCCACTTCGAGTTACTGATGAACTTTCCTGATGAAATTCCAGTTCAGCAGGAGCAAAACCTTTCTTGAGATCTCGTCCGGTCAGAGCGTCAACCCAGACATCTGTGACACTATTTCCAGCTTTAAAACTGCATTTTCATCTTACATCACACTGCGCCAAAAAGAATCTGTTATACTTTTCTAGGCACTTATGGTGCCATTAGTGTGGCTGAATCTATCATAAGTGGCATTTTGGTATGTGTTCATTGCATCTTACATGCAGGGGGCTTTGTGTCTAGACAGCATAAATGGCTATCATTATTGTGCACATTAGGGTTTTGACGATTAAAACATGATTTAATAGAGTGATTTAGTAGGTTTTGTTAGTAAACTATGTATCTACAAGAATTATTCCATCTTTAGTTATGGATGTAATTAATTAATCTCATACAACGTGTGACGTGATCACATGCATGCTATGCATGCTCGAACGTTTTGCTCCAAGCACGGTCTAATTTTGGGATTCATTTCCATCTCATTGATTGCAACCAATCTCCACATTTGAGAGATTTAAAGAAACGTATGAGACAAGATATTATTAAAACGCCACGCTATTTTTGCAAAAATTGAAAACTCAACATTGTTCTCTAAACTGCATCAGAACAATAGTAGAGTGTTTCGTGTCAACCTAACAAACAATACGTCATAATACTATGGTTTCATTTTTGAAAATGGAACATACTTTTTCTTTCATTGTCCAAATTGTGAGAAACAAAGAATACAACTGTTCTGATATGTACATGTATTATGTTTTACCTTCACTATTTGAAAACTTTTAAATGGATCGTTCGATTATCCACCATATTATAATGAATTTATATTGAAACGAAACTAGATTTATATAAAGGAAAACAAACGTTTGCTTGATTATACTTTTCTTACTGAGATTTTGCTTAATTTTTAATTTATGGTTTTTCCTTCTATCCTTTCAATCTCTTTTCTGACCTTTTTGTATTTTTTCTTTCATTTTCTATCTTCTTTCCATTTCCTTCTGATATATTTTACTTCATCTTTTCCTACCTTCAATATTATGACATCACTGTCTCGTTGTAATTTTTCTATGACGTCTTTTATGCCGTCGTATGTATGTTACTAATACTATGGAGAGTTGTTACGTCCTGTATTCCGATCCTAATGTAATATCTGTACTATTACCAAAATGAGTAAAATGTTTGTGTTTACCATAATGATAACTATAAATATATTGATACATTGAAAAAGTCTTTGTAAAGATGAGGTGGACTAAATGTATCACTTCCTTTGTTCGGCAAACTACTCTTACACTTGATTGTTGTCTGACATGCTTAATATAGCACCTATCCGTTGTACACATACTGCCCATGCCGTGCATTGTTTAGAAGACAAAACGTTATTAATTGCTTAAAATCTTATATGGTAGTGACTTCACTTAGAAAACCTTTTCGACTTTAAACAATTTCAGGAGCCCTTTTAGAAGCATGTAATCAATTTATGCATTTCGTGGGATATGATCCGAGAAAATGCATTACTTCGAGATTGCTGCAACTTTAAATGCAAATTGTAAACTTATTACATTTTAGCATAAAACATGATTCACGCAGAAATTGAGAGAAAAACTAATAGAGAGAGAATTCATCTTGCTCAAAAAGACATAAGTTCAAGTATATTCATGATGTAGTCATTGAAGCCTAAGTCCGGGACAGGTGTTACTTATTTATGCTATTCATAACATGATGATTTCTAATCTGTATTAACATTTACACCACATCAACGTACATAACTTAATATCGTATTTAGTAATCTGCGTAATCGGACTCTAATTTTCGAGTATAAATTCGGTTCTCTCTATATACTACCAATTATGTTTATTGCTATTTCAGACTACTTGAATTATCAGCACTTGCAGGACATTTTTTCCTAATCCAAAACAGGGAATGGCTTGCATGAGCGGCATTAAGTTTCCCATAAACACTTAAAGGATTTCCTTTTTCAAATTGATGCAATTTTTAAACATTTTCCACGTGGATGGCGCTCCATCACAACAAACATTAATATATATGTATATATATATATATATATATATATATATATATATATATATATATATATATATATATATATATATATATATATTTAAAGCAATAGTCGCAGGATAATATTTATACGTGGATGGCATTCTGAAGTGGTTGATTGGTGTTGGCTCTAAGCTAGATGAAGAATGTTATACTAGCATAAATCTAAATGAAAAGTATTTTCTTATTTTACATCAGCCTCAAAATTATACATTTTGTATGGCTGTATTGAATCCTCGGTATAGCCATGCTGGACGAAATGATCTTGTTTTCACCTTTCAGTAGGGAAATTGGAAGAATATGTATCATTCTGTCAGTTTAATTTGTTTCTGTTTCACAAGCGTATCCGCTCATGGCACGCGATTTTGTTCTTTTGTACACTTTTGAACACACACATAATCGATGACAATACCTATTAAATTGATTTCAAATGTAAACGATAAATTAACCTGGTGATTAGGTCAGAATCAATGTCAAGATGACTTGATATTGATACTATAGTTTTCCAATATTATATTGACATTATTGACATAATCAAGATAATTTCCAGGCTAAAGAACTTAACACCAAATACTCAAGAGTCATAACTAAAATTTGATTTTATAATTGACGGTAAATAAAAGGTTTTCAAAATAGCACAAAGATTTAGTTTTGCAAATAAAATGCATGACATATAAAATTGGGTATTCCTATTATTCGCTTATAAACTGCGCGTGTTCCGTCAAAATGTTATTGCCCCATAGTCAGCTAATTAAACTGCACGAGAATTCAGTGATTAATCATTTATATCACGTGTCATTGCGTAATTTCTTTTAATGAGTAATGGTACTGTGTCAACATTTACTGAATCCACCAAATCGTATATTTTTACTTGCATTTGACAAAGTTTTGAAATAAAAATGGTTTACACTAAATGTTAAACATTGTTTTCCTGTTTTCAAAAGTTGCTGTATATTATTGCATGCATGTTGCTCTTAACCAGCAAAATACCGAATAAACATTGTCGTCTGTATATTTTCTTCCATTAGGAGACAACATGAAATTTTTATATAAAGGCGGGGTTGAGAGGAAGATAGATGGAGCTTGGTATAGTTTTAGCTGGTCTATAAGAGTACAAGGTAAGTGAATGACATTTATCACATACTCTGTATTCATAGTTACGGTAAGTTGATAGCATTTATCACACTCTATATTTATAGTTACGGTAAATTAATAGCATTTTATCACATACTCTGTATTACGATAAGTTAATAGCATTTATCAGAGACTCTGTATTTATACTTACGGTTAAGTTAATGGCGTTTATCAGATACTCTGTATTTATTGTTACCAATAAAGGGTAAGTTTCTAAAAGAGTGACCATAAGAAACTTCATCTATATCACGATTTTAGAAACCATTTTATCTAGTCGTTTTTCTTGTTTTGTGGTCGGTGAGCCGGCAATTAAGAAAATGAGAAACTTAGTTTGCTGGTTATTTAGTTTCTTTCGCTTACTGGTTGGTAAATTGTTTTAATAGTTTGTTACTTTCGAACTCTTTCCTGAAACTTTTTATAAACATGTCAGCAAAGTTCAATGAACATTACGCACATTCGTATTCACGAGACAGTATTATTATGAGAGATATAGAAACTCAATATTCATCAGTTCCTTCGTTTCCGTTCATAATAAGTACCCGTGTAAAGTATGGTCCAATTCAATCAATCTGGCATTAAAGCACGGGGCGTTATAGGACGATGTGTTTCGGCCGATTACCTCAAGCTATAGGGCTATCTGAATAATTGGAATTAACAACCCGGAATCATAATTATGTTCAGTGGCGTAAGAATCTGTCAAAAACTCGATTTATAGCAAATGCCAAATTTATCTGGATGATTTGAATTTGTTATAATTGTATGTTGTTATGTGGCAATCAATGGATGCATATTAGCGTTTTGTGGCGATAAATATACATAGGCTGCTTCATGTAATAGTCTGATGAGTGGATGAAGAGTTTAAGAGTTAAATCAGAGAGTATTTGAAGTGACAAATTTAAATTCCTTTTCTTTTTCTGACAAAGAACTTCACTGAGTAATATTACCTATTTACATGTTTAAAAATATAAAATAATTGTGTTCTATTCAAATCTGTACATTTGATAAAATCTTCTAATCTTTGACAGCTTATCCTATATGTGACTGAAAAAAAGAGAGACAATGTTCTATTGATGGAATTTCAGTAATTTTACAGACGTGTCTTTGAAACACTCATTACTGACATTAACACCTGATTATGTCGCTGCGGAATTGAAAACACATGTTTTAAATACAGGTAGGTCGAAATAATGCAGCGGCTTATATGGTTTTCTCCACAGAAACTTGCATAAATGATGGGTCTATGCTGAGAGATATAGCATTTGACCATGAGCATATCAATCAATCAATCAGTCAATCAATCAAGAAATTTAAAGTTATGTTTTTTTTTATTATCATGGTGTTTCCATGGGTTTAATATGGGGAGTTTAATTAGTACCATGAGTCCTTTAGGACTCACACAGCTATTGAGATTTCAATTTAGGGTGGAACACAAAATATGGATGCCAAGTAGTAGTACTCATTTATTCTTAAATGCTTTCCAAATGTACGTATATTCAGATGCAATCTGATTATATATTTTCATATATCCATAAATATTAATGAAAGAATGAGTTAGAATCGACTGATGGTATGTCACCCGATCATATGAATACCATATCAAATTAAAATTTTGTTTGGTCCTTCTAGAAGTAGACAAACGTAATGTTTTTATGTTGGGTCATTTAAAAGTGATTTATCTCTCTTGTAACGTTTGCTAACATATATGTTTGACTGCACTCACTTAGTTGTCTTGGACACATCTACAATCACATGTATGTCTCGTATTTTTCAATGGCTGCACATATTTTAAAAAAATAAAAAGGTACATAATAACATAAAATAAGAAAAAACTGAGGTGTGACACCAATAGACGCAGTGGGTTGAAACCGGACAGGACGCGTAATATAACTGTGATGTCCTTATGTAACTGTGTCTTCTTGTCTTGGCAATGTGATGAATCGAAAATGACCTGCTTTACAGGGGCCAATCTTGAAGCAATTACCCTTTTCCTAACACCACCAGATTTAACTTAATCCACCTTGAAACATGTCTAGTCACAAATAATAGTCATCACTGTAGAAGCTTAATGCGAGGAAATCAAAGAAATTAACATTTTTCGCGGGTTTTAGTCCTGCACTATACATCCAGTTTGTGGTTTCATTGGATACATTGTCAAGCAGTGACAAAATCTGTCAAGTATTAGGGTGATTAAAACAACAAGGCATACCAAGACTACGATGTCTTCCACAATAAGCGTATCTGTGCATCCGTTGGATGTGAACATGGCACTATTGTCGTAACGCTGCCACTTACTTTTGCTGCTTGAAACTGTCCTAACATGTGGCAATGTACAAAGCTTGCAAATGTCAATTTCACGGAAGCAGTAAAATAATTCTACTGCATTAAAATGTTGGCGAAGGTTTAATTGAGAAAAAAATATTATAATTTGGACAAAAATACGTCTGTATTGGTAAAATCCTTTAGCTTTCAAAGTCAGTTTTCAACATGGTCAAACTGTTTTATTTACGTGAAACATTTCCGTTTCAGTTTGAATTCAAATAAGAAAGGAAAACATATTATTAGACTTTAATTAAGATATAGACAAGGCCAAAGGAATTACCTGGAACATCCAGATACAATCGCGAGCTGATGTTATGTAACATATTGCAACACCACGCTCATAACTCACACAGGATTTTTCACAGATGGCAACGAAAACAAAACTTAATTAAGAAAATCTGGATGAAGTGCAAGATATAATTATTGGTAAATATACGTCATACAGAACTTTGCCTTGGAAAAATCTTTAGGGAAAAAATTGGATTCGATCATAAATGAGGAAAAAGAAATTCACATATTTTTGGTCTCAGGAGAAACTGTGAATTAACGAACCTATTATATCTGATATCAACATGTTGTACGTCCATATTCTGCAAAGAGTGGTAGCTAATAGCAATTAAGGCACCGATCATTTAATGGTCAGGTTTGGGGCCGGGGAGCTTTGAAATTTCCAATCGACTGAAATAGTTTCTGATTGTTTCCTATGCAAGACGTAATTTTAGTGTATTTCTCTTAACAAACATTTCTCTATAAACAACGCTAAGCAACGCTGTTTCAAGATTGCACCAAATAGTGAATTGGAAAGAACAATTGGGATGAAAACCGAAAACATCGCTCTTCCGATTATCGAATAAAATAAAATATGTCTGAAAGTGGCAGATTAAAATGGGTGTAGTTTTTTTTTTCATTTTATTTCTGTTCTTGGTTTTTAATGTCCGTGAAGATTAATAATTCATAATTATTCACTGGATCTGACATCACACCCTGCATACCAAATATGTAAACATGTCGATGCTGTAGGGTAAATTAACGCCAGACAGAGCCTGCAGGATCATGTGCTGTAAAAATAACAACAACCGAGAATAAAGAACGTAACTTACATTGGACACTTGAACCTCTGTCTTACGTTTAACATAGTTATTCTATTATTTTTTAGAGATTCAGGGTGCGGACATTGTATTTAATCAAAAGCAGGTGCAGCTTTACATGCTGAAAGTGGTCCGAACTGTACTGACTATAAGGAACTCTTCACAAACACGACATATATAAAAACAGACAAGAAACGAACATCTATCCATCTCTCTATCTATTTATGTACGCAGACACAAATTATATTTTTATATGTGAGGAACCACTAGGTTTTCGCCCTAGATGTTCTGAAACACCACTAGTTTATTGCATATATTTGATATAATAAGTAAGTAAATTGTTACATGTATTCTGAAAATATCCAGAAAAAAAGTAATTTTATTTATAAGTCTATTTCATTTTGCAAAAAATCTTCAGGGACTAATAGTTCTGATCACATTATTGAAATGGGAGTGCAAAAGTCCAGATATTCAACGTCTTATCAAACGTCCTTAAAGAAAGAAGAGGAGCAGAAAGAAGAGGAGCAGAAAGAGGAGGAGCAGAAAGAGGAGGAGCAGAAAGAGGAGGAGCAGAAAGAGGAGGAGGAGGTAGAAAAGGGGTAGAAGAGTAAAGATTTCAACAATCGTACTTCCTAATCTTGTAATGCATTAGATTGCTCACATATAAAATAAATAATATAAGGCACATGGACAGGGAGACTAGCATTGTACCAGAATACAAGCCCGACATTGTTTATGTTAATCATTATATAACTCATCGTGATCGATTATGTGGGTCGTAGTCATAATATGTCCCGAAATCAGTGCATGATGTGTCCCTGGGAAATCTTTTGCAGTTTTGAGTCCCGTTTGAATTACGGATAGGGATGTACCTTGCATGTTTTTATGGGGTATGTTCATATGAAGTTTGGAACTGGGATGAAGACTTGTGGCGTGTTTGCAATCATTATGACCAACTGAAAAGTCTTTACATTTCCTAGAATGGCTGGATCAGAAACCATTTTGATTCCTATTATTATTTGATGATGAATAATTTACATATAATGAACGACTAAATGAAAAAATCACTGGAGTTTCTTTAAATAGATCTTCTCCTTCCTATAAAGCTACTCTTTTAAGTGTCAATGATAGAGACAGTACAAAAAACGAATAAAGGTGATGTACGTTATTTTCCCATATGTTCAACCTAAATACCAATAGGGAATATATGTCCAAATAAAAGGAAATACATTTACTTCAAAATATCAACAAGGAAAGAAATTAATATTTCAAAAAATACCTCGGAAGCATCGATATTTTTTAGAATCAGTTACAATCTGTACTGATCCCCTCGTTGGACTGTATGAGTTACGTTATCAATTCATTCACAGAGAGATCAAGAATTGCAAAAAATATAGAGTTAGACAAAAATCAAATACTTGATTTGAGTGTTATAAATGGATGAATTGAAAATCTGGACAGAACCATATATGTGATATTATTAGGCCAATTTACACGCTTGAAAAGACATGTAGCCGATCTAATAAATTGTAATATTACATGATCTGCTGGACAATTTAAAGTTTCAAAACATATTAGTCATTAGAAAGTGATCAACCGCATCTGTAGATAGACAACAAAATGTATAAAAATTACTCACCCAATATATTATTATTATTATTAATATCATTTTTTCAACACTCCTCAGCATACGATTTTCTGTCCAAGATCAACTTCAGATAGATGACCAATCAAAACTAGGGATCTATAAACGATTTATTTCATTTCAGAAGTTGGTGCCTACATAAAAACTATATTATGCCTATCAGGAAGAAACCAACCTACATTCGTTGATAAAATATAAATAAATGGTATCTTAATTAGATTGCAGTTCTGTTGAGACTATTCCCCTTGACTATAGCAACGTAATTCTAAACGTTCCATTTATCAAAAATTTGCTTTATGGTAAACCTATTTGGGATCATTAATACATGAAAATATAGCTCTGGGGTTTGATATGCTATTAACAATTTAAGAAAAGACAGACATCTGGCTTAACCATAAACCAAAAGTGTGGAGAATTTCTATTGCTGGAGACTTAAAGGATAATGGTGTGCAATTTTATAGGACAAGGATGATCCGGAATCGGGTCAAAAGAAGTTTACATTCGGTCTGTTTATTAATTGAAAATGAGTTATAAGGGCTGTTTATCTCTGGATCGCAATATTACTGAAGCAATCTTCTCTGGTTAATAAAAGGATGAATAAAGAAAACAAGTAATACCTCATAATTTTACAAAGATAATAACTCATTTAATACATTTCCATGATTTTATTTATTTACTTTAAACTTTGAAGCGTTAACATTCGGAAACCAAGTCCTGTAATCGTTTGTTATTTGACTGATGTCAATTTTTGTACAGTTTATGCATACAACGGATTTAAAGTTTAATACCTCTGAAGAACATTAAGACTCATTGCTATTGGAACCATTGTGATTTTAGACAACGGATTACATTTTTGTCCAGAATGGCATCAACAATAACAATGAACAAAATCTAGATTTGAACAATATACGGTATGTATATTTTCGTGGGAACCATCTTGCATGAATTTTTACCTGTCCCAACATTCCACCTGCACCCTGCCCCAACCAAGCAAACGTCGTGGTGGTGGTGGTGGTGGTGGCGGGGGGGGGGGATTGTTAATAGGTCACTCGCCAGTAGTCTCAGACATCCACTCTGTTCCAGAATTTGTCCGAAATACACCTTTCTGTCTGAAAGCTTTACCCCGTGCCATACGCAAAACAAGAAGTAAAAATCTGGAATATTCGTTGAAAAATATCACGTCGTTTTAGACAGATCTCAAAATTTAAGCATAGGTTCAACATTTAAACGCCTAAACAAGTAACCATTTAGTGAGACCTATCCACCCCATGTACTCCTTGACCTAGAATGAAAGCCAATCAAGAACGTAGCACTCGATAGTACCTCCTGTTTGTATTAAAATCCCCTAGAATGTAGCTAGATATGCCCATAAACTGGCCATGGTGTTCATTCTATTTTTATAGTAGTAGATGCTTAGAGTAACCATTTGATTGTCACGTTCACTTTTGTCTTCGCCTTTCTTACATTTGTACTTATGTAAAGAAATATTCGCACTTACCTTTTAGTGACTATAACTGTATAAGCACAACGCACTTACCTTGCCTTCCCTAAGAAATGACGTAAAACTATTGCAAATAAATTCTTTCAGACGAAACAATAATGCATGATTTTATTTTTGGTTTCTGTAAAATACATGGAGAGCTTGTGGTGTCTATTGAATAGCACGTTATCTGAATGTGCCGTACCCACTGCAACATGTCTCGCTTCTACGAGTGTACGATGACTTATCTTGATATGAGCTAGTTTCAACTAATCCCCGTGTGCATCGCTCAGCAGAACGTGAATGATGGCGTAATGCAGAGTGACACAGGAGTTGTGTAAGACATAAAGTGTGCATACTCTAGAACATAAACTTATAAAAGGTTAATATATTTTGCATGAAAATATATACTCATCATTATATCATATTAGGCCTGTCCCCTTTTTATGAAGCTGAAAATCTAATTTTGCTAAGTTATATGTCGACTATCTCCCCCTTATCTTTTTTTACCTTAAGCATGACTTTTTGTTTTGTTTTATTTCGGGGTTTTCTTCTGTGTGGCGGTAACTTATGTCATATATGGAACGCTGTGAATGAATCATCTACCAGATTCTGAAGCAACAAATACGTATATGTATGGTTAGAAAAGGGTCAAAGGGTCAGATTTCCAAGATCTTTGCATAATTGTTTGAATCCTTCAGATTTAGTTTATGAATGGCATTATTATATAATTCCATACCTAGCCAATACTGTTTGGAGAATGTTTACAACATTATGCAAAAAAGACATTAATTAGCAAACGTTTATGTATATTCTAAATTATAAATCACTCGACATTAGTTATCACGAACATCTACACCAGGTGGCGTGTCATTTAACTGTTTGCTAGCATTATGAGTGATATAAAAGTTACCTGTAACTCAGGCCAGTATGTAATCCGCATAGCACGACTGGACTGCTCGCGTGCAGATTTTGTCTTATACTCAGTTGAGTCTTATACTCAGCTGAGTTGATTCAAAGTAGAATAGAGCCTGTTATAATGGCATATGTCCAGTTGCTTACCCACGAAATAGGTTTGAGATATTAATCGCGAAATACAATAACCACGGGGCAGCAAGTACATGGAAAATAATACAAGCTTCAGCAATATAAATTCAATCAAACATGATATATGTCATCATGATTAATCATCTAGACAAATTGTGTACATCAATACTTTTCCCTCACAGAACAACGAATAAGACGTAAAATTAGTTTGCCAAAGTCAAGGAAACGTCATCACTTGCATAATATGTGAACGATCCCTAATTGACATTCACAAGGAATGATTTTGTGATCAATGTCACTACATGTTTAGTTCCTGACTGTAGTCTGAATTAGGTAAAATATTTTATAATTATTCACTAATGTCTTGATATAAAATAATATATGAATCAAAGAGGCAATATAGATTTAATATATGTTAATAGTCCCAAATGAAACTAAGATGACTGGTGTGTTACTATATTGCATCTACATACTTATCGTAAACAAACATTATGAACAGATGAATGAAACGATAATGTTTTTAATTCAGAAAAAATGTTAAATCAATTATGTACACACACCTTGGTAAAATTTTATCAAAAACATTTGTATAAAGGTATAAATGCACTAAATGCAAGAATTTCGAACACACATTTTAAAAATATATTTATGTATTCTCTGTTACAAATACTCGCTAAATTATGTTAAATATTTTTTGCCAAAATAATATGCAAAAGAGTGAAAGAAATGGAGTATGTAATGAATGAACAAGCACATTTTAGGTTTGCCCCGAATCGAAGGAGAGCACATGTTTGATATAGCGTATGCATAATCTTGGCCTGACGACTTCAACGTGTTTCTAAGTCTTGGCCTGACCGCCTCAACGTGTTCCTAAGTCTTGGCCTGACCGCCTCAACGTGTTCCTAAGTCTTGGCCTGACCGCCTCAACGTGTTTCTAAGTCTTGGCCTGACCGCCTCAACGTGTTCCTAAGTCTTGGCCTGACCGCCTCAACGTGTTTCTAAGTCTTGGCCTGACGACCTCAACGTGTTCCTAAGTCTTGACCTGACGACTTCAACGTGTTTCTAAGTCTTGGCCTGACCGCCTCAACGTGTTCCTAAGTCTTGGCCTGACCGCCTCAACGTGTTCCTAAGTCTTAGCCTGACGACCTCAACGTGTTCCTAAGTCTTGGCCTGACGACCTCAATGTGTGCCTAAGTCTTGGCCTGACGGCTTCAACGTGTTCCTAAGTCTTTGCCTGACGGCTTCAACGTGCTCCTAAGTCTTGGCCTGACGGCCTCAACGTGTGTCTGAATCTTGGCCTGACGGCCTCAGCGTGTTTCTAAGCAATGTTAAACACGTTCTTTCCGCTGATTCAGTGCAAGACTTGTACCTAGTTCTGTGTATATATGGGCGTGTGAGCTTTGTACGAAATTCCTTTATTTCAAATACATTTAAATTTAATATACCATCTGTAATCATTTATATGCAGTTAAGTCATGTTCGTGGCGAAAAATATAAAATAATTGAATAGAATTTGGCCCAGATTTGATTTCAATAAGGACTGTTAAATAGGTAATTGAACTAGCATGGTTTAATAAAAACCTTGCGCAGGTTAATGTTTGCCTGTTTCTTTGTTTCTTTTGTTTCTTATAGTAGTATTAAATCTTTACAATAGATATCAATACCAGTCTATACGATTCTGGAAGATAATCCTGCTTCTAGAAAGAAACGAACTGGCTAAATTTTATCGATGTCAAATGATGCTAAATTGAACTGATTCGTTCATACTTGTCCTTTTTCACGGCGGAAAGTTAACGAGAAATATTTGTGTTTGATATTATTTCAAAATATGATTGTTATTGGACAACAATGAGCAAGCGCATCATTCAACTCTGCAAGCATGGTACCTAATTCAACCATAGAAAGACATTTCTATAAAACAAAATGCCAACATGATTTGTATTGGGGAAGATGTAGGTGCTCTATTGGACCGAGGTTCAATAAACACACGTGTGTTGACAAAAGTTTTTCAAAAGCAACGGGTGGTAAAGCTGTCAGAAAAAACAAAATAGCACTTGCGGACAATAAGCAGAAGTCGTTGTGTAGCATGAAATAGGAGGATATTTTACCAAAGGGATACTACCAGCCACTTATAACGAGTACCAAAAACACCAAGAAACGTTTCAAGACGCTTTTAAAGCAAACATAAAACGAATGCCAAATTATAATTGCAATGTAAGTAAGAGTTACAAATGTTAGCTTTCAAGTATTTTTGGACAAATAATTTATTGAATACTTCAGTACATGCTCAATCCTTTTTTTTTTTTTTTTTTTTTTTTCGATTCAATGATCTCATTTCTTTTATCCAGTTGTATTACAAGTCACCACGAATTAAGGGCTATGGGTGGGTGTGGTATCGCTATATACCACATATAGTGCGTAAAAAGTGAAAAGTTATATATATAAACTTACAAAACTGTCACTTAAATGTGCAGGCACAATCTGTTGTGGGGAAAAGATATTTATAAGAGCTAAAATAGGCAATTTGATATTGTATTTTACGCACAATATATCACGGCATTGAGATAGTATTGAGCTATTGCATTGTAGTTATCGTGTTGCATGAAGACTAAGCAAGATGCAACGAGCGTTACATTTTTCATATACACTGAACCTTGCGTACACTGCATATGGCAAACATCACGATGCCATGTAATGGGGGCTGCGATATTGGTCTTCTTTCAGTCAATCCAGTCCCATGACTTACACTCATATTACACGCATACCTGTAACCCGATGGCTATCAGACTTTCCATATTGAAAGTACATTTGTGGTCGGTACTGGTAATAGCGAACAGAATTCTTAAACATTCCTGAAATACATACTATGAAATTACTTATTTGCTTGTTTACATTTTACTTCTTTTCCTCTCTTCATTCACCGCATGCAGTTATGTAAATATTAATCCGCCGAAGTTTATATCTTCGGGTATTATCAGTCCTTCGTTCTTAATACTCGTCTAAAGATAATGACAAGTAATTGACATTAGCTAATTATCATAAATTAACCTTATATGTATACATAAATGGGATATATATTGAATTTGCTTGTAAGTATGAGAACTATTGTAGTTGTGGTATGTGTTTCCGTCAGTTGTGAGAAGGCACTTTCCGTAAAGCAAGAATGTTGTTCAAAGTAAGAAAATGACAAATTTTAACAAAATTACAAACTGATCAGGTAAGATATATGAACAGTTGCATACTTTAGAAGAAGGTACTTAGTTCAGTTCTATTGGATGTTACGACTGTCAATAATCGTGAATGTTTAAGTATAGCGCAATATGCTTAGTGACGGTGAATATGACATGTATACAAATATATATCCAGGTGCTTTTCTATAGTGGTTCTACGGTGTGTCGAACAAGCCACGCGTATGTACAAAAAGACATGTGAGCGAAGAATATAAAAACATTCCAGACTGTTCATTTTAAACATTACAATATATATTAAACACAAAGTTCTAAAGCCACATATTTAAACTACCATCACCTTTTATATCTGACCCTTCAAAGCCACGTAGTGAAGTGGAAACCGCTAATAGTATCTGTTGCTTTATTCTCCCGCATAAAATCCTAATGCCTATTTGTCGTCACTGTTTTAAGACATGAAAGTTTACTAGGTCTGTATTCTTTCTACATGTCTAAACTGCAGCTTGTTTAAACTGTGTATAATGCACGTGTTAAATAATCAATTGGCTCAAGCCAGTTCCATGGTTACCTTATACAATCTTATCGTGACTTCGCTTGCGTGCAAGAACAATTACGAAAGAATTTGAAACAGAATGTGTGCTTCCTTAAACGATGGCCATTTACAAGAACAGTATTTTTTTAAATCATTTAGAAACATTATATTAATTGCTTATGGACCTTCACAGTTCGATTAAAAATGTGTATTTGTCCCTGAATTCAAACCTTTATTTTGATCACTATAATTATATCATACTTCAAATCAAGATAGTATTTAAATGAAAATTATATTTATTTTAACCATATGATAATAAAACTATAAATCTTAGTTGGGAAAGCACGCTGAATATTTTAGGGCAACATTGATTCTATTTTTCAAACTTGTGTTTCCCTCTTTTAAATCTTTGCTTAGTATAGTTATAATGAAAAATAATATGTGAATTTCTATCTCATTTTCATAGCACACAAAATACACTGAATTCTGGCATTCCCTAGTTACGATGTCCATGAACAGAAGCAACACCTTCGATTTTTAAATTATTTTTAATATTTTAATATAATTATTTTATGTTATTTTTTTTTGGGGGGGGGGTAGAAAGAAATATTCGGTAGAATCAGACAAACCAGCAGATGTCACCATAAATTCATTGATATTATGTTGCTATATGTTTACTTCAGATGAAGTCTGTAGCGTACTAACGGGGGGGGGGGGGGGGGGGGGAAGGTTGCCCCGGGCGCCAGAAGTCTTGGGGCGCCAAAACAGCTGATAAAATTCGGCCCTTATATTCTGGCCCTTTGGTCCATCATCGTCGCCCCCGGCGCCATTTACCCTTAGTACGCCAGTGTATGAAATACCCTGAAAGCTAGTTCTCAAAACATCTTTGATTTCCTGTCCGACATAGTGGCAGATATGTTGTACTTTGATATTACAAGGAAAACCAACACCACCACTTTTAGGCATTGAAACTTCATAGATCAGTGTAAATACAAGTCATCAGACGGGAGTAAAGAATTTCAGAAGATAAACACATGGTATTGTTTCTTCAAGACATAGCGTGAAATGGATATGATCTGTTGAAATTTTGTTCCCAAACTACTCTTCAATTAAAACAATACAAGTTTCCTATATGCAGGTCAATTCACCTCACGTGCATTTGGCTAAATATCATCCGAAACTCATTTTGGCATCCAAATATCAGTTTATCTGCTGGACATTGAAAAGTAAATGACTGTGTCTGGACCTAGAAGAAAACAAAGAGCATTTTTAGGGTTGAAGGAGACAAGAATTGGGCTGTTGTATCTGGTGCAATGCTTTTGATAGGTGTTTTGCTAAACGTATGTTAAACGAGTAAGGAAATAAGATAAACAACAGTTTGGTTTAAGTATGTGAGATGATGGAGCTTAAAAACTGATCAATTAATTGTCTCGAAGATTGTTCTAATTAATTTGAAATGTTAGCAATAAGAGACCAGCCTTCGAGGGTCAATTTAGAGAATTTTAAAACATTCTAACCAGCTCCTTTTGGGGTAATATTTCCCACCATGTATTTACATATTCACATAGTCAAAGTGGTCACTAAGGTTGAAAATACCCCCACCCCACCCCTTAGACGGAATGAAACTCGACTACCGTGTAATCCTGTCTTAATCGCAATCCTTTCTAAATGTAAGACACTTGCGACGTTTGCAATAAATCCACATTTTGTTGCCAACATGTTCACCACGTTTTCATAAGTTATGTGTCTCCTTTTGCGACTCGAACTCGAATCTTCACTTAAATTACCATAGCTTTATCTCTGAGAAATATCTTCCCAACACCGACTCCCAATAACCAAACGAATAATCATCAAAATCCAACGAACGTAGGAGACGTAAATACAAATAGCATATTTCATAGTGATATTACTATACATACATACATACATACATACATACATACATACATACATACATACATACATACATACATACATACATACATACAACTTAAATATTGTATGATGTAGAAGGAAATTTATATGTATATTTAGCCGTGCTAAAGGAACGCTTCCTTGTCCACCAATCCACTATTCTACACAGAACATGAAATTTCCGTCCTCATTATATTTATCCCTGCGGTTCTTTAGCCATTGAGATTGTGGGCATTTTCACTAAATGACAAAAACGCTGGGTCAAATGCAATCAACCGTGTGTCAGGCTGAAACAGAACCGGAATGTATCAAGTCATTCGGAAAATCGAGGATTTTCTCCTTTATTTCTCAGCACGGAACTCATTCAAGAGCAATGCCTGCAGGAAGTTGACTAGGACAAATTAAAAGAAACTGAACTGATCACATGCTGATAATTAATTTTAATGTAATGGAAATTTCAACACCTTGGAAGAGAATCTTAAATCGGATTTGGCAAAAATTTTAACTGAAAGGTGCTTAAAACTGCAAAATTGTATTTAATTTGTAAAAAAAAATATGTAAACTGAACTTAGTTTTCTTTCATACAATCTCGCGTGCTGTTAAAACAAATGTATATATTCTGCTTTTACAGCCTTACAAATGCATTATTCGTGTATTATTTCATACGATTACATTCCACGTCCTGTGCGTTTTGCATGTACATGGCAATCATTGATATATTGTTTGTTAAACAAAGCAAAACACGTTTCGTACTAACAAATACAAGCTCTCTCCCTCCCTCCCTCTCTCTCTTTCTCTCTCTCTCTCTCTCTCTCTCTCTCTCTCTCTCTCTCTCTCTCTCTCTCTCTCTCTCTCTCTCTCTCCAACAATTCATACTTGTGACTTCAAATTTAGTAGGCAAATAATTTCCTCACCACACTCAATAAATATAATCTAATCATAAATTCTCCAAAGTTGGATCATGCATGCACGGAATAAGATATATTAAGTAATACCTATTTCAGTACAAATATGAATTATATGCATAGTGTTCTGAAGGGAACAAAACGCTAATTTGAACATTGTGGAAAAATATTTCTGAATTATTGTATATTTTAAATCAAATGAAACGACTGCACTCTAAAACTTTTATTATTAGACAAATGATCAAGTAAATACATGAGAAGGTTTTCCCCTAATATTGCAATACATTTCTTGTTTGTGATATGTCTTTGTATATTCTTTACTTTATTTGTAAAATTACATTAAAATAAGCTAGATTTATCGTATATGATTCTAATCAATCTTACAATTAACTTTGTTGCTATTGATATAATTTCCATTCCAAAGTCTATAACCTACACGTCATAGGAACGGAGAAAACACCTTCTGAAGTCTTTATATTCTTTCAAACTGTCTTATAGACCTAATATAATCAACAATATTTGCAAATCAGCCCCCATATCATGACATTTCAACGCAGGTTATGATAAAATATGATGTGTTAATGAGCTTTTCGATAAAATGTTTCACAAGGACTAAAACATTATTTGGAAGAAAACAAATCGATGAGATACATAAATCTGTGTAAGCAAATATGTAGTTCTTTTACGAGACAGTTCGAATATATTTTTTAAAAAGAAAAGGAAAATATGTATCACCTTTTAAGCTACAGATCTTTCACAAAACAAAAAAAAAATCACTCAAAGACAAAGATTTTACCCCATATTCTCGAGGTATCATTCTGCTTATTGTGGCATTGTCTTTGCTGACATCAACCTCAATGGCAATTCGTTTCATTTATTTGTGTATTGAAAGACATATAGCCTTGTTGATAAATAGTGTCTCATACTAGAATTATTAAGCAAAATAAACCTTTAAGTACATTTTATAGGATACTATTATAAACTTATTGATAAATATTAATCATAAGTAATAGTATCTATTAGATTTATTGAGCTACCTAGATTTTGCCTTCCTGTTGAGTCATGTTTCAGTAATAGAATGGATACTAAAAAAGGCTACTGTGAACTTTTGCAGTAAACAGTGGCGTACTAAGGGTAAATGGCGCCCCCGGGCGTCTATGATGGCCTAAAGGGCAAAAATACGAAGCCCGAATTTTTATCAGCTGTTTTGGCGCCCCAAGACCTCTGGCGCAAGGGGCAAACGACTCGTCCCCCTCCCCCCCCCCCCCCCCGCCCCCGTTAGTACGCTACAGGCAGTAAAAGTCCGAATATTCATATAAACTACCACAATCCTGGTGGTTTACAGAGTTAACAAATATTGTAAATCTGCGTCTTAACCATATATAATTGCATATAATTGCATATAATTGCCTAGGTTGCATAAACATCTGTATTATCTGTTAAAGCTGGTCCTTTAACTTGCTTTATAAACCTGGTATTGTGTGACTCTCAACTGAAATAGTGTTTATAGTTATTTCAAACCACTTGACCTGTAGGCACGTCTATTCAAACCCAAACCATCGAGGTGGTTATCCCATCATACATTATAAACAATGAATAGCATTAGTAGTTTCCAAATTCAAATGAATTCAAAGGGCTTTCTCCCTCTCATAAAGATTAATGTTTACAAACTTCCACATGGATGGCTATCTATTACTGCAGATGTCACAAATGGACGATATCAAATAATCGTTGCTGGACTACCTTCAGGCGCGGAGGGTATTCACTGCATTAGTTTCGCTATTGGTTTCGTTTGCAAATTGTGTTGATTCTGACTCTAATTGAGAACTAGGAACCCAAGGAAAACCCAAAGAAGTATTTTGTTTCCTACCTCAGATTGACAAATAGTATGGAGGATTATATATAACCTGCTTCTAATTAAAGATGTTGGGTATTTTTGTTTAAATTTTATTATTATTATTATTTATTTATTTTTACGGGGTGGGGGGGGGTAATGCTGGATGGGGTTGGGGGTTATTTTTAAATAAAAGGGTCCATTTAAAATGGAGGAAATAGCATATCAAGGTTTCGATTCAGTTATTATGCTTTTTTTAATGTCAATAAATACTTTGTGCTGTCTACATGTGCTTTTGGTATTATAGTCCGCTATCATTTTTTGTTTGACATAACTATCTTTTCTTTGTTTCAGAACTATATGGAATTATAATGACAAGACGTAATTGCTTTTATAATACAATTCTAATCAGACTAGTTTCAAATAAGGTAATAAGTCAAGGTAATTTGCTATCACCGCTAGTTATGCCTGTATTTTTCTGAATGTAATTGCAATAATCAATATAATTCAAGGCTATATATTTCAACATGTGTTTGTATGAATTTTAATTGAACAAAATGGACCATTAATAATCATTTAAGAGGCCTATGCACCATGAAAAAAGCTATTTCCCTATTGCATGACAATATTTGGTGTCTATATCAGGTATTCCTTTTCTTCGTGTGTTATTTTGTCTATGACCTACAGATATTTCAAATCCGTTGTCGGAGTAATATGACTATATTTTGAAGCACTAGGCAAACTTTTACATTAGGAAATCTTGCATAATTATTATTGATGATTAGGACCTTCTGTCATTAGTTTTGAACCATACAGGAGTATTGTATTGTCATGCATTCACAACGATTCCAACCATACAGGAGTATTGTATTGTCATGCATTCACAATGATTCCAACCATACAGAAGTATTGTATTTTCATGCATTAACAATGATTCCAACCATATAGGAGTATTGTATTGTCATGCATTCACAATGATTCCAACTATACTACAATTTTACTTTGCTGCCCGGAAATGTACCTAATAGTATGAACATAACTGAAAGGTTTTTAATTGGAAGGGATATATGGATATAAAAGATAAACGTGGATCACATTTTGTCGCGCCCGCGGCAGTGGATAGTAAAAACAGATTTCTGATATCTAGCCATTTACATGCATTTATGGATCTCGATAAATGTTTTGCAATCCTTCCACTGCATCGTTAATTAACATGTTATACATATGTGATTTCCTGGTAGTTCAATCAATCAGCCAGACAGTCTGCACATTACTAAACTTAGATAGTTTATTAGTTAGTTCGTTAATTTTTTGGTTTTCTCTAGAAAGTTTAATAGAACAAATAGAGAGACAGACATACAGACAAAGGCAGAGAGAGATATTGTGTGTGCGCTAAAACGTTTGACTTGCCACACTTGGGAATTTGCTGTACATAACATAATTAATAGCTGTATTGTGGGGTCGCTATGGAAACTGATATTTTCTTGAATTTCTCAACAAATGTAAACACAGTGGACTGTAATATGTTACCCCACTCTTTGAGTTAAACCAACATATTTTGTCACTACAGATTTTGCGTTCATCAGATTTAATCGCTAAACAAGCACTTCTGCGTTTCAAAATTAATAGAAACTATATTGCTACGACTCTACGTCTTAAAAATATGTAACAGAAAGAGAGTGAAACCAACAATGTAATTAAAATCAACAAGCAATTTATTTCCATATAATTAAAGCGAAAATTCAAAAGACACTTACAATTTGTGAGCTAAATTCCAAATAATCCTAAATGTCCTAATCACAAGTCCAAAATAATAGAATGTTCTGAATGAATTCCAATAGCCTTGAATGTATTGATGTACCACAAAGAAATAATCCAGAATGTATTTGAATGAGTTCATATAAATCCTAAAATCATGTATTAATCCACAAGTTGATGACTACTTTTATATTTCGAATTAAAATTGTAAATAAATAATTCCTTTCAAATTATATCTTATTTCAACAACACAACTTAAATAGATTCATTACAGACTGATCTTTTAGAACCAAAAATCTAAAATAGGAATGAATTTGTTTACCAAATCTGTTTATAAATACACATGCTTACATGACCTATGTCACAAAAGTCTAATTGCGAAATGCCTATGAAAATACTGGCCTACCTGACATATGTAACAAAAGTCTAATTGCGAAATGCCTGTGAAAATATTATGTAAATAACTGGACAAAAGTTAAGTATGTATTTTCAACTAACCATGCAACTTACAATCATAGACAAAAGTGAAGTATATAAACATCATGCATAACAATATGGAGAAGTCCATTTCGACAAGACATTTGATTGGCACGTGTCTCCATATTTTCACTTATGCCTAAATTAAGGAGCAACTTGATCTGTAACTTCAAATTTAAGTTTGTTTTTTTTTCCAAACGAGTGTGTTCATCCTGCAATGGATTATCAAATTTTTATCAAAAAGTATTCAACGATTCTTAAATTTTTTTCAGAGCTCCATCACTATACGATAATTGTTTTAGTTTTTCTAACATTGTCCACTCTCTAAATTTTGTATTTAATTTGAAATGCAATGAAATTTAACATAGTGAATATGTTGATAGAGTGCATTGTACTTCGTCAATTATTTAACTTTATCTGATTTATTGAAGTCGACGAACCGGAAATAGAATATGATGTCCGATGGCGTCCAGATCTCTAGCAATATTTCTTTATTCGGAAATGCCAGAGTGACTGCCTTTTGGTTTCCAAGTTCGTTAAGATTATATTTCATACGAGTCAAATGGGGGAATCTAAATTATCCCTCTGGAGGTTATATCACGTCCATCACCGGTGACTAAGTCCCTTTTGCATCAATACAACTTTAACTAATCGAATTACCATCCCAGTTGAAAAGTGTGGCAGAGTATTGAATCGGCCAAGCGCAGAAGATTTAAATTGATTCTCTTAATGCTTGTGTGAAATATTTAAACTGATTACGTTCATTAGGGACAACCGCTAGATCATTTTTAATTGATTTTTTTTAATGAAAGGCTAAGTATACATGTATTGTCTTTCTTTCATCTGTTTAATATGGACACATTTCCTTTGTGTAGAATACAGAGGTCATATACGGTGTGATGTGTGTAAACGTTTGCGAATCAGGAAGAAAGAGTTTGAACCCAAGGAATCAAAGTCTTTCCCGTTCTCTCCTAGGAGTGGATCCATATCTTCCAGGAGTGAATCCATATCTCCCAGGAGTGGATCCATATCTCACAGGAGTGAATCCATATCTCCCACGAGTGAATCCATATCTCCCACGAGTGAATCCATATCTCCAAGTTTCAATTCTCATTTTCGTGGTACTCTTTTTAAGCTCCGAATTCAAAGAACGCTATTAAACATGATCATATTCTGAATATATGCATAAATGTGGATTATTTCAAATTCTTTTCAGAAAAGTGACACATTTAGGATTTGTATGTATTTGTTTCAAAGTGACAAGAACATGGCATATATTTCCCTGCAGCGAATTGTTTGCTTATATTTTCTGTGTCATATTTTGTAGCTGATATTTCTTGAAAAAGAGAGTAGATTGAAGAGATTAACTGTATTTATAGGTAAGGTAATTACGGTAATATATCTTAGTTTAGTTAGAGACATGTTATTGGTAATTACGGTATTAGTTAGAGACATTTTATTGGTAATTACGGTATTATATCTTAGTTTTAGTTAGCAATATTGTATTAGTAATTACGGTAATATATCTAAGTTTAGTTAGAGACATTTTATTCTGTATTGTAATTAATAGTTGCCTGATTTATCGGGGTGGCATGGCCAGTTAACCTTGTATAATTTTGTCTTACAAACTGTAGTTTATAACACCAATCGTCACTACAATATTACACGAGAGATGTATATATTTGTACAGAGAGCCTGCATTGTGTAAGATATTGCTCGAGGGACCCAGTATTCTTTTTGCATTACTTGCGTTATAGGTTTTTCTTTCTGATTGTTTCTAATCTTTTTCTTTCCTTTCTTTATTGTTTTGTTTTATTTGTTTTATTGTTATTTTTTTATTTTTTTTGAAACTGCAACTATGATCTTCGAATCTGGGAACTTAATTCTCCTATATTTAAATATGTGTATATTTTACATTGCCAAACAATACAACACGTTTGTATCCTTTACACTGCGTTTTGCCTTAATATCATTTTGTGTTTCTTCATTGCATACAAGTGGGCAAGTGTCAATTCAAAATAAATCCAAAACATAAATTAAATCAAAATCATCATGGGCTCTGTTCAAACCCACGTAATGGCTACCAGCTCAGGCATGTGTAAACATGTGGGTAACTGTTTTATTATAATGAACTAAACACGTTTCATCGAACGGAATGCCACTAGACAAGAATACCCATCGTCCTTAATGAAATACACTGGTAAAATTGGACACGGTGTATTAATGCGATGAAGCGAACTTAACCCCATATAGGTTGCCATCTTGACCAAATTAATCCCAGCCTTTTCCAAATAGCTCCCAAATAGAACTTAAACCAGATTGAAACATGACCTGTCGCCACTAATAATGGCCATTACTGTGTAACTTAACGAAATTAAAGGTTTTCACGGCCTTTCATCATGCCCTACCGCTTAGTCTATGACTCAGTTTAGTGCATCGTCAACTACTGGATTGGAACAAGCTGTTACTGTTGTAGGTGACAGAATCCAATGGACATTCCAAAATTTGATGTATTCCAAGATTTGATGTATTCCAAGATTTGATGTATATCTATTTATTACTTTAATCTACACTTGGAGATTTTGTTGTACATCTACAGATTTTATTCCTAGATGGACTCCCATAGTAACTGCCAAATACTGCGTAACTAATGAACAATCTACTACATGTATTTGCATTTCTGTTTTATTGCATTGTATTAAAATATTTGGAGAGACCACCATCGGGATATGCGTGTTTTCTTGAAACCCTATTTTTAATTTAAAGGACTAAATGAGTAGGGGCTATATACATCTTCATGCTCAAATTATTTGATTCCTTATCTGTTTTCCATGTACAGAATTCAAAATTGCATTGGTTTGATTTAAATTGATATTATTTTGGTCATCGTCACTTTGATTTCCAACAGGAAATTTAGAGCAAGTAGCTCTAATAAAAACCATACATTTTTATCAACAGAGCAAGGAAAATCCCACAAGATTCCACCCTCACCTCCACCCACTACCTGGAACTCATTAGACATGACGTTACACAACCAAGCAAGGAAAATCTCACGAAATTCCACCCCACCCCCATACTTGGAAACCGTTTGACAGGATATTACACAATAAATATTGTGAGGCAACTATCATATCTCCCAACAGACTTTATATGAAAACAAATATATCAAAATTCAATGGATGATGGCGCGTGCTACTTGAAGGTGCCTAGAAAAAAAACAAATAATAGTCAGGAAAAACGTGTACTCTGTTATGTGCTTAAACATACACTGCAAAGTTTTAAAATTTGGTCCAATACACATTGCAAATAAATGGAACTTTCACAATCTTAATTCTGATATATTGTACTATTTTAATTTCCTTATATGACAAGAATTAAGCATAAATTTACAACTACTGTTTGCTACTACTTTACCATAGGTATTGTTTTGTATCTTGTATGGTATCAATATCGCAAGTCTTCATTTTTAGAAATGCCATGAATGTAGATAAATAAGTCATTGATTGAATGCTGTATTACCAAAACTATGATACAATTTACAACAAAAGTGCTTCTAACAACTTAAAATCAGTGCAAGTTTAATATCTGTCCTTAACGTTTAATTAGTACCAAATATCTAGTTCACTAAAATGAACAATATTGTTTTTCAACATTGATGATAAAAAGAATGCTAATTACATATTAAATATAAAACTACAATTCTTTTCAATAGATTCATATGCAATAAAATATCCATTACCTCTATGTACAAAACAAGTTCAACAGACATTATCATCGATTCTTTTTGTCTTCTATTTCTACCCTGATAAACTGCTGTGACAGGTTGTTAGAAATACCGATTCTTTGATGAAAAAAACAGTGTTTATTTTCTATGAAATCTATGCAGAGATAATAATCATGATTCTAATTTTGCAAATAAGTAAAAGTATGGATCCAAAGATGTTATCGTTTACCTTGTGTTGATTTTGAATCAATATTATATCAGTTAGTCGACTGGGAAACGGTCTATTCTATTTGTTACTGATTTCGTATATAGTCACTGGGATGACGTCATAAATGGACCAGTATTATTATAATAATGGCTATACAATTAATGAATAACATCATCATTTATATGTTCTTGTTTCATAGTTTTCAGTTGGAAAGATGTTTGGATGAATAATCCAAACAGTTTTGAAAAACATTATTGATGGCGTGTTTATCTAAATAAAATATATATTTTTTTAAAAATTTTATTTAGTTAGAACTATAAATACTAACATGATATATCTTAGTGTGTTTGATTAATAAAATCAGTACTTCCAGTCAACTTTATGCTTTGCATAAATATTCTCTTGTTATATACTGTGGCATAGATTGTATATATGTAATGACAACTGTGGAGACATTTTTCTAGTTTGAAATGGTGTCAGACTTTATGGACAAAAATTAGATAAGACGGGAATCATGTCTGATCAACTATTTCATACTGGAAAACTTATGTGTACTTCATTAGTTTCTAAAGCATTCATGGACAGATCAACTTCATCCAAATCAGAAATCTGTCACTTTGAAGGTCACTGTAAAAGTCAGAAAGGTGTGATTCTGTATGAAATTACAGCATCGCGTGCCAGGGCTACAGGTAACTGTTACGTACCATACCCGAAAAGAGTTTCCTTAATTATATGACAAATAGCCGTATTTTGTGAACATGATTAGAATCCAGGTTTAAAATTGAATACGTTTTTAATTTGAATGTTTTAGATACACAAGGGTGTTGACCATGAATTACAAGGAAGATTTGTCACCCATATTCATTCGCACGACCTTGACGACATTGTACTAAACCAAGAGCAGGCGGAAGTTTGAAGACTGAACATGGATATTTTTCGATTCATACCCATTCACAACAACAGATTTGGTACAGTAACGCCTTTTTCAGCCAACTTATGCAGTTCAGTCACTTCAAAGTAAACTGTATTTGCATTGAGAAATTCTGACAGAGTCCCCGAAAAAAAGGAAGAGAATAAAGGGAACAAATTTCAAGCGGAAAGCTCATATGCTATTCTCATCTCTCTCATTCCATTTTAAGAAATATGCACAGCTTCAGCAGTGTACTGAAGGCTTTTAGACCAAGTTTGTACGACAATGTTATTTTATTTTTGAAAAATACATACACTAAATTAAGTTTTTCACGCTATAACAATCCTACATAATGAAGTAATTTTACGTGGTTTGACAGGTGCGATTAGCTGTACTCAAACATCAGAATTGCACGTGCTGCTTGAGCATGTGTGATTTCATATTTAAAAAACTCTTTTGTTTGTTTATAGTATATAATTTATGTACTTACTATTTGGTCATATAAGGAAAACAATCATACTTGGTTGGCCGAGTGCAAATGTTAGCCGAGTATTTGGGTAACACTTTCAACCCTCAGACCGAAACTCTTCCCGCCCGCACCGACAAACGTTTGCACACAGCAAAGAATGACTGATCGCTATATTTACCTTTTAGGTAACTGTATCAGTAGCGATAAGGTTACTTATATAATCATTAAGTTGTATTTAATTTTGCAAAAATAAAGCATATTTAGAAGCTCATTTAGTTCCATTTTGGATCCCCACCGATATTTAATACAGAGGGATATAGGCATCGATGTCGGTTCGTAATATGCCTGTCGTTATGTTTGTCTGTCTGTCCGTAACATCTCTCGTTTTTGGAGTATAGCTCTCAAACAGTTCAAGGTATTTCAACCAAATTTCACGCACATATCAAACAAGTTGCACAGAGATGCATTTTGGTACTTAGAAATGTTAGCATTCAATTATTTGTTTTATATGTAACTTTGAACGCAAAGCATAGTATAAATAGTATAAAATTGAGAATATATTGACCATAGGTAATATATAAATTGAGGCAATTCGGCCAGAGACTAGTAGCATGAAAAGTATAAAAATTGAGATTGCCGGACCATAGGGTATTTTCAGTAGGAGGGAGGGGGGTAGGGGGCTGCTTACAAGAGATTGTATCTCTTTGCAAACTAATGTGTATACAGACAGATAGATAGATAGATAGATAGATAGATAGATAGATAGATAGATAGATAGATAGATAGATAGATAGATAGATAGATAGATAGATAGATAGATAGATAGATAGATAGATAGATAGATAGATAGATAGATAGATAGATAGATAGATAGATAGATAGATAGATAGATAGATAGATAGATAGATAGATAGATAGATAGATAGATAGATAGATAGATAGATAGATAGGTAAGAATAAAGGGATAAACATACATAACGAAAACACGAAACAGCGTAATAAATTAAAAATATAATGACAAATTATATATCAACAGTTTATTTTAGCACCATATTTTCAATGCAGTTTATATTACAGATTTGTATCATACACATTTATATTCTGCTCTTTCAGAGCTACTAATATTGAGATCAACACAAATTACACTAAACACTGATCTTTGACGAATATGGATGACATTACAGTTTTCGAAGGGATGAAAAGGTTATTTAGAACGCACACATTTCATAGAATATTCTGTATATTTTTTGCAATGAATTTAAATTTAATGCAATTTTACCAGATATTTGGACTGCAGAGTAGAGAATACGTAAATAGATATTGACATATCCAACGAAAATCAACAAAACGTCCTTGAATTAATATACTGATAGTATATGTGCATTGCAAGACTCAATCCGTGTCTTGTTTATACAGTTATTAATGTTCTCGATGAAAGGAAACTGATTTGGTTGCTACCGGTCACGCTCTACGTATTATATTTATACTTTATTATTATATTTAAAATTCTATGTTGTGCCAGCTGTAGGTAATAAAATGCATGGGACAATATGATATATAGCTGAATGCATTCTATGCCTACGTTACATGAAACATCTTTCAAACAAAAACTGTTAATTTTGAACGTCTTTTTACAAATTATTTCAACAATCTCCTGACAAAATGATTTGGGTTACAATGGTTTTAGCTTCAATTTATATAAGTGCTATAATTAACCATTTCCCCTCGGTAATATCACAGCCAGCGCTTTGAACACGTTTCCCTGAGTATTGTCATATTATATACAGGACCGGATTAAGGTTATAAGGGACCTAAGTCTATTAGTAGAAATGCAGCTCAGCTGTTACCTCAATATGGAATGGGTTTTACATATATATATATATATATATATATATATATATATATATATATATACATACTTGGCTATATCTGACATGGTAGATACACCATAATGACTTGTAACAATGATAAACAATACAAAACTTCTGCGTTACATACTAGAACATGGATCAATGTTTATCATAAAGAATCTGAAGGTATTATCCATTTATCTTTCAAGGTGGTACTAGCATCATGTCTCTGCCTTGGACTTTCAGAACTGTAAAAAGAAATAAATAATACATATTTTACATGTGTTTTATTTATAAGTTATCATAAGAAGCTAATTTGCTGTACCTCTCAAACATAACTGACCACTTTAAATTTATATATATATATATATATATATATATATATATATATATATTATCAGATAAAATATAACGCCTTATACTTAATGTCACACTTAAATGTTGAATTTGGGGCAATTATCTACACCAGCTCCATAACAGGTATTAGGTCAGGTGCTTACTACACCAGGTATTAGGTCTGGTGCTTACTACACCAAGTAGAGAGCAGGAATTAGGTCAGGTGCTCACTACACCAGGTACAGACCAGGAATTAGGTCAGGTGCTCACTACGCCAGGTACATAGCAGGTATTAGGTCATGTACTTACTACACATGTACATACCAGGTATTAGGTCAGGTGCCTTCTACACCAGATACAGACCAGGAATTAGGTCCGGTGATTACTACACCAGGTACAGACCAGGAATTAGGTCAGGTGCTTACTACACCAGGTACAGACCGAGTATTAGGTCAGGTGCTCACTACACCAGGTACAGACCAGGAATTAGGTCAGGTGCTCATTACACCAGGTACATACCAGATATTAGGTCAGGTGCTTACTACACCAGGTACATACCAGATATTATTAGGTCAGGTGCTTACTACACCAGGTACATACCAAGTATTAGGTCAGGTGCGCAGGTTGACTTTATGAGTTAGGTGTCTTCGTAAGATTTCATTGTAATACTTATCACATTTTTTTCCGAATAAAGGAAAGGAAAATAAATAACTTACAAAAATATAATAAAAACACGTAATGCAACAGACGAGAGAAAATCGTAACTATTTACATGAATGAATGACAGGAAATGTAGAAAATAATCAGATGAAAAACAGAATCAATATGTGTAAACAACGTGTATATATTTGGTTGGGGTCAGGATAGCAAACGTTTATCAAAGGAAAATCAAAGTTGCTGTTACCGGCGTAAATGTTTGTTTTTCGTACGGAGAACCAAATTGATGTGACCCAATTCCGGGCTAAAAACAAAGAACGGAACCCATGCCATGCGACATACGACGCTATCGAAGACCAGACACTACAATCTCATTTGCAGAATCCAGTATCGTTCCTTACGTGTTAATTCTATACCGATCTAGACTCAGTCGGTAGCAAGATTCAATCGGGAGCATCTTGAGGTCTCTACTGGCTGTCCAGTCGATTTGTAGTGATTGGCGAGTTTTGCAGTGATTTTATTTTGCGCGCGCGTGTGTGTGTGTGTATATATATATATATATATATATATATATATATATATATATATATATATATATATATATATATATATATAAGAAGCGAGAGTAATAACTATGTATCATGTATCAGAAACAGCATGTTAAACCAATAGCTTGCAATAAGTGTATGAGTATTTATAACAATCCGCATTTACAGCAACTATTTGGCACACTATGATTGCCCAATCATTAAGTGTATCCATGACCAGCTGTCTTTGTCATTTGCATAAACTAATGTTCCTTCTTTTATAAATAACGGTAGGAAATGTTTTTAAAAAAATTCATCAACCAAAGTTTTAAAATAACAATGTGAATAAAAAAGCAGCTCATAAATCAGCCGTAGAGAACGGAAAATTGTCCTTGTGTCATTTATTGTAAGTAGTTATCATATGATGTGTCCTTTTTCAATACTTCAAACATGTACATTGCAAACATACTACATTAATAATTGTTAATTTCACTACAGTCAAGACTCACATTCGTTTGGAGAAAGAAAAAAAAATACACCTTGTCTACAGAAGTCATCAAACTCTTTTTCTGACGATAATTGTTATCTGGGTGAAATATACGTACAGGTTCGGTGAATTATTTAAGTTATCTAATTAGGCCTATTTAATGCATGGGTCCGGAAAGTGGTTCATTAGTTTGCAACAGGGTGTTTGTTCACCAAACTAGCAGCAAAGATTAAACTGGCCAAATCACCGAAGGGTACAGGCTATTGTCCTCAGCTGAACTTTATCAAAATAGGGCTATGCAAAGGGCACCTGACATTGAAGAAAGAAAAAAAAAAGAAAAGAAAATACTTGTAACTGATATCAGGCATATCTTTATAAAGAGCAGAGCCACGTGCCCACGTGCCCAGGCCCTGAATCCGTGACTGATTAGTCGAAATTTACAGAGAAACGTTGATAAAAACGGACAGTTGTGCATGAGTGTTAAGCTGGTCGGAAACCCAAATAAAAAGCAAACAACATTTATATCCGATGTCATCAGGCAAAAAAAAAAAAAAAAAAAAAAAACAATTGGGCTAACATTTCGGAAAGCTATAATGACATAAATATGGTGTAACCTTACTAAGAAGAACGACCTATATATAATATTCGAAACGTTATTATTATCAATTGCTACATAGGTGTAATATTGTATATGTCACAATGCAGTGAGAAATGTATGGTCATCAAAGGATAAACGAGACACATATTCCTTTGGCAACGATTTGTCTCCTTTACAAACAAAAGAAATATCATTTTGATCACTTACCTATAAAGCAAATAATTCCAATCAAACGTATCAGCAGTAAGCCTCGTCCTTAGCCAAAAAGTAATTGCTAGAATGGTTGTGATGGTCACTTTGGCAATCATCCGCATCAATTGTGTAGCTACCGGAAGTCGTTGTGTCGTCATCTTCGTCATAAGATGTCCCGAAGCCAACGCTCGAAACGTCTCCAGGTGATAAACTGAGGTCTTGATTCTCCTTCACGTAACGATCGGGCGTCCCCCCGTACATATTGTGATGGGGTATGTTCAACGGAAGTTTGGGTTTAGGATAAGGATGTGATAAGTGTTTGCAATTATTATGACTAGATGAAATGTCTCCTGGCCTCTTAGAATGGTTTAATGAGAGATCACTTCCATTTATAGAATGACTGGATGAGAAATCATTTTGATTCCTGGAATGGTTTGATGAGAAGCCTTTTGGAATGTTAGAATAACTTGATGAAACGTCATCAGGGTATTTCCAGGCCGGCTCCATTTCTATGTGATGTAGTAATGGCTTGCTTGCAAACGTCACACTCTTTGTGGTCTCTGAAAGGAAAGAAGAAAAAGTATATTAGATCTGGGATATATAGCATTAAATAGAACGAAAATCCTTAAATAGTCCTACAAACAGAGCACTATGTAACCACTAGGAACTTTTGCATTAAATATGATACGATAACATGCTATTCCAGGGTATAGAAAACTCATGTAGAGTATTAGCAATATGGTACCAATATAGAAAATTATGGTTGATCATTGTATTAAGTGAGCGAACAATGAGCTTTAAAAGAAGTAAACAACGTAATGTAGCTCATAAGCAAACAGAAATAGGCATAGGACTAGTTTTGTTATTAGTTTTGGAGGTTCTTTGAAGCACATAATGCCAGGAAATTTACAGTGTAAATAGTTGACAGTGATGACAAAACATACAGAATGCACGTCACGTGGACATCTTTCATGATTGCATTTGCAGAACAGTATTTTCAATGGATACCTTTTTTGATTTGGTTCCAAAACGATACGCCAGATAATGAAGAGATATATATTGCACGCACCGAGTTCTTTGATCAGTTTACTTATAAATATTACACAAGCATATTATTATTATTATTATTATTATTATTATTATTATTATTATTATTGCTACTGATAATGCTGATTGTTTGATGACCTTCATTTGTCTATATTTCTACCACTCCACATTTAATTTGTTGTTAGGCCTTTGTTAGCAACCCTAAGTGGATGATGAATATTAGTCAACCTAGCTGACTAGAAATTACAATAAAAATATAAACAGAGAAACATAACGTCGACTTATTTATTTCTCTTTTATCTGCTACAAAATTCCATCGATCTCGTTTGTAACATACTCTTGTAATCTTATTGTTCCAGATCATATAAATAACAAGATAAAATGAGCTCGTGATAGACGTTTTGATGCATGAGAGAAAAAGATATGTTTAATCGATTCGTTAGTACATTGTTTATAAAGATGGAAGCGATTAGGATCAAATGGTTCTCCAAGTAAGAAAACCGATACAAGTAAAAGAGTGTAATTGTGTCTATAATATGAATAGATAATAGTTTTAACGTTGAACGTTTCCTGTTTTAAAAGTCCATTTGACATGAGCACAATGCTCAAGAGGGATTGGTTTGGTAAGGATGAAAGCAATGGATAGAAAATATGTTTGTGCTGTCTGGATATTTTTTGAACAAAATTATATGAAAACATATCATAATGTTAACGAAACGATGCTAACTGATCTTCGCAGTACGGATTGTTAGATGACAGGCGCCAACAAGACAAGCACGAACACAGCGTATATAAAACACAATATAAATATATATCATACTTCACACAGTGGGTTACTTCCCCTTGGTAGGATAAGACCAGTGCCACAGTGCTGTAAATATGGTGGAACAATGCCACATGCAGAAAATCGTACCCTTTGCTAACCTTATGACACTTGATTTAGATTGTATTTACTCTGATCTTTGTCGTATGTGTCATTGGTGCAGAATCTGAAAGTTTTATATAACATGCTGGAGAAAAAACTTCCAGGATTCTTTACTTAAAATGGTGGGACACAAGGCTGATGATGTTATAAATAAGCACGTTAGCAGGGGTCATGCTATACAATAACATCTGAGCCGCCATATTTTGTCTAGCATCTTTACCCTCGATCTTAATTGGAATTTTAATGCATGTAGGGACAATAGTGAGAACCAGTCATGATTCTTTAGTACTAATCCACGGAGACAATGAACTAAGCCAAAGATGTCAAAACATCGGTACGGCAGCTATATACTCTGAAAGAGAATGAGCTGCCAGGAGCGTGAGTATGAGCTGTGAGGAGCGAGAAAATGGCGCTTTGGACATAATAATGTCATAGTAGAACACTGACATCAAACAAAAATAATTTATAACGTCATAGTGTTGTTTTATTATTCATTCAAACAATTGTATCTCTAATAATAGTTATGATATTTGCGTGAAATAAACCAGATTATATTCAGGAAACAATTCCAAATGTGAATTGAATGTCATCATGAACGTTTTCTCGTGGAGCGGCTCATGTAATGTACCTACGAAACGCTGAAAACCTGAAAATGACAGGAAACGGAAAGAAAGGACGAAACAACAAATGACGATAAGAGGTACAACAAATGACGATAAGAAGTACAACAAATGACGATAAGAGGTACAACAAATGACGATAAGAGGTACAACAAATGACGATAAGAGGTACAACAAATCCTAAATAGAGTCTAAAGCAATTTTATGAACATATTAACACTTCATTAAGACATAAGAAAGGTCATCCTAGTTATACTTAAGTTACACTGCAGTAGGGTCATTCTCTGTATGCTGAAGTTACACAGCACTCGGGTCATTCTAGGCATTCTTAAGTTACACTGCAGTAGGGCAGTATAGTTACACTTAAGTTACACTGCAGTATGGGACATTCTAGTTATACTTAAGTTACACTGCAGCAGGACATTCTAGTTATGCTTAAGTTACACTGCAGTAGAACATTCTAGTTATCCTTAAGTTACACTGCAGTAGGACATTCTAGTTATTCTTAACTTACACTGCAGTAGGGCATTCTAGTTATTCTTAAATTACACTGCAGGTAGGACATTCTAGTTATGCTTAAACTACACTGCAGTAGATAAGTATAGTTATACTCAAGTTACACTGCAGTAGGACATTCTAGTTATGCTTAAGTTACACTGCAGTAGGACATTCTAGTTATTCTTAACTTACACTGCAGTAGGGCATTCTAGTTATTCTTAAGTTACACTGCAGGTAGGACATTCTAGTTATGCTTAAGCTTCACTGCAGTAGGGAAGTATAGTTATACTCAAGTTACACTGCAGTAGGGGCATTCAAGTTATACTTAAGTTACACTGAAGGTAGGACATTCTAGTTATGCTTTAGTTACACTGCAGTAGGGCAGTGCAGTCTATGGCAGTATAGTTATACTTAAGCTACACTGCAGTAGGGCAGTATAGTTATACTTAAGTTACACTGCAGTAGGGCAGTATAGTTATACTTAAGTTACACTGCAGTAGGGCAGTATAGTTATACTTAAGTTACACTACTAGCTATACTTAAGGCTACCAATTCATCGACACATCAAGCAATTTATCAGAATTCAACAAAAGATTAATGAAAATGGGAAAGAAGATGAAATTTACTAATCTTGCCAGTGAAGCTGGTTTTCTGGTGCTTTACAGCACAGCAACACAAGTATGTTATTTAGTGAAGAGGCAATTGGAGTAAAGTGCCTTGCCCAAGGACACACCACGGTAGCTGACCCATGCTGGCCCCGATGGTAGGATCCGAACCCGCACCCTTTCGATCCTGAGTCCGGCACGCTAACCACTCAACCACCGCGGCTCTACTGATATAGTAATAGGCAAAGACAGATATACATACAGAGAGACATACCTTATTAAAGCCAAGCGACAGATGATGAACAGGAGGACAGAAGGTGCTACAATGCGGAAAATGGATATATATGATTCTATCCAGGCATACATATGTACATACATACATACATACATACATACATACATACATACATACATACATACATACATACATACATACATACATACATACATACATACATACATACATACATACATACACACACACACACACACATACATACATACATACATACATACATACATACATACATACATACATACATACATACATAAATACATACATACATACATACATACATACATACATACATACATACATACATACATACATACATACATACATACATACATACATACATACATACATACATACATACATACATACATACATACATACATACATACATACATACATACATACATACATACATACATACATACATACATACATACATACATACATACATACATACATACATACATACATACATACATACATACATACATACATACATACATACATACATACATACATACATACATACATACATACATACATACATACATACATACATACATACATACATACATACATACATACATACATACATACATACATACATACATACATACATACATACATACATACATACATACATACATACATACATACATACATACATACATACATACATACATACATACATACATACATACATACATACATACATACATACATACATACATACATACATACATACATACATACATACATACATACATACATACATACATACATGCGTGTTCGTGTAGATATATGCATCCATCAGCCGCGCTGACAGGCACATAGAGACGCATTTGATTGTATCGATCTGAAATTGATTTTAGGTAACCGTCGTTTTTAACACTCTTACCTGTTTGATCATGAGATGTGGAAAATGTTGTACTCTGAATATCCGACTCACTGCCACCTCTACCACTGTCACACGTGTTTGTCTCCCCTGACGACTCGCTACCATTATCTTCGTGTTGTTTTAATATGTCTTTAGTTAAAGTTGGCTAAACAAAAAGCAGAAAGACGAGATTAAAGCGGTGCTTACTCTAAGCAGCGGAGGATGTTAATTAAGAACAAACAACAGCACAAGCAACATAAAGAAAAACAAGAGAAGGATAAAAACAGTGGCATACACTAGAGTGTTTCATTTGACATTTGCAAATATTCTCTTGAATAGTAGCTACTAGTAACAGTATGGAGAAATTGGATAAGAATTGTGAACGTACTAATATGCTGCTTAGTGAACTGGACCCGACAGGTTTTGTTCAGGGTGCATCGTTCAAAATACAATATATATAATAATGACGATTCATACATGTGCAAATGGTGAAGAGTGAAACAAAGGAATGTGTAGACTTTAATATCGACTTATTATATACTTCATTATTTGCTCTCTCTCTCTCTCTCGATCAATCGATCTATCGATCTATCGATCTAGCGAGTGAGCGAAAGAACATTAAAAATAGTAACACCTCTTAAGACCAAAACATCTGTAAGCCAAATTCTTTTAAAAGTTGAATATCTTTTTTATTTTTGACCCTGAATTATTTCCTTCTGCAATTTAAACAACAATAGCCTCAGTAAACCAAAGTCCCTATACTCTGAAAACCGAAGACAATTTTCTGTCCAGAGCATCATTGTAATACGTAAATGAACCCTAAAAAGAGAAACTTTCTCAGAGCACGAGGCGGTCATTTGTTCAGAAATATTCTCGCCATTGATATTTTTGCCAACGAAGGCTTTTGAATTCTAATATTCCCAAAGTTTTATTCACTTAATTGGTTCTTAGTGGAGAAAAATCATAGGCGGATTGTTGTTGTTGTCGCTTTTTTTTTTTTCTCCTTTTTTTAGCCTACTAGCAACCGATAATTCGTTGACACAAGTGTTATAGTTATTTAGTAAAATATAATTCAGACTGGAAAAAGAATGTCTAGCACTCATAACTACAGTAATTTGGTTTTATTAATGTATGGGTGAATTCAAACTGGTCATCAGTTTTAGAAGAGTTTTTTTCATGTGTAGACTCATGCAACAGGAACCTGGGAACCTTTACCTCACACACGCCATCAGCGTAATGAGTGTGTTGTGAATTCCATTTAGCGACAGAAAGGACACGATTCACACAAATAATCAATCGTACATTTAATCAACAGTGCAGTAGTTGCGAGAAACCTTGTAGTGTAATGCGTAATTTTTAGGCCATGGACATGCGCTATATCAGCAACACAAATGTGCGAAAAATTCACAAGACACAGAAACGTTTGCAATGCAGTAGATGTTGTTTTGTGATACAGCATGGGCCGGGGATGTTGCAAATGAGCGTGTCGTAAAAGTTAGATCACACTTGCCTTACAGAATGGGTTGCAGACGAAAGAAGCAGACATGCATATACCTGTCAGAAACGAAGATATGGGAGGACATTATTTTGGTTGAAAGGGAGCTCCTCAATTGAAACGTTGATTTAAAAGAAAGGAATAAATTTACTGCACACACGAAGTTTAATATGTGCTTGACCACTACCTAGCCAAAAAAAACTAAGGACCAAAATGCTTCGCACCGTGCTCGGACACTCATGTGCGTGTGTGTGGGAGGGTGTGTGCGCGTGTGTGTGTATGTGTGTCACTAGTATGCAGAGATGACGTTGAGCCCTGGATACATACATACATACATACATACATACATACATACATACATACATACATACATACATACATACATACATACATACATACATACATACATACATACATACATACATACATACATACATACATACATACATACATACATACATACATACATACATACATACATACATACATACATACATACATACATACATACATACATACATACATACATACATACATACATACATACATACATACATACATACATACATACATACATACATACATACATACATACATACATACATACATACATACATACATACATACATACATACATACATACATACATACATACATACATACATACATACATACATACATACATACATACATACATACATACATACATACATACATACATACATACATACATACATACATACATACATACATACATACATACATACATACATACATACATACATACATACATACATACATACATACATACATACATACATACATACATACATACATACATACATACATACATACATACATACATACATACATACATACATACATACATACATACATACATACATACATACATACATACATACATACATACATACATACATACATACATACATACATACATACATACATACATACATACATACATACATACATACATACATACATACATACATACATACATACATACATACATACATACATACATACATACATACATACATACACCTTCCCTTATAATATAAATACTTTCCCGTAGTGGCAATTATCCGGGATGTAAAGACAGAAGCGAATACTGCACCACTATAGATGGCGCCATTTCAAACACAATTTCCTCCCAATGAAGTACATAACTAAGTCACCCCAAAGAGCATACCCCTAATGTGGTAATGTCTTGCATCAAGTGTCGCTTGCCTTTTTCATAGATAATAGATCCCTTCCTATACATGTAGTTATTTCTTAGTTTAAACCTGTTCATTAGCTTGGATAGTTGTCTTCTCGGTGCCATAATGTAAATATTTATTGTTCTACAAGTGTAACTCATTGTGTGTGTTTTAAGTCGAAACGTAGGAAAAATTTGGTTTTTTTTCTACATGCGGTTTTCCAGGGTTTGCGTCTTAATATATATATATATGTATATATATATATATATATATATATATATATATATATATATATATATATATATATATATATATATATATATAATATACTTAAGCATGAAATGTAGAAACTTATGGTGTGTGCGCGCGCACGCGTGTGGTGTGTGAAAAGTACAGAAATTCTATAACTTTTCGCTCTGAAGATGTGTCGGAAATGAAAAGCGTTTCCTCTCCTCGTGCAGAAATGAACTTGAAGTCTTTTATTTTCATACGCTCATATATCAGTTAATGTACTCAAAAGAAGAAATTTTGAAACACATGGGTGTTATTTATTTCCTGCATGGAGAAGGTAAAAGAGAAAGATATCAAAGGAAATCTGCACATTAGGTGTCAAGTTTCCGGTTACTGAGGTGTATGGAAACTATTTGGGATTGTTTAATTGTGATTTCTGTGGACGTCTAATTGAGGAAAATAATATGGTCAAATTGAAGAGAAATTTATATGACATAGACAGCGGGACTGACAGACGGACACGCATACGGAATAAAACACAAAGACAGATAGAGTGCTTACTGTGTGCCGTTCGTCGGGAGTGGTCCAGAGATGCTCATGAGACCTAACAAGGGATGTCTCAAGGGGCATGATTAGGACAGAGTCAAGGGCTTGCGGATTTCTACTGAAGGTCATTGTATCTGACTTTGTCTGCTGTCCACTAAAACTGGACAGTCCGGAATCACTGCTCGTCACATTGCTGTCTCCTCTCAACCTATTAGAGATCTGAAATAAAGTCAGAAATATAGTCCGTTTTCTGTCCTTTGACCGCCAGCAAAATTCAGCTTTGTCATTACTTTTCACACGTTTTCACTTTTTACGGGCAAAGTGTATCAAAGAGACTATACTGCTATGTTTTCGACATGGCTCTAACACATCCCCATTCAATTATATTTGTAATTTTCCTCTGAAACTATGCCTTCATTTACTTATATTATATCTTTCTATATTTCTCTCACTTACATGCACATACACACTACAATAGTGGGTGAAAGGCAGTGGGTGGGGAGGGAGGTGGCTGGGGGAGGGGGTGGGGGGATTGTGATCGAAAGTTCCTTAAAGGGTGACCCCAAGGCTTTCTGCTATAAAGCTGAATAATTATCTAGACATTTCAATGACGCCGGTCTTGTAACAACGGTAAGACTGAGACGTGTTTAATGGTCTAGTATACATCTTTTAAATAATGTTTTAAAATATTATTTACATTGATATACAGCACATTGATTTATTAGGATTTACGCTTGTGTCACTGGCTCTACTACGAAGAACTAATACAGATTGTTTATCAAGCAATTCCATTGACCGATCGACCAACTGCTGAATGATCCACAGTCAATCTAAAGTTACATTAATATAAAAATAACATGTTAAAGCGCACGCGCGAGAGAGAGAGAGAGAGAGAGAGAGGGGGGGGGGGGGGGTACCTGAAGCTTACTGTATCAAAAGGTTTCAAATCAACCAACTTTGAATCAGGACTCAATTTCAAAATGTTTATAGATTTGTAAGTAAAATATTCCGCAATTTAGGACACGAAGAAGGGAAAACGACATAAATTGCAAGTTTTTAGTTTTTAATTTTTTATTTTTAAAATTACACCAAATATATTCTGACAATAATGAAATGTTTGCATTTTGAACGAAACAAACATTAAAATGAAATCATGAACGCAAAGTCTATTAAATCGACGAAGTAATGTGCCTGTTTATGACCACAAGAACCAAATAACATTGAGATAACCAATACAATTGCAATATTTCATCATCTATTGTTTGGGCTTTTTGAGGTGGGAATTAATTAGCTGGACTCTTTGAAGTGGGAATTAGTCGGCTTGTCCCTCTGCATAAAATTATAAATTGTTTTTGATACGACTCACTCTTCGTTTATTTTATAAAACATTGCAGGAGGCCTCTACAGTGAACTAATATTGATGTACTAAATTAAAGCTACGCGATCAAAAGGACATTTTTCTACGGACTAAATGCTCATTGCACACACAAAAAACGTTTTCTTTAATTTTAAGTCCATGTAAAGGTAACTCCTACCTACTCATAAAAAACTATTGACATCTTAATTGCACATAATGACAACATCTTTTGAGCTCTTGCCCTTTGGTATCTCTGTTAGGATCTGTGATTCATCGCTTCTCAATTACATCATTCTAAACGCCATTGTCTATCAAACTTTACTGTCTGGTAAACCTATTAAGCATCGCACAAACGTCCAAACGTACCTCTTGGGTATGTGTCCTGTCAACACACGAAGAAAAGGAAGCTGTTTGATAGAAATCACGAGTAAACTATCTTGATATTACATTTGCCTATGGGTTGAAAGATAATAAAAAAGGCAGTTTTGTTGATCTATTTTTTAAGGTTGATATGATTTAAATGCAGATCCGAAGTCGTCAACAATTTTTATTTACACCATTAGTTTAATAGGCTATTGATTCAAAATGTGAAATTGATAAAAAAAAAATTTAAAAAATATAAAAAAATAAACAACAAACGGTGTAAGATTTGGAAACATATGTTTAAGTTTATGGATAATGTCTCGGAATACAAAATAAGTTTAAGTTTATGGATAATGTCTCGGAATACAAAATAAGTTTACGTTCATGGATAATGTCGCTGAATACAACAAAGAGACTTAACGAAAGTCTCCACGTGTTTCATAACACTACCACAGATAGAGCTGTATTGGGTTTATCAACTCACTTGACATTTTTCCGACGTAGCAAGACGTCAAATAAATGAAGAATCTTGCAGTTGTTTCCCATTTTTCTGATATGAATTATGGATTATTATTATAAATAATTCCAAAATATGAACATATCTGAGAGCGACTTCTGAAACTGTGTGTTTTTGTTGTTGTTGTTGTTTTCCTTGGAAGAAGTTTTAGAATGTTCACTAATTACAAAAATGTAATCAGCATGTACATTGTATGTTGGTGAGAACTATTTAACATCATATAATGTTTTGGCAAACATTTCCTTCTCTGTTTGGGAAATAAGTGTTACATGATATTTAAAATAAGAATATAGTGTTTGTTTGAGAAGATATGTATGTCATGACCGAATTCAGTGTTAATTCACTGTGTATGGTTGAAACATACAGTATGATCATTTAATTGTCCAAGTAAATGTTGTACGCGGACTGTATACATGATAGGGGTAGGCGTTGGGTGTCTGTTGAATAACAGATTTAACTGATAGTGCCATACCCACTTCAACACGTCCCGTTTCTGCGAGACTTCAAGAATTTAAAAGTCTTTGTGTGTTACGCCTAATCCCAATGTAAATACCTATACTGAACTTTAAGGTTGGTCTATCGCACAAAGTCACATATAAATTTTGTAGGGCATTTATATTTCATACTATTAGAATAAATGTTCAAAAGAGTGATTTCTGTTAGCTTTAGAAAACAGACAAAGTATTGCGTAATTTTAGCTTGTTATTCTTTTAAAAATATTTGAAAATCGGAGTTGAGTACTTAACCTGTTCCGTTCTGATAGTCGTCCATTTTATTTGCATTGTTTGTTAGTAAAACTATCACTTATCAACAAATATTTAATTGTAGCAACAATTTACATTAAAATTGATCAAAGTTAGTGCACTAAAAGTATTTTGCTAAAATCATGTAGCGCTATTATACAAACATACGTGAAAAAAAAAAAGATACCACATAGAGAAAATTTCCACGTTGCTAAATTTTCGTAAATGTACAATTTACAATATTTCGTGTCTTTAAGTTTCGCAATTTTGGAACTTGGTGCTAAGAAATGTTTTCCATCGAGGTTAAATTTTCGCGATTTTTCACTCAACCGCAAAATTTGCGAAAATAAATCCACGATCAAATATTCTCGCATAAACGGTACGTAAAGTTAGCAACGGATAATGTTTCCTTGATTTTCCCTTTGCGAAACTGTTCTTATCCCTCCATCTTAATGATCCAATATGTATTATTCAAAATGTATATAATAATATAGCAGAGGCATTAAAACAAACATAATGAAGGTGTGTTAAAGGGGCCCTAACTGGCAAACGTTTGTTTATGTTCTTAATTTAAAACTACTAGACTCGAACTATCGCAAACATCAATGCCAGCATGGTCATCAAGTATCATCCTCAACGTTCTATAAGCGTTATCCTTAATTCAAGCAAAGGTCAATATAGGCCCAGCAAAGATGGTTGGCTTACTTCTTAAGTTTGTTTTATATACTTTGGTTTATTCAAAGCAGGTGAAACATACATATTTTAATTTGATTAAATTTGTTCCAAACTGCCCTATAATTGTGCAATGAGACAAGTAGCTTGCGCACAAAATATGTTCAAGATAAAAATCGCGATATACGGGGTGATACATTACTGGCACATGGAAAATAATAAAATTTTCAGTCACACAAAGTAAATCCTATATAATATCTGTCCCCAGTATTTAATTCCCGCTATTTTTCATTTGTTCTTTATATTGATTCTGTTAAGGTAACACATTTGGGTCATTGATTATAGCAATTAATTGGATGTGATAAATAGCGGTATTGGCCAAGATCCAGGATATAAGTCAGTGATCCATACAAACAAACTGGGAATGATTTTGTTATCAAAATCATTACATGGATTATTTCTTGTATTTTGCCTGAATCAAACAAATGTTTCGCATAATCACTTAGTATGGCTTTGATATGAAATTAGTGTTGATTCCCAGATGGCACGATCTGTTTAGTGTCTAACCATTACAAAAGAATTCAATTAATTGACTCATGTATAAGTATATAAAAACTAAGCAGTAACTACAAAAAGGTAAATACGCATTATGTAAGAAAACAGGGATACATCATAATAATTCAAATTAAAGACATTAGAAAATAAATAATATATGAATCCTTTGTTGTAGTTCTCATATGTTTTTGTTGCTCTTCTTTTCTTTTTAAAAATGTAAACGTAACAATTCGATCCTATTGTAATGGATATGATACGAAACGTGCTGTTATCGTATGCTTTCTTTGTGCAGAAGGCATGAACAACAAAACTCATGGAAACTACATTTATTTTGGTGTTAACAACAATTATAAGGCGTTTATTGACTTAGGTAATTTTTCTACATTTCATTTGAGATAAAAATTTCTCTTAAAAAGAGTATATATATATATATATATATATATATATATATATATATATATATATATATATATATATATATATATATATATATATAATAGTACTTGATGTTGTTGGTGCTGATGCTTCTACTGCTTTAATTGTTATTTGAATGTTGCTGTTGTTGGTTTTGTATTTTGTTGTTGTGGCTTTATTGTCATAACCCTTAAAGAAGTTGATACTACTAAGCTATAGAGTTCTAGACTTAATATACACACTGCCCGAAATTAACTTAACTCAGGTTCATTTTCATAATCAGATATATAGATTTCAATTATAATGTGTCGGTACGTGTGCATTGTGTAAAATTATTTCACTTGAAACACATTTACCTACAGTAAATGCATAAGTGTTTTATTTCAGGCACATTTAGAAAAGTCAATACAAATTGGATTTTGCTCACTACCGATTTTATAACCGACTGTGCAATATATAATTTTCCCAACACCTTTTAAAAAGGATGTGTTCCATGTGTGACTGCAATACCCAACGCTAGACTACACGATACAGGACTATCATCCTGTCCGTTTCCACTTTTTGAAATTCGCGATATAGGAGTGTTAAACTGTAGGTTGAGATGAACGTTCTTATTTTTAATATTACCAAAATTGTTTGTCTTTTTTTTCCGAATGAATAGAAATTACTAAATATTGTCTTGGTACTATTCAAACAAACGGTCTCTATTCAAAGGAAAAAATACGAAGAAAGAATAGTATAAAAATCTACAAACTTGGTACTTAACTCGTGATACAAAGAAATGAATAATGTCAACATATAGAAAACAGGATTCGAAAGGAGAAGATGTGCAATCCCTACGGGAGCGCAGTTTGATGAATACATGTGTGTTTAAAATGGTTATTCACAATCAAGAGATTGTATATCTAGCAGAAGAAACGAAATACAAGGGTTACTGACACCCGTAGAGCCCTGATAAATGTAGCATTCCAGCTTACTTCAAATATTGCTCTTAGTAAGTACCAGGTTAGTCATTCAGAAAGTCACTTAGTCAATCATTTAGCCAGCCAGGCAATATGTATGTATGTATTTATGTATCTCCCGTCCATCCGCATGTATGTATGTTTGTTTGTGGGATTTTTGTTGTTGTTGTTGTTGTTGTTGTTGTTTTAATTCATGGCCTTCGAAAACGATCTCAGTCTTTTGTATAATTACAGAACCATCAGTTGTCCATAGAAAAAGTACAGACTTGGCTTTGTATCCTAAAACTGGGGTTATGTGTCTGTGTGAGTCTCGATATGTATGTTGCAATTACAGAGAAATATTGAAATACTTTATTATTTCATGATCTTGAGAGACAGATTTTATTACAAATCTTACCTGGTACACTTCTTGGCTGACCATCGGAACCTGAATACCCTCTTTGGTCTTGGATTTTGAATCGTATCCCAGAGGAAAGTTAATCTTCTTTAGCTGATCTCCTTTAAGAATAAAACCTGGAGTTGTATTTCCCGATTTTGTTTCTATTGCATGAACTACAACCTCTTTCGTTTTTAGTCTGTCGTGTCTTCTAATTAAACATATTATAAGAACAATTGCCACTGATAAGACAACGGTAACACAACTTAAAGAGACAGCAATCAGAAAGTTTTTATTGTCATCTGATCCTTCCTTGCTTTCAAGAGGTTGAGAGAAAGCTATTGTTAGATAAGCCGTGGATGAGAGTCGTGTTGTTCCATTATCTTCGACTTTGACCCTAATTGTAAATATTATGGGGTCAGATGAAGTCAGCTTTCGTTTGAGTATTATTTTTCCTGACTTCATTTCCATTGTAAAAATATCGGTAACATTGTTATCAATTATACTATAGGATAGAAGAGCGTTTTTACCATCATCCGCATCATTAGCTGTCATGTCTGTGATCAATGTGCCAGATAAGGCAGCATAGGAGACTGTTACAGAGTTATTTTCCTTCTTTGGGAAAACAAAGACTGGAGGATTATCGTTCTGATCAAAGACGGAGATAACGACAGAAGTGGAACTTCTGAGGGGATTCCTACCCTGATCTGTAGCTACAACTGTTATATTATATTGGCTTTTGACTTCCCTGTCTATTTCCGAAGTCGTTATAATTGTCCCATTGGAAAACAGAGTGAAAGGGAAATCATAGGGTTGGAATAGGAGAACGGAATATATGATAGCTCCGTTTTCCCCATCATCTGGATCCGTGGCAATTATCTGCCCCACCTTACTCCTAAGGGGCGCATTTTCCTCAACAATAAAATTGTATTCTGACTGATCAAAGTCAGGTGCGTTATCATTTTGATCATTAATGTTTATAACAACAGTTGCCTCCCCAGAGAGCTTTGGGTTTGTTCCACCATCCACAGCTTTTACTTTCAAGGTCACACGCGAGACATTTTCTCTATCCATAACAAAGCTTGCCCTGATTTCTCCTGTGTTCGGATTAATTCTGAAGTCAAAACCTCCATCATCTACAAGAATGTAGGTCACCTCAGCATTTATACCTATGTCTAAATCCTCAGCAGACACTTTGACGATTAGGTCACCTATTTGATTATTTTCTTCTGCTCTCACAAAATAGGTCCCTTGTGTAAATCTTGGTGATACGTCATTTTCGTCAAGTACCTCTACATTAAATCTTCTTGATGAATTTAGTGGGGGAGAACCATTATCATAACATAATATATCTACAATGTGTACACTTATGAGTTCTCTGTCCAGTGGTTTAGTGACCACCACCTTGTACTCTTTGACATCAAGCCTCTCGAGACCAAACCGATCACTAGCGCCAGTACATGTGACGATACCATTTCTTCCCGTGTCATCATCGACTACTCCAATATGTGCCACCACCGTCCCAACATTAGCGAATTCCGACACCCTAGCTTTATCGGAACCAGCTAGAATGTTAATATTGATTTGTGGTGGATGATTGTTCGAATCCTCAATGTTGACATAGACAACAGCCTGAGATATTTTTGGCGGGACACCTTTATCACTGGCTTCAACAAACACCCTCATGGTCTCACTCGGAACATAGACCAATGGCCCGACGACACTTAGGGCTCCGGATACTGGATTAATGGAAAACAATGAGGGAACGTTTTCAATCTGATGAACACTTAACTTGTATACAACCTCCCCATTGTCCCCAATATCTGCGTCTGTCGCAGACACTGTCAAAATGGTATTGCCTAGTTCAATGTCTTCCTTAACTGTAACATTGTACACTGATTGCGTGAATTTTGGAGCGTTGTCATTTACATCAGTTATAATGACATTGACCTTTAGTGTACCCGTTCTCATAGGGTTGCCACCATCCTCAGCTACTACTGTTAATTTATATAAATCTTGCTTTTCCCTATCCAGTCCTTTTTGCACTATGATATTTACAATGGAACTTCCGTCGACCAGTTTTTCAAACTGGACGCCAAATGGAGTGTCGGGCTCAAAAATTGTATAATTTTGAACAGAAAATAAACCAATATCAGCATCCAGCGCTCCAGTGAAAGAAGCTGGAGACCTTCCCGTGGTAGATTCGGCTAGCTCAACATCAACTTCATTCACAGAAAATCGGGGTGAATTATCGTTGAGATCCTCAATTTCAATGTCCACTTTTAGTTTTCGGAAATATGCTCCAACTGTCTGAACGGCAACATCCACAGAGAGCACGCATTTTGCCGTGAATGTACAGACGGACAAATTATCTCTATCAATCCTAGAGCCAACAGCTAAATCACTTGTCCTGTTATTAATTTTGAAAAATGAAGCATAAGGATTGCCAGCGGAAAAGAGACTGAATACGAGGTTGTTGTATTCATCCTCCGATATTGTTGAACGAATATCAACATCAATTTTAACTGTTCCTATGTATGTTCCGCTGGGCTGTTCTTCTTTTATTTTATATTTAACATCTGCCTCGCCAATAGCTTGAACCAGTGTCAAGGACACCAAGCAAAAGAGAATAATATTCCTTAATTTGCACATATTCCACACTCTATATTCCATGATGTATAGTAAATACACTATGATATTCCAGAGCAAGTTGAATTTGTTTTAACACAATGTAGAGAACATCACGTACAAGTAAGTCTTCCCTTGAATCATTTCTGAAATATGAGAAGACGCCAATTTAAAAATGAAATACGGAACTGGTAGCATTGGTAAAGTATGCAGTAATGTGTATATGGAATCCCCTTGCTTTGTATGGTGCCTTGAGCCATATATACAATAGTTTAACTAAACATAATATATATTATATAGAAAGAACAGAGATATGCAATTAAGAACAAAAACAAAAGAAGTCGTAAAATATCGATGTCAACTTAAATGCGTCATTGCAAAATATTTAAAGGCATTATTTTAAGAAAATGAGATGTCAGTGCCAGTATTTTCAAGACATTCCCCATATGACTTTCAAATACATTTTTAAAAAATGAGAGAAAGAAATACGTTTAAATAACGACTTTAAAATATTATAAAAATCTGTTAATTTTAAATACAGTGCGTGCGAAAGTTAATAGATAATAGAGAAATCATATAATGTAGACATCAAGTGTTGAAGAGCGAATAACTTACCCATCCTATCATATCACTTTCCTTGCTACTATTAGAGCCATGATAGCAGAGCACGACACACACACAATGTATAAAATCCAGCCTGCTCTTGTTCATAGTAGTTCGTTGCTAACAAACACTTTGATAACAGCAGTATTTACACCTGCGATTACAGCCTTCCGTGGGTCCCGCCCATCGCGCAAACCAACCTATCAGCGAGCGGTGTAGTACTGTACAAAAATCACCCCAACATATCAATCATGCGCAGCAAGGGTCGTGGTTTACAAAACTGAAAGAGTGAATAGCTCTTCATGCTTAATGTTTTGAAGGAGAAAGATGATTGGGTCGTAATTTTCAACAATACTTATCACAGTCCCAATTTATGTATTCTGCTATGTTAGTTTATACTTTTCTGACTCACGTGATTGAATATTCACACACAAACTCTGATCTGGGTTTGTAAATAGTAATTGTGACAAACACATTTACAAGATTAAAACAGTCCTTAGGTTTAAAAATAAATAATTGGATGAAATTGCTGACATTAAATTTACTAATAATCTGCCAGTACTATGATGATACACAAATATATCTAGGTCAATGGCGATTCATTTTTTAAATCCTCAACTTTTTCTTGATATGAGGGAGTTCTACACTTGTCCGTTTGCAAAATTTCGGTTCCCTTTTTCACTTATGAGGATAGGTACTACATGATGTTTTAGGGTTTTTATTACTGTTCTTACGTGAATATACTTGTATATATGTATATATTTCGTGCATTCGAGGACAGTATAAATAATTTCATTTAAATACAAAACTAGTATGGAAGTCAAACTAGGTTACTGTTCAGAGGTTAAGCCCATGACATGTTCTATCATATATAATTGGAAATTAAATTTAAACCAGTAGGAGATAATTATGGGGGAATATTATTTATTTGCCAATAATTGACTAACTGTAGTCTAATTATATGTACGTGCATGTTACTAATTCAAGCCTAATTGTAAGTACGGGTATGTGACTAACTGTAGTCTACTTATATGTACGCGCATGTAACTAACCGTAGTCTAATTATATGCATGTGACTAACTATAGTCTAATTATATGCATGTGTATGTGACTAACTATAGTCTAATTATATGCATGTGACTAACTATAGTCTAATTATATGCATGTGTATGTTAACTTTCGTGGAAACTCAGATTGAACACGAAAAGACACTTTAATATATTTGAGAACAATTGGAATTTTTCCAATGTGATAGTTTACATTACTTTCGTCAAATAAAAAAGCGGAGAGCGTGTATCGTGGAATGCATATTTTAGCTTTTATCAATCCGTCGTGAAAAGATCCATCATTAGAAATTAATTATGTGGGAACCGCCATTTTCGCCTCATTAGCGCCGGTGATGGCGAAAGAAAATTTGCTTCAAAAACTCCGTTATCAAGAACAACATTTAACCCCACTATTGCATTATGGGACCATAATTGGAATAGAAATCAAACTGAAGAGATTGCACACGGTCCATCTCAAGTTTTGAAATTCACATGGTTCATAAAACACAATTAAGTTAAAATGTATAGGCTACAGTCTATGTGGCTTAGTCCTCTGTTTCAGATTTTACTCTGTGTTTGTGGTCTGTGTCTGAGAGAGAGAGAGAGAGAGAGAGAGAGAGAGAGAGCAATTCCAAATACGGTACAAGTTTTATGACTAAAAAGTTATCATAAAATATATGTTTAATATATCAGTCCTAGATGATGTTCATTAACCTAGCAACTTCATTTATTATCTATGACTTTGCATTGGAATGGCAAGGTACACCAGAGCAATTACTTATGTATTTCTTAAATATATATTGTTTGCATAGACTTTGGACTTTTTACCAGTGATATTTTTCCTTTCTCTCAAATGTTATGCGCGATATAAGCAAAGTTCATCGAGACATTTAAAAATATCGGAAGCTAATTGAATACATAACCATATCCAGTAAATTATATATAAATGGAGAGATAACTATCTAGGTCAGAAGCGAATTCCTAATATTGTAGGGTGGAAATAGATGAATACGGCATTATGATAAAATGGAACTTTGATTATCATAGTCATATATTTCCAGGATCGCTCTGCTTTGTCCAAAGCTAAGATATGTTTTGTTGCCTTTAGACAGTTATATGTATGCGACATACCCGACCGCAATAAATCATGTTCAATTTTTGCCGAGGTCACTAAAACAGGATTTTTTTTTCTGCCAAGTGTCTCAGGTTAGCAAGACCTGAGATTTTGCAAGGGCAAGAATTTAACGGTACAGCAAATCCCAGCCAAGTGCAGGTATTACTTTTTGCTGTTAAGAAGAAAGTATAAAATCAACTTATATGACTTTGTCTCATGTATCTTAATCAATAACTGAAAAAACTGCATTTATATCATGACAAGTGGTTTGTTTTCTAATCTCATTAATGAATAGTTTTTTTCAAACAGTACATTTTATATCCGCTACTACTACTACTACTACCAAGGACTGTAGCTAACAGTAGTAGCAGTTGTAGTGGCATTAGTAGTATTAGTAGTAGTAATATTAGTAGTAGTAGTTGCTGTTGTTGATGATGTTGTTGTTGTTGTTGGTGGTGGTGGTGGTGGTCACAGTTGTTGCTGTTGTTGCTGGTTATGGTGGTGGTATTGGTGGTCATGGAGTAGGAAGACAAACAGCAGCATAAACAACCGCAGTAACAGTTGTTTTGTGGTTAGTCACTCTTGATTTAATTACGGTTCATAGTGAATGTGTGTTGTGCGTTTGTGTTTGCGTATGTACGTGCGTGCGACAGAGACAGAGAGAGAGAGAGACCGATAGATCGCTGTATTGCATGGACCGCATTGAAATTTAGTTCGTGAGGTGTCGTGTCGACCTGGTCGACTCTTTATGTCTCGATTCGCTGTCTACACCTGCTTCATATATATGATTTATGGCCGTTGGCATGGAAATAATTTTCTTTTTGGACATTTATACTGATCTTTATGGCTGCAAACACAGAAAAAAATCTCCACACACGTCTGCCGCTTTCCAATTACCTGATTTATGGTCCTCCTAGATCACTAAGCATGGTCACGTGAATGTTCCTGCTGTACCATAACAGGCAGATACCAATAAAAATATTCGAAAACGAAAATGTATCTTAGAATACACCAAATACTTTGTCTTTTGTAAAAAGTATGAGAGAAGAATCTGTAAGAGAGATGATGGGCCTTGTGCATTTGAGAGCAAAAGAATTACAAATCAGAATTATATACAATAAAGACAATAAAAAGCTGAGCAATTAGCGGACACGGACACAGATCTTTGGACGCACATAATGAACCAGTAAAGTATACGAATCAGTACTATATAGCTATCGCCACTTCCATTTGTATATATGTTTTATTAAATATAATTATGAAAAATATAAAGATTCTAGAAAACTAAAATCAAAGTGATACAAGTTTTGGGTTTCATGATTCAATTTGTTTATTAAATCATACGCCTTCAAATGACTACTAGCAATAGCGCATATTAATAATAAGCTGATAAAATCTTTTAAAAGTGACATAATGTATAAATCGAATTGGTGATGATTAATTACCACTGATACCTGAAAATCCAGACCTACTGAATGGTTGATTCAAGAGAGAAACACCCGCAGAAGGCAATTTTTATATTCTACTAAATCTCCACCATTAGTCCCTCAAGCCAAATGTGTATACACATTGTCCAAATTTGCCAGCACCCCCTCTAGATTTAGTCCCCAAAGATGAAATGGCTTCAATCAGGACTGAAATCTATTTACCTGTATTCACCTGCTACTAAATCCAGTGTACTCTCAAGCGATGACAGCTAGTTGTCGATAGAGAGATAATTGTTTGTTATGATTTCTCAACGGAGCAGCAAAAACGAATGCAATTCAAAAAGAATAGTACGCCCGGAATACAAAACAAGCCATAGACGATGGTTCCGCACGGGAAATCACAAGAGTTGAAAATCAATATTCCAGTTTGATTACATTTAATAACTGATAAGTTTGGAGTCTTTATAATGATGTGAAAAGAAAAATGCGAGGGGAAAGTCTTATTTACTTTTACTTATCCAGCTGCTGAGTGCTGGATATGAACCTGGACACGAGGGCAACATGGCCTCAGATCCGTATCAAAATGAAACTCGTAATCGTGGTCGAGATTTAGTAATGATGGTTTGTGAAGGGTTCAGGTCTCAATTTTTCGCTTCGGGAGAGTTAATTTATGCGTTAGGGAATCATTTCATTGATAGTATCTCTTTCTATCTCTTACCATGTGATGATTTTGTAATTGAGCAATAAGCAGAAAACTTGAAAATATTATAAAAACTGGGTTTCTTTTCTTGTTGTTCAAAAACAAAAAACAAAATTAAAAATAAAAAAATGAATTTAAGAATCAGTTGTATTTGACATCTGTGATTTACTCTTCATTAGTAAGTATTCTCAAATTCAAAGTTTCCCCATGGACGAAATCGATGTTCTAATAACAATTCTACATCAGTAACATTCGTAATGTGAGGTGAATTGATCGTAGGTGGTCACTTTTGTCAACTTCGACGGCTGATCACGTCTAAACTATACCGTTTAATAACTTATTGATATTGGCAGTATTTTGTACATAGTTCAAGCGTACGATACTTATATACGTATGCACGTATAGAAAGTCATGACAAATACCCTTTATAGCGAGTGATATAGATAAATAATTTTACCGATTGACTCTGGGTCTGTTACAACCGAATGTTGTTTTTCTTGAAAATATTATCTTACAACTACCAGACAAAGAAAATGGATGGTTATAATGTTGATTTAAGATGGATGTGTGTGTGTGTGTGTGTGTGTGTGTGTGTGTGTGTGTGTGTGTGTGTGTGTGTGTGTGTGCGAGAAAGATATATATTTGAGGCTCAGGTAACAACATGTAGACCATTATTCATAAGAAGTGTTCCAAGGGTAACTTTTTAAGGTAATTAGCTTCTCAAAAAAGTCTTAACATGCAATCATAATTGCTTTGAGAAAAAAAAGTAATTCCAACATATTGTTATCCTGTGTCTCTTCGAAAGTGCGCGTGTCTAGCTGGTGAACGACTTTAAAGCTGGTGATGACACGACAAGTGTTTTGTGACACAAACATGTAAATATGGCGTTTTATCAGGGTCAATCAATAGAAATATGTGCGATTAGTGATAATCATTGGGCAATTTTGCAATTATTTTCATGGTCAATGTATGATTCACACTGCTTCCCAAGGATATTTTCCATTGGTTTTGTCGGCAGAATATGGCGATTATGTATGCATGGATTCATAACATGTAACAAACCTCGCGGGAGGTGGTCAAATTGAATCTCAATACGAAATCTGATTTCATTCCTACCATAATTTTTGTTATAATGAAACTATCCAAACTTTGCGTACACAATCGTTCATGACTATTATCCTAGACTTACGGAAAGAACTAAAGTATGTTGGAAATGACTACACATAGTAGTATATAGAATTATGGTTAGGGGATTAGACTTGCAAAAAACTTAAATAAACGTATTAAAGACTATAAATAACTTGCTAGAAGGTAGAAAATAAAATACCATTAATCTGCAACAGAGCCTGATGTGTGCCAAGTTACAACTGCCTCCCCCGTCACATCACTTCCAGTAATCTGCAACAGAGCCTGATGTGTGCCAAGTTACAACTGCCTCCCCCGTCACATCACTTCCAGTAATCTGCAACAGAGCCTGATGTGTGCCAAGTTACAACTGCCTCCCCCGTCACATCACTTTTACCCCTAGTTATTCATCTCCTCATAGGACGGATAAAACAATTAGCACATTTGTATATTTGTCACGATATTGTGCATGCAAAAATGGATGGGCAAGTTCTCATATTTCACATTTTATTTTGGCCAAAGGTTCATGAACAGCAACAGAGCTGTAGGAAAATCTCCCATGTCCACCAGAAATTTATATGATTGCATTTGTTTTCTCATTTGAAAGTTAAGAAGCTAGTAATAACCCAGGAGCTACTACCACCACCACCACCAATTTTTTTTTTTAAAAAATGTACAAATTGTGTCTGAATCAACTTATTATACATATGGTTATTATACAAGAAAATATCTTCTAGCGTACAAAACTCAATTTCCATTCCAATTCCGTTTTGGCAGCTACAAATGAATATTAAATTTCCATTAAAAAAGTTAAATCATTGTAGATATCAACGTAAGAACCACCACCAACAACTCAATCATCATCAGCAGCGTCGTCGTCGTCATAGTCATCATCATCATCGTCGTCGTCATCATCATCATCATCATCATCATCATCATCATCATCCCTTCCATCATATTTACCTACTCCATGGATATTATGGAAAACGTAATGAGGAAAATTCTTGAAACTTTCAGCCAGGTTTATTCAGTGTGTGTCGAATAAATTTATATACAAAAACTAATGAGGACATTCAGCTTAAAGCGTTATGAACTCTTAACACTAATCAAATGTGTGCAGGTGTGAAATCAATTATGCAAAGGATAGCATTACACCTGGTTGTAAAGATACAAAAGTTGAGTTTGTCATGTGGAGGCTTTTTTGTGTGATCTTAAAAGAGGATATCAAAATCATTGTTAAAGAGGAAAATAATGAAAGGTTGCCAACAATTATCAAAGGTAAATAACATCCTTGCCAATTACTTTAGTCTACTACGTGATAAACTGTTTACAGTCGATTATAATTCACCAAGCGGATCAGGCATGTTGTTCAAACATTTTACACTGATTTGTACTGAAAACACTCAATACTATACTTACACTCAAGCCAGAGCTTTCAGAACGTGCAAGAATATTGTATAGGATACAAAAATAGCAAACTTGAAACTGTTATGCCAATATCTTTAACAACTTTGGGGCATTTGTCAATAAATTGTAACTAACATCTCAGTCTCAGTTTGGAGACTTTCATATATTTGAGGCCGTGTATGACTGAAATTGAGAAATAGAGAGAATTTTTGTTTCTTACTGAAGCCTTGTTTTTTCTCAAATATTTCTCACAATTAAATAAGACCATGATTTACAACGTTATGTAACAATATCGGTATGTTGATGTAATCAACGTCTGGTACAGTTCAAAAAAATCGAGCTTTCCTAAAAACAATAACAGCTTAAATTTTAAAATGAAGCATCATATAAATCGCTTTGTATTAAATATATATATATATATATATATATATATATATATATATATATATATATATATATATATATATATATATATATAATAATAATAATAATGGGTGTTGTTTAGAACCATAGAATGTATTACAGTAAGATTAGTGTGCGATGCTATTTTGAAACGAAATAACGATATAGACACAGACAGTGCTCCTTAGATTTATCGCCCACTTTGGTAAAGGTAGGAAAAACTGGTGGTATATCGAGGGTGGCATGAGATCGAGGCTTGTCAGTAGTATTAGAATTTATGTGTAGGATACACATACATTACAGTTATATATTAAAAAGTTTATTCAGTCGACCAGGATTAATAATGATTATCGGTAATTACTGTTTCTTAAATATAGACAATTAGGAAGCCACCTCTGATCACAGTATTATGGGGGATAATCAAGCGAGCCCGGCTTATATATGAGTGGGAATTCCTACGTAAGTCGATATTCCTGGCTAGGGATTGAGGTCAAATATAGCTTTTATACCAATGTTTGTATATTGATTATGCTTGGCGGATGGGTAATGGCCAAAGTAGCAGGTGAACGTGTGAATTAAAGAACAAAATAATTGGGACATGAGAATTTATTGGCGAAGAGTGAGGTTATCAAGATGTCGGAGGGCGAGAAATAGAGGGAAGAATATATATATATATATATATATATATATATATATATATATATAATACAAAGCAGTCTAACTAATATCAATTCAAATCCTTAGTCATGTTAGAGTAGATTGAAGAATGGATTGAAGAAAGGGGGGTTGTCACAGCCATGTAACATTCCCTTAAAAGTTCTGAATTTTCGACACATGAATACGATAATTCAACACAACCTCCTCTCCAGCGAGTCGTTAATCTCTTTACTCCAAAATGTTGGGGGCGCAAAGACAAAATTTTCAAAAAGGTCAAGCAGTTCTCTAGGATGATCAGCCCCCCCCCCACCCCCCCCCCCTCTCTCTCTCTCTCTCTCATGATTATATGCTTATAATCCAATGAATGTAACCATAAACAATTGTGGTAAGTGTGACTATGCCACTAATGTGTAGTTAGATATATCAAGTAGTTTGTATACAACAGTGGTTCCCAACCTGTGGGCCGCGGAGTTATTCCAAGGGGTCCGCGAATTAACATAGCTTCGCAACAAGTATTGCTCCTCCAGATAGCTCTTGCTTTCCTCTGGTATCCCCGCCGCTGCGAGCAAGGCATGTTCGAATTTAGAGCGCCAAGCTGCTAAATATTTACCCCCTCCACAGCCTAAAAGTACAACTATTAGCATGTGGTGGTCCCTGCAATTTGTTTTAAGATTAAAAAGGGGTCCTCATACCCAAAAAGGTTTGGAACCACTGATATACAAGCATAAAACCAAGCGCAGTACTTTATATCATGTCATACATACGACTGACATTCCTTCGTCTTCTATCAATAGACTGAGCGTTTACTATTTTGATACCTTGAGATTTAAGACTGTTCTTATCGACTCATACAACATGTCTTGTCCTTTTAGTTTCATGTATCCTGTATTGGATCAGTAATCTCCCCTGGACACAGTGGATGCTGTGCGATAATAATCTAATATCGTCTTATATTGCTGATACAAATTAGTGTCACCTATCAAATCTCATTTTGCATAGTTTTGTATAAATAGCTCATATCAGCTAACGTTGAACTGTCTGCCTCTACTTTACGTGCTAAACCCAAGGCTAGAGCATACACAATGTTATTCAGGGATATAGACTTACCACAGCTTGAAAGATGAGAACATCGCAGGGTAAGGGACGAGCCTCACAAATTCACCCTATGTAATAATCCCTGTAGCTGTGATATAACATAGAGGAATTAAATAACAAATGTTTGATGATAAGAAAGGATCAATTTAAGTATGAATAAAGACCTGATTGTATTCATAAAAAAACAACAATAGAGGCCTTAATTACGAGCAATTGGGTTATGCATCAATGTCTTTTCATGTCCAAAAACAAGAAAAATATATTTCTAAGACCTAATTTAAACAATATCAATCCTCGATTTATTTAGGAACATAAGATACATTTTCCTAGACAGTATGGAGTTTGCTATCGATATCAGGTAGGCATTAAAGACACACACACACACACACACACACACACACAAACACACAGACAACATATAAAATAAAATAGTAAAAACAAAACCACAAAAATGCACAAGAAAAAAAAAAACTTCTATACTTGCGCTCCATAAAATAGGAAATGTTAAACCAAGGTCAGTGTCTATCCTTTTGGTTATATGTAAGTGCAGGGGAGTATTTAGGTTACCTCAAAGGTGGGAAGTTACCAAGAGTATTTGATATTTCTAATAACTACCTAAATACCTATTCACCTAACTACTTATATACCTTTATAGATACGAATATAAAACATTAACCGTGATTGGATAGACACTTAAAATTTGTGTCATTTATTGCAGAAAAAGAAAATATAGGTCACATTATATTAATAATAGAACTGACCCCAACATCGACCCACGTTCCATGCACAGCGGGATCTGAATACACGATGGAGATTCGAACGGATGATCACATACTTTTCATGCCTCTTAGACAAGTTAGTCAGACGTAAGTAACATCTCAAATTTCATTAAAACATAAGTCTACATAATTCTATATCTCACTGGAAGAGTTTATAGCGGTGTGGATGTTTTAGTGTAAAGTATATATTATTTTCTTGGAACAGTTAATCCATTTATGTCTAGTGACTACAAAATGAATCCCTTTATGTCTAGTGACTACAAAGTGAATCCCTTTATGTCTAGTGACTACAAAGTGAATCCCGTTATGTCTAGTGACTACAAAGTGAATCCCTTTATGTCTAGTGACTACAAAGTGAATTTTGTTATGTCTAGTGAATACAAAACCTTGTATTACTACCATGTTCACCGTTTCACAACCCTAGACATTCTATATTTTGAGTCATATACTCAATCAGGGATGCTGACGCCGCAGACAAACTCCTAACCTGAGAGCTAACAAGAAACTTTTCCAAGCGCACAATTCAAATAAGAATTCATCTCGCCTTGTTTTAGAGATATAGGTATTACATAGTACCGAGCCTAGCTAAAGGGTGGTTTTGTAAATCCATGGAGATGAGTTAAAGCTGAGCTGTGATTTTGAAATTTCGAAACAAATCTAAATACATTATGTAGGGAACGCGTTTTCACAGGAAATATCGTCATTTGGAAATGGAAATAATCCGTTATATACATCTAAGATAGAAATGTGATAGGCAACAACATTTCTTCATATTTGATATGAAGAAATGTTGTTGACTCTCAATGTCAATTTGTGATTACATATACATAGCAATGCCGGTAAGCTTTAACTTTCACCTCAAACATTTGTATTTAACTTTCACCTCAAACATTTGTATCTAACTTTCACCTCAAACATTTGTATTTAACTTTGAAAAAGGACAATAAAAGGTTACAGTTACCAAAGAAGGTCATTATAAGGGGAGGTTTACTTGATATTTGAGTGTCCCCAGAAGTCCATCACATGGACTTGTATATGGACTTCTGGTATTCGTCAGGATACGTCTGAGGAATAACCAATAAACCAGTCCAGGAACTACAAAAGCAAATAACCCGCATAAAGTGCAGATTTCTAAGGTGAGAACATTACTGGATGATTAAATGAAATTAATTAACAATAAACGAGAGAACTGTTATTTAATACTTATTTTGAAAAAAACGGTAATGTTCGATTCAACTTGAAAATGTTTATATCTATGCTCGAAATATTATAAATTTGCTTTTATTACTCGTGAATTGACATTTCTTCAGAGAATCAAGTTTGATGTATGGAGAGTTAAATGTTCTCATTTTACCATTATCACTCATATCATCAATTTTATATTACACCAAATCAGTCAATAAATAACTACTTCCGTATTTTAAATAAAAGCCATGTCAGGGTATTTGTAAATTACAGCAAAAAAGTAAAATAACATTTTAATTAGTTTATGCAAGCACCAGTCTTCCATAGCCTCCGATAATAAGCAAATAAATAGCACACACACACACACACACACACACACACACACACATATATATATATATATATATATATATATATATATATATATATATATATATATATATATATATATATACATACATACATACATAGGAGAGATAAGGTGAGGATAGATTGATTGATATTACTTTATCCCTGCATTTTCTGAAGATTTGGTGATAAATTAATGAAATACAATGTAACAGATAAAGGCAAAGAAATACATAATTTACAACTTAGGATGCCCATTGAATTTGTGTTTAATCCACCTTTAGAAAATTATAAATGCATACATTACCAATTACAAATGCTTTTTAGACATTACACTTGCAGTTTATGTTTTTACAAGCATTTATTACAATTACTTGTTTTGAGTTTCAACCAAGTGAGATTTGGTTTTATGTTGAACCATGAAATATCCATCGGACATAGTTATATCCACATTTATTTCTAAACTCACTAATTTATAAAATTGTTTAACTTTTGACGCTATAACTTTTTAAAGTACTGCACAAGAAAATAGTTAACATATTACTCAGTTTGCATTTGAATACAATGATTTCTTACATTATATTCTGTGAAAGATCTCAAAATTTAATGAAATATATTATATCCTTTATCTTAATAAAATACTTGGTAGACAGTCATGTCACATTTATCCATGACTCGAGTTCAGTTGTTCTCAAATATCATTTAAACCACTAAGTAACATAATCACTATATTATCATCCAAGTGATCACATAAATGACAGTACATTTCTGGAGGCATATATGAAAATATTTTCTCCATCTTATCATTTCTGTCATCTGGGGTTGACTTTTAGCTGCAATTTAACACATTATTGGCTCTATCAGGCCGAGGAAATGGGAACTAAGTGCCTTGAGGGAAGCAAACAAAACGAAAACGACTCATGAGGACAGCTAGACAGACAGACATGCAGTAAGAAATTAATGAAAACTTGTTAGGAGAAACAAATTTTTGGGAGAAAGTAGATCTTTAATTTTGGTAAAATGTATTTGCATGATTCTGATAGAGCCATGGCAGCTAAAGGAGAATTCAGTTGCCCAAGCAACCCATGGCGTTTCTAACAAAGATGCTAGATTACTTACATCTTACAAAATTGCTGCATTACTTATATCAGGAATTTCATATGATATGTCAGATGAAGAATCAGTTACAGATGACACAAGTAATATCAGCTTATAAAATAATGTTTTAACTAGTGGAAGCACATATTGTATCTCTACGCAATGTTTTCATTGATAATAATAAAAACAACAAAAACAATAATAATATGTTATATAATAATAATAATAATAAAATTATTATTATTATTATCGTCGCTGTTATTGTTGCTGATGCTAATGATTATGATGATGATGATGAAGATGATGATGTCGTTGTTTTTGTGATTGTTTGCTACAAGCTAAATTAATTTCAGTTTATTCTACTATCTTCCAACTTACGTGTAGCCTTGCTATTACCCGTACAACTAATATGTAATCTTGTACGTATGTTAGATTACTTGCTCCAAGAGCGCACAAACTGATGAGGTCACAGTGATTCACCCGTTCAAACAGGCGCTAAAACTTTTATCTAAATCTCTAATTAGTCATCAAATACATTGTTGAATCTTCTGTGCTACTGCACATGATAGGAACGCGTGCGTTAGATTAGACGCGCAACAAAAGAGTGGTCGAGAAAATGAATCCTCATTCAATCAGCTCTTGTGATAATGTCAACCTTGCAACCAATAAATCATTTCCATTATACAGTTGCTAAAACTGAAGTGGAAATTAGAGTTCAAATGTTAAGAATACATGGAAGACTTACTAATGTAAATTGTTTAAATTGTTTTGATTTCAACTCTAAGAGATATTTGTGAAGACTAATGTGGTTTCAGCTCAGTATTTTATAATTAGGGACCGACTATTTCATTTTTGGAGAAAATTCCGGCCCTCAGAAAGCTTGAAAAAAATACTTTTGCTTTGATTTATAGAAGAAAAAAATGCAAACAAACCATTATATATGCTGAAAAAAAAGTATCTTGAGGTAAAAGAAGAGAAAATATGATAGCTCGAAATAAAATCCCAGCCACCCCCACCCCACCCCTAAGCCCTAACCCCTAACCCCTCCGAAAATTAAATGTTTCGTCACTTGCCTCAAGCATACCGCATATATAGAGGATTAAAGATAAGTGGAAAAGAGGAAGTTTTAATGACGGGGATGGCCACAATCTCTCACAGGTAGCTGCAGCAGTCGTAGTTCTAGCTAATGAACACGGGCAAGTAGGTGCAGCAGTCGTAGTTCTAGCTAATGGATATGGGCAAGTAGCTGCAGCAGTCATAGTTCTAGCTAATGAATACGGGCAAGTAGCTGCAGCAGTCACAGTTCTAGCTAATGGATATGGGCAAGTAGCTGCAGCAGTCATAGTTCTAGCTAATGGATACGGGAAAGAGCTAATGGATACGGGCAAGTATGTGCAGCGGTCATAGTTCTAGCTAATGGATACGGGCAAGTAGCTGCAGCATTCATAGTTCTAGCTAATGGATACGGGAAAGAGCTAATGGATACTGGAAAGTAAGTGCAGCAGTCATAGTTCTAGCTAATGGATACGGGCAAGAGCAAGAACTAAAACGTTAACAACATAGCTAACAATACGAACACTTATGAAAACCGCGACAATTCTCTCTTGCCCTTCTTGTGGCTTTCAAAATAAAAGTACGTGCTAAATGTACGATGACATGGAATCTGTGCAAACCTGTTCATAGATTAGGACAGGAAAATTAAATATTCACGTTGCATTGGCACGCTCCCACTTACAATCAGAGGAAAAACAAATGCCATTTCAAAAAGCGAACTCGAGAAACGTAGCTCAGATTTGTGTAAGGCCACGGTTAATATTAGCATTTCCGCGCTCCACCCACCCCCACCGCTACCACCGGGTTGCTTATATGCTCTACCAAGAGAACTATCAACCGATAAATGCCCTCTGTCCAAGAAACCAATTAAATCAGCGTTAGCTTCAGTACTATTATTCATTGTAAGGAACGGTTCATTAACGAACTTGTCAACTGTGAAGAATATCAAGTCTAATATAAATCAATAAAAAGACGCCATGGAGTAATCAACAAATCGAAATAAGATACTGGAACCTGACTGTGAATGTAATATAGAGTGTCAGCATTATATCAGCATGTCATGCATAAGAACCATACGCATGTCAGCATCTATTTGACTCATAATTCTCTAATCAATGAATCATGGGTAAATCTGAAATAAAGGCCAAGGTCGTTATAGCAGACACTTTCGATAGTAAAGATCGGCAGTTACGGCCTATATTATTCATGTCACCATCTCTTTGACTCATAATTCTCATAATCCACTAATCATATGTATATCAGACATTTCCTAGAGTTTAGATTCATTCTCGTGGCTTATATTCTTTATATTAATCAGCATCTCTTTGACCCATAATTCTCAAATTAATGAATCATGGGAAAATCTCGGGTAAAGGCCTACGTCGGTATAGCAGATACTTCATTGAGTACAGATCCTTGTCTTATATTCTTCATGTTGGCATTTATTTGATTCATGCTTCTCTAATCAATGAAATCATGTGTAAACCTGGGATAAAGGCCAACGTCGTTATTATAGACACTTCCTAAAGTACAGATCGGCACTCGTGGCTTATATTCTTCATATGTCAGCATCTAGTTGAATCATAATTTTCTAATCGATGAATCATGGGTAAATATGCAGTACATGTCATCCTCGTTATATCAGACATTTTCTAGAATACAGATCCGTTCTCGTGTCTTATATTCTCCATATTATTCAGCATTTCTTTGACCCATAATTCTCTAATGTATGAATCATGAGTAAATCTGGGGTAAAGGTCAACCTTGTTATAGCAGACACTTCCTAGAGTATACATTCGTTCTTATAACCTATATACTTTATGTCAGAATCTCATTGACTCATAATTTCGCACTTATGGACTATATTCTTTATGTCAGCATCTCTTTAACTCATACTTCCGCACTTATGGACTACATTCTTCATGACAGCATCTCTTTGACTCATAATTCCGCACTTACAGACTATATTCTTCATGTCAGTATCTCTTTGACTCATAATTCCGCACTTATGGACTATATTCTTCATGACAGCATCGCTTTGACACATACTTCTATAATCAATGAATCGTGAGAATATAAGGAGTAAAGGTCAACCTCGTTATAGCAGACACTAGATACGTCCTCATGGCTTATATTCTTCATAGTAACAAAGTTATGGTAAGTATTACTTTTTTTGACGAATGATAATGAATTTGCATGTATGTGATAAGCATTATCAGCAAACGAAAAACAAGTGTCGGGCTTCAATGCAAATAGATTTAGGAACTGGAAGCATAGTTATTTCGAGGAAAGTAGTTTTGATGTAAAGCGTGTATATAAATTAATGTAAACAGTATACACTTGTATTTTACGTGTAAAGCAAGCCATGACCAAGGAAAAAATATGCGAGAGCGCATATCTGCTTACCAAATATTTTCGCCTTGGAATTCTGAGATTCCTGCATACAAATTTGTATCGATTGTTCAAAGGTACTAAGTTTCATGACTGTTTCTGTATTAGTATACAGTCCAAAAATAAGGCGTAAACATTCGATTTGGTCTCCAAGCTCAGTTTCTGTTGGTACTATTGACGATAACTATTGATCTTTACAATAAATCATTGGGTAAAAGTACCATCAAACTTCTCATATTACATATCTCACTGCAAAATAATGAACAAACCCAATCAAGATTTGTTTTTACCCAAGGAAACTGTCATAAAAGCAAAAATAAAATAATCACTAATCTTTCATTGTCTTTTCTCTACGAATTCTTAATCTGTGTCGATCTTATTTATCTTGTTAACCTCCCAAAAGAAAATAACCATTTTGAACAAAGGAGTAAAGTAGTGATTACCAGGCCCTGGTGCATATGAATAGCTACGGACTGGAACCCGAGTCAAGTTGTAAACAAAGCCTAATGGATACAAATGGCGCCCTAAAGAAAACTCGGCTTAAAATAATCTCTACTTTTTGTTGTTAATGATAGAGATGAAATTTGCATTGCTAACTCCATATAGAAAGACCCTAATTAGTCAATATTTACTGACTTGTTGAAAGAAATCATTTGAGAAAACAACATTTATACGAAAATGTATTTGCAAAGTGAAGGAAAATGAAATTTGCCAGAAAAGGTGCTTTCTTGTGCACGAGTTAATAAAAGGATAATGAGCAAACAAATACAATGTTTGTTCTTGTTTTGATAAGAAAATATTTTCGTTCAATTCTCACGAAAGAAAATTATTTCTCAGATTATTCACCGCACCTACCTGGAGAGTACCTTGACGTTAATGTTAATGCATCGTTGAGATAGTGGGAAACTTGAGACAGCTAAGAAAATTGTCACCTTATAAATTCTGTTGGTGCTTTATTTGATGGAAAAACTCAGTTAAGCTTAAATATGGCAGGAAAATCAATTACCAGTGATTATTTGTAATTAACAGTATAAGCTGGAGTTTGCCCCCCCCCCCCCCCCCCCGAAGCTATGTCATGATCGCAGCATTATGGGTTACAAAAAAGCTCGTATTGGCATGTCTTTGGCATGTCAACACCCATCACAATCTTATATAAATGCCACAACGTGATTGTATATATCCACACGCTAAAAAGAAAAAGGGAACTGTAATTTCAACAAATGACTCATGCTCATGTTTTTTTTTTTTAAATTTGTGTATTTCTTTTAAAGTTTAGATTCTAAATCAAGTCGCGTTAACTACCTTAAGAGCATACATTATTATGGGATGAAGGAAGAAAGTTTATAAGAGTAATATTTATTTTAATTTTTATATAGTGCAATCAATCATTACCCATCTCACATATGCATACACACAATCAAGTACACACACATACACACACACACACGTTACAGAACAGACCAATTAACTATCCATGTACCATTGTATACACGCTTACAGACTAAAGTACTGTTAATGTTCACTAGTTAAAGTGAATCAAAACTCATGCATAACACGTACCAACATATATTTCCATACATAAAAATAGCAGCAGGCCCTATACTATTAATTAATAATTAAACTGCATCAATTTAATACATGTGTTTTGATACACAGATATACTAAAAAATTCTTTGATTTTTTTAATGGGAATGTTATTTTGTATAGAGGCCCAACAGGATTGAAACCTATCACTAAAAAGATCTTTCTTTGATTTTTAGATTCAAAAGTTCACGGTTGTCATTGATTTAGAGTTTTTGGGTTTTGCTGGATTGTTTGCCTTGAACAGTATTACTCACGTAAACTGGACTAGAATAAACAGAAACTATATACATCCGCCCGAGTTTCAATAGTCCTCTATGTAGGCGCAATTAGGGTATGATTGATTCTGGAGATTATTGACGAAAGACCTTCGGTCAAGGTATGCGGTCTTGAACTAACTATAATGTGCAGAAACCATTCTTATCTTATTAATAATACCATGACCGTGACCTATGATCTTTAGAGCCAAGAATCTATCGGTTTCTTTCTTACCCAAGGTGCAATACATGCACAGAGATTGGTCCAGATCTGTGATGTGCAATTAATGTTACTATGAGGAAACCATTTTTATTCTTAAAGTCACAATGACCTTGACCTTTGACCATATACCCCAAAACAATATGCACCTTTCTTGCGTCAAGCGCAAGCCATCCACAAAGATTGACCAAGTTACATGATTGCGAACTAATGATATTGTGTGGAAAACATTTTTCTTCTTTCAGTCACAGGGACCTTGATCTTTGACCTTTTGACCCTGGAATCGATAAGGTTCTTCCTTACGAAAAGTGCAAGCCATTCGTCAAGTTTGGTAACTGTACATAGTGACGAACTGCTGTTATTGTGCGGAAGACAAGTTTCTTCATTTAGTCACAGTGACCTTGACCTACATTTTGACGCTGAAATCGATAGTTTTTTTTTTCTTTCTTCCTTTTGTCAGGAAGAACTTCGATCTACACTTTGGCCAAGGTAGGTACTGTACAACTATACAACTGAAGTTATTGTGCGGGAAAAAAAGTTAACGGGCAGATGGACAGACAATGGGTCATAACATTGTACACTCTGCCAAAAGGCGGACGTATAACAATTATATTGAAATAACATAAATTTTATTACTAACGAGATCTCGTTTTTTGCGTGATTTCGGATTGTCGAAATCGAGAATAAAGCGGACAGTTAGATCGATACAAAATCTAGATAATACACAGAGACAGAACAAAGGGAGGACGATGGCTCTGACGTTCCTAATTCTTCTCTTCCAAGGTACATTTTTGCAAGTGCATTTTACCATATTAACATCTATTAAGGTCAAGATGAGTCACTCATTCGAATAAGTTGATTTCGTCCCTTGACTGGACAAGTTTTAGATCTAGTCAAAATTAAAAAGGTAAAATTCTTTTCCGTTGTACTTAAAATATGGAATTCTTGTAGATATAATTAGGACTTCAGCTCACTCCCCCTTGAAAATAAGTGCTAGCTGTCCTTGACAGTCGCCAAAATGTTGGGTCACATAATAAATCAGCTTAAAATAAAGTCAGTGCTGGGATTTATAAACAACGAAGGCGCGCTTTTCAATAGAATTCAATATCGATAAATCCTGATATAGCAGAGAAGTTAAATATAAACTGTATACTTTGAAATGTATAATTCTAGACCAGATGTCAGATGTTCAAAACGTAATCTAACCGTGTTAAATATCGAGATTGCGGTCTTGCAATGCCCCAATCTCTCTCTCTCTCTCTCTCTCTCACGCACACACACACGCACGTTCATGATTATAAATTACCAGTACTTTTTATGCTACTTACTTTAAAACACAAGGAAAATGCTCTCGAAGACCTAAATATTGATTCTAATTTACACAAGAGCCGTGGCTTGTACTACGGTGTTGACACATTTATGTTTTACGTTTATTGTAGTATGAACCGATACAACGCTGTGCAAACTTAAGTCGAGGATCGTACAGTTGACAGTGCGTTTTTTGTTTATTTCTTTTATTATACTTAAAATAATGTTAAAAATAAACGGTCAATCCTTAAATGAATAAATTCATCAAAATAAATAAATAAAAATGTATAATCTATCGTGGAGCTGTATGAATGGTGTATTTGACCCACGTTACCTGAAGTACACTGTGCTATCGGCATGATAAAATGTAAGAAAAATATGATTGGAGGTAGAAACTTTATACAGACTATATGTAGACAAAGGCTGCCAAAAGCAAATCATTATTAATAAGTTGAACTCTTGTTTATCCTATACTAAATATTACCCTTTCGAATACCAATGGTCAAATAAATTCTGTTAGAATATCAATTGTCAAGTAAATTCTGTTTGAATACCAATGGTCAAGTCATATCTCTTCGAATACCAATGGCCAAGTAAATTCTCTTCTAATACCAGCGGTGAAGTAAATTTTCTTCGAATACCAATGGTAATGTAAATTCTGTTCGAACACCAATAGCCAAGTAAATTCTCTTCGAATACCAATTATCAAGTAATTTCGCTCTGTTAAAAGAACCAAGAAGCAAATACATATGAAGTTACCATTTGAGAGAGAGAGAGAGAGAGAGAGAGAGAGAGAGAGAGAGAGAGAGAGAGAGAGAGAGAGAGAGAGAGAGAGAGAGAGAGAGAGATAGAGAGAGAGAAAAGGGGGAGGGGGGATTACGACAGAAAAGGCAATACAGAAACTGGACCGCTTTTCAACACCCGAAGTGTTTAATAATTAGGAGTTCAAACAAATTGTTTTTGGTCTGACAACCGAACAGATGATTGATTAATTGTAATTCATATCCCTTTATGACTCGTACACCATTCATCTATGAGGCGACATCCTGAGGTTTGTACAAATATGGACAAATACTAAAACTGACACGGACACGGATACAACATCTGCTTCAAAAGAAAACCAGGAAAAGTGTCCTCAAAATAGCATCATGGCATTCCACCCAAGTACTCTTAACAAATTTGTTACTTCTTTTTTATCTTTCATATTTTCTCCTTCCAATAAATTAATCAAGGTCAACATGAACTAAAATCTTGTACCTTGTCTTTGCGGCTTCTTGTGGAAAAAAGGATGGAGGAGATGAGAGAGAAAAGGCAATAATGCCATATATATGTGCTGTCTTAAGCTTTTGTGAGGATACGTTGGTTGTTTGAAAAATGTCATTCTAGTATGAAAAGGAAATTCACAAAAGTAATATTCATAGTGTGACTTGTTATATGGGTCAGTCGTTATCTCACGAATGAGACGTTCATCGAGCAAACTGTTATAAGGGTCAGTCGTTATCTCACGAATGAGACGTTCATCGAGCAAACTGTTATAAGGGTCAGTCGTTATCTCACGAATGAGACGTTCATCGAGCAAACTGTTATAAGGGTCAGTCGTTATCTCACGAATGAGACGTGCATCGAGCAAACTGTTGCTGGTTCTTCTCAAGCCGTATTCGTCCAATCGTTTCATTGAACTCCATATCGATACTTAAACACACTTGCTCATTGAGAGCCCCTTGGGCGAAACATATGGACGCTGTGATTGGAGATGGGTTGATTTGGATATAAGTAAAATAATCAAGATATCGGACATCACGGAGATCTGATAGACATCGAGACGATGTCAAGATCTGCTGACCTTTCAAGTCACCATCAAATTCCAGCTGTCATATTTTCGAAACTGAACACCGTCATTCGGAACACATCTTGTCAAAAAATAACACTCACTAACAAGAAAAGCATCCCTTTATATGAGAGGTTACTAAAAGTAATCGGACCTGGAATTCCAAAGGTCACCAGAGCACGAACCTTTACTGCTGCATGTAAGATCTAATTATAATAAACTGATCTTGAGTTTAGGTCTATTTAAACGTTCAAGCTGGAAATCTGAAGCACAACCGACCTGTCTAGGATTTAGAACTCAATAAATGATTCCATTGTGCCCCACTCTATCCAGTGCCATTTAGCTCCAGTACAGTCTGCTCATTTAGAAACCGTCCCAAATCATATCCCAAAGACTGCAGTTTTATGAGACAGACGGCGATAAGCACCGCAGATGCATGCACTAGAGGTGTTATAATTTGTCCAAGATATCTGCAAAGAAAGCTGGAGATATTCAGGAGAGGTAAGTTGATGGGGTTTTACGTGCAGCCCTGACACTGTGTCTGATAACATTATTTAAAAGAGCAAAAACATATACTAGAGCAATATAAATCCTTTGACTTGTGAATATTAAAAGGGAAAATCAGGGTTAAGCTATAATATATACTAAATCGATAGAGTTCACTTAATTTTGTTTACATCTGTAAAATTTAAGCACTTTTGACCCACACGTTTAGAAACCATCCTTTAATTCTTAACCTTTTAGGTACAGGATGTTCGTGCTGTTAATGACTTATGACGTAACAACTTAACCATGACTCGTTATATCCATGATCGATCTGGGCTTTGCGAAATGTGATTCAGCATCGTAGATCGTAGGCCTACTCACAGTAGTACACATAAAATAAACATAGCATTAATAGGTTATCTGTATAATATCCAGGCATAAATCTGTTTCTAAATTTCTTTGACTGTAATACCATATATACTCGCGTATGATGCGGGTCCAAATGCAAACAACATAGACCCTGATCTGCCGTCGCATAATGCGCAAACAGATCAGGGTATATGTTGTTTGTTCTACTGATTAGTCCTTACAAACTGCATATACCCAGATCTGCCGGCGCATTATGCGACGGCAGATCTGGGTCCATGCAGTTTGCAGTTGGTTTAGAATTATACGCGAGTTTAGGTGGCGCTCTCTAGTTTCGTACTTTGCATAGGGTTAGATTTTGAAAGAAAAAGAATTACCCAGGTTTTCCTCAGTGGCTGTCCTGGCTATTTAAAAAGACCTTGTATACCTTAGGTATTGTTAAAAGAACTTTGAATTCCCTTTATTTTGGTGTATGATTGATGGATGAAATTTGGGTTATAGAGTATACAGCTTGGTCTCTCAAAAAACTGCTAGCTCCACTTGGTCATTTTCACTTCCTGGACTTCAAAGGCAAATAAAAAAAAAAAGACCCGATAACTTTTTTTTACTTTTGAGATATTTTTTCATTCATTCATAGTACTTTCAGAGGCTGGTATTGTCGGCTCTGGCAAAATTCGTTTCCCTATTTAAATAACTGCTGAAAATAGTGCACTTTTGACTAATTCAGGCTGATTTTTCGAGTACTTTGAAGCAGCCATTTTGTCTGCTGTGTGCTTAGATCATGTCCACTTTCCACAAGTACTATATGTAAAGAAATTTCAGCCACAGTACATGAAAGAACATAGAGGTATGCCAACATTCTCTCCATTGTTCATGTTGCAAATGCAAAATACTTCATCTTACACCTGTCACTCTCTCAGAAGTATGTATTATCTGTAAAGCGCCCCCTTATACGCTAAGTCTCGAGATGTGCTGGAGTGACGTCATATGAAGACTAAGGGAGTTAATTCAGTTAGTCTCGGAGTCCCTAATAAAGTCAACATGGCACTGCCCTGTGATAATATCATTTCGGCCTTTATGTCGATTATCTGAATAGCGACAACTTTGAAAACTGGTAGAATAGCTTATAATTTAAAGAGAACCTACATGATGATAACAGTTTGAAATCCGGATTTCACATTTTGGAAGAGATTCAAAGCAAATATGAAACATCATGGGCTTTGGTATGCGAAGAGTCTAGAATAACCAGGTTCCCCACGATGTTAACATATCAACCAGAAATGTAAACTATGTAAAACGAATCCACAGAACTGAACATGACAAGACCGGTGAGATAGCCCATTGTTGGTGTCCAATGTTTTAGATGATATATTTTCATCCCGCCATGGCGAATGCGTGCTGAATCCGAACTATTGTGGTCCCATATTCAGTGATTTGTCACACGAGTTATCCTGTACAAAATGCAAGTTTTAGATAGAATGTTCCGCTGCATTACGGCGACAAGTGATGCCATATTGCCCAAGGGGTCCTCTCTCCCCCCCCCCTCTCTCTCTCTCTCTCTCTCTCTCTCTCTCTCTCTCTCTCTCTCTCTCTCTCTCTCTCTCTCTCTCTCTCTTGTTACATGGGAGGTGAAGTGAATATCGTAAGACGGTGTTCTTGTCACTTCTATTTCTGTAGCTGTCCACTTCAGCAATATACATATCCATACATCCAGTGCCGTACTAAGGGTAAATGGCTCACGGGGCGACGATGATGGCCGAAAAGGCCAGAATACGAGGGCAAACTTTGTATCAGCTGTTTTGGCGTCCCAAGACCTCTGGCGCCCGGGGCAACCGCCCCGTCCCCCACCCCTCCCGTTAGTACGCTACTGCATACACCTTGTACTATTCCTACATGAAATACTCTGTGTTTAGAGATAAGCTTGCATATGTACTAGACAAATATTAATACATGTACATACTCTGTGTTTAGAGATAAGCTTGCATATGTAATAGACAAATATTAATACATGTACATACTCTGTGTTTAGAGATAAGCTTGCATATGTAATAGACAAATATTAATACATGTACATACTCTGTGTTTAGATATAAGCTGGCATATGTAATGCATAAATATACCTACATACACATACTCTGTGTTTAGAGATAAGCTTGCATATGTAATAGACAAATATTAATACATGTGCATACTCTGTGTTTAGAGATAAGCTGGCATATGTAATAGACAAATATGAATACATGTACAGACTCTGTGTTTAGAGATAAGTTGGCATATGTAATAGACAAATATTAATACATGTACATACTCTGGGTTTAGAGATAAGTTGGCATATGTAATAGACAAATATTAATAGATGTACAGACTCTGTGTTTAGAGAAAAGCTGGCATATGTAATAGACAAATATTAATACATGTACAGACTCTGTGTTTAGAGATAAGCTTGCAAATGTAATAGACAAATATTAATACATGTACATACGCTGTGTTTAGAGATAAGCTGACATATATAATAGACAAATATTAATACATGTACATACTCTGTGTTTAAATATAAGCTGGCATATGTAATGCATAAATATACCTACATACACATACTCTGTGTTTAGCGATAAGCTTGCATATGTAATAGACAAATATTAATACATGTACATACTCTGTGTTTAGAGATAAGCTGGCATATGTAATAGACAAATATGAATACATGTACATACTCTGTGTTTAGAGATAAGTTGGCATATGTAATAGACAAATATTAATACATGTACATTCTCTGTGTTTAGAAATAAGTTGGCATATGTAATAGACAAATATTAATACATGTACAGACTCTGTGTTCAGAGAAAAGCTGGCATATGTAATAGACAAATATTAATAAATGTACAGACTCTGTGTTTAGAGAAAAGCTGGCATATGTAATAGACAAATATTAATACATGTACAGACTCTGTGTTTAGAGATAAGCTTGCATATTTAATAGAAAAATATTAATACATGTACATACTCTGTGTTTAGAGATAAGCTGACATATATAATAGACAAATATTAATACATGTACATACTCTGTGTTTAAATATAAGCTGGCATATGTAATGCATAAATATACCTACATACACATACTCTGTGTTTAGAGATAAGCTGGCATATGTAATAGACAAATATTAATACATATACAGACTCTGTGTTTAGAGATAAGCTGGCATATGTAATGCACACATATACCTACATATACAGACTCTGTGTTTAGAAACAAGCTTGCATATGTAATGCATAAATATTTCCGCAGACAAGTAGTAAATGATGTGACATTCTGTCGTTAGGACCATTTTTTGAAATTACTTGTATTACAGGCTGCCTGGCAGAATTTCACGGAGTTTATTTGTTAAAACGTACAATACACCGACATTGCACTAACATTACATATATATTCATGATACCGACATTGTATTAACATTACATATATATTTATGATATATAAAAACTAGACTAGCATGCAACCAAGAAGAAAAGCAATAATGTTGCTAAAACTGATTTTGTTTGATATAAATTGGTAATATTAGCAACCCGAAGAATGGAAATAGACATGGGTGCCTATATTTTGCGACTGTCAAGGCAGTTGAGTCATTCGTTTACTTATTTATATTATTCTATGAAAAACGCACAATTCTCATATAATTCAAGCAAATAGAGTGGGCACATGTTTGACAATTGCCTCCAGATACACATATCAGGATCCACTATGGCGTTTACAGTGTAAGTCTTATACAATAATAAATTGTACAACGTGACTTATGAAATTATCCAAACATCTGGATAATCTGACTAATATGGTTCCTTAAGAAACAATGCGTTCTTCATTTGATATTGGTCATGTTCCATGTATATGCGTTCTTAATCTGATACTGTTATGTTCCATGTATATGCGTTCTTCATTTGATATTTGCATGTTCCATGTATATGCGTTCTTCATTTGATACTGTCATGTTCCATGTATATGCGTTCTTCATTTGATACTGTCATATTCCATGCATATGCTTTCTTCATTTGATACTGTCATGTTCCATGTATATGCGTACTTCATTTGATACTGTTATATTCCATGCATATGCGTTCTTCATTTGATACTGTCATGTTCCATGTATATGCGTTCTTCATTTGATACTGTCATGTTCCATGTATATGCGTTCTTCATTTGATACTGTCATGTTCCATGTATAGGCGTTCTTCATTTGATACTGTCATGTTCCATGTTTAGGCGTTCTTCATTTGATACTGTCATGTTCCATGTATATGCGTTCTTCATTTCATGCTGTCATGTTCCGAGTATATGGGTTCTTCATTTGATACTGTCCCGTTTCGTGTATATGCGTTCTTCATGTGATACGGTCATGTTGCGTGTATATGCGTTCTTCATTTGATACTGTCATGTTCCATGTATATGCGTTCTTCATTTGATACTGTCATGCTCAATGTACATGCGTTCTTCATTTGATACTGTCATATTCTATGCATATGCTTTCTTCATTTGATACTGTCATGTTCCATGTATATGCGTACTTCATTTGATACTGTTATATTCCATGCATATGCGTTCTTCATTTGATACTGTCATGTTCCATGTTAATGCGTTCTTCATTTGATACTGTCAAGTTCCATGTATATGCGTTCTTCATTTGATACTGTCATGTTGCATGTATAGGCGTTCTTCATTTGATACTGTCATGTTCCATGTTTAGGCGTTCTTCATTTGATACTGTCATCTTCAATGTACATGCGTTCTTCATTTGATACTGTCATGCTCCATGTATATTACTCTGTCTGCAATTTATGTTCCAATAACAGTTATTTCGTTGCAAACAATACGTACAAATTTTTGCATTTCTTTATCTCTCTCGTGTAATCAGTTTCCACTTTACAACAAGACACAAGCGGATATTGTGTTAACATTATCGTCATTTCAAAAGTACCAAACTACGTTACAGATTGTTTTAATTTCAAAATTAATATTCTTGAGGCAGAATGAATTTCATTTTCATACATTATTTATGTTAACATCATCCTGGTCACGTTATGCGTTTATAAATTACGAGAGATATTTTAGTAATATGATACCCTATTTCAAAAGGTAAGCAGATATACCCTTGATTTGCTGTACATATACAATTCTAAACGATAAAGCACTTCTGCAAATGTGAGACAAGATTCTTCTATTCTGTTGATCTGTGGATAAGATTGAAAAGTTGCTTTTCCTAACTTGTAGGACAATGTAGACTATGATAATGTATGCAAGCATTGATTTATGATGGATGGAGGTTTAGATTGAATACCTGATATGTCCAGTCATAAATCATTAATGTTACTATAGTATCAACCTATAATATTTATTTAGCAGGCTATGACTCTTTTTTAATATTTTTTGTTAAATTAGTGAACGGCAAAATCAGACGTAATCCGAAGATGGACTTAATGAATTGTCTTGGTATCCTTGTCGACCTCCATCGTCTCATGACAGGACTTTGGGCTAGGGTACTACGCTAAATGTAACTACTCACCTGAATTAAACGGAAGACAGGGATACCAACATAAATATCTTAGGGATCCAACTGACTAGAATGTTTCTTTACACTTATTATGGACTTCGTTTTCCTGAAATTTGGTAACATGATGAACATAATGCACGAGAACAGTTGCTATACAAATATATTGCAGTCAATGTTTACGAGAGAGAGAGAGAGAGAGAGAGAGAGAGAGAGAGAGAGAGAGAGAGAGAGAGAGAGAGAGATGGGGGTAGTGTTACGCGCCATTTCATTATTAATGGCGCAAATTAAAATCTACTTTCAAATTTATGAATGTATGTCTTCCTCTCCCTCTCTCTTCCTCTTTCTCTCTTTATGCATACTTTTCTAAGAAATCAATTATCTGTGCAGCGCAATAGGATATCACATGTCATGCGGCCCGAATGGAAATGGGGTATGGATACTTACAAGTGTTGCGTTCTATTTAATATGTAGTTTAAGATGTTATTTTGTTTTTTATATAGAAATGAAGATGGGAAACGCGGTACCTCTGTTGGTAGAGCATAGAACTCATAGTCCGCTGGTGGCGGGTTCTATACCCGCCCAAGCCAGCCCGGGTCAACTGTCACGGTGTGTCTTTGGGAAAGGCACTTAGCCCCCATTTCCTCTACATTATATAGCCAATAATGTGTTAAAAGTGTCGTTAAAAACTAACCAATCAAAAGGAGAGGACAATCAGCAGATTTCCTCTGTTTATTTTGTGTTTTATTATGTATTAGGCTACGACTGGTGCATTTTAGGTAAAAAATATACAAATATTTAAAAAAAAAAAATGTAACAAAAATGCATCGGGAAATAAAGAATCTATATTGTTACTCTGAATTCATGGATGATAAAGGACCCAATAGTAACTCATAACACTACATTAGAATAAAAGCACAAGAGAAATCAAGTAGTCTTCATTGTGTGAGTTTGAAAACGGACAAGTCAGATATTCGCTTGTAAGGTTCCGTCTGGTTCACTCTTATGTATTTGATGTCGCCTACGTATCCATGAATTAATACAGATAGAGGTGCGAAACGTTTAAGTATCACGGACAGATGGCTAAAAAAATATTATTTTTTCTTGATAACATCAATCCGTTCTTTGGAGCTTTGGAAGGGATTGCTAATTTGTGATGATGATATGCAAATTCTTATCCAAGGATCTAATCTTCTCTCATTCATGATTTATATAACATATTGTTCATGTATATACACCCTTGGGTCATATGACAAAAAGTAAAATATAATGATACAAAATCAAGTCGATTAGTCATTCTTTTCTTGAAAAAGGAATCAAACAAAGAATATTACAATTTAATCTTTCTATAACGCAAACAATGATGGGAAGGGGAATGATTAGAGTTATTATCTTTGTCACATATGCAGATGCGGCTGTATGCATGTGTACATGTGCATTTAGTATTTCACTCTAACTAGAAATGGAGATGTTGAATAGATACAATTCAGTATGTGGTACAAAGAAAAAAGACGAAGTAGATGAGAAGAAAACGGAGGAGGCGGAAGAATATGAAACACTGTTTAATGAAGCATCTTTTCGGCTCATTTTGCAAGTTAGACATTCAATATGGTTTCAAACATCAGTCACTCTTCTTTGAGTGCATAAACGTACAGTCATTATCGCAGATGATGCTTCAATTTAAATCTTCGAGTAGATAAGCTCGATTTTAGACAGCCATGTTGGTGAAAATACGGTGTTCTCCTACCGATGAAAATTAGTTCCGGTAGTATACATTATATTGCGCCCAATTACACTGAGAAACGACATAGCTTAGTATCAGATGCTTTGTGATTTGTACATCTGCCAGGAATACAAAGTTAGAAATTGGTAGGTATTATATTTCTTAATATTGCCCGCGGATCAATGAAGATAGCTTCTTGCAATTAGGGTGCTTTGAGGAGTAGACAGCAGCCTTGCTTATGGTAAGTTCTCTATGCATAGTTACTGCAATAAAACTGATATCTGAAGAAAGGAGAGAGTTTTATTCCAAATCTTCGCAGTAACTACAATAAACCTGACAGCTGAAGAATGGAGAAAGTTTGATTCCAAACAATATCAGTAACTACAATAAATTTGACAGGTGAAGAACGGAGAAAGTTCGATTCAAAACTTTCGTCCCCTTAGGGAGCTTTCTTTGACGAAACTCTTTCCTTGAAGGGCGGTAATAACTGTCAAGGCTACGTCTTAATTAATTTCTATGTGCTTATTGAAATAGAAAGACCCTGACTATGATGTCAGGTGATATACCGTAGGCTCAGTGATGCGAGATGGGCCAGCAGTCGCCGTGAGCTCTTCTCAAAAGATTTATACAAATAATGGGACTGGATAAACATGAGATTGTTATTTTCCATATAGTCTTGCTTGTTACGCCCCGAGAATAGAAACATTTGAGATTTAAGAGCTACTACTCTGTGATTTATTTTCTAGCAATGACGAACGGTGATAATGACATCAAGGGATTAAGATAGAGTTATGGTGATTGGAGTTGCGTAATTTATTGATAATGAAACAGTTTTATGGCGAGTTTTGTTTTTGTAATGATTGACTGGAAAAAACAGGGTGATCTCCTTACGTGGAAATAATATAAAGACGTCTGTATAAAACGGACAGGAATTTTCGCAATTTGTTTTCTTAGTTTATCTGGGTTTTTATCCCATCAAAAGATTTAAAAGACTCTGCGACTTGTGTGATCAAAGTCTGTTTTACTTTCAACTGATCTCATTTGTATATACTTCACTGTGTTATCTCTGTGTGAATGTATGAGATATAACAAAACAAGTAGCAAGGAATTGGGATGATTGGCGCAGTCATACATTTTGCATCACCATCTCGTATTCCATACAAGAAGACAAAAATCAAATTAAAAATGACTAGCGCAATATAATATTTTTTTTTCTTCACGCTAACACTGAGAAAGCTGGCGCTGTCATATTTGTGTGCATCACATATCGTATACAAGAACACAAAAAGCATAAAATTACAAATTATTATAATAGTGTATATTTTTCAGACTAGCATGCTCGCATGTCTACACGACACACAAGGCCAAAACAAATGACTAGTTCAGTATAATATGTCTCTACACCAACACACCCTTATCACCATGTGGCTACTAAAATAAAAAATGATATTAATTGGCCCAGTAAGACTATGTCATAGAAATCAAATTTCACACGCGCAGACACACACACACACACACACACACACACACACACACACACACACACACACACACCACAAATAATATACATATAAAAGCGTGGCACATTTGCATTGTACGGATTAGGCACAAACGCGCATTACACAGTAGTGTGTCTACGCAATGCCCTCACTAATAAGTCACATGTAAAAATTAAAAAGGCATGTCAACAAAAAGGTCGTGACAAAAATTGCATTGTGCTGCCTTTTGACAGGAGCCGTGTGGCACAGTCACCATGTGTATGCAATACGCTCACTAGGAAGTCGCATGTAAAATGGGGTTAAGAGAATTCATGATTTGTGTTGCGCAAAATCCGATCGTTGAACGTAGATGAAAATCTGCTGTAAAAAGTGGCATCCCTACCTCAACCCCGTAGTGTAAGTGGTGTGCTATAAATATATTTTAAATATTTTTTAAAACAATCATAAAAGCACAATGCTCAGCCGCACTAATTTCTGTAAAGGTATGATCTCAATTTTATCTCTAAAGCATCTTAAAGAAGGAACCACGGGCAAAAAAGGATGCTCCAAACGCACGAGAACTACACAGTTATTTCCCTAACTTTTATCAGCAATGTTTTTTACTCTATTATCATTTACTTTAAATGCAAAAATGTCACTGATTCTAGATGAATAATACACATTACAACAATCTGTCTGTAGAATCTATGTTTATCTATTACATTTACTATTCTGGATTTCGAACAAAAAGTACATCGAATGCAAATTGGATGATTATTTACACATAAAATAAACTACAGTTTGAGAAGCCAACAAACCACTGTAATATACAAATATCTAAATTCCAATGCCCTTTAAACCTGTCATATCAAATTATGAACCCAAGCATTCATTCACAAACGCGTCACATATCGGCTGAACCAGCCATTTATTGATAATCTAACACGATGTAACTTTGTTAAATTCGCATTATAATTTCTTTATAAATATGCATTATTTGTTCATGCAAAATTCATCATGCAAGAAAATACCATTATTAGTTCCCATGGAACAAAGCAATACTTACAAGAGTGTTATTCAAACCACACGCTCTGAATATATAGCTTATATATAAATACGTTATTATACAACACAGGCATGGACAAAAATGCACATCGACATTGCCCTCATACTAATTTTGATAGCTTTTTCTTCTGATTGCAAAAACAACACGTAAAGTGGTCCATTGTACATTCTTTAGGGATCCAAATCCAGGCTTTTGGCACAGACAAACATTCTGTCGCCACACAGAAGAGCGTGCAGACGAGATGTGAGGGAAATCGTTCATTATTTCGTGCTAAATTACGTTCCAATTTTCTTGCTGGAATATTGCCAGGTTCTATTTTAAGTAAAATCGCTCGACCTTAAGTAAACTCAATAAACTTATATGTTTTGATTGGTTTAATCTGGTATTTAATTATCCCTGTTTATTATAATACAGTATATTATAGGGGACCGAAAATAAATTCCACGTGTAATGAGTTCCAGGACACAAGTTCAAGGAGTCAGGTGCTTCTGTCTGTAAATACATGATTGATTATAAAGTCGACTCTGTGATATCAATGTATAAGAAAGGCTGTTACTGAACCTAGTTGCTTTGAAAAGAGGATTCCATTAAATTTCATTACCTTCCTCAGTAAAAGAGGATTCCATTAAATGTCATTGCCTTCCTCAGTAACAGGATTCCATTAAATTTCATTACCTTCCTCAGTAAAAGAGGATTCCATTAAATTTCATTACCTTCCTCAGTAAAAGAGGATTCCATTAAATGTCATTGCCTTCCTCAGTAACAGGATTCCATTAAATGTCATTACCTTTCTCAGTAAAATGTTGCCATTGTAGTAGGTCATGCACACCTCCGATATAAAGCATTTGAAGATCCGAAGAAACAATCGAAGAATATCAACGATACCGTAAGTTCAAATGTTTCGAATGTATTTTCCAAGTCTAACTGAAAGCAACAATTAAGTAGATAACCTTTTCTATTCTCATGAATTTACCTACACGATTATCAGCAGTATAGAGAGTCCCACTGACATACCTACATAACTATCAGCAGTAGAGTCCCACTGACATATATACACCGCTATCAACAGTATAGAGTCCCATTGACATACCTACACCACCATCAGAGTCCTGTTGACATGGCTTCATCACTATCAGCAGTACAGAGAAATCCATTTACATACCTACACCACTACTATCAGCACTGGTAGTTCCATTGACATAGCTACACCACTATCAGAAGTAAACAGAGTCCCATTGATATTCCTATATCACTATCATCAGTGCAGAGAGTCCCATTGACATACCTACACCACTGTCAGCAGTGTGGAGAGACCCTTTGAAATACTTACACCACTATCAGCAGTGTAGAGTTCCACTGATATACTTACGAAACTATCAGCAGCGTAGGGAGTCCGATTGACATACCAACACCACTGTCAGCAGTGTAGAGAGTTCCATTGACATACCTACGCATCTATCGGCAGTGTAGAGAGTTCCATTGACATACCTACACCACTATCAGAAGTGTAGAGAATTCCATTGACATACCTACGATTCTATCAGTAGTGTAGAGAGTTCCATTGACATACCTACGCCTCTATCAGCAGTGTAGAGAGTTCCATTGACATACATACGTCTCTATCAGCAGTGTAGAGAGTTCCATTGACGTACCTACGCCTCTATCAGCCGCATAGGGAGTCCGATTGACATACCTACACCACTATCAGCAGTGTAGAGAGTTCTATTGTCATACCTAAGTCACTATCAGGAGAACAGAGAGTCTAATTGACAAAAATGACATGGTGTATAGGATACTTTTTCGTCTTATAGCATTCATCATATTATATTACAAATAAATAACGAGGCCGTTTAATACGTTGGTCATCTGCGTGATACGCACGATAAATACTTCTTTGAATTTTTTTTTACACCACATTGTTGGGCTGATGGCAGCATAACACATATGTAGTTTACCCATTTTAGACCGTATTTTAATTTTGTCTTCTATCTTTCTTCTATTGTTTAACCTTTGTTTGTTTATTTCCCCGTCATTGAAACATGTAGGAGCCAAGAATTTTCCTTGGCTTTTGTGTTTAGTGTTATGCTTGTTTACCTCGAAACGTTGGGAAACTGTTTTGTATTTGCGCCGTTATCAATTTTGGCGTCATTATATATGTTGACAAATTTACATAATGTTCATGATGTTCGTGTACGGAATAATCAGAAACATATGTTCAGATTGATGTAAAGAAGAAATGATAAAACTAACGATGTTGGTATTTTTTAAATTTTTTTATTTCACTTATTTAGATAGAGTGGTGAATACTCTCTAAAATATTTTCCATGAGTTCCACAGTGTGCGCTATCTGGTTGGGAGATCCGAAACAAAGCTGTGAATCATTTGACTAATGTTATTATCGCGTACGAAGTATAAAACAGTGTGAAGTGTGTTTTTCTATCAGATTGTATTTAAAACGGAACTTAATACAGTAGACGCAGTAACGATAGAACAAGCTTAAATCATAACCTTTTATAAGCTCTTCTCATTCGACGTTAAAAAGCTAAAGGTTTTATTGGATAGATAGTGTGGTAGGCAAACAGTACCGTGCAACGTAAGGCCATCAATTATATCTAACAAGAAAGGCAGAAAGATGTACAGATGATGCCATCACATCAGTATCTGGCTTAATGAGTGCAATATAGAGTATCTGCATGACCTTAGTAGCTTTTGCAAGAAACTGAAGCATTTTTGTCTCCCTAAGTATTTATATGATGGATGGCAAGTTGTTGGAAATTCAAACTATATCCTTCACTTAGTGAGATTCTTCGTGTCTGTAAATTTAACTAGAAAAATAATATTCAAGAACATACATACATACATACATACATACATACATACATACATACATACATACATACATACATACATACATACATACATACATACATACATACATACATACATACATACATACATACATACATACATACATACATACATACATACATACATACACACACACATACATACATACATACATACTTTATTAATGAATGCGGAGACTCTACACACACAGTTCGCTGAACAATATCATCTGCTCCAGGAAGACTTATAAATATTTAAGATAAATTTATATCCTGCGGTTAAATTATATTACTGTTTTTACGAGCTGCTATCAATATTATAAAAAAGCATTAAATCTGGTATCAGGGTATCCTCATAGAATTAAAAATCAATATGTATTTGTACATCCGAAAGTATGCATAATACGGCAAGTGCGATTATTATGCGAACTATCAGTCAGGGATTAAAAACCAGGAAGATAAAGAAAGAATGAGTACAATAGCACAGTCGTATCCAGAGCCCTTTACATGATTCAAGGAATATCACGTTTGTTCGAAGAAGGCCTTTGTAGGAGCTGATATATTGCTCTCACGCAAATGAGAATATATCTGGTTTATATAAAAAATATGCTGAGACCATTTTGTTGTTTGTTTCATCAATGAAGAATATTTCAGTAAAACAAAATTTCAGTCTTATCTTAAATAGGTACAGTCTTGAATAATCCTAAATATTTCCACTAAAGACAGGTAGTGAGTCTTCAAAAATATGAAACTATGCCGGAAATTGTCTGATTAATGTTATTTGCACACATGGTATAGGGAAACATTATATAATAATCTCAACGACAATTAATTTAAGTGCCACATATTACAGTTTATTTGATTCCGATAGATTACAACTGCCGCGACCCATACATCAATCAATTGCACCACAACCAACGTTATGTAATGACCACGTCATTTCGAAGTGTGCTTTACGCGTTGAATTTACAAAAACGGACGCCCTTAAAGCATACAGAAATACAAAAGTTTGTGTATTCAAAGTATTTATTTTTTTAATTTTTTTTTGGTGCCCCCGCTAACATTGAATATTTCCGTGCCAATTTGTTATGAAAATCGCTAGTAATAGACTTTTCAGAAAATTGTGAAGAGAACAAGAATTGTTTAGAGGATCTTATATGACTGTTAAGCTTAACTGAGATTTTTTTAAGGTGCTGAATGATTTCAAAATTTTGCAAGCATCGGCAAGCAACTAATTGAAATTATTGGATAAATTTTATACCTTTCGAATGAACGGAACACTATTTACAACATGGCAAAATACGATTATTTTTAAAACATTTTATTATTAAAACAAGCTATTCATCTGGACGCGTGTAAATTATATTACGTTTACTTATTGTGATATCAAGGTTTGACGCACGTGTCTAGTGTTATGTAATGACGTGATATTTCACTGGTTAACACATGTAAAATCTGAAATGGATGAATCAACGTAACGCCAACGACGTCAGGTGATAAAGAGGAACTAATATTTTACAATATGCGTAGGGTAGCCAAAATATAATCAGCAGTTTCTGCACCTACTCTAGCAAATATGAAAATGAATGTTGATTGCGAACGATCACTGTTAAACATGGCTCTGATACGTTAAACGTCTGTGTATAACATTGATTTGTAAAGAAAAATATTGTACACATATCTTATGGATTTTGATGTACCGTGCATACCAATTAAATAGAAAGCTCAGTAATGCTAAAACTAAGAAAATATATTTCTCTACGTTGCCTTGAACTTTATCTTCCTTATCTATGATACATTTTTTGCTGATGGGACCTTCAATGTTAAATTTTTTCCATCCATGTATTGTAGCTAATCTGTAATTATATGATAACACTGTACAAGGTATATAGTTATGTATTCTAGCTAATCTGTAATTATATGATAACACTGTACAAGGTATATATTTATGTATTCTAGTTAATCTGTAATTATATGATAACACTGTACAAGGTATATAGTTATGTATTCTAGTTAATCTGTAATTATATGATAGCACTGTACAAAGTATATAGTTATGTATTCTAGTTAATCTGTAGTTATATGATAGCACTGTACAAGGTATATAGTTATGTATTCTAGCTAATCTGTAATTATATGATAACACTGTACAAGGTATATAGTTATGTATTCTAGTTAATCTGTAGTTATATGATAACACTGTACAAGGTATATAGTTATGTATTCTAGCTAATCTGTAGTTATATGATAACACTGTACAAGGTATATTGTTATATATTCTAGCTAATCTGTAATTATATGATAACACTGTACAAGGTATATAGTTATGTATTCTAGCTAATCTGTAGTTATATGATAACACTGTACAAGGTATATACTGAATTGTCTCCTTTAAATACAATTTATATTTTACATCAATCAGAGAGAAATATGAAACCTATAGTTTCTACCTCTGGAACTTGATGAGAGTCAAAACATTATATCTACAGTAGCCAGCTGAATCATTGGATATGGTTTTAACACTCATTAGTCTTATATATGTATGTACTTATGGTAGTTTTCTCTGATTTTCTCAATATTTAAACGAACTCTTATTTTACTGCAACTTTAAGATGACTTAGATTTGCATTTATACCAGTAAGATCTGCTAGGTGGTACGGATGAATTTCGAACGATAATTTGTGCAACCCCAGATAAATTTCGCTCTAAAGCAACGTAATATAAATATATGCGAGAACTCATGCCTAAAGTAAATGAATTGTAATTGCTTTGTACAAGGAATAATACGTTTACCTCCAGAAATAAGGTCTTTTTTCATCTCACGTTAGATCGAACAAAATAACTTCCCTTTATAACCACATACTGCAGAATACGTATGAAGTCCATATGTTAAGGTAAACCCAAAATTACGCAAAGTTGCATTATTTCATTTAAGCGTATTGCAGCTGAACTAATACATGTTATCACATCCGTATACAACTCTTGAAATACATCTTCTCACATCCGTATACAACTCTCAAAATACATGTTCTCACATCCGTATACAACTCTCAAAATACATGTTCTCACATCCGTATACAACTCTCAAAATACTTGTTCTCACATCCGTATACAACTCTCAAAATTCATGTTCTCACATCCGTATGCAATTCTCAAAATACTTGTTCTCACATCAGTATACAACTCTTAAAAACTGATGTTATCTAAGATGTAACCTAAGTGCCTTATTATATTTTTTTAAAATCTGAAAACTGCCCATCAGTAAGGTTGTCAAAACGAGGAATAACCAAATGTTGTATTAATAGAGGCGAGGAACCAAAACACACGCCCGACTGAAAGTTAAGCACGAACTTTCGCTATCTGATTAGATTAGTTTAGTCATTACATGGAACAATTAAATATGATTCCAATTGTTGTGATCCATATGATGACTTAGAAACATTGCATGCCGAATGAGTAGTATGAATAAGACTTAGAAACATTACTTGCCAAATGAGGAGTATGAATAAGACTTAGAAACAGTGCATGCCAAATGAATAGTATGAATAAGACTTAGAAACAGTGCATGCCAAATGAGTAGTATGAATAAGACTTAGAAACATTACTTGCCAAATGAGTAGTATGAATAAGACTTAGAAACATTACTTGCCAAATGAGTAGTATGAATAAGACTTAGAAACATTACTTGCCAAATGAGTAGTATGAATAAGACTTAGAAACATTACTTGCCAAATGAGTAGTATGAATAAGACTTAGAAACATCGCATGCTAAATGAGTAGTATGAATAAGACTTAGAAACATTACTTGCCAAATGAGGAGTACTAATAAGACTTAGAAACATCGCATGCCAAATGAGTAGTATGAATAAGACTTGGAAACATTACTTGCCAAATGAGGAGTACTAATAAGACTTAGAAACATCGCATGCCAAATGAGTAGTATGAATAAGACTTAGAAACATTACTTGCCAAATGAGGAGTATGAATAAGACTTAGAAGCATTACTTGCCAAATGAGTAGTATCAATAAGACTTAGAAACATTACTTGCCAAATGAGTAGTATGAATAAGACTTAGAAACATTACTTGCCAAATGAGGAGTACTAATAAGACTTAGAAACATCGCATGCCAAATGAGTAGTATGAATAAGACTTAGAAACATTACTTGCCAAATGAGTAGTATGAATAAGACTTAGAAACATCGCATGCTAAATGAGTAGTATGAATAAGACTTAGAAACATTACTTGCCAAATGAGGAGTATGAATAAGACTTAGAAACATTACTTGCCAAATGAGTAGTATGAATAAGACTTGGAAACATTACTTGCCAAATGAGGAGTATTAATAAGACCATACAAGAATAAGTATTTAATACTGAGGAGCACGAGCAGTTGCTACTTTCGAGAGGGCTCGTACTGCAACAATATTGCACTTGCCTAATAAAGTACGAGTGGCATTTGAAAAGTTCTGAATATTTTGTTATAACTTTTTTGTTTCCTTGAACCTGTCAATATATGTAATGCTGATTGATATACAAAATAATAGCCGATAAAATGATCTACACCTGCACGTAAAGCTCGTCGGACATCCGCAGAGTGTGACGTAAAATAGGTAAATGACAGTGACGTAAAAATGTCCGAGAAGAAGAAACAATTCTCCTACTGAGTAAGAAGCATACTGTAAAATCTGGGCGCTCTTAGGGTACTCTCTGACTGATATCAAGACCAAATTGAATGAAAGGTACGGATGTAATTATCTGTCATATGCAACAATTTGGAGGTCGTGTCATCACTTTAAAGATGGTCGCGAATCCACGGTAGATGGAAGACCGTTGACTGCGACTGGTGAGCAGGAAGTGGCTGCTGTGAAGAGGGCAATTGATGAAGATGCTCAATACACATTGAAATATATTCCGTTCATTATGGGCATTATTTCGTCCGCTGTATATAATATATTAAGACTCATTTGAAGCTGTGAAAAATGGGCTGATCAAAAACAGGCTCGGGTTGAAATCGCCAAACATATACTCGCCAAATATGAAAAGAGTGACCAGAGGCGTTTAAATGAGATTGTTACAGGTGATGAAATATGGATTTACTTTTATTAATTCGACTCAAGGGAAACGAATAAAGTTTGGTTCGGAGAAAACGAGCAGAGACCATTAACTGCTCGACGTAGTCTGACTGTCAAAAGAGTATTATACGCATTACTTTTCGTTTATGCAGGTACCCGTGCCAATAGTTGTGTAACACTACCGAACCACCCATCCGCGCACCGGTACTCGAGGTATCCATCTACTCCATTACAACGCACCGGCTCATAAATCCGCCGTCTTGACAGACATTCTGAAGGAGCACAGCATTGAAACTTTGCCACATTCTCCATACAGCGATGCTTTAGCTCCAATTGATTGTTGGCTGAATACCTTTATCAACAATTCGCTGAGGGGCCGGAAATTTGAAAGCCGTCATGCTATTGTAGTTTTACAGTGTTAGAAACAATGTACCAAAATGTGATTACAAAATGGCATTTAATACTTGGATAATCAGGCTGAGAAAGTGTGTAGAGTTGCATGGGGAATACTTTTTTAGGGGATGTACCGAGGTACTGTTCACTAGTAAACAACTTTATTTTACAGCGCAATAAAATATTCAGAAATTTTAAAATACCCCTAGTATAGCACTTGCCCCATAACACGTCAATAACGGCCGTTTTCAACTTCATTTACTTTGGCAGCTTAATCCGAACATTTCCTACACAAAACTAATATAATCAAATCTGGAAAATGTATCACAAGACTTCAGACTAACCATGAATATCATTTAAATGGCAATGTTTGGTAAGAGCTTTTGATTAATATTAAAGCGGTTTTGAGAATCATTTGATAAATCGCTTTTAACACGTAAATTCTATGATTAATCGAGATATTTGCTGGAAGGATCGTTATTATATATGAAATCCATCTAAAATGAAAATCAACCCCTCCCCCTCTCTTTTTTGTTTCCTTCTGTAACAAATAATTTGATTATTTTAATTTACTCTTACCGATTCAATATTGCTTTATAATCATCTCCTTCTTTGAGAGCTATCTCGTATTTTATATTTTTTTCTTTCGTTTATTTATTAAAAAAAGACCTTGTGATTTTCAAACAAATCAAAATAAATAATATTTTCATTAACTTTCGTCAACAGCTACCACCACTACCACTACCAACATTAATACCACCAGCACAACAACTACAACTTTACAAACTATTCAGTATAGCAATCGTTTTAGAAATACTATCGAATCGCCAATTTTCAATAAAATAAAATTATACTTCTATTTCATTTTATTTCTCTTCCACGTGATCGTATATTATGATTATAATTATTTATCTTTAAACTCGATATATCTTCAAACATATAGGTTTAAGTTTCATTGATTAGAAGATTCCTATTCTATTTCAGCTTCAGAAAAACTGTTTAGCTTTTCTTTGGCGAAAGAAAAGAAAGTCATCTGAAACTGATTAGCGTAAGATTTTTATCGTAAAACCTCAAGCTTAATTTGGGCGTCCATGTGTATAGTGTTTTTCTCATTACAATCATCACATTCTTAGTTTGAGAACGTCAAAGCGAAAAAATCCCCCTTACTATGCAAATTCACTCCCATCACTCTTTTTCTCGCGGGAACGTTCATTCAGATTCGTAAAACATCCAATCAAGCGTTAGGCGTGGAGAAAAACAAAATTGTTATCGCATGTGTGAAATCTTATCTATAGAAACCATCTCCTTGTACAAGCACGGGCCCCTTCTTTAGTAATTAGTGAATAGGATGGTCATTCGAGATCCGACAAAACTTTACCCGGCTGATCCATTTGTTCTCAAACTGATTTAATATAGGGACAGGCATGAAACAGTAAATCAAACCGCCTTCATAGCTTGGGCACTATCTCTGTACGCATAGATGCAATAAAACCGGAGCTTACACAGACTTCAAAGTCTATCCTGAAATGGGAACTTTCGCAAGTCAAGAAATGCACATAGTATTACGAGTCATTGCTAACAAAAGCAAACAAGTTTACAATATCAAAATAATTATATACTTGACAAAATTAAAAGAATACAAATATGGGTATTTTGAGAAGGAACATACTGAAGTTGTTAGATACTTTGAAAATGTAAAGTTTTAATTTCTAATAGGTAACTTTATAGAAAGTGTGCCTTTACATTTATTGCATAAATCAAGCTAATTATGGTTTAAATTTTGTTTCCATTGGTAACGGAACTTGTATCTTTCGAATGTCACTTATCTGGTTGTCCTTATAAATAATAATTAGCTCCGGATGTTCAGCAGTTAGTGTGCAACATTCACAAGCGAAAGAGCGCGAGCTAGAATCCCACCAACATCATCCACGGTCTGCTGCAGTGGTGTGTCTCTGAGCAACGGTCTACAGCATTGGTATGTCTCTGAGCAACGGTCTACTGCCGTGGTGTGCCTCTGAGCCACGGTCTACTGCAATGGTGTGTCTCTGAGCCACGGTCTGCTGCAATGGTGTGTCTCTGAGCAACGGTCTTCTGCAATGGTGTCTCTGAGCAACGGTCTGCTGCCGTGGTGTGTCTATGAGCAAATTACTTTACTATCATTGTTTCGACACAATATAGCGTTTATCTGTTGACGTACTGTTAAACATCAAACAAACAAATAAATGCAAAGTTCAAGGTCCCAACCTTGGATGTTATTTGCAGGTTGCAGCATGCACGGCATATATGACAGCATGTCAGTCTATTTATGGTCATATTATCGCCTCTTCACACGAAATGCTATTACAAAGGTATATGGAGAGAGAGAGAGAGAGAGAGAGAGAGAGAGAGAGAGAGAGAGAGAGAGAGAGGGAGAGAGAGAGAGAATGATATACAACTGTTCTCACAAATATTTCGGGCATAGAAACCAGATCTAGTATAATTATTTTAATTAGAGGTAATTTATTTGCCCCGCTGCCTGTAATGGCATGACTGTGATATACAGTACTTTAAACATTAAACGGAAATTGAGCGTTAAGGAAAAGAAAACCAGATAAAGCACGGAAACAATATTCTCACTCTCGATCCAAGATCTTTTTTTTTAAATTTATTTTCAGCATACGGAGTACTGAGTACAGTGTAATGCACTGGCCAATAGCTTGAAATAGTTTGAATGTTGACAAAGCTCATTCCGAGTTAACACACATGGATCATGTGAGGCCTATGAGTCAATCTCATGTGAGACCTATGAGTCAATCTCATGTGAGACCTATGAGTCAATCTAGTTGTTTCTATCTATCTATTTAGTTACTGTATTCATACATATATATATATATATATATATATATATATATATATATATATATATATATATATGTATATTAATTAATATATATGATATTCATTAAGGAGATGACGACAGCGATTTGATAAGGAGGACGGATTTTTTTTGAAAGTTACAAGTAAGCTATACAAAATCTATATGTCATGTCTGTTATCAACATCGTGGCGTTATTATTATCTGCCTTAATACTAACATTTTCACTATCCTCGTGTATATGAAAAATATTCCAACAATACTCCCAGAGAGATGTTTAAAATTTGTTCCAACTGAATTGATTATTAATTACAGCCATGATTACAAACTTTCTTCTTGAAACGATGACATTTACTTGAATCTCGTCTCAGTTGCAGGATTTGGGGAATCTCCAGTTGGCGTACGAGAAAACGAGAAACGTATTGTTACACGCAAGGAGTCTCTCTACCAAGCGAATCAAACACCTGCGTGAGCGTGGCTTGAAGTCCATTGCTTTCCCATATTTCCAAGGACCTGATGACAACAGTCGTTGGCAACTCAAATGTTCTTAAACACGCGAATACTACAAATAACTTTAGTACTTCACGCCATGCAATACAAAAAACGACCCAAACACTCAGTAAAAACACGTATACCCAAACACTCAATGCAAACACGTATACCCAAACACTCAATACAAACACGTATACCCAAACACTCAGTACAAACACATACACCCAAACACTCAATACAAACACGTATACCTAAACACTCAATACAAACACGTATACCTAAACACTCAATGCAAACACGTATACCTAAACACGTGTACCTAAAAATACCCAGATAATTCCCTATGTTACAAAATTAGGGAGGGTCCATTGTACGAAACTCATCCATGCTGTCATAAAGTCTCGTGAATACTGTACATTATGACGTCTGCTCCTAGAAATTTTTATAATTTCTCGAGTTGAGAAATATCTTCCCGACACACTGACTCCCCATAGTCGACAAATAATCACTAAAATCTAACAAAGCTATAAAAGGAGACATAAATACAAATAGTATATACCGTAGGTTTATTACATTACACACACCTCCGAAAATCACAAACGTCATACGCGTGGTCATGAATCACAAATGATTACTCCCCTAGACTCAACTACCAGCCCGATTTGTGATTCCCAAAAATGATTACAAATCTGACTCATAACCAATGGATCTGATTGCCTAGATCCGCCACTCTCCATGAAACTAAATATAAAGCATAATCTCTCATCGCCTAAAATAAAATACATATAAACAACGAAACAAAAACTACTTGAAGTTCAATCAATCATGACACTGCTTTGACTTTGCTATCAAGGCTGCAAACTTTCGTATAATAATAGCAGGTTGCAAGTCCTTCAAACAAATCAGGATCTTCTCAAGCGAGCTTATTAAAATAAAAGAAAAGACGATAGCCACGTCAAAGTAACTCCGATCTCTTACTGGTTGATCGACAAGTCTGCCCTAGTAAATGGAAGCAGATTGAAATTTATCCCATAACACAAACAAACCAGTTCTAAACATGACTTTGCAATGGTCCATCTATCAATGCTGCTAATTGATTGTCGCGTACTTTGAGCAGTCTTTTAGAGATTCCTCAAATAAACCTGATATTTACAAGCTGATTCTTCTATCTATGCATGATAAAAACCATAGTAGACTATTACCGATGTTATGCTGGCACCCAACAAATTTCAAAGGACGCTGTAGGAAAAGCTTCTTAACAAGCAGGTCTCTAACAGGTCAAATACGCAGGCTCACCCTCACCCTGCTTACCACGACGAAAACTCAGGTACATAGATTGCGCTTTCTACAGGACAACGCATCTCTACCAAAATCCAAAAGTCGCTCAGGACCTCAGCGCCCATAATAAACTACGCAAAATCTATCGTCGCCATAAGACCATGCTAGCTAACACTGCATCCTCACACCTACATCACCACTTATATACAATTGCTACACTGACAGAAAACCGTTCACTAGCATCTAAACAATCACAACTTAAACTCGACTCTTTAAAACTTCATAAACCAATTAAAATTACATAAATCTTGTTCAAAAGCAGCAAACAAACGACTTCTAACCAATGCTTCTGGAAGTTAATACTGAACATGATGAATCCCAATCACATTACCAAAATAAAAAAACAACAACAAAAAAAAACTTACAAGAAAGGCATCTGCCTTCGCATACGAATATCACAATCAAATAATATAATTACAAAATTTACACAAACCGTAGTGCATGAAGCTATATGAGTTATTTGTGTATTTTCTATATTCTATCCGTTTGACATCAACGTCCGTAACCCAACCATTCAACAACCACGGGGGCACAGCGGTTGCAAACCCTTTGTTTTATATAACCGGTCAGTTAATTAATAAAAAAATAAAACAACACTAGAAATTGAAAAAGACCGAAGACTGCGTATGAAGCACGACAAATCTACAAATAAAATTGTCAAGCAACGCTCTTGCAACCGTGTTGGTCTCAATATTGGGCAAAGGCACCGCCTCAGTCCACTGGGTGAATGATCTCCAATCACAAGAATGTTTGCTTTTCCCTCCTCCGTCTTTGTAAGGGGTCCTAAAATATCGAGGGCTACGAGCTCTCCTGCTTCACCAGCCGTTATGCCCTGAAGTTTCGCTCGACGCTTATGGTTGGGGTTCTTGTGCTGAGCGCACACGGAGCATGTCGCACAGTACTCTGGAATACCATCCCTCATACCAGGCCAGAAGTAACGTTGACATACTTTACTGAGGGTTTTGTCGACCCCTAAATGTCCCCTGGCGGTTCCATCAGGACATTTTGCGTCCATAGTATTGTACTGGCTTGAGCGCACCAAACATCAGGCTGCAAATTTACTACATCTTTAGACGGATTCAATAACCGCATTGGCACCGTTCCGGCTGTCGTTTAACAACCGCTCCTGCGACAAGAATTTTCTTTTCATGACGAAACAGCGATAGAGGCTCTAGTGACGACTTAGTAGACAGCCTCCCACATCCAATATTCGCCATCCATACTCGAGTGATAACTTCCCTCTCTACCAGAACCCTGATGTTCTCACCCAAAATAATACGATGACAACCCGAAGATCCCGCAAAATAACTCTGAAGCTTCAGTCCCTGCATCCTTAGTGTGCATTCAGTAATGCTAATGTCGCACGTATGCAGACGGAAAAAATCTAACCCAAAAATTCCATCAAGCCTAATGTCAGCTCCGACGAAAACATGTCGTCTTTTGACGCCTTTCCAAGAAATCAAGAATTCGGCTTGACCATGAGTCTCAATCTTGTCACTGATGAGTGGATATTAACGGTGATGAGCTTTGGCTTTCGTCGACCAAGTGTTTCATACCGCCGCTTGCTGATGATAGAAACAGCAGCGCCCGTGTCCGCTAGCAGAGCGAGCTTTATCCCACTAAACTAACACTGCGTGTACAATCCTGTACTTCATTCACGTAACTTACAAACTTGGGGTTTTCTGTCTGTTTTGTTTTCTTAGAGCCTCCCTTACACTGGTCGCTCTTCCTCCACCGACCACTATCATTGTTTAAAGGCTCGGTACAGTCATATTGGTAATGACCCCAATCATTACAATTCCAGCACTGGACTTTTTATCGCCTCGTATCATGCTGCTTGTATTGCTGTTGGCGCCGCTGGTCTGCTCTTTCTTTATGTTCTTCGCTCAATTTCTTGATTTGTTCGATTACTAGATCTACTTTCGCTTCGAGTTGCTTCATTACGGTTTCATCGTCGGCATTCTCTCCTTTACACCTGGTTTTGAACTCGTCGTGACTCTTAAAAGCAAAGCTTACAGGCTTTTGCCTTAAATCAGCACGCAAGGAAGCCAACCATTCGACCCCGATTCTGATTACTTCCTGCAAGCTACTTGGGCGATGGCGCCAGATCTCAAGTATCAGGTCGTCGTCCTGAACGGCTTCCAAGAAATGGTCTTTTGCAAGTCAATCGCAAATATTAGGTGGGTAACCAGGATATACCAGCGAAACAAGTCTTTGTATGGTTTGCCCTAATTCGGGAAGCGTTTCTCCGCTTCTTCTGAAACGGTTTCGAAGCGACGCCTTGTAGTATTCGTCTTGGTTGCCAGGCGCGAAGCAAGCTTCCAAGGAAGCTTTAACTTCCCAAACTGGACTTGACCGGGCTGGACTTGAAAATCCGTCAAGACTTGGAGAGCGTCCTTCCTTAAGCATGCGGCTAAGCCTAACCCCTTCTGGATTTCGTTCCAATAATTGATCATTGCACAGTGCTCAGAATGGGTCAAGTAGTCAAGAAATGGCTGCGAACCATCATACATATCTGCCTTAATAATCTCCTTAGTTCGAGCTGGAGAAAAATTAAACTGTTTTTCTAGTACAACTTCCTTGGTCAATTTCGAGTTTGGTGTTTCTCTCCTATCTTTGACTTCGCTGGCGCCCTCGACAGAACTTGCTCTTACAAAATAATCCATGGCCGTGCTTAATTTGTCAAATTTCTCTGTGATGACGATGTCTATCGTTTTGACAAAGCTATCGGTGTCACGGAATAAGGCAAGAAAATAATTTGGTACTGCATTAAACGATGATAACGTATATTTGACTTTGTCGACACGTACAGCGTTAACTAGAGTAGCTTGTTTTTCTACCTTGACATATAGTTACTGAATGAGTACATCTCGTTGTAGGTCGTTTGCAGCGTGATGCCCATGTTTCTCGACATGCACGGGTATTTTACCCTTGGGTCTTGAACTTCTTGTTTTTTATATAGTATTAATAGTAGGTGTTTACTATAAGCGGGACATCATCGCTTGGATCTTGTCACGGAAACGGAGTGTCGGTCTTGGAACCACAAAACGACAGCTATAGGGGTAAGTGATAACTGTTAAGATAACTTTGATTCCCTTGTACATTTATGTCTTTTATTGTGTTCGTGACATTCTTATTTTTATCATTATTGTAAATTGGATAAAGCTTCGATAGAGAAAATAACCACGTTTAACAGACAATTCACTGTTAGAATTTATTCCTTTTCACGTGTAGGATTCGAGTCGAAAGTTACACGTAGAGTGCGCGTTTAATGTATTTTGTATAACTCGTTAGGGATATTGATATAATGGACTATAGACATTTCATTTGTTGAGTGGACCATACGTATATTTCATATAGATATATTTTAGTATTTTGTGTGATAGCGTTTTTTGTATTATACGCTACCACTTTCATCTATTTGTAGCTGAAACTGGTGGGAGGTAAACTAGTAAGAGTGAAACTGGGAAGTTGAACCAGAGTAAAACTGGGAAGTTGAACCAGATTGAAACTGGGAAGTTGAACCAGAGTGAACCTGGCGTGGGTTGAGGCAGTGCAGCCACAAAGTGTTTTGGAACTGTGATATTTTGTTTTTTAGACTGTCATCTTTCTTGTATGAACCATATCATATCGTTTATACGAACCGTCATCATTATCGTTATTTTTTTCAGTACTGTGTCGCCATTATCACTATCCTCGTCATTATCAATATATATATATATATATATATATATATATATATATATATATATATATATATATATATATATATAGATAGATAGATATATAGATAGAGAGAGAGAGAGAGAGAGAGAGAGAGAGAGAGAGAGAGAATTACAAATATACACCAAACAGAGCGGAAAGTACTATCCCTGGATCCCACAGGATTCGAATCTCCGTAGAGTACGAATTAAAATTCTCTAAGCTGTATGATAATATTATTTATTCGTATGTATACATTATATATATATATATATATATATATATATATATATATATATATATATATATATATATATATATATATATATATATATGTATATATATATATATGTATATATATATATATATATATATATATATATATATATATATATATATATATATATATATATATTCTATAATAGCAGCAGCAGAAGCAGTACAAGTGTAGTAGTAGAAGTACGCGTAGTAGTGGTTGAAGAGACGGACGTCATAATTATAGTGGTGGTGGTCATCGGCAGCAGAAGTAGTAGTACTAGTAGTAGTTGAAGTTGCATCACTAGTATAGATGGTATCAGCAGCAGCAGTAGTAAGGTCCGATGTTATAAAAGTGTTGGAGGTAGTAGTAGCAGTAGTATTGTCAACTGCATTAGCAGTAGGAGTAGCAATATTAGTAGTAGCAGTAGTATTACCAGAGCTAGTGGCAAGAGAAGTAGCAATAGGAAGAATAAATGAGATAGCTATGATTTTAGTAATGAAATAGTCGAAAGTATATTCAGTGAATCTTCTCACTTATAAAGGCATTTTTCTCTGAATAATTTATATAATCCTTAATTAGGAAAAGACAATTTATATGGTCTTAATTTTTTTTAAAGAGTATCCCTAAAATAAATTAGAATAAATAAACATGATATGTATGGAGTAAAAACTGATTTTATACATTTCGGCGGAATGTTTTAGTAGAAAGGAATATGGTGCAGTCATATTTTTGTTTATCGCCATCTCGTATCCCCATGTTAAAGAACACTGAAAATTAAAATTAATAAAAATACTAGTGCAGTATGACATTTTTCACACGAAAACGCTCGTAACCCTATACGATAAACACTGAAATAAAATGTCAGTGTTTTCTAGCGCAATATGTTTTTTTTTTTTTTTTTTTTTTTTTTTTTTTTACACTAACGCACTCGTATCACGATACGATCGGAATACAAAAAAAAAATTGTATTCATCGGCGCAGTATGTCTGTAAAGACAATTAGGACAGCGAACACAAAATACTAAACTTAATAATTGTACACATTATAAATAATGGCTCAAAATTACACAGTATTGATTTCAAAAAGTTTCAGAGGGGTGATATAAATAGTTCACGAGTTTAGCATGAAGACAACAATGAAGGCATCTCGAGATAATGCATATTTGTTTGGATGGGATAAAAGTATGTGTTGTCAAGGCTACTTGTTCTGAAGAATAACAATCAAGAAAATAAAAGTGAAAATTTGTTAGTTTCATACTAAGTAGCTATGGCATAGTCAACCATAGAAATGATACAATATATGTTAAATAGTCTTGGGCAGAAAGAGTGAAAAAGAGGTGCCTTTAGAGAAATCTTCAAAAAAGAGAAAGCCTGAAAATGTATAGTTTTCTGACGAAAAAAGAGTTTTAGGATGCTGGAAATGGAAACAAAAAGAGTTTTAGGATGCTGGAAATGGAAACAAAAAAAGAGTTTTAGGATGCTGGAAATGGAAACAAAAAGAGTTTTAGGATGCTGGAAATGGAAACAAAAAAAGTTTTAGGATGCTGGAAATGGAAACAAAAAAAGAGTTTTAGGATGCTGGAAATGGAAACAAAAAAAGTTTTAGGATGCTGGAAATGGAAACAAAAAAAGAGTTTTAGGATGCTGGAAATGGAAACAAAAAAAGAGTTTTAGGATGCTGGAAATGGAAACAAAAAAATGAGTACTTTTCAACTTACTCAGACCAAAATGCATCTGTAGCGCAAGGTTTAAAAGAAATCCAAAACCTTACTGTAGAAGTATTTTACAGAAAATTAATTCAGAAAATGGGTTGCTGTTTACCAAAGCAAAATTGATGTTTTCAATAACACTCATCATATATCAACTACAGACATTATTCCGGTTGAAGCAGGCAAGGAATAACACAAATCAAATTAATATAATTACAGTGGAGAAAAGTAAAAAGATTCGGAGATAAATCAACCAAGAATTTCATTCGAATGTTGAAAAATAGTAATAGAGGTTCAATGTATTTGCTAAAAAGCCATTTTCACATTATGATTTTTTTAAAAATTGTTTTTAAACTTAAATAAAGGACTTTAAATTTGAAAAACATAAATAATAGCAAGTACAACACCTTACCCTTGGCATTAAATTGAGTCGTCTTTGACCCGGCATTGCACTAATATTTACCTGGCTAAACATTTACTGTACTAAAACGTTAATTTGTTTGGGGGTTTTTTCAGATACGAATCATATTTATTTATTGCTGCGCTTAAACATTGGAAAGTGAAGATTCACTCAGCAGATACAGAACAGACTGAGAAAGGAGATTTTAGTAAAATCAATTAAACTCAGCAGTATGGCTGTGAACGACTGATTGTGGGGTTGACGGATTTCCTAGTGACACTTAAAATATTAAAGTGTTCTGGAGTTAGTTAAATCTTTTGTACATGTTTTTTTCCTGATGAGGATATTATTGAGTGTGTTGTACTTCTATATGACTAGGATATTGCTGACTGAGCGCGTCGTACCTCTACCTGATGTGGATATTACTGATTCAATGTGCTGTACTTCTACATGATTAGGATATTGCCGGATGAGCGTGCTGTACCTCTGCCTGATCAGGATATTGCTGACTGGGCGCGCTTTAGCTCTACCTGATTAGGATATTGCTGATTTAGATTGCTATATCTCCACATGATGAGGATAGTATTGATTGAGCGAGCTGTACCTCAACCTGATCAGGATATTACTGATTGAGCGTGCTGTACCTAAACCTGATCAGGATTTGGGCTTAGACCACAATTAATTTTCCTATATAGTCTCTACATTTGTTTGTCAGTACTGAACTTTCCACTGTGCCCAAATCCTAATAAATCATATGTAGCTGTAAAGTATCTTCAAAGATGAACTCATGAGTGAAGTTCTTGTCATAGGTTAACCGGCATTCTTATGAATGGCTGGACTGTAAACAACACAACATGCAATGAGTCACAGATTTCGCTTCCGGATCAGCACCAATGCCTCATTACTCACTGTGCACTGTCGCCAAAATACACACAGACAACCACACTATAATGCTCATATTCTAAACAAAAACCAATTTCCTTTAAATCAATACTAAGGATGCCTAAATCTAATGCATACATCACCACCAAAATGAGAGAGGAAAATGATCTAAAAATAGACTGGGACTACATTCGTGGGTACTGAACCGGAAATATTAATTGTGACCTGATTCCATATTACTGACTGAGCGTGCTGTACCCTTACCTGATGAGGATATTGCTGACTGAGATTGCTGTATCGCCACATGGTGAGGATATTGTGGATTGAGCGTGCAATACCTCTACCTGATGAGGATAGTTTTAATCCGACTTGCAGTTACATATATCTAAAACAAATAAAAATAATTTATAACAATTATATAATGACACCGCATCATGACTGGAGATATATCAAGGGAACAAAAAACAGTCATAGATGAATAAAGGTACTATTGGAAAGCATATAAAGATTTATGCGATAAAGAAAATAATTGGTAAAAAAGAATTCGCAGATTTTGCTAACTTCATGAAGCTGTAAATTGTAGGCAGCAAGATTACAAATCCTACTGAAACGTTCTGACAAAACGTCATGATTTTATCACAAAATCAAGATAGAAATTGTACTTTTATGTTGGTGACAACGATGTGTTTTTTCTTACCGAGTGACATTGTTTTTAAATGATTAGCATGGATGGACACAGCAACAATTTACAACAAAAGACTTAAACTCGGATTAAATTTTACACGCAATGTATGGTATTCCAAATGCTGATAAACAAATCCGTGTTAGATTTGTGCAGGACAAAAAATGTGTTACATCAAATTGTTAACGAAACTATCTGAACAATTCTGATACATAATTTGCTTACAATTCTGTTGAAAATGCAAATAAAAACTAATGACAAAATAAGTAAAACAGCAATGTTCAGAGACAACCTATCCTACTATTATTAAAAGCAAGATTATTACACTGGCAATAAATTCCAGATAAAACTGCTTCTTTGTTTTAGTAACGCAACATATAACTGAGACTATTTATTTAGCTTCTTTTTAATTTTTCAATGAACGAATCGTCTTTGCTTCCTGGTAGAACAGCACCTCCTCCGCCACCATAATTCATAATTGACTCTGAATTTGTTCACAAACACTATTCATTTCACAAGGAATTGGTTGGTTGATAATGTTATAGATAAATTTTGTATTGATAATTCTTTAACCTGACATCAAATGTAACATATTTCGGCCAGATATATATTTTTCCACTATACTAAAATTATAATTTATGACCGATTCCCATTTATGTTGTGATTTAACATGGTTAGTTGTGGTCTGTTTCAAATATTCCTTGTAAAAAGTTGTAAAATGGTGTAAAATGTGGTAAACTGTTGAAAAAATGGGCAAAATCTTGCAAAATGGTGTACATGTGTTGTGTTTTTTTACACCGTGTCAACAGAGATAATCCTTTATTTTCAAGAATTATAGGTTCCCTATACTCCTTAAAGACACGCTTCCATCTAAAAGTCCATGGGGCGAATTTGAACTGGTCACTGTGTATCTATTGTATGTGGTAATAAGCCCCTCACAAATCGTGTCTAGCTATAAATATGTACCGTTCTGATTCCATAGTTTGGATCCCGACGACTTGTTCTCTCTCGCTCTTCCCTCCTCCCCCTCCCCCCAATTATACTTGGATTTTATTGCTTGTAGATCAAGCTCTATAATAAAGAAGACGTCATACTATTGGAATGGATCATCTTTCCATTTGCCGTTTGTTGCAAAGTTTGCTTTCCAGAAACAATGTTTTTTTTTAAAACAAAAGCCAACGTAAGATGACATATATTAAAACAATCACAATATTACCTTTAAAATATCTTGATTTGCATAGAAACTTAATAGCGAAAACTTTGCTTTTAAACTGTGTGCATTCTCATTAAATCTTAAGGTGATCTTTTTTATGTAATAGCTGTTTATAAAGTTTTTAACAGGAATTTTATCAATTCAGACAAACATAAATCTATTGACAAGTAAACTACCTTCACATCTTTGTTTTTTTTATACAAAAAAAAATGAATATGAAAGAAGTGAGTAACGTCTTAGTCTGTGAATTCTGAATATATGTTTCCTTTCATTCAAAATTGATGATACTTTGGGTACGTGCAAATCTCAATCTTGATGTTAGTTTGCTTTTTTTATTTAAGGATAACACAAGCTTTTGAACAGAACATGGCTTTCTCCGTTTCGATAAAGCATTTCTTCCTCCGAAACTGTCACAAATATTTGATATCAGACTGTATTAAATAAAACAAACAAAATAACGAACAAAAAAACAAAAAAACAACAGCAACAACAAAAACAAAAACAAAATCACTTATATCTTGATGCAGAACAGGAATTGTGCCTTCTTAAACCTATAGGTAGATCAGTGAAGTAAGTCGATTTTCAAAACATATTTACAATGTCCTAAAGTTTTGCACTCGACTGTTCATTTTAATCTCTTAAGCAAACGTTGGTATCTAAGACTGACTTGCATCTGTCTTGATTAGCTTATTTTGAGAATAATCATACACACATTGCCGTTACGGCGTTATCTATCTATATCTTACCGTAAAATGATAAGTATATTGATTTCCTTTATCATTAGCCTTGCGTGCCTGTCACAATTAACAAGGGACTCTACACACAATTAGACTGGAGGCGCTTTTCTTTTTGTCCGCTTTGACATAGATATAAATGATAAAAATGCAGCATGTGTCCTTACGTAACTCACGAATAAAGCGATGCTTATATAATTACGGCACGGGGACGGTTCTATCCTTGGGATCAAATTTGTGCACACTCTACAACGAGAACAGTTGCATTTTCCCAGTAAATGTAAATCGATATTTGGCAATTATCCATAGCTTTTTGCACTGTGTTATAGACATAATCTGTGTTAAAATTCATTACAATTAATTATTTCATGTACCATTTGTTAAATTAAATCGTTGACATTCTGTCAGAGGTTTGTACTCGATGATTGAACATGTTATTTAAAATCATACTTTGAAGCTGTTGCATATTTTTTGCTAGTTGTTTGTTTTTGTGTTTTTGTGTATTTGCAAGAGATTGAAATTGTTTTACAGAAAATGATATTTGCTGAGTGTGGTTATGTAGGCCAGTGCGAGTGCCTGTACACTACCAGAATGTCAAAATCTATTCCGTAAGACAAAGAATCAAAGACAAATGTCTTTTATAATGTTACGGTGTAAATCTTGTGCTATGGGACTGGGGGTGGGGTGGGGGTTTGGGGAGATAAACTTTTAGATCATTTTGTAGTTTTTATCTAATTGCCATACAAATATTTGTAATCAATTTTTAAGCACAGGAAAAACAAGTTTAGTGCTTTATTCCCCGGAAAGATGATGAGTGGGCAGCAGGAATTAAAAAAGTTGTTTGCTTCTTAATGATAAAAACATTATTCCGAAGTTAACATTACCATGTCTTTCCTTTATTTTGATTATGTGCTTGGTTGCTTGCTCCAGTGGGTTTTCCTCGCATATCAACTGAAACTTGCTTTTACTGATCGTGAGCAGAAAGTCATTGCAGTGAGTATCAGAATCACGAATTAGATTCAGATTTAATAAAATTGAACTCTAGATAAATATAGAAATTTGGAAAATGCAAATCTGTGATGAAATAACGCGAGACCTTCGTCACATATTTGGTCTTTGTTAACTAGAATAGGTGCAACATTCGACCGTCCTGTACCAGCAGAGAGAAAATAAGTCATTCAGATTGTACGTAGAAAAGAGAGAGAGAGAAAGAGAGAGAGAGAGAGAGAGAGATATGCATGCTCGATAAAATATTGGAACTGCGTCATATATTGTATCGTTAGTTTTTACTACAGTATTGTGTGTTTTTTTAAAGTTTATGAATGAGTCAGCCACAATATTATCCTCGTGTTGTCCTTATGTTGAATGAGTGACATGGAAATGATGTGCTTACAAATCACGAAGCTTTGAGTTTATTAAAATGTTTATTTCCTCCAAGCTATTTAAAAGGTATTTGATTTTGATTAACCTAATGTCATGTTTTACTAGTAATCGAATAATGTGCGTGACTTCAAACGGATTGAATGATTAGTATTGGATACACACAAAATAGAACAAAGACTCCAGTATATTGACTGATTTATACACCTGGATGCTTTGTTTAGATAAGATTTGAACATGATAAATCAATTCATTTCTTGATTCAAATAAATGTGATTGTAGGAGTTTGTGCATGTATGTACAGCCAATGTTAATATTCATTTCTTTCTTTGAATTTGAGCGTAAAATTATGTATATCAATTATAGAGATAATCGACCGAGATTATCATAATTACCTTGAAAGATTTCTTATTTTGTATGTGTGGTTTTTTTATCTTTCATGTTGCTTTTATGTCAACAGTAATTTTTAAAGCAATAAAAAGTTAGAATATGAACAGGGTATGCTGTAAAGTCCACACAGTTGTATATAATGTAAATGAGTGATTTTATATTATTTTTTTTAGCGATAAATACCTGAATCCTTATATCCTTATACTCTTGTCCGACATGATAGACACCAATCAGCAATCATTAAACATCTTCTTCTTCTTCTAATGCAAGTGATTGAACGATCATGTTTTAATTTCTTGAGACTTTGTTAACATTATATCTTGTGTTTTGCCATTTTTTATTTTTTTTTTGTTTTCTTTTTAAAATTTGAACCCAAGTCGCCATGAGTCTTATAAGCAACAGACATTCAAAAAGTGAACATTCATTCCTAGCACCATGTAAAATTCACATTTCTTTAATTACCAAGAAATATATCAGTTTTTTTCTTAACTGCATTGAGGTATTTGAAAGATTTTTGTATCGACACATGCATGCACACATCACTTTTCAATATTATTTCCATACACCGAACAAATACATATCGTTCAATATAGGGTAGGGTATGGTCATGAAATAGCTATAAAAAAAATGGAAGAAAAAAAAAAAATAGATATCGGTGAAGTCTAAGTGTAATAAACAGACTCGACAGATAAGCACTTGCTGAAAGATGTGTTGAGATGAATGACACGAAAATATGGTGTCTTGTCCATTATCACGTTAACCGACAAGTTCATAATTGGCAGCAAAGCTAACTTGCCCACATCGTTAATTATTCGACGTGGTTAGTTGTTAAAATGTGCTGAAAACCAACTGTCAATTTGGATTTGTCTGTCAATAAAAACAGATGTAAATATGGGCCAGCGTTGAAAACATCCAGAAACGTTGTATAAAATACAGTTTATCTCAAAATCATGTCATATTCAATTTATTAACGTTATTTCTTTTATCTTTGGATTAAGTTGAATTGAGACATATATTAATACACTCTGGACACCTAATCAATTGGACACTGTCTAATGATTTTCACGGTGATTTGTTTTCTGTCTAGACCCTCCAGTTACTTACTATCGATCTTGATACAATTCACCGAAGCCTATGAAATATGATCAATAACTTAGACAAAATGCATTCAGACAGAACAGTATTTTTTTAACTGTCTGCAGCTTTGCATATATCTATTTCCTTTTCCGATTCTTATGCTGAAAGTATGGGAAATGTTCTCAAAGCAAAATGATAAACCACGGAAATACAAACACTAGCTTCTGTATTATGTCATTTTACGGCAGATTACTGTTTTTATGTCTTATTTTTTCTTCCTTTGTGTATGTAAAATCAGTCAGCAAAGTTGATGCCTAATGGATCAGATAACAGAATACATAATCGCATATATATATATATATATATATATATATATATATACGAGGTGATGAGATGTACCAATGTATACACAAGTGGTACTTAAAAAGCAAGCATTGGCGATCACTATTCTGTCGTCCTGATGACGTAATGATTATTCATATACCTAATCGGGTCATACAGTGTCATATTCAACATGCAAAAGTTTAAACCAGATACTAGTATACTAAAATAAAGTTAGGTAAAACATTTGTATCAGTGAAAATGTCTTGAGGGATCTATCTATCTATCTATCTAATCTATCTAATCAATCTAATCTATCTATCGACCGACCGACCGACCGACCGACCGAACTGGCTTTCTGTATTTTAAGCTAAGTGTTTACCTATACCTGTTAAGCTGACTGACGTTTTCTGCCTAAAAAACTAAGGAAAGAACAAACGAAAGAAAATAAAGAAAGAAAGAATGAATAAACGACTAAAGAATTAACGAACGAATTATCTAGTTACCTAAATAACCTTCTGATTGACAGACGGAAGGAATGAATGATTAACTAGCACACAAAACGACTGACAAACTAATGTTATTGCTGTTTTAATTATGCACCATGTGTACTTCTTCATCATCGAATTTGAAAACGGAGCGTGCGAGGAAAAATTCTTCTTCTACGTACTTAGAGGTAACAATGATAAGCTACGCTACAAGTACACTCTGTAAACCAGCAATTATGGAAAATTCCATCATGCGCATGTATTTGAATCGTAAACCCAAAGTATAGTGCAATGATAGTTGTGAATGTATTACCACGGTTAAATGTCTTTGATGAAAATATAGAGGAATTTCATTTGTACCATCTGCGTAAATATCTTTTGTATGTTCAATCCGTTGCTGCATATTGTAATGCGTATGTTAAGATGCCAGCCCTGATAATAAAAATTATTATGTATTTTTGCCTTAAGATTTCAACCCACAAAATTTTAAGTGAGAATATTTTCTAAAACAAGACAAATTGCGACCAGAGACAATGAGTTATCTAGTATAGCAATCCAGACCTGATAGTCATGATACTCTCATGAAGTATCTAGTGTAGCAATCCAGACCTGATAGCCACGGTACTCTCATGAAGTATCTAGTTTAGCAATCCAGACCTGACAGTCACGGTACTCTCACGAAGAAGCCAAGATGAACGTGCAGCAAAAGAGAAGGAAAGAGTCACATTCACTTAGCAGCTTAAAACGTTCTAAGATAATGAGTACTTATTTACGATATGTCTTCACGTGCAAACCAGACCGTATGAATAGACCATAAAGTTTACTAGGCACAGAAACTTTTGGATTAATGATAACTCTCATGATGAATATGCCCCCTGCTAATGTTGCTGATGAGTGTATCTCAAAAAAAAAAAAAAAAAAAAAAAAAAAAAGAAATAAGTTTGCACATACCATGAGCAATTTCCTTGGATTCTTGAAAACAAATGCATTGATAGCGATACTGATGTGAGAATCAGACAAGTACATACCACTGTAAAAATAGGAAAAGGGTGGATAATATTGTGGCGGAAATGGACCGCTACAACTGAAGTGATGATGTCAACGAAATATTTGGTTTATGACTGTACAAAGCTTGTGTGCTTGCCCATTACCAAGCAAAATAACCAACACTTATACACGCTGTTCATGGATATGTATTTCAATCAAACTGTATTTTCAAAAGAATACATTTAGAAATACATCACGATATTTATTAGATATTCAAGTAGAACTGCAGAAATACAGAATATATGAATGTTATTGAAAGTAAACTGGGAAGAATAAAAGATAAAGAAGGATATGATTTGAAATTTGTACATGTTATGGTCAAGGTTCCATGCATTAAGACATATCGAAACCTTTTTTTATTTTTCAAATTGTAATTGTTGCGTAGGCCAGAGTGGGGATAATGTTCAAACCAAATTTAAGAATGATTTCCTGCAAATGATACAGGTTTTTTTCTGCAATAAGAAAGACATACAGACGAACCGCAGGCAATATTTCTTTGTCCATTAGAATATGTAAAATTACAAATTGTAAGTATTTGACACCAGTCTATTCCAGTGCAAAGTAAACACTAACCACCAATCATAACTGAGTGCAGCAATTCACTGTGTAATGAACCGAACGTGGACGCCTTTCATTTGAAGTTTAAGCAGAAACTAAATTACAAATTGAGGAAACTTTCAATAAAAGTAGCTATGAAAATCAAGGTACTTAAATAGAAGATTATGAAATGTATGATAGTGTATCCTTTCTGCTGGCATATATCTTGTGCCGCTTAAAGCATTGATGATATTAGAAAATTATATTTAAATCGGGGAGGGGTTAACAATTCAATAGAGGGGCAAGTCAGTCACCTTGTACTGGAAGAAGGGAGAGGAGCTATTTGCAATTGTAATACCCTATTGAACAGAGACAAGTGGCAGTGAGAAAAACAGAAGAAGTATGAAGTATACATACATACAGAAACACTCATCCAGATAGGGTGTTTGCTGTGTGATGCTCGTAAAAGTTGGTCCAGAGCTCCTCGTGGGACCTAACAAGGTACCAATAAAGGGGAATCATATGGGCAGAGTTAAGGGGCTTTGGGTCTACTGTCTATTACAACAGGACAGTAGGAAGTCGTTCCTACTCTCATTTGGTTCCCCTCTCACATCATTAGAGATCTGAAATAAAGTCAGATACTCAGAGGTATTGCTTTTGAGACAGGGATCCAACTCTCTCTCTCATTCATCGATGATAATTCCCCCTCACCCCTCATCACAACCACATGCATGCAGAAAAAGAAGAAGAAGACACATGCTGTTGATATCTATCTCTGACCTCCTTCTCACTGATTTTTGAAAGAACTTTTATGATTTTTGTGCAGATATCTGTTGCGTAAATCGCGAAACTTCAATCAGTCCCAAAGAAGACGTTTATAAAGAATATGAAATGATAACACCAATAAAATATATAAATATCGGAATTTTCTTTATGCATTATTGTTGGCAATGTGAAGCTCCACTTGTTGACAACAAATGCAGTTGACTTTTTTGCGTGCCTTCAAAGATACAACGGTAAGATTGAGACGTGTTTTATAGTGTAGTATACTTTTTTGAAAATAGATTTTATCAAGCTAATGGATTCCATGGATATACACTTGTGTGGCTGACTTCACAGTGAAACATTAATACGGAACTAACAGCTGGGTCAATCGATATTCTTGGTCGGTAAGCTATTCATCAATTTGATGGATTACAGACACTACTTGTGTTTGACTGAATAAATCTTGAAAGCACATATGTCAAAGATTTTAGGTCTCAGCCAATCTCACTGATCGATAATCGATTGACCTACTTTTAAATGATCAATTAATCTGAAGAACAATTATTAAACAAATTTAAAGCACATGGTGGGGGGGGGGAGGTTGCCATAACTTGAATTATACAGGTATAGATTTACAACAGACTACCTTATAATAAGGGAATTATTTACAGTGACGTGTCACAGTTGACGACGTAAGCTTCATGAACACATAATGTGTAATATTAAAACAGAATAACTCAAAAATAAATATGGCACTTACCTGGAGTTTTCGGTATTTTGTAATATGACCTCTGGGCTTTATAACCTCTTTGAATCTCCTGCTGGAAATGGTGCTCAATAGAGCTTTAATATAGGCTGCAGTGACCGACGTTCAAATAGCCCGCACCTCCTTCACTAGATCTTGGCGGGATTTAATTGCATGCAGAGATCTACTAAGTTCGATTTTGAGAATATGGCCATTCAAGATTTTCAATATTATTTTCCTGCACGAAACCGTTTTTGCAAAATGTTTTCAACGACTGGCCATTAATGAAAGGTAAGAGTACGAATGTACTTTCTTAATTTAATATTTTCCTCAATTTTGACCAAAGTACTCGCTCGATGATACGTTCTGGGGTCTCAAAACATGGCATCTACCCTGACATTATTTCCATATAATCTTAGCCACTCGGATCCCCAGACACAAAACTTTTACGCTTCGGACGAAGATAAGCGTAAATGAAACAATATCTTTTTGATGAATAGATGAATTATGTTCGTGATGTTGGTAAAAGTTGCATTAATTCTGGCACGTCACTGTATACTGTTTAGAAACTAAAATATTCTGAATATTCTTTAATATTCGAGAAAAGAAGGGGACCTTCAGTCGTTGCTTTTAGTTTATAGACGTGTATATATGTATGGGTGTGTGTGTACTATTGTATGACCAATAAGGACAATACAATTGCAATACTTATGCGTCTTTTGTGGCGGACTCTTTCAAATGGGGCATCGCATTCACCATTTTCTAGACGTGACTCGTTTTTTCTCGACGTGACTTTTTTTTTTTTTTTTTTTTATACAAAACAAAACAGTTAAAGAAAATTTTGAATTATGTACACTGAAAAAAACCACTCAAAACTCACAAGCATCTTTAATTATCTTTGAATTATGTGTTTAAAACTCAAAAAAGGGTTTCAGGTTCATGAGAGAAAGAATATTGTTGCCTGCTTAGAATAAAAATTATTGACATCAAATTACCTTTACTGATAACAATCAGCTGAGATCTTTCCCTTTTCTGAGTATAATTTGGCATTCACCACTGATCATCCTATACATCCCTTTTTCTGGTTGAATTTTGAGGATGATAAACCGTATTTAGGTTCGTAAAAACGTCTAAATATTGGCCTTGTATATGATGCTCTGTCAACACATGATGAAAGAAAGACATCTTTTAGAAACCACGAGCAAAGCAAAACTGGACATTTTCTTTATCCCGAGCGATCAAAGATAAACGCATTGGTCAGCCAAGATTTTAAGGGTCGAAAGGATCCGTATGTGGATCAAAAGAGGTAAACTCTGTTATTTCTTAATCTTTAATTCTGGTTATATTGCCATGAAGATTATGATAAAACTTTCAAAACCACAACACGTCGTTGCTGATTTTTGGTCGTAATGATATTTTCATCGTTCACCTTTAGTCAGAGTAGAGATAACCTCATCTACGTATTAGCACAGATTGTCATATATAATCAATTTCTTTGACGGAGGGGAGCCGATGGTAGAGCCATGGGATTCGTAATCAAACGGTCGCTAGTTCGATAGCCATCCAGTTTCGAGTCGGCTGCCTTGGTGTGTCCACTTAGTTGCCTTTTCCTTGGCATGATATTGCCATAGTGTGTTAGAAGTGCCGTTAAAACCCTCAACAACAATCATATTTTCACAATTACTCCAATTAAACGAGTGTTAAGTTTCAATATATAGTGAACATTTTATAAATGGCTGAAAAACGGTGAAGTCACAAACATTTGAATTTGTATATGACTGATAGCGACAAGACAGCTAGGTGTCAAGCATCAGTGCCGAGTGTACAACAAATATTCATTTTGCTTGTAACTATATAATGCCTCACACCTTTCCTAGCGGCGGTCCATATGTGTCGGTACACGTCAAAGTTTGACGGACATATATCAATAGGAGTGGACGGCTATTTTAGTTTCGGGGAACAATCAGAAAGAAAATCTAGCCTCTTGTTTTTCATGGTGCATGATCATATTTGAATTATTTTGTTGCCTCATAGGGACTATTTTCGGCTTAGTAATATGTAAAAAAAAATAACCAATCAAAACACTATTTCTAAATTGGCTAATATACATTTTGGATCCTTTATAGAAATAATTTTTAGAAAAGCGAACAACTCAGATAACCAGTTTTTATTTTTTAGTTTTGGTTTTATTTTTGTTTTTTTATTTATATTTTATATATTTATTTTGTAGAGACACCTTTGACAAATTAATTAATTGAAATCAAACCAGGATTTTTCTCTAAAGCATGTATATTGTATATTCGAGATAACTAGCTAACTTCGAATTATACTATAGTCAAATATAATGCCTAGTACTCAACATTTCCTTCTCTCTTTGGGGGGAAAGTCCCGTTAATGCGAGGAGATATGTCTAGGATCTGACCATATTGTCCACGCAAATTGGAAAATAAAATCACCATTGTCATGTTCGTGGTGCTAGTAAACCTTCGAGTGAATAGTGCACCGAAATCTTCACCTTTCTACACATGCTTTTGAAGCTACATGTACGTTCTACAGATGGCAACCAAAACCGTTAACCATGCTTACAACAAAGCTTAAACATTTTTTCTTGAAAATTTATGTAAAAACTCAAAATAGCTCTTTATTTTCCAATGTGGATATCAAACATTTTCTGTTCACGACAGAGTAGTGATTGTATGTGTCTATATAAAAAGTTAAAGGTTATCTGTTTCCATACAATAAAATGTTATCTGATAGTAGTGTACAATTTTAATATGTCTCATTTACAAAAGCGACTGTGGATATTTTAGTTAGCAATTCGTATATCCTAATCCCCACGCAAATCCCTAAATTGAACATAAATATTGGCATATCGTAAAGATATATATCTAAATTGTGTATGACATTTATACAGCAATCTCTTAAACTTCATTTTCACAAAAGCTATTATATTTGGTCAAAAACATACGACCCAGTACTATATAATTTTGTTTTATTAAATGCTTTGTAAGTAGTTGAAAAACTATGCTTAATACGTTACTCCCTTCGTTCCGATAGTTGCTCATTTTTCCCTGCATTGTTTGGAAGAAAAACTTCACTTATGAACAAAATATTAAACTGTTGCAACAAATAGCGTTAAAGTTGTGTTCAGTTAATTGTTTGTATGATTGAGAGCTGAAATACCACACGGATATAACTGTCTGAAAAAAGACAAAGGTGAAGTTATCGCTTTGTGAAATTTTCACGAATTTACAATTTTACAATAGAACGGTCAATGCGTTTAATTTTCGCGATCGTAGGACTTGGTGGAACAAACACTTTTCCTGATAAATTTCTAAAAGGTTTTCCACTCAACCGCGAAGCCCCAGTAATGAAACCGCTCGGAAATTTCCCATAAATGGTAGGCAAGGTGAGTAAGCGGTAGTATTTCTTTGACTGTTCTTATCCCTCCGCGGTGGCTTTAAAACGTATATTATTCAACGTTACTATGATAAAGTATATTATTCAACAATATTATGATAACGTATATTATTCAACATTACTATGATAAAGTATATTATTCAACATTACTATGATAACGTATACTATTCAACATTACTATGATAACGTATGCTATTCAACATTACTATGATAACGTATGCTATTCAACATTACTATGATAACGTATATTATTCAACATTACTATGATAACGTATATTATTCAACATTACTATGATAACGTATGCTATTCAACATTACTATGATAACGTATATTATTCAACATTACTATGATAACGTATATTATTCAACATTACTATGATAACGTATATTATTCAACATTACTAAGATAACGTATATTATTCAACATTACTATGATAACATGTCACATATATTTGGACACTGTTTATGATATGATGATGACATTATGTTAAAGTGACACTAATTGACGACCGTTTGCTAGTGCTGCTAAGTCAAAATAACTTGACTTTCTTTTTCCCTTCCCTCAACGTCAGGTTGGTCATCATGTGTTATCTTAAGTGTACCGTAAGAGTTATCCGTAATTCAAGCAACCGTCAATGTAGGCTTAGCAAGGCTGGGCGGATCAGGTACTAAGTTTGTTTTTATGTACTTTAGATTATTCAAAGCAGGAGACAAGTGGATAGTTTGATTCAATATATTTTCACGCTGTGACTATCATTTCTGGGATGGGTCCAGCTCCTTACAATGAAATAGGTTTACGATATAAATCTTGAAATACTGGTCCATATATTACACACAGGTGAACTGATATATATATAAAATAAAAGCTTCAAGAAAACATATTTAATCAAATATGAAATCCGTTATCATAAATTTAATTCCAGTTATGCTCCATAAGCTCTTTACTGAATTTTTTTAGAGTTACCTCTCTTGTATCTCCGATTGAGAGAGTTCCTTGTTTTAGGAATTTCATTTTTTTCTCACCCCATTTTACCTGGTATGACGCAGCCTCAAATTCAGCAAGAAATGTCAAAATATCTTCTTTCGCTTGATATTTACAAGTAAAAGCTTGACTCTTTCTATATACATCTTTCTGATGTCTGACTTTTTCTATCTCTAGTTTGAGCTCTTTCAGTTTAAGAATGTGTTCCATTAATATTCCCCCCGCCCTTCAAGTTCCAATTGTTGTCTTTCAGTATCAAAATCTCTTCTTTTTCTGTAATTCTCTTTGCACTTCCGGTCTCATATATATCGATCAGTACACTTCTAGTTTGATGGCTTATAACTAATTTTCGATAACTTTAACCTATTGAGTGTTTTTTTCATGTTCAGTGATTTGAAGCAGAAAGACTAATGCGTGGTAATTTTCAATAATACTTAGCACGCATCTCTTGTCCCAATTTGTGTATTCTAACCTGTTAGTTTGTACTTTTCTGACTTCATGTGATTGAAAATTCCGATAGAAGATCTTCAGTTTTGATTTCAAAACCAACCTGTGAAAATATGTGTTTGTAATTAGTAAGTGTGAAAAACACAATTAGAGAATTAAAAACACTCTCTATGTCTACATAAATCAAAGAAAAGGCGTCTAAGTATAATTAAATAGGTCAAACGGCTAACATTACGTGTATTGCTAATTAGCTGCCATTGGTTAACTATATATCTAGGCCACTATATATATATATATATATATATATATATATATATATATATATATATATATATATTCTTTTTTGTTAAATCCACAAATTTAAATGTATCCAATCTATATTTATCGATTTGCGAAATTTACGTTTAATTTCAAGTGATAGGATAGCTATTGCAATATATGTTTCGACCTGCAATAATTACTGTCGTTTTATGATTACACACACACACACACACACACACACACACACACACACACACACACACATATATATATATATATATATATATATATATATATATATATATGAATAACATTCGTGGACAGTATATATTAATGCATTTAATTATTATGGTGTAATACAAGTTATTAGCCAGTGATTTTCTATTTTTAATCTACTGACGTCTAGCAGTGCGTGCACGTTTATAGAAAGATAGATTCAATATAAAAAGATCATTGAATATGTTTCAGAACAAATACAATTTTTCCTGATCGATAGTTTATTTATTTCTTTTCATCACATATGCAAGCAGAGAGTGCTTCTTGTGGAATGAAGATTGTATCTTTTATCAAATCCTTGCTACAAAGAGCAAACATCAGAAAATAATTATGTGTGGATCAGTTGTTGTCGCCTGATTAACATCTCTGATGCGGGAGAAAATTTAATTTTAAAAAATCCGTTCTACTAAGAAAGCCCTTTGACCCCGCATTTACACTCTGGATGCAAACTTGGAATAGAAAATCGAAGGGATCTGTACACGGTCCTTTTAAAAAATGTAAAAGTCCCATGGTTCATAAAACTTCCATTAATATCGAATAATTACATTATAGCCACTACAACGTATTTGGTCTTTGTTTTAGATTTCGGGAGTGTTTGTTTGTGTGTATGTATGCATGTGTCTCTGTGTGTGTGTGTGTGTGAGAGAGAGAGAGAGAGAGAGAGAGAGAGAGAGAGATAGACAGACAGACAGACATTTTTCTGAGCCAGATGCAATGTACCGTGATAAAATTGGGGTCAAGAAATATCAATTCTGTTTTCTATTTTCGTTTTCCTGAATACCGGTTCATTCCCACGGCATACCAAAACAGAGACTATCGCACCTGTAAATGTCGTGATATAGAGTCGATGTACATATATATTATGGTTGTAAAATGCATTATTGCTTGATGACATTTTTGACTCCTGTGGTCATATATTTTTAGGATTAATATGCTTTGTCACAAGCCTGGATTTGTTTTGTTGTTTCTGACAGTTATAGGCCTGTGACATACTTGACCGCGGTAAACCATGACCAAATGCGTCCATATCTTATTATAACTGGGTCATGACCAAATGCGTCCATATCTTACTATAACTGGGTGATGACCAAATGCGTCCATATCTCACTATAACTGGGTCATGACCAAATGCGTCCATATCTTACTATAACTGGGTCATGACCAAATGCGTCCATATCTTACTATAACCGGGTTCTGTGTGTGGCAAAAGCAGTGACCTTGATAAAATTTTAAATGAAGTTTTCGTACATAGCAAGGATGTGTTAGAGGCATACATACTCTATATTTGTATGTCATTGTCAACTCTGGTTGCTTCCCACACATTTGGTCTATGGACATTGTTATACCTATTCATAAAAAAGGTCCTATAGATAACATATACAATTATAGAGTTATTACCCTTATGAGTGACGTGTATACATTTTTTACTAGGCTTTTAAACAATAGACACAATGATTGGGCGTAAGATCATGCGGTATTTGTTGAAACCCAGGTTGGTTTTATGAAAAGTTTGATAACATTTTTGCATCACATTTATTTATGACTGATAATAATCGAAGCAAATACTTGTTTTGTCCTTTTCTTGATATTAATAAGGCGTTTAATTTTATTGTTAAGGATATTTTATGGAATAAATTGTTCAAATTAGGACAAAACGGTACAATATTTAATGTTGTACATTCAATGTATGAAAATGTCAAAAGCGGAGTGGGATTCAATATATAATACTTTGTAGGAAGAATTTGTATTAGTAACTGGCGTACGACAAGGGACGCGTTTGTTACTTTTTTATTTTCCATGTTTATTAATGACATTGACGAGGAATTTATTAATAGTGGTGTTCAAAGTGTTGTCATAGATAAGCTACAACTGCTTATGATCTACCATATACACTCGCGTATGCAAACTGCATAGACCCAGATGCGCCAGCAGATCTGGGTCTATGCAGTTTGTAATGACTAATCAGTAGAACAAACAACATAGACCCTGATCTGTTAACGCATTATGCGACGGCAGATCAGGGTCTATGTTGTTTGCATTTGGACAAGGATTATACACGAGTATATACGGTAGTTATATTTTCTGAGTCAAAACATTTTCTGCAAAAGGGTGTAACTGCTCTGAGTGCATGTTGTGACAAGTGGCGCTTTAAAGGTAATACCAACAAAGCAATAATATTGATTGTTAGTAAAGGAGGAAGAATAGCAGATGATAATACATTCTTCTATAAAGGTTCAGAGTTAGAGACTGTCAAACAAAGTATATCTGACCAGTTTATTTTTAAAATTGGCAATCTAGAATCAGAGAATTTTCGAGAGCAAGATTATATAGAAATTTGTAGTAAAATTTGCATATAAGGAGTATTTGGATATAGTTGTAGCGCACCCCTCGTTGGTTGGCTATCGTTATCTAGAGGATGATCGACCTCGGTGTTATTGCCCGGATCGAGTAAATAATTAAACAAATTATAAAATGTATAGATGGAATACAGAGAGATCTGAGAAGAGATATAGAACAGAATAACACGAGCCCCCGTACATGAAATATAACAATTTAACCAATTATATAAAACAAAATGAGATAGTACATGACATTAGAAAGATACACTTCTTTTTTAAATCATTTACCGAATTTCAACACAAATATAATTGTGTAATTAGCCGATCTGTTTAAAACGATAGACTTAGTTCATCATATAATCGAATGAACAATCGAAGCCATTTCCCAGCATGCCTGCATAACCTTGTTATTGCTGGTCACTCCAAATTCAATGTTGCTGTCCGGTCAAGGTTGATGTTCTCCCCTTGTTTTCTTCTCACTCTCTCTTATCTAGCCTCTTTCGGTCCTCAAACTTTGTGTGGGTAGGTAGGTAGGTGGATAGGTGGAGCTATTTTCCCCTTTTAAAACAAACAAGGAGCAACCTAAATATTCTGTCAGATTTCCTCCTGGGAAATAGAACATTACCCCACTGTCGTGACGTCAGATATCGTCCTATCGGAATTCAAACAGATACCAAAGGCTATCTGGTCAGGCCAAACCTGACAGACGATAAACAAACCTAGTTTCAGAAGATTAATGTACTTTCTAACGGCTTATTTCATCACTACTCACTCTAACATCACACGAGACATAACAGTTTCAGTTCACGTCTTAATTATACAAATGAATCAATGAAATTCACTTCATGGCTTAACTACATTAGTGGTTCTCATGCATTATTCATATAATCAGAGGCATAAAAATTCACACAAGATTCTCACAACTCATATTAAATAAAGTAATGCATGAAATTCTTAGAATACATGATTCCTATAACAATCAAGATGACAAATTCAAACAATTCGTCAAACTCATATTAAGAAGATTATTGTACGAATTCAGACAAATGAACTCAAACAAATAGTTATACTCATATCAAGAAAACTGATGTACGAATTTAAACAAATAAAGTCAAACAAATAATTATACTGATATCAACGAATTACATGAGATTGATGCAAATACCTTGTGCTTTCGAGACTCACTCGCTTCTACCGCCAGAAATGTGTCCCTCAACTTCCAGACACCTGTCCCGTGAACAATTGTTTATATGGGAGAATTTTCGCCTTATTCTGCTATTAGTCAAGATTTCACCAGCCTCTCGCAGGAACTTGGACCGATTAAATTTTGCGATGTGGAATATTTAAAACATGAAATTTCGTCTGGGAAACACCGCCCTTATTTAGCGTATCCAATCAGATTAAACGTATCTGCTGCCTTTTATAAATACAGGCCCATCTTGGTTAACGTAACCCTCTTGATTTTTTGTGCGCTATTTAAATAACTGATTCTGGAAGATTTCAAAAGATAAAGCAACTTCAACTGGCTCTACAAATAGCCTTTGCATCCACTCAACTTTGACATTTTCGATACCTAGACCTCCAATTAATCTTCTTTTCGTTAGTGCTACAATGAAGGCTTAATTAAGAATCAATCTCGCCCCAAACAGAGACATTAAAACCATGCAGTCTAGCTATTTCATACGGTACCTTTCCTCATAAATCTAATTAATTGTTATCTGCCAAACTAATGTGCTCTACCGAAATCGACAGAAATTTGCACCCATACAATAGTAATAGTGAAATTTTTTAGAAACGACCATTAAAACATAAGATTGTGTGCCCATACTTTGCACATTGAAGCAGGAAGGTTAATTAGACCACAATCTTCCCCACTAGATTAAAGGACCTGTACCTTTTGCAATGTGTTGGAAGATGAGTATCCCTTTGTATTAGAATGCCAAGCTTATTTGCCTCTAAAAATGAAGTATATACAATCTTCTTTTGGAAATGTCCAAGTATGTACACATTTATTCCATTACTAAATTATAAGAAATCTTCAGAGGCTAGATATTTGGGAAATGACATCTATAGGTTACTAGTTGAAATTAATAATATGAAGAATTCTACATAAAATTACATGATTTATTGTTTTATGATTTTAATATTTTTTTTTTTTGATCGTTCGTTCGCTATTATTGTGTGTCCCGTCTCATCTTCATTTTGTTGTTTAACATATACATTATTATCTGTCCCGTCTCATCTTCATTTTGTTGTTTAATATATGCATTATTATTCATCATATTTCCTGTATAATGTTGTATCAGAACTATTTAGTATAGCATTTTAAATATTCATTATACTGATGACACTTTTATTGTCTTCTCCAGAAACAGTATATGTATGTGTGCGTGTGTGCGTCTGTGTGTGTGTGTGTGTGTGTGTGTGTGTGTGTGTGTACATTATCTTCACTAACAGGTAGGAGAATTTAATGTTCAATATCCATCGAAAACAAGTATCTTCCACTTAATAAAATCCGTTCATATGCTTCTGATTACAGGTAAATGGTAATATAGTTTGTTTTCAAGGTGGTTTATTTCTATACATTGCTGAAATAAAACAAACCAAACCAAACTACTAATAACAATACTAGTACCGCCTGAGCTACAACTACCACTGACTATTACACTATTTCTGTTGTAGTACTACAGCATAAGAATATATACTACTACTACTACTACTAGAAAGACGACGACAAGACGACAATGGCTACAACTACAACTGCCGCTGTTGTTGCTATGGCATTGTTGTCTTTACTGCTGCTGATAATGTTGATAATTTCTAACGTTTCAAATGATGCCTTCAACAACAACAACAACAAAAAGATCGAAAATTATTTCTGGATAAGAATTGTTGTGAACACCATCTCCATTTCAAGCTTTGCATAGTATCACTGTTGTCATAAGTATATTTGGCGACATCAACAGATGATGAAGGAAGAGAAATATTTACAGTATTCGAGTCAGCAGCAGATGATGTAGCAAGTGAAAATGTTTACGGTATCGTCGGCAGCAAAAGGTGATGTAGCAAGGGAAAATGTTTACAGCAATGGAGTCAGTAGCAGGTGATGTAGCAAGGGAAATGTTGACAGTATTGACGTCATCAACACGTGATGTAGCAAGGGAAAATGTTTACAGTATTGTCGGCAGCAATAGGTTGTATAACAAGGGAAAATGTTTATAGTATTAGAGTCGGCAACAGGTGATGTAGCAAGGGAAAATGTTTACAGCATTGGAGTCAGTAGCAGGTGATGTAGCAAGGGAAATGTTGACAGTATTGAAGTCATCAACACGTGATGTAGCAAGGGAAAATGTTTACAGTATTGGAGTAGTCAACAGGTGATGTAGCAAGGGAAATGTTGACAGTATTGACGTCATCAACACGTGATGTAGCAAGGGAAGTGTTTACAGTATTGGAGTAGTCAACAGGTGATGTAGCAAGAGAAATGTTTACAGTATTGGAGTAGTCAACAGGTGATGTGGCAAGGGAAAATGTTTACAGTATTGGAGTAGTCAACAGGTGATGTAGCAAGGGAAATGTTTACAGTATTGGAGTAGTCAACAGGTGATGTAGCAAGGGAAAATGTTTACAGTATTGGAGTAGTCAACAGGTGATGTAGCAAGGGAAATGTTTACAGTATTGGAGTAGTCAACAGGTGATGTAGCATGGGAAATGTTTACAGTATTGACGTCATCAATATGTGATGTAGCAAGGGAAAATGTTTACAGTATTGTCGACAGCAATAGGTTATATAACAAGGGAAAATGTTTATAGTATTAGAGTCAGCAACAGGTGATGTAGCAAGGGAAAATGTTTACAGTATTGGAGTAATCAACAGTATCATAATGATTTTAGCGGTAAGAATGGTAGTAGCAGTTGTAGGCTTAGTGGTGGTGGTAGTAGTCGTAGTGCTGTTGTTGTTATTGTTATTATTTTGATGTTATTGTTTTTGTTGTTGAAGGGGGAGGTGCAGAAAGACAAACAGCAACATGAACACTTGTAGGAACAATTGTGTTTGCTTCACATAAGTTCATCAGCAACATTACATGTATGTGTGCATGCATATGCATGTGTGGGTGTGTGTGTGTGTGTGAGAGAGAGAGAGAGAGAGAGAGACAGAGAGAGAGAGCACTCTATTGCCAAATGCACCATAATACCACAATATAATGTAACGGGACCGTAATTTAGTTTGTAAGGTCAGTGGCGGCGCGAGGGATCGATGCGCCCGGGGGCAATATTCTTTAGTGGCGCACTTACATTGCCAACCGCCACCCCCACCCCCCATCTACGCCCCGGTTACAGCAAAATAAATAAAAAAGCTCCCACCGGCGTCCCCCCTCGCCCGTCGATCGGGGGCAATTGTCCCCCTCCGACCACCCCGCGTCGCGTATCCACTGTGTAAGGTGTCTTATCGACCGTTGTGGTGGACAGAAATTTCATCTCTGACGTTTGTATTGGCCCGTATGTCTGCGAATCCAGTATAAAAATCAACACACATTTCCACTGCTGTTTAATTAATTGATGTATTATTTGGGCGCTCTAGATAACAAAACCTGACAAGTGAATGTGCACAGTGTAGTGTTATAGGCAGATCCTCTATAGAATGTTTTAAAATATATTGCAGCGTTGTTGGAATTTACTACATTCTTGTAATTGAAAGGGTCTAAATGATGACAAATTTAAAAGAGCATGTGATAAATCATAAACTACAAATCTAAATTATCAAAAATAAGGCAATAAATCATGAGAACTGAGAAACTAGCGGAGGCACACACACACACCAGCGAACCAAATGATAAATTAAAAAGAATCAATGATATGTGCTGATTGCCAGTAGTATATGTGGATATGTTTTAGTAAATTTTTAGTAAATAGAGTATTAAAATTGTAGAGAGAAAGATCGACAAAAGTAAGTTCGCCTGAACATTTGCACAAAAGCGACATTAACGTCCTTTAACTTGGCTAGATTCGTTATATTCATCCTGTAATGTCGTATGACGATATGGGGTATCGGATATTATGAATAACATAATAACATAATAAAAAGTTTTTAAAATAATATGTTATGCAAATAGAAGTTAGTAATAATTAATTATCCTGAATCATTGAACGTCTGCTTAAATACAGAAGTTCGTGCTGGAAGTGATTCAGATATTCCACACAATCGTCAGATTTTGTCCACACGTGCTGTAAGCTTATTCCTCCAGTCAAGTGAAAAATATATGTACTTGTATGTACCCGATACTCAATTCGGTTAATTCTCACAGCTAGGGGTCGATAGGGTGATAATTATTTGTTATGTTTTCTCAGTGGTACAAAACAAATAATAAGGTCAATGAGATATAAAACAGCCTTCAGATGACGTTTCCTTTGCGGGAAATCACAACAGTTGAAAATCGATATACTAGTTTGATTGTATTTAATAAATGATAAATTTGGAGACTTTATAATGATGTGAAAAGAACAAAATTACATACTTTATAATTGTTTTTCTTCTTTAAATCTTTTATCTTGAGATGGTTTAGTAATCGAACTAATCGAAGAAAACTTGAAATATGAATGGAACTCTTTTCTTTGTAGCTGCAAATATGAATTGAAGAATCAGTGATAATGACATATAAATGCAAATAATTAGGAGTTAGTATTATGCTGAAAGTTTTCGCAGTAGACATGATGGTGTACAACTTAAAGTGAATGATAAATAGACCGTCAAACAATACATACAATAAGAAGTTCACTAAGGTAGACTAAGGTAGACTAAGGGACTTTAACATCATAAACATTCCTTGTTGTCTCCTTTTGATTGAATATTCTGTTACCACTGACCAGGGTAAATGAAATTCATCCACAAAATGTTATTTAAGATGGCCCATACATACACCGGTAAGGCAAATAAGACATTCGCATAATTAGTCACAATGTGTGTTTATATAACAACGCTATCATCTTTCTTTACAACATAATGTATTACAACTAACTAATTCTCCAGTCTCTGTCCAACAGTGTGCATGTCTAGTTAGTAAAGAACTTTATAGTTGATGATGACACGACACGTTTCGACCCAACAGAACAAACTGTTTTTCTTGGCACAAACATGTCAATATGTGATAAGGGTCAATCGATAGAAATATGTGCGATTTGTAATAATCGTTTGACAATTGTGCAATTATTTTCATAGTTAATAGGTGATTCACACTGCTATTGTTTTTTGATGGCGGGATGTGGAGATAATGTATACATGGTCTGAGATAAAAAGTAGCAAACTTCACGGGAGGTGGTCAAATTGGATATATACCAAATATTAGTTAATATAAAACAAATATCAAAATTTAGTGAAAAAAAATGTTCATGACTATTAGTCCAGACTAGCGGCAAGTACTAACAAGGTCAGGAAATAACTACATTTAGGCATTACAACTGACAATATATTGAGTCAGATATTGAACTTACAGAAAACTAAGATGAACGTTTGAAAGACTGTAAAATATAACTTGCCATAATTGTTAAAAATATGTCGAAATCTGTTGCTGAGCCTGATGTGCCAAGCTAAGCTCGCCTCCCTCTGTCACACCACTCTCATCTAGTTATTCATCTGATCAGAAGACGATAACAAATTAGAACAGTGTTGTATTTTTCGCGAAAATTTTTTGCAACCAAGCTCGGACGGGTAGGTTCACACACTTGCCTGTTTTTGACAAAATTAACTAAGACATCAAAACAAGGCAAAGAGATATACGAAATGCCCAATGTCCACCTAATATGTGTATGCATTCATGCTATTTTAATTTTTATTTTAATTTTTTCCTTCAAAGTTAAGAAGCAAGAAACAATGTATTAATTTCTTAAAAATGAGTGCGACTCTCAACTTCCTATACATATGGATATTATTACAAGCTATATGTACCAAAAACTATTTATTTCAATGCCTATTGAGTTTTTAGACAGTAAGAAATACAGACTCGTCTTGTCAGAAAGGTGGATTAAATTTCTATAAAGTTTGAATTCAACATCATCATAAGCTCCAGCAATTACAGCAGCAGACCCACCACAACCACCACCACCACCATCATCATCATCAAAACTTGAAGCGTTTTAACCGTTTCTGTGACATTATTGAAAATGTTATGACAAAGATATTGATTTGCCACAAGATAGTGTTATTCAGTATTTTAGTTAGGATTTTGATAGTATGAAAACACTAGCATATTTTCTAAAATATTAACATATCGTGTAGGGGAACGAGAATATCCCGAGAACAGCTGAACATTTCTCAGTCTCAACTATCCAGTGTAGGGGGACCAAAAATTTTCCTTTCCAATGTCTGAATATATCCTGGACAGTGCGAAGACACTTTTATTTTCTATAAAACAAAATACACTATAATTTCTAGACCTAAAATATTCTCCCTTGATTGTGAATTGAGTGAAGCCGAAAAACAAGCAGATTGTTTTTGGTAGCAAAACATGTATAATGGCACCAAGCTATATTGTTATAGAGTCAACAGCTACAGAGAGGTGATATACATATTTATTGAGTTTAACATAAAAAAACCCATCTCAGTATAAAGAGATAATTTCTATTTGTTTTCAAGCTTGCATGGTATAAAAGTGTGGTCAAATCTAGTTGTTTAAAAACATAACATTCAAGAGAATACAAATGTTGATTTGTCGATGTGGCTGACTAACCTCGTTACAAGGTGTCCGCTTTATTTGGTTGGTTATCGTTATCTAGAGAATGATCGACCTCGGTGTTATTACCCGGATCGAGTAAATAATAATATAAATTATGAAACTTATAGATAGAATAAACAGAGATCTGAGCAGATATATAGAACAGAATAACACGAGCCCCGTACATGAAATATAAAAATTTAATCAATTACATAAACAAAACTGGGATAATACATTACATTAGGAAGATACACTTCTTTTTGAAATAAATCATTTACTGAATTTCAACACAAATATACTTATGCAGATAGCCGATCTGTTTTAACGATAGAATTAGTTCATCATAAAATCGAGTGTACAATCGAAGTCATTGCCCTGTACAATGGCATAACCTGCGATAAGCTGGGTCACTCCAACTTCGATGCTACTGTCCAGTCAAGATTGATGTTCTCCTCTTGTTTCCCTTCTCCTCTCTCTTATCTCGCCTCTTTCCGGCCCTCAAACTTTGTGTGGGTAGGTAGGTAGGTGGATACGTGGATAGGTAGGTAGGTGCGTGGATGGAGCTATTTCCCCTTTCAAAAGAAACAGAGAAGCAACCTAAATCTTCCGTCAAATATCCTACTGGGAATAGAACCTTACTCCACTCTCGTTACGTCAGATATCGTCCTATCGGAATTCAAACATATACCAAAGGCTATCTGGTCAGGTCAAATTGGACAGACCATAATCAAATCTAGTTTCAGAAGATTCATGTATTTTCTAACGGCTATTTCCTCACTGACTCAATCTAACAACACACGAGGCATAACAGTTTCAGTTCACGTCTTAATTATACAAATAAATCAAGGAAATTCACTACAGAAATTTGCACCATTACAGTCGAATTCAAGCATCAAATAAGATATCGTGCAATACTTGAAAAAAGAAAAAGGTTTATGTATTACAATCAATACTGATAACACCATCAGCCCTGGTAAAAAGATTGTTCAAAAGGTAGGGTATAATGAAGGAATAAGTTACGTATTGGGTATGGATATATATTCATATTTATATTTGCATAAATTTACAGTACAATTCTAAGTGTTAATGAACTGTACGTACGTATACACTCATTCAACAAAAATAGAGATATAATTCTTTGACAACAAAGTTCAATTCAAAACGGAATATTTTGACTCATTATGTGAATCAACCACAAGAATAACAAAAGGTGACATAAATCTGAAATCACTCATACGTTTGAAATGGTTGAAGAAACGTAGCATAGTGCTTAAAATAAATGTTCCCGTCCTCGGTGTATGTCCTGTTGGCTTTTTGATAACGTCTAAAGTCAGTTTATCAAGCGTAGAGTATTATGTGGATGTTTTATACTGTTTAAAATGACTGATAAAGAACAGTATTTAAATTATTTTTACTACGGGCCTGAATGTTCAGTTGTTTACATAAAAATTACTCAATGCTTGAAATATATTTAAACGTGGCAAGAATAAAATAAAATAAACTAAGTTGATAGAATGGCCAAATGAACAATCAATTTACACATTACACAAGCAAGCTATAAAACGATGTCACTATAAAAGGATCATTGTTAGTCACTTGAACGATTAGTGGCAGGCAGACATTATTGGCATACATCTTGGCAGTGACTGCTGTTTTCTCTAAACACGTCTATGTTCAGAAAATTAAAAACTAAAAAATGAGACAACATGCACGATGCTTTCAGAGAAATCTTCAAAAAGAGAAAGTCAGAAAAGTCACAGTTCGATCAGGAAAGAGAGTTTTACAACAAAAAAGTTAAGGATATGTTGCAATATGAAAATATTGCGTTCTTTTGAACTTACTTAGACAAGAAAAATGCATCTGTAGTTTAAAGGTTTAGCGAAACCCTTCGGATAAGAATCTGGAAGTATTTCACTCAAAATGAAACCATAATATGGGCTGACGTTTTACCGAAGCTAATTGATAACCACATTGACACTCATCACACATCAATAGACATGACTTCATTTCAAACGAGCAAGGAAGAAAACACTTTAATAGAACGGACCCATCTATTCGGTTATTTGACAACTACTACATTTGTAACTCCTAAATTCATAATTCATGAAACAGTGTAAATTTAAAAATATCAAACAATATTTCCAAAGGTCTACTTTCCTGACATCACAGAGGAGCTATTCAAAACCAGGAAAGTAATTTAGGTCATTCGGTAGTTTACACACTGGAAGACTTAATTGGGGAGGATATTATAGGCATGCTTTATGAAGAAGAGTTATCTTTATGCGACAAACAAGATAACATATACAAAGTTGAAAATATTTTGAAGATCATAAGAATGAAAAGTAAAAGGTATATGCCTGTGAAATGGAAAGGTTATGATCAATCGATTAATAGTTTTGAACCAGAAGAAAACATCATTCTATTAAAAGAAATAATATGTCAAAGACAACCTTCTCCTACGTATACAACTGAAGCACAATGCACATAGAGCAGTATTAAGCATCATTAAAGCTCGAGTCTTTGAAAGATAACGATTTCTAGAATGTAACAGACGTGAACAAAGAACACATTAGCAAATGAAGGAGCGAAAACATGCACTTTATGCGAATTTGCATTGATAACAGAACCGACCGAAAAAGGAAAGTGCGTCGCACAACATCACCGTTGTACAACAAAATGGCACACGTGAGAAATCTGATAAGGGGGACTACAGTGTCTTTCCATGATAATAAATGACATCGTAGAAAAATGAAAAGAGATGACATTCAAACAAAAATATGAAATTGATTCCAACTACATCTAACAAGCTGAAAAACAAACACAAAGAAAAAGACTACAAGATGGCCAACATTATGGATAATGAATACCACGTTGATGTTGATACAGTCATGATGACATATAAACTTACTTCACATTTCATTCAAAAGAAGGCAAACAGCGATTCACACAATTACTCAACCAATTATGCATTTTTCCCAGACTAAATGTTTACCATATACAATTTCCACGAAACCTTCGATCACAAAAAATTCCCAAAAAGTAACCAAAATTTGTTAATATGGGAAGGAGTTGTGCACCATCTGGATGAAGTGAAAAGCAGTACACCTTTCATGGAGAGCGGATATACAGATTTAAATATTCAGTTTGTACAGAGCTTTCTTTTGATAGCAATTGAAATGAAACTATTGAGGTAAATAGTATAATGATATTCAGAGATGTTTCATAAAGCAAACACCTTAGTTTTTAAATGTTACAAATGCAACATAGAAAAAGTGACATCAAAAATTGAAAAACGAAATGCAAACTATCATAGCTGCAAAGACAGTGTAGAAGAACGAGACCAGTCTGACATTGCAACGGAAGAAATGAATAAGTTAGAGTAAGAAATCAACAGAGCATTACATGCCAATCTGGAAAAATATTAAATACAATCTCAAGGTATTTGCACAAGAACAATCAATTTATTTCTAATTTGCTAGTTAGCAGAGCTAAAACTTTATCCTAGATAAACGGATTTGAGATCGAAAACAAATCTAGCATTACAGCACCTTATCCATGTCATACATCTCAGTTTAACGCTATAGTGTACCTTAATATTGCCAAAAAAATGTATGAGACAGTATGACAAGAAATTGTAGAGCACAAATATAAGACAAATTGGTAAAACTTATTTATGTAGAGAAGAAGAATTGTTATCATGATGTACCTTTTCCTACTGTTAGATCTGGTAATGCGATCCGGAACTTGAAGGCTCAAAGGACACATGACAATTTAGAAGTACCAAAAGGCAAAATAGCGACGATACAATAAATAAAAAATTAAAAAAAACATAGTTTTATACTCATGGTTACTGGAGCTGCTCCGGTTTACTTTTTGAAATAATTTCTTACGGTTCACAACAAAGCTCCGCCTTTCCCGGGTTGAAGGGTTGGTTGTGGTCAGCTAAAAAATGAAATTAAATGCCGCTGTTGTTGATTGTTTTTAAAGTCACACCAAAACTCTGTTTGTCAAGCTGAGGCCTAACTCCTATATTAATTTTCATAAGCTATGAAATAGTTGAAGCCGGAAAATGTAAGCCTAAATCCTCTGTCTCTGTCTCTGCTTGTCTGTCTGTCTGTCTGTCTGTCAGTCTCTCTCTTACACACTGATCTTTAGACATGTTCTTATCACTACCTCCGTAACTAACCCACAGCTACATAAGCTAATGCTAGGCAATAGAGCGAAATAGTAATAATGTTTCGGCTGACGTGAATACAAATATGCTTTGCGACTGATACACAACTATCTGGCACCAACACCTCTATAAGTGCAAAGTACCTTTCCATACATTTTGTTGTACTTGATATCCTAGCATTCTTTGATAAATAGTTATATAAGAGCTCCATGTATGTTTACATAAAGGTTATAGGGACATGAAACAGGTCTAATGTGTCTATATCACGGGCCTGAATTAAATACAATTCTGAACAAATAAACAAAATGTAATTTCCGTGTAGTTGTACTTACCAATATAAGGAGACAATCCCGCAATAACTTTTAAAATCATATATAATAACTTCGTCTTTGTTTATTTTGTGACAAGCCTTGTTGCTTTGCAACAATTACGCTTTAGACTGAAGAAGAATTGGTGTCTGGAATGTAACAAGCCACGTATGCATGACCAATTACCGCATGCTCAATCATATGGCATTTATAGATTTATATTGGACCGTATATCTTAGTCTGGTTTTACTATTACTTAAATTATTGTAAACTCAATGCACAATCAAGAGATCATGATCTAAGTCTAAGAAACAAAGTGTATTTTGTTTTATGTACAAAATAAGTGCTCACGCACTATCGAGGTCAAACTGAGTAGTTGCGAAGTAACACCCTCGTACTCCTACATTACACGGTGGTGATTGAGAAATGTACAATTGTTATTGGAGTATTCTCGTACCCTACACGAATTGTTCATAATTTAGAAAATTTACATGTCTTTCGAACTGTCAAAATACAAAATACTCAGTTTATATCAGAACACATACATATGAATTTATATACAATGCTCGTAGCATTGTAAATTACTAATTATCTTTAATTATGTTTACGAGTCGCATCAATTATCCATGATTTTAGCATACGATTTACAATTGTGTATTCAGTACGCGAAATATGATCGGTTTACTTGGAACCTGTACTTCTTCTCGACCTATAATTCTTTAAAAAAAACAGGAACGTCGAATTTCCCAAAGTTATTCTTGGAAAACTTCGGGCACAAATGTTAAGTTACTGGTTGTCACACATTCTTGCTCCTAAACCAAAAGAGGCTCTCTTTAAGGATTTTGTTCTAGACTAGAAATACTGCAGACAAAAGCATATAGCGAGTAAACAAAACCTCTTCAAATGAACTGGCAAATCGAGATGGTAGTGTGTCATTGTTTAAATGCAAGCAAGTGGACGTAATGGTAAAGGTATTGGTTACAAAGGAATGCATTACAGACCCAAAAGTATGCTTTACATTTGAAATAAAATGAACGGTAATTTACATATGATACTAAAAAGAGTATATCATTTTAATTAAGGAAAAAAGTTAATGTAGAAAAATTACGAAAGTAAGGTAAATAGCTCCCGATTCCATTACTTTGGTTTTTCTTGGTGTGTCCATTCACAAGAAAATGTCCTGATCTGGCCTTGTCACCATACAACTTTCACGTACTGCTGTACCTAACAACGGACACAAAAAACGAAACCTTTTGGTCTTCATCACAACAGCTATAAAAGACAACATTCAAGTAAAACAGACATCTGAACATCAGTCCAATGTAATTAAATTATTATTCACTATGACATTAGGATGTGTTAGGTCAGCCCGAGCATAATGTTTTACAAGTGCAATCGATTTTTATTGTAATAATGTTCCAGTACAGAATACAGAATACCATAAGTTTGTAAGTACGCGTGTAAAGAAAAACGAAAAAAACTCTTGAATAGTTGAGAGAGAAAGAGAGAGAGAGGGAGAGGGAGAGGGAGATACCATACATATGATTCGTGCAGGTTGCATTATATTGCAAAATACATATTTTAAGATCGACCACCCTTGTTAAAAGCTATATTTGTTAGCAAACGACGTTGCTGCTTTGCCATGAAGTAAATGGATACTGTTGTAAGGCATCTTGTGTTGTTGAACTGGCATACATTTCTTCCAAACTTTCCTTCAAGTCTGATTAGTTTTACGGGATAAACAAACAGTGTATCCAATTCTGGCACGAAATGGATCGCCACGGCATCAGTTTCACGTTCCACGCCACTAGGCTAAAGTCTTGAGCTTAAATTTTTTGTGAGCTATGAAAACAAACGTTCTTCATGTGCCTTTACATCAGAATCAAATATCAAAAACAAAATTCCACCATAGAAACGTTTGCATACTTCTCCGCTGGCTCCGTGCCCATAACAGAGTTCAATAATGAGTTTACTGTAGGAGATTTGGCTGGTGCCAGTCAATGCCATAGCTGACATATTTAGCCGGTGCAGTTTTAGCAACACCTCGTATGGAATTTTGTACATCAGTACACGCTAACATCGTCGGAAAATTAAGATCTTGCCAAATGTGATTCTTGAAACGAGGATTTGGGGATAACACAGAAAAATAATCATCAGATGTGTGCCCCGTAAGTGATTGGTATGATTTTTCGTCAAAGGTCTTGTACCGGGCTGTTGCGATCGTGTATTAGCGATATATCTGAGGATATTAATTTCTGAGCGAGGTTACTTTACAAAATATATCCACAAAGAAATACTGACATGACTAAAAACCATGTGTAAGAATAGGATTTGTGCTAGCTGAAACAAATGCATATACCAATGTGGTTAAACATGATGAGCTTTCAATAAACAATACCAACATAAATGTATAATACAGCATCACGTAAGTAGACACACACACACACACACACACACATACACACATACACACACATCCATTGATCATCGAAATTGTGTAGAATCGCAAATGTTAGATAATGAAGTGAAATAAATAAATTAAGATTTTTAGAAAGAAAATAACGATAATTAAATAACCCGTTGCAGCGTTCACAGTGTAAGTATACAATAGAGTCCACACAAACTAATGTTAAATATCGATTCCAATCCTACTTTCTTTAAAGTGAATTTCAGAAAGGGACTCTTTCTCTCTCTCTCTCTCTCTCCTAATCTTGAGTTTTATACGTATTTTTCCAAGCTATATCATACTATTAGGTGCAGCAGGAAATATAAAGCAGCAAAGTCACACTATTAGGTGCAGCAGGAAATATTATGTAGTTAATATATGAGAAAAAATACAGTACTTTTAAGACGTCACACATTATACTGCAGCTGATATTTCTTCATCTTCTTTAAAAAAACTGCTTGTTTGCTATTTTCATGTCTTGAATTTTAAGATCGTTTCTTATAGATATATAAAATGCATGTCTTGACCTTTAGTTTCATATATCCTACATCAGATCAGTAAACTGCCATGGATACTAATGTGACTTAGAGACAGTACTAAAATATCAGGGTTATCGACGATGCGATCTAATGTTGCTGATGCAAATTAGTGTTGCCTATCAATTCTCAGTTTCTTCTTTTTGTATATAGAGTACTTATCACCTTACGTTTCCTTCGTTTTTACATTATATGCCGAACCCAAGAATGTGAGCCTGTCATGGCGATTGGTAAATCGCAACATGATACAAGGATATACAGGTTTATATTATCAGGGAATAAAAGATACGATGATGGTGGCGTACAGTATGAGCCTCAAAACTTAACCCGGTGTAGCATCTCGGGATCAATGATAAAGCAATAAACGGAATTGGAAAACTGCCGTCTGTACTCGCTTATAAATCAGATCCAACTGCATTATGCTACAGCAAACTGTTGTTTGTAGTTGGACCCGACTTATAAGCGAGTACAGACGGTATTTATGCTAAAGAAGGGATTCGGTATACATGCATCTATGTATGCATATGTTATTAATTTATTGCTAAAGATTCCATTGTAAACAGGAAAGCTACTGGAGGATAGAATTACAACCAATATGTTTATGCATTACGATATTTTCGTATTTAAAGCAAAAGTGTCGCTAGAATATTTTAGAGACTGTGATGCATACACTGTGAGTCACCTGTTTATTGAAGATGATATGCAATGTTTCCGAGACAGTTTACAGTTTAAAGATTCTAAACAATATCAGTTAGACAGGGCACAATAATATTATAAAATACGGTTTATACCTGTGCTCATTAAAATATGAAATATTGAGCCAGGTTCAATTCCCATCCTTTAAGTCAGATCAGTTAAAAAGTTATACCGGAATGTAAAGATTTGCAGGCTTCAGTTTATGAGGATACTTGAATACGTTTCATAACTTCTAGAAGAGACGGTCAAGCTGAAATAAACGCCGAAAATTCGCTACGACAAAAGCGTACATGATATTATTTCACATCGGGAAAGTTAGTTTAAAAAATACATTTTTAATTAGACAAAGTGACTCTCTTACATGCTTGGATATAAAAACCACATATAGCATTCCTATAGGTGGCAGGAATATTTATAGTTACCGTGATAGCGAGTGTCCGCCAAGATATGCCTACCGAACAACAGTAAACCCCTCCAGGAACGATAATAGCACGTAACACGGTCATTTAATACATCAAAAACACATGGAAGGCAGATTCCGAGGATGAGAAAATTAATGGATGATTAAATGAGACCTAATTGACGATGGAAGAGATGATTGTTATTAGCACATCCATTTGCTGTATAACGTGATATAAAATTTAACAGCAAATGACTAATCTCCAACTGGACAGCGTTGTAAGGAAAGAGAAAATATATTCCTTAGTACCGGGTCGTGCACGTTTAACACCGAATTTCGCATTTGCTGGGGAATCGTAAAATGTAGGAGATTAAAATGACTTTTATACAATTGCTGAAAAGACGACGGTAAAAAAGTATTTATTTCACGAACACTTATTTGTCGAGTTATATTTAACACGGAAATTTATGCACAATTAAAAATATGTCAGAACAGCCACCCAGAATAATGTACATAATGCATTTGTACTAAACAAAAGTTTCACAAGCATGCAAACTGCAACCTAAAATTCGTTCATCCATGATCTTTGCAGCCGGAGTTGAATGATAATGAGTTCAACAATTTTTCCTATCGTATGTCTTAGGACGAATAACCATTCTGCTGCAGTTAAATGTCAAGTACATCATATGTCTTAAGACGAGTAACCATTCTGCTGCAGTTAAATGTCAAGTACATCTTATGTCCTAGGACGAGTAACCATTCTGCTGCAGTTAAATGTCAAGTACATCTTATGTCCTAGGACGAGTAACCATTCTGCTGCAGTTAAATGTCAAGTACATCTTCGGTTAACGGTAATACCATACCACAATGTCAGAAATTAAAATATGAACTTTAGTACAGTATTAGTTTCTCAACTAACGAGAAACAGCTAGTCAGCTGTACGGTAATCAAATGTTTCGGAGCCAGAATGACCACGCGCCGGATTCTCGCCTAGGACATTATGATTTTATTCGACAATGGGCTATACTAAAACAATGACCCCGAATTCAGTACCAGGAAATTTTAGATATCCAAAGCATCGCCTGTCGAAACATTACAGCTTTGAATTTAGTTGAATGAAGTTTTACTAGATGAAGTACTGCTCTTTATTGCATTTACAATTCCGAAGTGCTGACCGCAAATGTCACGTGCTCACAAGACTTGCACTCAAAGAAAATATCTGAGATAGGACACAAAGCAAAGCGATTTAGAAAGAAAGAAACAAAAGTGGAAAAATTCAACCCAAAATAATGTTAAATTGAATTATTTGTTTGAATTCTGATGCTTAAGGGTGTATCTAAGCCAATAAAGAGAGCTTTAAATCTAAAGTATTTGTTTTTGTAACTGATGTTCTGGATTCTACTGGAAAATTTGTATCTATCTATTACTTGGTCCATCCGTTAATCTTTCATGTAAAGTTTGATATGATTTTATGCGTAATCTGATTGCTGAAACATAATAATTACGTTATGCCTGCAGTGAAGATTGAATTATAAATTTCACACCATCGATACGTTAGTACGCTCCAAATATGGTAAATGTACTTGTTTTACTCAGGTATTAACGTTTTATCAGCTAATCAAGCTCGATTCATTTCGGGTCAGCGACAGCGATATATCAAGTTTACTATTATTACTCTTATAGTCCATTAAATATTCTACTATATCGGTGCGTAGATAATATTCTACTATATCGGTGCGTAGATAAATGTTTCCTTACTTTAAACAAAAACTGTGTCATGGTTTTTTTTTTAATTGCAGTACAAAAATAATTTTGTTTATGTCAGCACCAACTTTCCAAAATTACCGAAACACTAAGACAAAAGTTACACAAAGAGATTAAATGCTGTTCTAAGGAGTTCTGTACTCGATTATGTGACAGAAATGTTGGATCAAACTGACTGAAAATTCATGGGCTTGTTTTAAAGATGTGTGATACAGAAGAAAAAGAAAACAGGTAAGAGACAATTACATATCAAATAAACTTAAGACTTTTGCGCTACAACAAGTGATAATAGCGAGTATGTTAGATTACTGAGCAGACGACAACAAAATAGAGGTGGAGAAAATGATTCCTTATTCAAATAATTCTTGTAATGATATCAAAATTGCAACCTATTAACCATTCTAATTATACAATTAACACAATTTTTGTGCAAAATGGAGTTCAAATGTTATTCATCACGAGAAGAGATGAATACTTTATGAGACATTTCAATTTCAATGAAATAAATACTAACTTTAATTAATCGAAATAAAAGGAGTAATGTTCTAATTTTTTCTTTTGAACATTTTAGATTTCACCTCTCTGTGAGAATTGTTTGTAAAATCTAACGTGGCTTCAGTCCAATATTTAGAATTACACGTAACATTTTAGTTACGTGGAGAGCGAAAATATCGCAAAGGTAGATGTATTAGACATAGTTGCAGCAAATAAACAACAACAAACTCAACAACGAAAACGGTAAAAATAAAGACAACAATCTGAATACTTATGAAAACCATAACAACTCTCTTTTACTCTTATTGTGACTTTGAAGAAAAGTACTTGGTAAATGTACGATGAAATACTCACGGTACTAATTATATGGAAGAATGGGAACCAATCTAGAAATGGGTGAATATAAAATTGAGTATATATGGGTTTGGCTATCCATGATTGGATGATAATGAAAGTAAACTTTTTGGGAAAGAATCTTTCGATAACTTATCCTGTTTGCAATTGAAAAAATATAGACAATGTTTTATTGATGGAATTTCAGTCCTTTTACGGACTCAACTTTGGAACACTCATTACTGAAATTAGCACCTGATTCTGTAGGTGCTGAATTGAAAACACATGTTTCAAAACACATGTAGATTAATAAAATGCAGCTGGACATATGGCTTTCTCCACACAGAAGCTTGCATAAAGGATGGGTCTATACAGAGAAATATAGGTTTGATCATGAGCATTCCGAAATGTAAAGCTATTTAGTTTTTAATATCATGGTGTTTTCATAAGTTTACTATGCGTGCTGTATTAGTACCGCGAGTCCTATAGAGAACAACAGTCTTACAGTGGTCCCACATATGCATATACAATTAAGTTACTATAGATGCAAAGTTCTCGTTCTGTTTGTGGATAACAAGCAACATTAATACCTTGTATCAACCTCAGAAAGAATTTCAGTGGGAAATTAAGCACACTTTCCGATATGTGACTGTTGCCATTAGAATGGGTTGGGTGGAGTATGGCGTAGAGTGCATAGATTTCATTATATTGTGTGGGGTGCTTTGCACAACTAAATATATACATTTTAGACAGTTTAACATTTATAGACTAATTATGGTCACCAATTTAATATTTCCTACCTGTGTTTTGACACATACTGCTTCAGATTTGATCACTTAGATCTCTACCACCATGCTTATGTTGATGACCCCTCATGATTTTGTTCCATCAATTTCACTCAGTGAATTTGTTGGAACTTCATATTTGTATTTTAATCGGCTTATGCCTACCTTTCTTTAGTTTTAAATTATATGTGTTCTTGAGGAGTTTTAAGTAATTTATGTCATTTAAATCTCTTTTCTTGAAGTAATGCATGCACATATAGATGATCACATTGGCCTTTTACTCATTAAATGTATAATATAACAACGATGATACTATAATAGTGTCTTAAATTGAAGAGAGATAAATTGTGATAGCAAGCAAAGTAATTCTTGATTAGACAGATTTATTTCAATTTTTTTTCTTCTTCTGATTTTATGAAATGAAGCTCAAATAATTAAATGTTGCCTGAAAAAGACCATTGTTAATGTAGGCATACATGAACTTCCAATATAATGTAATAGTCTCTAATATAATCGTTAACAAGCAGAACTATGCGCACTGTTTACTTATGCATTCTACTACTATACATAGGTCTGTCAAGTAAATCAAGGGTGGATTTAGGATTCACGGTACTAATTATAGTGTTAAATGGGAACCAGTCTAGAAATGGGTGAAGATAAAATAGAGTATATACGGGTTTCGCTGTCCATGATTGGTTGATAATGAAAAGTAAAATTGTAGTAAAAATAATCTTGTGAGAGCTCATTTTATTTGGAACTGAAAATATATGAACAATGTTTTATTGATGGAATTTCAGTCCTTTTACTGACTTGAGTTTGGAACACTCATTACTTAAATTAGTACCTGATTCTTTAGGTGCTGAATTGAAAACACATGTTTCAAACACATGTAGATCAAAAATATGCTGTGGGACATAGGGCTTTCTCCAAACAGAAGTTTGCATAAAGGATAGATCTATACTGAGAAATATAGGTTTGATCATGAGCATTCCGAAATATAAAGCCATTGAGTTTTTAATATCATGGTGTTTCTATAAGTTTATTATGGAAGCTGAATTAGTACCGTGAGCCCTATGATGAATTCCTTGCAACCTGGCATCTAGCGGGACAGGAAATATAAATATATTACATTACATTGGTACAATCTCAGATGCGCTCAGAAGTGACACAAATGTTATTTCAAATCAAACTGTACAATAGTAACTCAGGCATTTTAGGCCACAGTTAATATCAGTATTTCCCCTAACCTTCACCATCCTATACACACCTTGCTACCTCCCGGACACTGATATGCTCCAATCATAGATCTCTATGGCGAGAAACAGGTTTAGAATGTCAGCTTCATCAACCGTCGTCCTTTTTGGCTAAATGAATCTAAGATTAAATACCCCAACAAATCAATTTAGTCAATATTAGCTATAGCAACATTATTCATTCTAACGAACAGTTCATCAACGAACTTATTGTGATGAAGACTGGGTCAACCAATTAAAAAGACGCCATGTACTAAATAACAAATCGAAATAAAGCACGGTAGCCTGTGAATACAGCATCATATCAGCATGCCAAGTGGAAGAACATTAAGCTTATAAGCATTTCTTTGACTTATATTCTCTACTCAATGAATCAGTGCACAATCATACCATACGTCTGAAGAGAGCGAGGATACATAAAAAATATGGGAGAAAACGGGTCTCCTTCCTAAACAGACTTCGGCATGGAATTCTGCTTGTCGTATAAATAACTTGTTTTTTTGTTGCTTTTTTGGTCCTTCTTAGGTGCCAGATCTTATGGTTGTTTCTATATTATTCCATGAATACAATCTTTAACAAGAGCTTACAGATTGGATTTGGTCTCAAAGCTCAGTTTCTGGTGGTACTATTGCCGGTAACTATTGATCTTTGTAAACAATTTGGGCGCATGCAGTAAATCATTGGATTAAAGTACCAACACAGTGTTCATAACAAATCACAATGCAGAAAGGGAATAAACATAATGAAACTTAGTGGTTACTACAAACAAACTCTCGCGAAAGTAAAATTTCAAATATAAATAATATTGCATTGCCTTTTATTTTACAACTTTCTTTGATATATGTCGATCCTCGTTTATCTTGCTAACCATACAAGGGAAAATAACATTTTAGCACAAAGGTTTAAAGTGTCCGTTACCAGGTCCTTACGCGTTGGAAAAGCTACCAATCGCAACCCGAGCAAAGTTTTAGACAAAACCTAATGGATCCAAATGGAATCATAAAGAAAAATGGGCTTCAAAAGATCTCTACATTTTCATATTAATGATAAAGATAAAAATTAGATTTTCTACCCCCCCCCCCCCACCATAAAGATCATAATTAGAGAATATTTTCTGTTTTCTTGAAAGGAATAACTTGGCAGAGCAACATTTATTTCAAAATGTGGCAATCCCCACCCACCCACACACCAAAAAAGAACAACAATTACCAGTGATTATTTTGTAATTAAGAGTTCAGTGAGAGTCTTAAGAAGTTTGGTCCGACAGAGTACCTCGCAATATATGTTATGATCAGTGCATATGGGTGATGAAAGGCACCTGTTGCCAAGTCACTGGCACGTCAACACCCACCACAGTCGCAAACAAATGTCAAAATGTATTGTATATATCCATATACTCGAAGGAACAAAAGCATAATTAAGAGTTTATTATATACATTGTTTAATAATTCTAATTTTTATAATTGCTCATGCCCATGTTTGTTTGTTGGTTTTGTTTTGTGTGTCTTTTTTAAGTTTAGCTTCCAAATCTACTAGTTTTAACTACATTAAGAGCATCTATTACTTTGAGATGAAGGAAGAAAGTTTGACTTATAATTCGCTTCTTTTTATAGAATAGAATCATTTGATATTTTTTCTATCGCACGTTTTAACACGAATCATGCCGAATTTTGATCATTATGAACAAGGAAAAATCGGCATTTTTTAGATTCTGTCTTTGTTATATAGTCATGTTTTCGTTTCAGTTTCAAATAATTTCAGCCTTAAACTTCGTCATAATAGTGCAAAACATATTGCAAAGTCTGATAAGTTATAAAAATGTGTGTACATTAAACACTTGTTAAAATATTGAGCTTTAAATAATTAAATAAGAAAATAAATAAATTACGTATAATTATATTGCAGCTGTATGAATTCGACCCACGTTAGCGAGTTAATGGGAGATTCGTTAACATATGTTCTGTTCTACACCATTAATATCTCTTATCTATAAAGAACATATACGTTCCAATGAATTTAATATACATGTATGGTCTTATATTGTTATGCTCTGACGAACTTTCGTAATGTACGCTAGAGCTGAGGTGAGTAACCTAGAGACCAAAACTTTTAGAACCCAGTGCTATCGGCAAGAAGATTAAAAAGATGGAAAAATTAGTTGGCGCTATAAAGTGTGTATATATATATATATATATATATATATATATATATATATATATATAGAGAGAGAGAGAGAGAGAGAGAGAGAGAGAGAGAGAGAGAGAGAGAGAGTTAAGGTTGCTCAAAAAGAAATAATTTATCTATAGTTTATACTGCCGGTATACTAAATACTATCCTCTTGAATACTGAAAGTCACATAAATAGTTTCTATTACAAGAACCAAAGAAGCAAATACGTATGACGTTATCTTTTTAACGCCATAAGTAGCGGTTACTATTATTGGTATTATTGTCATATGCATGTATTTACTAAGCCAATAACTAAAATCATGAATATGTACAGTGCTAATTCTAAATTGAGAGCTTACATCAAACATATATCCGTTGGGCTGAAACAAATAGATTGATATCCACAATTTTGAAAGAAGAGAGACAGCAGAAGGTAATTAAAAATTTACGGAGAGAGATGAATAAGCCTTGAGTACAACATGATGTTAAATAATTGTTTAGAAAGTGAATCAGACACTAAAAGTCAAGTCACAAGCCTTCCGGCTTTAATATTTCAGGTACTTATGCTCCAATCTATTAAAGATAGGGATTCTGTTGCCCTTCTATTAAAAAGTCTGACTCAGGTACTTATGCTCCAGTCTATTAAAGAGTCTGACTCAGGTACTTATGCTCCAGTCTATTAAAGTGTGCTATTAAAGAGTCTGACTCAGGTACTTATGCCCCAGTCTATTAAAGAGTCTGACTCAGGTACTTATGCCCCAGTCTATTAAAGAGTCTGACTCAGGTACTTATGCTCCAATCTATTAAAGAGTCTGACTCAGGTACTTATGCTCCAGTCTATTAAAGAGTCTGACTCAGGTACTTATGCCCCAGTCTATTAAAGATTCCTGACTCAGGTACTTATGCCCCCAGTCTAATAAAGAGTCTGACTCAGGTACTTATGCTCCAGTCTATTAAAGAGTCTGACTCAGGTACTTATGCTCCAGTCTATTAAAGAGTCTGACTCAGGTACTTATGCTCCAGTCTATTAAAAAGTCTGACTCAGGTACTTATGCTCCAGTCTATTAAAGAGTCTGACTCAGGTACTTATGCTCCAGTCTATTAAAGAGTCTGACTCAGGTACTTATGCTCCAGTCTATTAAAGAGTCTGACTCAGGTACTTATGCTCCAGTCTATTAAAAAGTCTGACTCAGGTACTTATGCTCCAGTCTATTAAAGAGTCTGACTCAGGTACTTATGCTCCAGTCTATTAAAGAGTCTGACTCAGGTACTTATGCTCCAGTCTATTAAAGAGTCTGACTCAGGTACTTATGCTCCAGTCTATTAAAGAGTCTGACTCAGGTACTTATGCTCCAGTCTATTAAAGAGTCTGACTCAGGTACTTATGCTCCAGTCTATTAAAGAGTCTGACTCAGGTACTTATGCTCCAGTCTATTAAAGAGTCTGACTCAGGTACTTATGCTCCAGTCTATTAAAGAGTCTGACTCAGGTACTTATGCTCCAGTCTATTAAAGAGTCTGACTCAGGTACTTATGCTCCAGTCTATTTAAAGAGTCTGACTCAGGTACTTATGCTCCAGTCTATTAAAAGAGTCTGACTCAGGTACTTATGCTCCAGTCCTATTAAAGGTCTGACTCAGGTACTTATGCTCCAGTCTATTAAAGAGTCTGACTCAGGTACTTATGCTCCAGTCTATTAAAGAGTCTGACTCAGGTACTTATGTTCCAAGTCTATTAAAGAGTCTGATTCAGGTACTTATGCTCCAGTCTATTAAAGAGTCTGACTCAGGTACTTATGCTCCAGTCTATTAAAGAGTCTGACTCAGGTACTTATGCTCCAGTCTATTAAAGAGTCTGACTCAGGTACTTATGCTCCAGTCTATTAAAGAGTCTGACTCAGGTACTTATGCTCCAGTCTATTAAAAAGTCTGACTCAGGTACTTATGCTCCCAGTCTATTAAAGAGTCTGACTCAGGTACTTATGCTCCAGTCTATTAAAGAGTCTGAATCAGGTACTTATGCTCCAGTCTATTAAAGAGTCTGACTCAGGTACTTATGCTCCAGTCTATTAAATAGTCTGACTCAGGTACTTATGCTCCAGTCTATTAAAGAGTCTGATTCAGGTACTTATGCTCCAGTCTATTAAAGAGTCTGACTCAGGTACTTATGCTCCAGTCTATTAAAGAGTCTGACTCCAGGTACTTATGCACCAGTCTATTAAAGAGTCTGACTCAGGTACTTATGCTCCAGTCTATTAAAGAGTCTGACTCAGGTACTTATGCACCAGTCTATTAAATAGTCTGACTCAGGTACTTATGCACCAGTCTATTAAAGAGTCTGACTCAGGTACGTATGCTCCAGTCTATTAAGAGTCTGACCTCAGGTACTTATGCTCCAGTCTATTAAAAAGTCTGACTCAGGTACTTATCTCCAGTCTATTAAAGAGTCTGACTCAGGTACTTATGCTCAAGGTCTATTAAAAAGTCTGACTCAGGTACTTATGCTCCAGTCTATTAAAGAGTCTGACTCAGGTACTTATGCTCCAGTCTATTAAAAAGTCTGACTCAGGTACTTATGCTCCAGTCTATTAAAGAGTCTGACTCAGGTACTTATGCTCCAGTCTATTAAAGAGTCTGACTCAGGTACTTATGCTCCAGTCTATTAAAAAGTCTGACTCAGGTACTTATGCTCCAGTCTATTAAAAAGTCTGACTCAGGTACTTATGCTCCAGTCTATTAAAGAGTCTGACTCAGGTACTTATGCTCCAGTCTATTAAAAAGTCTGACTCAGGTACTTATGCTCCAGTCTATTAAAAAGTCTGACTCAGGTACTTATGCTCCAGTCTATTAAAGAGTCTGACTCAGGTACTTATGCTCCAGTCTATTAAAGAGTCTGACTCAGGTACTTATGCTCCAGTCTATTAAAGAGTCTGACTCAGGTACTTATGCTCCAGTCTATTAAAGAGTCTGACTCAGGTACTTATGCTCCAGTCTATTAAAGAGTCTGACTCAGGTACTTATGCTCCAGTCTATTAAAAAGTCTGACTCAGGTACTTATGCTCCAGTCTATTAAAAAGTCTGACTCAGGTACTTATGCTCCAGTCTATTAAAAAGTCTGACTCAGGTACTTATGCTCCAGTCTATTAAAGAGTCTGACTCAGGTACTTATGCTCCAGTCTATTAAAAAGTCTGACTCAGGTACTTATGCTCCAGTCTATTAAAGAGTCTGACTCAGGTACTTATGCTCCAGTCTATTAAAAAGTCTGACTCAGGTTCTTATGCTCCAGTCTATTAAAGAGTCTGACTCAGGTACTTATGCTCCAGTCTATTAAAGAGTCTGACTCAGGTACTTATGCTCCAGTCTATTAAAGAGTCTGACTCAGGTAATTATGCTCCAGTCTATTAAAGAGTCTGATCAGGTACTTATGCCTCCAGTCTATTAAAGAGTCTGACTCAGGTACTTATGCTCCAGTCTATTAAAAGTCTGACCTCAGGTACTTATGCTCCAGTCTATTAAAAAGTCTGACTCAGGTACTTATGCTCCAGTCTATTAAAGAGTCTGACTCAGGTACTTATGCTCCAGTCTATTAAAGAGTCTGACTCAGGTACTTATGCTCCAGTCTATTAAAGAGTCTGACTCAGGTACTTATGCTCCAGTCTATTAAAAAGTCTGACTCAGGTACTTATGCTCCAGTCTATTAAAAAGTCTGACTCAGGTACTTATGCTCCAGTCTATTAAAGAGTCTGACTCAGGTACTTATGCTCCAGTCTATTAAAGAGTCTGACTCAGGTACTTATGCTCCAGTCTATTAAAGAGTCTGACTCAGGTACTTATGCTCCAGTCTATTAAAGAGTCTGACTCAGGTACTTATGCTCCAGTCTATTAAAGAGTCTGACTCAGGTACTTATGCTCCAGTCTATTAAAGAGTCTGACTCAGGTACTTATGCTCCAGTCTATTAAAGAGTCTGACTCAGGTACTTATGCTCCAGTCTATTAAAGAGTCTGACTCAGGTACTTATGCTCCAGTCTATTAAAGAGTCTGACTCAGGTACTTATGCTCCAGTCTATTAAAGAGTCTGACTCAGGTACTTATGCTCCAGTCTATTAAAGAGTCTGACTCAGGTACTTATGCTCAAGTCTATTAAAGAGTCTGACTCAGGTACTTATGCTCCAGTCTATTAAAGAGTCTGACTCAGGTACTTATGCTCCAGTCTATTAAAGAGTCTGACTCAGGTACTTATGCTCCAGTCTATTAAAAAGTCTGACTCAGGTACTTATGCTCCAGTCTATTAAAGAGTCTGACTCAGGTACTTATGCTCCAGTCTATTAAAAAGTCTGACTCAGGTACTTATGCTCCAGTCTATTAAAGAGTCTGACTCAGGTACTTATGCTCCAGTCTATTAAAGAGTCTGACTCATCTACTTATGCTCCAGTCTATTAAAGAGTCTGACTCAGGTACTTATGCTCCAGTCTATTAAAGAGTCTGACTCAGGTACTTATGCTCCAGTCTATTAAAGAGTCTGACTCAGGTACTTATGCTCCAGTCTATTAAAGAGTCTGACTCAGGTACTTATGCTCCATTCTATTAAAGAGTCTGACTCAGGTACTTATGCTCCAGTCTATTAAAGAGTCTGACTCAGGTACTTATGCTCCAGTCTATTAAAGAGTCTGACTCAGGTACTTATGCTCCAGTCTATTAAAGAGTCTGACTCAGGTACTTATGCTCCAGTCTATTAAAGAGTCTGACTCAGGTACTTATGCTCCAGTCTATTAAAGAGTCTGACTCAGGTACTTATGCTCCAGTCTATTAAAGAGTCTGACTCAGGTACTGATGCTCCAGTCTATTAAATAGTCTGACTCAGGTACTTAGCTCCAGTCTATTAAAGAGTCTGACTCAGGTACTTATGCTCCAGTCTATTAAAGAGTCTGACTCAGGAACTTATGCTCCAGTCTATTAAAGAGTCTGACTCAGGTACTTATGCTCCAGTCTATTAAAAAGTCTGACTCAGGTACTTATGCTCCAGTCTATTAAAAGAGTCTGACTCAGGTACTTTATGCGTACTTATGCTCAGTCTATTAAAGAGTCTGACTCAGGTACTTATGCTCCAGTCTATTAAAGAGTCTGACTCAGGTACTTATGCTCCAGTCTATTAAAGAGTCTGACTCAGGTACTTATGCTCCAGTCTATTAAAAAGTCTGACTCAGGTACTTATGCTCCAGTCTATTAAAGAGTCTGACTCAGGTACTTATGCTCCAGTCTATTAAAGAGTCTGACTCAGGTACTTATGCTCCAGTCTATTAAAAAGTCTGACTCAGGTACTTATGCTCCAGTCTATTAAAGAGTCTGACCTCAGGTACTTATGCTCCAGTCTATTAAAGAGTCTGACTCAGGGTACTTATGCTCCAGTCTATTAAGAGTCTGACTCAGGTACTTATGCTCCAGTCTATTAAAGAGTCTGACTCAGGTACTTATGCTCCAGTCTATTAAAGAGTCTGACTCAGGTACTTATGCTCCAGTCTATTAAAGAGTCTGACTCAGGTACTTATGCTCCAGTCTATTAAAGAGTCTGACTCAGGTACTTATGCTCCAGTCTATTAAAGAGTCTGACTCAGGTACTTATGCTCCAGTCTATTAAAGAGTCTGACTCAGGTACTTATGCTCCAGTCTATTAAAGCGTCTGACTCATCTACTTATGCTCCAGTCTATTAAAGAGTCTGACTCAGGTACTTATGCTCCAGTCTATTAAAGAGTCTGACTCAGGTACTTATGCTCCAGTCTATTAAAGCGTCTGACTCATCTACTTATGCTCCAGTCTATTAAAGAGTCTGACTCAGGTACTTATGCTCCAGTCTATTAAAAAGTCTGACTCAGGTACTTATGCTCCAGTCTATTAAAGAGTCTGACTCATCTACTTATGCTCCAGTCTATTAAAGAGTCTGATTCAGGTACTTATGCTCCAGTCTATTAAAAAGTCTGACTCAGGTACTTATGCTCCAGTCTATTAAAGAGTCTGACTCATCTACTTATGCTCCAGTCTATTAAAGAGTCTGACTCAGGTACTTATGCTCCAGTCTATTAAAAAGTCTGACTCAGGTACTTATGCTCCAGTCTATTAAAGAGTCTGACTCATCTACTTATGCTCCAGTCTATTAAAGAGTCTGATTCAGGTACTTATGCTCCAGTCTATTAAAGAGTCTGACTCATCTACTTATGCTCCAGTCTATTAAAGAGTCTGACTCATCTACTTATGCTCCAGTCTATTAAAGAGTCTGACTCAGGTACTTATGCTCCAGTCTATTAAAGTGTCTGACTCAGGTACTTATGCTCCAGTCTATTAAAGAGTCTGACTCAGGTACTTATGCTCCAGTCTATTAAAGAGTCTGACTCAGGTACTTATGCTCCAGTCTATTAAAGAGTCTGACTCAGGTACTTATGCTCCAGTCTATTAAAAAGTCTGACTCAGGTACTTATGCTCCAGTCTATTAAAAAGTCTGACTCAGGTACTTATGCTCCAGTCTATTAAAGAGTCTGACTCAGGTACTTATGCTCCAGTCTATTAAAGAGTCTGACTCAGGTACTTATGCTCCAGTCTATTAAAGAGTCTGACTCATCTACTTATGCTCCAGTCTATTAAAGAGTCTGACTCATCTACTTATGCTCCAGTCTATTAAAGAGTCTGACTCAGGTACTTATGCTCCAGTCTATTAAAGAGTCTGACTCAGGTACTTATGCTCCAGTCTATTAAAGAGTCTGACTCATCTACTTATGCTCCAGTCTATTAAAGAGTCTGACTCAGGTACTTATGCTCCAGTCTATTAAAGAGTCTGACTCAGGTACTTATGCTCCAGTCTATTAAAAAGTCTGACTCAGGTACTTATGCTCCAGTCTATTAAAGAGTCTGACTCAGGTACTTATGCTCCAGTCTATTAAAGAGTCTGACTCAGGTACTTATGCTCCAGTCTATTAAAGAGTCTGACTCAGGTACTTATGCTCCAGTCTATTAAAAAGTCTGACTCAGGTACTTATGCTCCAGTCTATTAAGAGTCTGAAGGATATACGTAAACTAGTTCAAAAAGAAATGATCAAGAAGGAATAGAAAGAAAAAGAAAGAAAGAGAAGAAGAAATAGATAAGGGAAAGTGAGCATTCAAAGGGTGAATCAATAATTGATGAACAAATAAATCTACGGCTTAATAAATGGATGGATCGATATTTCTTCCATCAAAGTAATCAACCGTATAAAATGTATCGTCCCAGCTCTCTCAACCATCTATCCAAGGCATCGTATACCGTTTACAGGCTTTTGGAAATAAAGCCAACACATATGCAAAGATTCCGTACATCATTCATATCAGCTGTCTTCCCAAAGGAAACTGTGTTAAAATATTCATACATTTGAACTTATTGATTACATCATATTCACAGGTAGACCTAGACATTGCAAAATGATTACTAATTATAAACTTGCAAAATAAAACAATCGACAAGAACGGTTAGTAATCTCCTCAGTGGCATTTTAAAAGTTCAACACTTTTGCACAAAACATCAAATACGTTACTTTTTCGACATGTGTTCTTTCCATATGTACGTGTGGTAATATTTACTATACTGAAAGTTGCTACTGCTATTTGGTTCTTTTATATCTTAACCAAGTATTCGAGATCAACATGAACTAACATTTTGTATCTTGTCCCTCCTCTTCCTTCTGGTGTAAAGAAGAAAAGAGGAGAAAAGATAGAAAAAGCAATAGTGCTGTGTATATATTATGTATATATGTCTTAAGCTTTGTGGGGTTCAGTTGGTTATGTGAACAAGCACACTCTAACATGAAAAGGAAACTCGCTTGTGATTTTGTGCAGGGTTTGAATTTTCTGGATATTTGCAATCTCCGCAATGCACTAAACTACATTTTTAACATGCTTTGAAGGAAATAACCATATCGTGCATTCTTAGATGGGTAAGGCGTTATTTCATGAGTGAGACTTTCACAGGGCAACTGTTGCTGCTTCTTGTCGCACTGTATTCGTCAATTTGTTTCATTGAAGTCCATATTGAGACCAAATGTACTTGCGCATTGACCGATCCTCGGGCGACAAATATGGACGCTGTGCTTGGAGCTTTCAATCTCCATAATGGAAACAAGAAGCACGACAAGCCTATCTAGCACGATAGGACTCAATAAATGATCCCCGTTTCCCCCACTCCCATCCCCTGCCTTTTCACCACGATATTTTCTGTTCCTCTACAAATCACCCCACCCCGACCCCCAATCATATCCCAGAGTTTACAGTCTTTATTTTAGACAGTTTGGATTAGACACACAGCAGCAATACGTATCCCCAAATGCACAGACAAGAGGCGTGAAAATTTCCCCAAGTATTCTGGGAAGAAAGTGGGAGTATTCAGGAGAGTTCGTTAGACGGGAGCATTATTCGTATATCTGCCACTGTGTTTGGTAGTAGTATTTAAAAGAGCAACAAAATAGGAGAACATGACAGATCCGTGGGCTTAACAATATTAAAGAATGGTCTCAAAACAAATGATAAATCTCCTGTGCATTTGTAAGTGCCTAGAAGTGCCAAGTTACTCACTCTGTAAATAAAATCGACCAAATATATAAACTTTACAAACCAAACCACACAGATGTGACTATGACAAGCCTGGTGAAATGACCCATTGCTGGTGTCCACTTTTCTACAGGATAGATGTAATTCTTCATCCCGTCATGGTGAGTCCCCGGGGAATCTGAACTTTTGTAAAGTATTGCTGGTGGTCGAGTTGCACAGAAAGTCATTTGTCAAAGAAACTACAAGCTCTAAATAGAATGCTACGAGACTTTTCGTTGACATGGGTCACCATATCCCCCAAGAAATCCCCCCCTCTCTCTCTCTATCTCTCTCTTTCTATCTCTCTCTCTCTCTCTCTCTCTCTCTCTCTCTCTCTCTCTCTCTCTCTCTCTCTCTCTCTCTTGTGTTGCATGACAGTTTGAGCTAATTGTAAACGATCTTGCTACTCATAACGATATTCCCGACTCTTTATTGAGTGAATATGATAAGCTGGTATTCCAGTCACTTGTATTTCCATTCTTGATACAGACCGTATGATAGAATGTAATGTTTTATTTCGCAAAACTTCACACAAACCAACCAACACTGCATAAAACATTATATATATATATATATATATATATATATATATATATTCATGATAGATATGCTAGATGAGAATGCAGTCTAGAAGAAAAGCATTGATGCTGCTATAACTAATTTGATAATGTTGACAATATTAGAAGAAGGGAAAGAGACATAAGCGATACTATGTTGTGAATGAAAGCATTTCTATAATTTATTTATCATTTATTTTATTTGCAGAGTGACAAAAACAATCCCCATACAAATAAAGCAAATAGAATGTAGGCACTCATCATGATCCACAATATCGTTTACAGTTATATAACGAAAACTGTACAACGTGGTTCATGAAATTATCGAAACAATAAGAAAATCTGACTCATTTAATACTTTAAGAAGCAATGCATTCTTAAATCATATTCCAGTTTTTAAATCGATACATTCTTGTCATATGTTTAGCATTTTGTTTGCAATGCATGTTTCAGTATTAGTACAGTAACAAATTGTGTTGTAAACAACACGTAAATAATTTCTCTTCTCTCTCTCTCTCTCTCTCTCTCTCTCTCTCTCTCTCTCTCTATATATATATATATATATATATATATATATATATATATATATATATATATATATATATATATATTCCAGTTTGCATCAAGACACAAAAGGATATTGCAATATAATTAAGGACGGTTTGAAAGTACCAAACAACCTTGCAGCTGGTATTGGTTTCAAAATTAATATTCATTAGAGAAAATGAAGTTCAGTTTCGAATATTATCATCATGATGAGCACGTTCTCCGTTTATAGAATATATCTTTTTGAGGTAATATGCTATCTCAGAAGGTAATCAGATATATGAGATTTCATTAGATACTTCCTTCTAAATTAATATGTAAAAATACCCTTGATGTACTGTATGCAATTCTAAACGAAATGCCCATGATGTACGCTCCGTATGCAAAACTGAAGGAAAAACTCGTCGTCACAAGCAGGATTTTATTAGTCTATTCAGGTGATTTGATTAATGTGGCAAAGATTGTAACGTTGCTTTTCTATACTGTTGGTCAATGTAGATTATAATTCTTCCTCAGTGTAGTATAAGCCAGGATTTTTCCTCATTCTTGCTTTTGATAAATTACATAATCCAAGAGGATGGTGTCAACTAAAACTTGTTATACATAAAATAAATATTTATTTTAACGCATGCTGATTTAGTGCTGTACTGTCCTGTCAGGCCCCTGTTTTTACTTTTTTAGAGGTGCTGGGTGCAACCTTTTGATCGTGTATTTGTTAATATTTTTATTATTATTTATTTTTATATCTTATCTTTTAAGTGAACCAATATATAAACCACTTAAGTAGGAAAATGCTTTTGTTTGTCTGACATGTTTATGCATACGTAGACGACATGGCTGGATTTACATGCCACATAAGTAATTTTTCTATGACTTTTTAATCAGCTGTTTGCGTGGTGGGAGATGCGTGCTTAAATGTTTGTGGATTATATTTTCTTAATATTTTTGAAATTATAATTTAATTGGCTTCGATCCTTTTTAAATAAGAAGTTTAAACTTGAATCCTTGGACCAATGTTTCTTAAATAATACCTGATTAGCGGCGGCAGTTTCTTGAGACTATTCTTGTTGTCATTTAATTTGTTTGGAAAATTTTCTAATGGAAGGTCCATATTGATTCATTTTATTTGATACTATTAATATTTAAGTACAGAACATAAAGAACGTTCACTCTTTCGCGATTTCATTGGTGAATGGAGATGTGAGAATAAATACTTTGTAAAGAATTCAAGTTTGCAAAATAAATGCTACCTTTCATTCCCTGGAACTACTGAAGAAAAATGTATTACAGGGTATAATGGAATATCAACAGGCAATTATATAATATGCTATTGGAAAGACGAAATCCTGCAAATATTGGACCTGCATAGCACCGATTGTTCTATTATCGTGGCCAAAGAGTTGTTTTAATTTTTTTTAAATTTTTGACACAAGTTTGCAGGATATGCAATGTATTCATATTTGCAATCTCCGCAACGTCCTAAACTGCATCTTAAGCATGTTTCGAAAGAAATATCCATATTCTTCATTCTCAGATGGGTCAGGCGTTATTTCACGAGTACGACGTTCATTCAACAACTGTTGCTGGTTTTCGTCATGCCGTATTCTTCTAATGGTTTCATTGTACTCCACATCGTGACCAAATGCACTTTGCACATTGACAGCCCACTTGCGCGACAAATAATGAGGCTGTGATTAATGATGCGACAATTTCAATTTTCCAACTGGAAATCTGAAAAAATTTCTCAAGCAAATTATAATTCAATAGATGATCTCCTTAACTCCCAAGCCAATCCAATGCCTTCACTCTCAATCATAGTCAAAGTTTGTGGTCTTTATTTAATGCAACTTTGGTGGAGACACGTAGCAGTAAGCACTACAAATCCACGGACTAGAGGCGTTCAAATTTTGCCAAATTTACTTCGAAGAACGCGGCGGGAATAATGAAAAGTCTGTATATGTCCGCCTGTGCATCCGTCCCGAAAATCTTGTTAGTACGATTGTGAACAACCACTCAATGTAGACAAATGAAATTTTGTTAGCATATATTGATTCATATTTAGATTTACTGATTATTATTATTTCACTTGGAAAGCAAAATGATTATTTCTAGCAGGCTGGTTATTTTTAAACAAGTAATAATGAAATATGGTAAATGTTTAGTCAGTGCTTTATTCATAATGGAAATATTTTTTTCTTCATAAATTGTATAATAAAGTCAAGGTCTGAGTTTACTTGTTTTTTGTGTAATGTCGTAAATTTGTTTTAGAAGACAAATATACCATACATACTCAATGATACTGTTTCCTTTCCAAAAATAAGAAATGAGGAAAATAATTCAGAGAAGATGAATGCAGGAATTTCCGTATTACGGAAACGTGTCAAAAGGCTTTAGAGACTGGTACAGAATATTGTGGTAGCTGGTGTTCCTGTGTTACTGAAACAGTATCAGTTGATTGGGGGGAGGTGGGCGGGATATATTAGTTGATTGGGGGAGGGGTGGGATGGTAACTGGAGTCAGTGAGTCACTGCTTTACACTTTTGTTTACTTAATATCTCCTAAATATCTCCTCAACTATTTGAGATGCCTTCATGAAGCTATATATGCCTTTGTATCATGGCCAAACATTGTGTAGTGTTAACAATGGAGTCTGTATAATCAGTATTTTAAGAGTTATCACCATAATTATTACAGATTGTGTCAGTTCGTCCCGCTATCAAACGCTTGGCTCTCCATAAACAGTTGAGATCTTTTCTTGAAACCTGTTATGCCTTTGTATCATGATGAGCTTGTGTCACATGCAAGATTTGGCTTTGTCAGATTGGAATTTGTTGTGCTATCTCACATTTGTTTGATAACGGTATTTACATTCATAACTTTCTGGCATATTCCGTATACACTCGCTTACTGAAATATCCAGTGTTTCCGCGTCACAGAAAAAAAAAAAAAAAAAAAAAAAAAAAAAAAAAAAATACCCTAGAAGGCATTGGAAACTGGAACAGATTCTTGCGAGAGCTGGCTTTTCCGAGTTATTGAAGCTGCCAGAAGGCATTGGAAACTGAAACAGTATATTGTGGTTTCTGGTGTTTCCGTGTTACTGAAACTTGAAGAAAGCATACGAAACTGAAATGAATTCCATTTTGTGCCTGAAACTTCAGTTTCCAGACTTGAAAATCCCCTCAAACCGTACTGAAAGCTATGATTTCTGGATGTTTTCCGTCAAGTTTCCGTTGTTCGGAAACTCAGTATTGAATACAGTGGTTTATGTTGCTGTTGATTATGACGACAACCATAATGATGATGATGATGATGATAAGGTTGTTGCTGCTCTAGTTGTCTGTAAAAAGCTTAATTAATATAAAATTATTCTGCCAGCCTCCAACTTACGTTTAGTCTGGCTATTACCCATACAGGTCATATATTTTACATTGCGTATACCATATTGTACGTATTTCAGATTGCATTCTGGAGGAGTGACACACTAAAGACGTCACGGTGGTAGACACGTACAACGTGGCCAAACTTGTGTATCTAAACATATTTTATGAGTTATCTAATACCTTTGTGACGCTTTTGTGCAATTGCTCGTGATAGGAGCGTAATGCGTTAGATTAGGCCTAATGAGCAAAGGTTAACCAAAAGAAGGGTCGAGAAAATGGTTCCTCATTCAATCAGTTTTTGTGACAATGACAACCTTGCAACCTATCAAACATTCTCATCATACAGTTGATAAAACTGTCGTGGAAATTCAAGTCTAAATGCTTTTCGACACAAGAAGGGAGGAATACGTAGAGAACTTATCAATGTCGATGAAATAAATACCAGCTTTAACTAATTTATACAAAACTGGTTTTCATTAAAGTTTTAATCTTAGCTTTTGAACATTTTTTCCTGTCACCTCTCTGTTAGTGTCGATAAACATTAATGTGGTTTCAGCTCAATATTTAGCATTATCTCAACCATGCCTGACGTATAATGGATTAAAGATAAGCGGAAGAAAGGACATTTCATCACGGGGATAGCAACAACTTCGCGAACTAATTGTAGCGTCCTTAGTTTTAACAAATGGACAATGACAAGAGCAACAAATAAAATATTGACGCACAACACAGCAATAGGAACACTTCTGAAAAGCACCACTACTTTCTTTTAATGTTTTTGACTCTTTCAAGAAAAGTACGTGCTAAATTAAATGTACGATGACGTGGATTCCGTGCAAATCTGTGGTGTATTAGAATAGGAAAACAAAATGCACGCTCTCACTTGCGGACAGATGGATAACAAATATCATTCAAAAACAGACTCGAGAAATGTAGCTCAGGTTTTTATTTTCTTCAGGCTTCAGTTAATATCAGAACACTCGTCTGATATTTAATGATTCAAAGTACGTATGTTTCTATCTTAGTCGACAAATATGACCCCAAACTGGAGCGTACGCATTCGATTAGGTCTCCAAGCTCAGTTTTTGGTTATACTATTGCTGATAACTATTGATCTTTGTAAACATATTGGGCATCTGTAAAATATAATTGGGTTAAAGTCCCCCAAACAGTTCTCATATTACATCTCACTGCACACAATGAACAAACATAGTCAAGTTTAATGTTTACACAAGGATTTATAAAAGTAAAAATAAAACTATCAATAACATTTCACTGTCTTTTTGTTGCTCTTCTTTATCTTGTTACCTCCCAAAAGAAAATAACTTTTTTGTATAAAGTAGTAAAGTAGACGTTAGTATTCCCTTTTCCATTTCAATAGCAACTGATTGGAAAATTTCGTCAAAGCCTAATGGATACAAATGGAACCCTCAAGTAAACTTTCAAGCTTTAAAGGATCTCTACTTTCTCTTGTTAATGATAAAGACGAAATTAATTTTGATAACTCCTCTGGAAAGGATCTAATTAGTGAATATTTATTGCTTTCTTGAATGAAATAACCTTGGAAAGCAGCTTTTATTTCAAAATGTATTTACACGTGTAGGAACGGAAGTGTGACATAAAATGTGTGCTTTTTGTGCTAGAAGCGATAGAATGAGAAACGTACACTAAAATGTATTGTTGGTACTTTTTTAATAAGAGAATGTTTTCCTTCAATTCGAAATGACTACATTACTTCCTTGGAGGAAATAAAAGTATTTAACATATACTTACAGTATCTAGGTGGAGAGCACCTTGACTTTCATGTGGATACATCGTTGAGATAGTGGGAAACTTGACACCACCTAAGAAAATGATCACCTTAGAAATACTCTTGGTCTGTCAATTGTTGGGAAATAAACTCGGTTATGCTTAAATATGTTTGAAAAGTCAATTACCAGTGAATATTTGCAATTTACAATAGAATGAGCGTCCTAACGAGTTTGTTTAAATAGAGTGCCTCATAATATATGTCATGAACGGAATTTTAAGCGTGATGAAAAGCACATGCTGCCAAGTCTTTGCCATGTCAACACTTGACACTGTTTAAAAAATAATGCTAAAACATGATTGTGTATATCCACATGTTGAAAAGAACAAAATAATTATTTAAGAGATTAATATCTTCTTTTATGATTGTAATTTCATCTAATACTCATGCTCATGTTGTTTTGTTTTGTTTTTGTAAATTTAGATTTTAAATCAAGTCGTGCTAACTATCTTAAGAGCATATGGTACTATGAGATGAAGGAAGAAAATTTGACTTATAATTAGTTTATTTTTTAACTGATCAGTCATTGAAATGTTTTTAAAGCTCAGTTTTTGTATATGTATCTAGCCTTCTCATTATAAACGAGAAAAAAAATATTGTTGTTAGATTATATATTTACAATATAGTAACGTTTTAATTTCGCTCCATATAATTTCAGTCTTAATCGTCGGCATAAAAAACATGCACGAGAGTCTGCCAAATTCCAAAATGTTGTCCACTTAACACTCATTGAAATATTGAGCTATCAATATATAGATAAGGAAATATATTTTGTTATGACTTCCAGCAATATTGTTGGTCAATATCGCGGGTCAGGCCTTACTGAATTCATGGACTTACAAATGTATGAACCAAACCAATTTATTAATTTAGCCCGACCCAATGATACTACTTTCGGACACTCCCAGAGAATGATGGGTAACAGTTTGCAAGCTACAATAACGGAATGGTTGTTTACATCAATAACGATAGCATTGTGATCAATTCATGTATAATTAATAATGCTGTGAATGACACGCAACTCCCTACCCACCCACCCCTGCAAAAAATGTAAATGACACCCAGCCTCCAACCCCCCGCAAAAAATGTAATACGACTTGAAAAAAAAAAAACAACTGAAACTATAAAAGCTGAAGATTCGGTAAAATGAAAAGTTCAATAACCTGCGCAGAGAGAGAGAGACAGACAGAGACAGACAGACAGAGCGAGATGTCGGCACTAACATTCCAAATTCTCCTCCAAATTACATTTTGAAATGTGCATTTTAATATCTAGTAAGGTCAAGATGAATCGATTATTCGCGGAAGCCGCAGTAGCTCAATTGGTAGAGCGTCGGACTCGTAATCCAAGGGTCGCAGGTTCGATACCCGACCAGGCCAGCCCGGGTCAGATGCCTCGGTGAGTCCGTGGGAAATGCACGGATGTGTTGTAAGTGCCGATAAAATCAACAAAACAAAACAGAAATAGATTATTCTCGCGGGACTGAATAGGTTGCAAACTTTATTTACTTTTTTTCTTTCATTTTTCTCATAACCAGCTATTTGAACTTAACAAGAACTAAAATGTTGTACCTTGTCCTTGAGCATGCTGCTGTAAAAAGGAAGGAGGAGGATGAGATAGAAAAGGCAATAGTGTTATAGATATGTTGAATCTTATGCTTTATACGGATGTGTTGCTTACTGTAACAACGATATTATAACATGAAAATGGCCAGAAATGTAGACGGTGTATACCAATCCATAGAACTGTGGCCATTGTTAACCTGGTGAGATCATCCGTTGTTGGTTGTCCAATGTTTCACACAACAGATGTAATAATTTCATCCTGCCATGGTGAGTCCGTGGGGAATCTCTGTTTGTGAAAACTATGTCCAGGATGCACATCCTGCCATGGTGAGTCCGTGGAGAATCTCAATTTGTGAAAACTGTGGTCAGGTTACACATAAAGAGGTTTGTCACAAGAGTTAACACGCACAAAGTGCAAGTTTTAAATAGAATGTTGCGAGGCTTTTTTGTGACAATTGTCCCCACACTCTCCAAGAGACCCCCACCCCTCTCTCTATCTCTCTCTCTCTTAGGCCCGCCGACAAAATTCCGGGCCCCTGGGCAGAGCAGTCATCCAAAACTAGTTTAATTTTGTTGTATATAAAAACCTGTGTACAGTTCTGCATATAAAACCTGCATTAATCTACCATAACTTAGACTCTTGCAAGGAACAAATTTTAATATTTACTGCAAAGATTATTTAATTTTTTTATTACTGAGTTGACGGCGGGACCCTAGAAATCGCCGGGCCCCTAGGCAATTGCCTCGCCACTCTTCCCCCCCCCCCCCCCCCTTATCGGCGGGCCTGCTCTCACACTCACACACAGTCTGTGTCTCCCATGTGTTGAATGGGAGTTGGAGTTATTTCTAAAAGATTTTGCTGTTATTTTCCTGCTATTATTGTGTTTAAAGTGAACATCATAAGATAGTGTTCTTGTCACTTGTATTTCTTTACTTGTCCGCTTGAGTGAAATACATATTCATACGCCCTGTTGTATGTAGCAATCATACATTGTGTGATGAAGTTAGCTTTCATGTATAATGCAGAAATATTACCGCAAAGTGCTAAAAAAAATTGCCCTTCTATCGTCAGGCCCTAATGGAACTTGTTACAGACCGTGTGGTAGATTTCCACTTGGACGATACGTAAACATTAAAAAACCGACACTGCATTACACATTAAATATATATTTATTATTGACAAATACTAGATTAACATGCAATCAAGAAGTAAAGCAGTAATGCTGCCTGCCATAAGTGATTTTAGTCGGGAGAATTTGCTAATATTGGCAATAGTAAGGAAAAGTGGCATACGTACAGTTATGTAGTGAATGTGAAGTCAGTTGATCATTTGTTTGTTTGTTTATTTATTTATTTATTTATTTATTTTCATCTAAGAATAATTCAAAAGTCCCATACAAATAAAGCAAATAGAGTGGGCGCATATTTGACACTGGAACCAAGAGACACTTATCATGATCTACTATGGCGTTACAAAATAAATCGTATATAATGATCAATTGTACAACCTTGCTCATGAAATTATCCAAACGTGTGTATACTCGGACTCAAATGGTTCTTTAAGAAAAAATACCATCTTAAATCATTTTCTAGTTCTTATATCGATACTTGTATGATGTATGTATAGCATTTTGTCCGCAACTTATGTTCGAATATCAGTTATGTAATCCATGAACAAATCTTGTTGTAAGCAATGCGTACAAATCTTAGCAGCTCTCTATCTCTCTCGTTCCAATTCGCAACAAGATACAAACGGATACTGGGTTAGAACTATCGACGCTCCCAAAGTTCCAAATTACGTCCCAGCTGGTTTCAATTTCAAAACTTATATTCATGAGAGAGAACGAATTTCAATTTCGTAAATTATCTTTATTTTAGCATCAGCCTCCGCACAATCTGCCTTTATGACTTACAAAGGGACTTTTTTTTTAATATAATGCCGTGCTATTCAGAAGCTAATGAGATATGTGATATTTTATTAGACACTTCCTTCAAATTTAATGTGTTATGATAATACCCCCAGTATACTCGCCATATGCAATTCTCAGCCATAAAGCTCTTCCTCACAAGCAATATACAATTCTTGTATTCATATGATTATATTACTTTACAAAACATTGTTATGTTGGTTTTATACATTGTAGGACAATGTAGAGTAGGGGCACCACTGAAGAACATTGCCGCCGGGCGCCTCAGTATGGGCGTCATTAAAAGAACATTGCCCTCGGGCGCCTCGAACCCTCGCGCAGCCACTGTTTATATTGGTTATGAAATTGTTAATATGATGAAAATAGTGCGCCGAAACAATCCCTGTACAAACTATATTGCAGACCAGGGGCAGAGAGAGAGAGAGAGAGAGTCTTGCACCATGCATAACGACATCTTATCACTTTTTACACCATATATTCCAAAAACAGTACAAATTAAATTAAATTTATCTTAAAATTAATATCTCCTCTCTCTCTCTAAATATATATATATATATATATATATATATATATATATATATATATATATATATATATATATATTAAGTCTCCTTTCAAATGTATTTGTCAATATTCAACTGTACTGTGTAAAGTTGTATCAGGACCTGAGGGGGGGGGGGGGCATGGAGGGGAGGGGAGGCGTAGAGCGCAACAATTAGACCACTCGCAGTTACTACACGATAGCTGGTGTTCTATTTTCTCGTCTTGGAACACCATGAAGGATAGTTATTTTCTCTAATTTAAGTGCAGATGACTTAATTCAGTTTCTAGAAGGGATTCACATTTCAAATGCGTAGATTTTAAGTGTCTTAGTTTGACCATTCTTATCACGTTATTCATTTAACAATACAGAGCTTAGAGAGTGAAATTCATTTATACTTGTATGCTACTTTTTTAACAAATTAGTTATCCGTGCGGCGCAATAGGACATCATGCATAACTCATGTGCTTTGAATGGGAAGGGGGTAGAGAGAAAATAAAACGTGGAACATTCCATTTAACAGACAGTTTAAGTTTTTTATTAGTGTTTTTTTTAAAGAAAGAAAAAAGAAACCCAGCAGATCAGATCAGTTTATTGTATGTTTTGTTACATTTAGGATACGAAGGAATACATGGAATGTAAAGTAGTGAGTGTTCATATTATACATTCGAAAATAGAAGAGTGAATGATTTGTTACTAAGGGTCTTCTCATTAATGTATATGTATTTGATGTCTCATACGTATCTGTGCATTAATAGAGACGAAGATGTGAAACATTCCAGTATGACGGACAAATAGACACAAGGCATTTTATCCTTAAGAATACCAATCCGTTCTTTGCATCTGTGGATGGGGTTTACTAACTGTTGATAGAGTTTACTAACTGTGGATGGGCTTTACTAACTGTGGATGATAATATTCAGATTCTTCTTTAATTTGTTGGATCTAATCTTTTATTTTCTGGTGTTATAATCTTTAAGTATATACTCACCTGGATTGTACCATGAGTGTATGACACAAGTAAGAATATAAAGCAAATGGATGATTGATTCTTTGTTCCTAAGAAAAGGGTCTGAAATACTTATTGATCTTTGTATGACAAAACATTAAAATATAAGATGGGAAATCTTTAGAGTTATTCTCTCGGTCAAATATTCCGTATGGTTGTGTGTACACGTGCATTTAGTATTATAACCGAACAGGAAATAGCTATGTTGAATCAACCAAATGTATTATGTTGTACAATGAAAGAAGAAGAAAACGTGGAGGTGGAGGAGTTCAGTTGTAATGCATGGAAATCCTTGATTAAGTCCAGACACTCTTGACGATTGAATTCAACCAACGCGAAAGATGTCAAGTAAACAAAAACCGCGGGGACGGTGTATCCATTGATATCGGAGGGAATATAAGGATAAGGATAAGAGTTTAATGAGGCATAATAATGGGGCAGGAAGTTTATTTCCGGCGCTATTATTGAAAGTAAGATTTTCATTATCCTTTAAAACTTTTTTTTTTCTGTACAAACACGTGAAGTAGTTATCGCAGCGGATGTTTCTGTTTAAATCTTCAAGAAAATAAGTTCCATTTGAACATCCTTGTTGGTGATCATATTGTGTGTTCCGACTGATGAAAATTAGTTTCCGGTAGTAGACCTTGTGTTGCGCCAAATTACACTGAGAAACCTCATATCTTAGGATAACATGTCCTGTACTTTCTGCATTGGACATAACTACAGCGTTAGAAAATAGCAGGGTATTATATTTCTTAATATTGCCCGCGGATGCGTGAAGCTAACATCTGGCAAGATGTACTGAGGAGTAGCTCGGAGCGTTGATGATTGTAAGCTCTCTAGCACAGAAACTGTAATGAAACTGACAGCTGAAGGATGGAGTTTAATTCCAAACTTTCGTCACCATTAAGGTCATTTCTTTTTGAAGAAACTCTTTCCTGAAGAGTGGTTATAACTGCCAGAGCTACGTCTTAATTAATTTATCTGGTCATAGTCTTAATTAATTTATCTGGTCAAAGTGGTAGAACAACCCTGACTATCATTTAGGTGATATATCGCAGACTCATTCAAATCAGATGTGCCGGTAGAGGACGTGAGCGCTTCTCAAAAGATTGAAAAAGGTAGGGGACTATATAACATAATAATAAAAATTTCTAAAGACAAATTAATCTAAGTGTCTGGATGTATATTCAGTGAAAAAGGAACTTCACGAAATGAGCATTCTGAACAAAATGTCAAACGAAACATTTGTCATTTTCCTTCAATTAAACGTACTGCAATTATGTACAAACAAAAAATCCTAGATACCTAATATCGAACTAGCAAAGCAAAGAAATACTGTGTGGTTAAGTGAAATGTCTGAAGTCATAAGTTGACCCTCCTGATGGCAGTTAAATTGCAATGTTGCACGAAATAAATCCCAAGCGGACTAGTTCTGCAAAAAACATGCTCATTTTAAGATTAGGTCGGTTTACACATCATTTGCTCAGCAAGTATTTTCTGTAATAAACGTTCAACTTGTTTTCAAATATAAATTGTATGTCACTCTCATTGCCTGTTGGAAGATGAGTGCATGTAGCTTGACAAGAAAATACATTTCTCGTACGCCAGTTGGGAATATTTCAAACCCTACAAATGAGACAAGCTTCAACTAAATGACATACATTAGAGCAAAGATTTAGGGGTAATGGCCATTTTTAACGACCATTTCAGCTGCACAAAATCTCCAAACATCAATTTCGGAATACTTGTTTTTTTTGTGTTTTTTTTATCAACGATGAGATTGAAAAGTTTTTAATAACGCAAACAATGATAGCGCGATTATGTTGTTACAGACATTCAGACAGGCATACTGACTAATAGAGATCACAGAGTTCAGTGAATTTGCTCAGAATGACCTGTGTAAACATTTGAAACTATTTCAAACCATTGGCAAGGGCATTATTCATTATCCCGTATCTTGAAAACAACCAAACTGGATCAAATTTTCATTTCGTTCACGCTCAATTTCCGTTTCATGTTGGCAGTACTATATATCAATGTCATGTGAAAACAGGCAGTGGGGCAGAGAAATTACCTCTAATTAAAAGAATTAAGTTGGAGTTTGTTTCCAAGCCCGAAAATAATTCCTGAGAACACCAAAAATATTTGCTCAGTTGTTGAGTCTCTCTCTGTCCACATAACTTAATAATATACAACATTTCACGTGAAGAGGCGACAATATATACCAATAGTTCTGTCAGATCTTTCATGGCTGGTAAAGTCTGGAATAGAAGTCCAGGTTTGGGACCTTTAGCTATGTACTTGCTTGCTATAGTTTGTTTTTTAAAGGCATGTCAACACATGAAACGCTATAGTGGGGGAAACAGTGGGAGTAAAGTGTCTTGTTTACAGATATACCACCGCATCCTACCCAGGCTAATCTAGGGAGGATTCGAACTCGCGACCTTTCGTTTGCAAGATCGGCACACTAACCAATTGAGCCACCATTGAGGAGGTATTCCAAAGATAAAAAATATCCGTTACTAATGGAGGAAAATGTTAACTACAATTAACTACAATTAATGTGATTTTATAATGAGAATCTGACATAAACCGTATGTAGTTTTCTTACATAAGATCGTGACAAGTTTTGGTGTCATATTATTGATAAATTTGGGGTGCATGTTTTATACCTTAAATTTTTTCAATAAAATGAATCAATCGCCTGAACCGTATCATCCCAAATTCACTTAATCACCTATCCAGGGCATTATAAGACTGTCACATACGGAAGTATTCCTTACATCGTTCATATCAGCTGCCTTCCCGGAACAAAACTTAAAATGACCCTGCGTTTCAATCCATTGCTTTCATCATTTTCGCTGGTTATTTATTCCGATGTAAACATAAGATCACTATAGACACGAAAAGGGGTTATGTTTCTACATAATGGGACATTAAAATTCAATATAGACACCAAAAAAAGGGTTATGTTTACACATAATGGGACATTAAAATTCAAACTTTCACACATAACATCAAAGACAACTTTTTTTTACCTTAGCTCTTTTCGCTCACACGCCCCTCGAAATGTAGAATAGGTTTGATGCGCCTTCTGCATGTCGTAGGATGCGACTATTTGAGGCAACCATTTTACCTTTTGTTGCATCCCGTGTCATTGGAGGAGAGGATCCTGGTGGCAGAGCAGAGGAGAGACCGACTTGCACCTTCTCGAATGCAACACACTTCTTCAGCCTCAACTTCCGGCTAGACCGGTGGTTATGAAGGGCGCACCCTGTTCATTCGTCTTGTCATGCCAAATATCGTGCGACTTAGTCTCAAAAGAAACAGAAACAATTCAGCTATTGACTCGGAAGAGGAACCTATTCCTATTCAAGGTAATTGGCCACGATTTATCATCGTTGAATCAGCTCACAAAACTCTCGCCCTTCGTGATTGCGAAAGCACTACAGGGTCTGGCTGGAGAGCGAAAAAGTGCTTGCATCGTTCAAAGCGATTTGTAGACATACCGATCGAAGTATCTCCACACAGATCTTTTAATTCATGCAAAGATGTGGCGATATAGGGATTTATGTGCCTGCAATGAGTCTGCTATGTTCAAAAATTTAGAATTTTAGAATGTGTCGCGGATAAAAATGGACGACATTCGCCGAAACGGCAAGTTGATCCAGCCCCCCCCCCCCACACACACACACATACAACTTGACATTTGACTGTGCCACCTTACCTGCTTTGATTAAGGCCGGATTATTGAATAATTCCAGTGGACACTTTCATCTCTATTACCTTTACGGTGCTTGAACAATTAGAACGATGGCCATCACAAAGGTGTCTTCTTTTGGCAGCCAGTCTGCCGCATGTGTCGGCACAAGGGCTACGAAGGATCATCATGCATAAAGAAAATATTCTATGTTACTTCCCAGGATCACCACTTTTCCTGCTTTAGGGACTGCCCGAAATGGAAGGACGCAAAAGAGATTCAATAAAGCAAGGCATGAGAAAGGCATGATTTTTCAATGAAGCCAGAAAACTCCACTTACCACTGCCGTGAAATGGAATGCGAACACGGCCAATCTGGATTTAAAAAAGAAAAAACCAACAAAAAAAAAAAACCTTTCACGAGTTCTGTCTCTACCCAGGCAGACATTACCTAGCCACAGGGTGAGACCTAGCTCAGGGTCTTCAACCTACAAATCCAGTTTCAGCAGCTACCAAGGCGGAGAACGAAGGAGAAAAAGAAATCCTATCTAACCGAACGACAATACCCAATACTATCTGTGAAAAACCGGTTAGATCAATTCCACAAAAAGAGCAGCCAAGCTCTGCACTTATTGGATCTTAAATGCTGCTCTAAACCGAATAAAGAAAAGTCTACCACGTTTTAAAACAAATCGGACAATCTTATGAAACTCTTTAATAAGTTTGGAAATCTAGAGAGTATGGAAACTGGGAACCATCTGATACCATGGGAAATCTAGAGAGTATGGAAACTGGGAATGATCTGATACCATGGGAAATCTAGAGAGTATGGAAACTGGGAACCATCTGATACCATGCCAAGGGATTCTCTCAAAAGTTCCGTACATTTTATCTCTGACGTGGTGACACAAACAGTTGCTGAGGTTAAAGGCAAACATTGATGCAATAGCTGATCTACTTAAAGAATGTGACATAATAGCTCTCTACCTTCAGGAGACTTTTCTAAATGAAAATGAAAAAGTGAATCTAGACAATTTCACAACTTACATAAACTTTTCAAGAAATACTGATAACGCTGCGGGGAAGTGTCCATCATCATAAATAACAAAACTCCTCATAGCCGAATTAATTGCGATGCTAAATTACAAGCTATAGCCCTTCTTGTATCCGTACAAAAAAAAAAACTGTTACAATATACTCATTATATATTCACACAAGCACTCCAATTATTTCATCAGGTTTTGACCATCTTATCAAACAGTTACCAGCACCTTTTGTTCTAATTGGCGATTTGAAAGGCCACCATACACTTTGGGGCCATAAAATATAAACGAGCGAGGGAATAAACTATATGGCTTCATTTCAAAGCATAATAGTTTCCTTTTGAATTATAAGTAATATACCTATATGTATCCAGCGCATGTTCATACTAATGCTTAGATCTGGCCATGTGTAATCCATCTCTTTCAGTTGACTTATATTAGGAAGATGGTGACTGCCTATGTGGTGTGCCAGCGTTACAATATACTTAAAAGAGAATACACCCGAACCTCAGGGGGGGGGGGGGGGGCGGGGGGGAGGGGTAGGTCAGAGATGAAAATGTAATTATACAGATAAGGACAATTTCAGTCGCTCTGTGAATCAAATTTGAGAGACTATCGATTCGAGAACGTAGCGGATTCGATATTCTCATTTACTAATATACTTCAGGATGTTCCTAGGGACACATTACCTCAAACTTCGGCAATTCCCAAAGATGTCAACAAACCATGATGCATTATGCTTGTAAGGACGCCATGAGGAAGCATAACAAGGGCCTTCGAGTTTTCAGTGTCAATCCAAAAGCTGAAAATTCTAATCTATACCCTACACACACACACACACACACACACACACACACACACATATATATATATATATATATATATATATATATATATATATATATATATATATATATATATATATATATATAGATCGAGTTCAAGCCCGTCGTCCCGTTCGAGAGAACAAGAGGAAATCATCGATATCATATCTTTCTCTAAGCTGAACTCTCGCACTCCTATTAAAGCATTATGGAATATGGCACGGAAAATCATTGGCAAAATATATACACCTCTATCAAACAAGTAAAGAAATGTAATAATTTTATCACTGACCTACACGAAATTTCAAACACACTGTGGCCGAAACAGTCCCCAAAAATCAGTCACTATGGAATAGTTCTGAAAACTTCCGCAAGACAAAATACAGAAAGAACAGGTTTCTTTACATTTTAAATCTGCTAACGCGTAACATTGCAGTAAACATTTCAGTCTCAGAGAACTACAAGACTCCCTTGATCGAGCCCATGACACTCAGCAGGACCCGATGATATGCACAATGAAATTCTGTAGCACTTAACAAATAAACAAATATACTACAAAAAAATTTACAGTACAATTTAGGAAACGGGCGGCCTATAGTCATCATGGCAAGAAGCAACACTAATGCCACTACCCAAGCCTGGAGAGGACCACACGGACATTTCCAACTATACTCCCAGTCTTTATTTGAAAAAAACAGGGGAAATAATAATAAATGACAGAAACCTCTGTTATCTTAAATCCAGCAAACTACTATTAGACTTTCAATGTGGATTCAGACGAAAAAAGAAAAATAATTAACCATCTATTCAGACTTTAAACATTCATTAGAGAAACTTTCATAAGAAAAGAACATAATGTAACCATCTTTTGTTACTTGCGGAAAGCGAATGCCTCTACATGATATTACGGCATAATGAAAGACATATTCAAATTAGGCCAAAGGGCCATCTACCTATCTTTATATTCAATATTTTGAAAGATAGAAATTTAAGAGTTAACGTAGGTACCATACTTTCTAAAGAGTATCCGCAGAAAATAGGTGTTCCTCAGGGCAGCATACTGTCATTCACTCTTTTCAACATCAAAATTAACAAAATGGTGCAATGCCTTAATCCAGGAAGTGACTGCGTATGATACGTTGAGGACATTTAGATATGCTATAGATCAATGAGCATGCATACTATTGACCGTTGACTGCATATATTATTAAACAGAGTTCAGAAATTATAAGAATAAATGGATTCAAATGTTCGAAATGTATAATTGTTTATACATAACATTCATGATAATCCAAACTCTATCTTGACGATTCCTTTATCCCTGCTGTGGAGGAGACAAAAACTTTAGTACTTATTTTAATCCGTAAACTAACTTTCCTTCCACATATTAGATCCCCGAGGAACAAAAAGCCTGGATTTAATACAAGTTGTGACAAACACAAAATGGGGAGCACACCAAAAGGTCTTACTTTTGTTATACCAAACATTAGTAAAATCTACATCTGGCTATGGCTTGACTGTGTACTGATCAGCTCGCCAATCGTACCTACATATGCTTGATCCAATACACAATCACAGACTTGAACATTGTCTGAAATCACTTAGAACCGTCCCTTCGGAAATCCAATATTCTGAGGCAAATGAATCATCACTTTATCTCAGACGAGCGAAACTTTTACTTCAATATACTATCAAACTATCCTCTAATCCATATAATCCCGCATACTCAAATTTTTCAACTACATCGAAAACTCCCAAGAAACAAATGTCATCATCTTTTCTAATTCCGTTTCCACATTGAAAGTATTATAAAATCATGCATTTGCCAACCCATTTATATTCCCAAATCTTATAAAAACAGTATCTGCATAGAAAAATGGAAAGACAAAAAAAAAAAACAATATTGTGTACTTCTGGCTGTCTGCTCACTGCGATTTGTTCTGTATGAGGGAAGCCACATTCCATCATGAAGTGTGGCATCCCTCTTATGAAACAAATCGCAGAGATGATTTTTGTATTGTGCCGATCGCGTATATGACATACATACCTGATCCATGCATATCCCCAGAAGGGTGAATCTGGATCAGCGTGCATACCTCCTGAAGGGTTAACCCGAATCAGAGTACATATCATGGCAGTGCCCACTAACAATGGAACACATTCTTATCGAGTGTACCGATTTCCACACCGTGAGACATAAGTCTCTTTTAATAGTTTTTATGTGAACTCAGTTAAGAAGTTTTATGATTATATACCACCATAGAAAATCTTAGACTTTTAAAAAGAATGCGATTTATATAACACATTTTGACAGTATAATTTACGAATTTTAAATATTGCTTTATTGTATCTTTGGCTTTTGCTCTATATGTTTTTTGAAGAGTTTTCTCACCTTCAGCGTTTGTCTTTTGTCTTGTGGGACTGCGTTTTTTACGTATATTTTTTTATTTATTGATCTATAAAGTTGTTCGTGATTTTTCTTTTTGCGTAACTGGAGTTTGGCTTTCGGTAGACACAATATGAGCAGTGTGTACTAACGTGCATTTAAACGTGTGTGTGTGTGTGTATATATATATATATATATATATATATATATATATATAGAGAGAGAGAGAGAGAGAGAGAGAGAGAGAGAGAGAGAGAGAGAGAGAGAGAGATCAGTTCACACGTTTCTCAACATTACATATATTTAGATACAACGTTCATTTTCATCTTGACGGGCAACCCGCTGTGACGTCATACATTTTTGCTCTCTTCGAGCATGTTATCTGAAATACGTACTAATTTATTTTGTATCTGTACGGGTGAGATCCAGGCTACACGCAAATAGTGAACTTAAATGAAAGAAAAAAGTGTTTTAATTAATGAAACTTTTAACCACCACCAAGGCTAACAAATACTAGTAGTAGTAGAAGTAATAATAATAATAATAATAATAATAATAATAGCTAGCGATGTTTCGGAAGGGCCTTTCTCGACCCAGTCCGAGTAGCGAGATCTTTAGATAACGGTTATAAGTAAAACAAGATATATAAAAGCGATAACCTTGCAGTCTGACAAATGTGGACCCGACAGGACCTATAGTTACCGCAATCATTTTCCTGTGCTTTGCGCATGCCTGATTACATAATATTTTCTTTGTCTTGGGACGTATTCGCCGTTTAAAATCGCCAATATTTGTATTCGTGTTCATCGAAAACTATCAATAAATACTCTTTAGCAATTCAGGAACACTTCTTTTAGGCAAAGATCGCGCACGAGACACAATTAGTCACCTTTCCATGACGTCACGCGACGTCAATCTGTACATGCATGTCCAGTATCGCTCGCGTCTGGAGTTCACCTATATCATGTAAATACTACTACTACTAATAATAATAATAAGAAGAAGAAGAAGAAGAAGAGGAAGAAGAAGAAGAAGAAAGCAAGAAAGAAAGAAAGAAGAATAATTGCATTGATATTGATGATGATGGTGATGATGATGATTATTTTTTTACGTGAAGTCTGCATATAGGTGAAATATGATATCTTTCTTGTAATTAAAATCTTCGAAAATTAAACTCTTTATTTTATAAACTAAGACATGAAATTTACTAGCTACCATAAAAACAAACGTCTACTTCTGTAATCTATTGTGAACAGGTCTTTTATTTTACATATCTAGTCAAATAGCCAATTTGAAAGAAATATGCAAATTTTGTAAGAAACATTATTTTCTCTGTTCGAGTCACTGAATGTTCCCACCCTATCTGATGGTTCTCTTATGTGTACTTTGAGATACAATATCTAAATTGTCCTACAATTGTCCTACATTGCTTTCCTCCAGTACAAATATCTTTTTTTAGTTCTACATTCCCTGTAGATTTTTTAAATTTCAAAGCTATAGGCCAATAAATTCTCTCTCTATCTCTCTCTCACACACACTCTTTGTGTGTGTATGTGTGTGTGTGTGTGTGTCACACATCAACATCTGCCTTTTATGTTCTGTCTATACAGTATGTATAAAGGAAATCTAAATAACTATGGGTGAGAGTAAGTTGCACTTTAGAAGTACAAGTAACCAGGAAGCATACATGTACTCATACCATCAAACTTGTATCTAAACCTTTCTATTCATTACTGTGTAAGGCGATACGAAACCTGAGTAGTTTGTAAACACCAGAAGTGGTGACAAAAATTAAGACCTCAAACAATGAGGTGTTTTGGGCATGACAAACCAAGCCGATAATGGATTAGTGGTGCGGGATTTTTTTTTAATGCATATCCACTCTTGACTGGTACACCATTAATCCATGACTCAACATTCACGTGTTTGTACAAAAGTGGACAAGTACTAAAACTGACAAATACAGTACATCTGCACAACAATAAAATCAGGGCGGGCGAGTGTCTTCAAAGCTGAATCATGGCATTCCGCTCGTGAATTCTCAGTAAATGTGTTACTTATTTGTCATTGACTTTTCTCCCAACCAGCTATTCGAGGTAAACATGAACTAAAACTGTACCTTGTTCTTGCTCCTTCTGTTGCAAATGGGAGAAAAGAAAGGGAAGGCAAATGTGTTATACATTGTACATGTTGAATTTTAAGCTTTGCGGGGATAAATTGGCTATTTGAACCACCATATTCCAACATGAAAAGAAGCTTTGTGGGGATAAATTGGCTATTTGAACGACCATATTCCAACACGAAAAGAAGCTTTGTGGAGATAAGTTGGCTATTTAAACGACCATATTCCAACATGAAAAGAAGCTTTTTGGGGATAAGTTGGCTATTTGAACGACGAATATTCCAACATGAAGAGAAGCTTTGTGGGGATAAGTTGGCTATATGAACGACCATATTCCAACATGAAAAGAAGCTTAGTGGAGATAAGTTGGCTATTTGAACGACGAATATTCTAACATGAAAAGAAGCTTTGTGGGGATAAGTTGGCTATTTAAACGACCATATTCCAACATGAAAAGAATCTTTGTGGCGATAAGTTGGCTATTTGAAAGACGAATATTCCAACATGAAAAGAAGCTTTGTGGGGATAAGTTGGCTATATGAACGACCATATTCCAACATGAAAAGAAGCTTTGTGGCGATAAGTTGGCTATTTGAAAGACGAATATTCCAACATGAAAAGAAGCTTTGTGGGGATAAGTTGGCTATTTGAACGACCATATTCCAACATGAAAAGAAGCTTTGTGGAGATAATTTGGCTATTTGAACGACTATATTCTAACACGAAAAGAAACCTCACTTGCAAAACTTTGCGGGGCTTACATTTTGTGCATATTTGTACACTTCTCAATGTTCTCTACTGCATTTTGTACATTATTTAAAGCAATATCCACGGTGTGCATTCTTAGAAAGGTCAGCGTTATCTCACGAGTGAGATATTTATTGAACAACTGTTGCTTGTCCTTGTTCAGCCGTATTCGTCCAATCGTTTCCTTCAGTTCCATATCGAGACCAAACATCCACTTGCGCATTGACAGCCCCTAGGGTGAAAAATATAAACTCTGTGATTGGAGATGGGTAGATTTCAATGATAAAACTGGAAATATGAAGCAAAACAAATCTGTTTAACATGTTAAAACGCAATAAATTACCCCCGTATCCTCTATCCTGATCGAATGCCTTTCCACCCAAATATTTTCTGCTGATCTTCGAATCACTACGAATGATAGTGCAACGTTTGCGGGGAAGTGGGGGGGGGGGGGAGGGGCGGAAGTGTGTGTGTGTGTGTAAACAGTAAAGAGTTTTAGAGGAGATACACAACAATAAGCATATCATATGCAGAGACAAGAGATGTTATACTTTCCTCACGTTTTCTGCAAATAACGTGAGAGATATTCAGGTGATGCGGATAAATGGGGGCTTTATATGCGTATCTGCCACTGGTACGGGTAGCAGTATTTAAAAGAGAAACAAGAATAGAAAACAACACCCACAAATCCATGGATCTGACCATATTTAAGAAGGGTCTGGAAGCAAACGTTAGGATTCTAGGCTTTTTTATGGAAAGGTATACAATTGACTGGTCACCTACTACGTTAATAAATCTACCAGATACGTAAACTTTGTAAACTAATCCACTATCCCGTGACCATGACAAGCTCGGTGAGATGACCCCTTTTGGTGTCTGATGTTTCAGATGTTACATATAATACTTTCAACTCGCTGTGGTGACTCGTCGGGAATTTTGAAGTTTTGTAAACTATTGCTGGTGGTCAGGTTCAACATGAAGCGATTTGTCGCACAAGTTACACTGTACAAAACGCATTTTTTAAAAATACGAGGCTTTTCGGTCTCAAGTATCACCATATTACACAAGGAATCATCTGTAGTAGTACCCGCTACAGCAGTAGTAGTAGTAGCACATCCTAATCTCAGACACACTGTGTTTGTAGAGATATAGTTGCAACTGTAATACACGACTATTACCGCAAACAAAGTAGTCACACAATGTCATATTCTCAAGTCATGCCCATCGGTGGGCTTAATACAGGCTATGTGGTAGAATTTCGCTGGGTTTATTTGTAGTAATTCCTCACACACGCCCCCCCCCCCCTAAAAAAAAATTACACTGCATTAAAGATTGCATATATTTTCATGATACATAAATATTGTGCAAAAATCCAAGGAAAAAGGAAAACATTAATGTTGCTAAAACTAATTTTGTTTTGGATACATTGATAATATTGCCAATAATATCAAGGTATAGAGACATAAGTGCAGTCATGTTTTCAATGTGAAGGCAGTTGGGTCATTCATTTATTGATGATTTCTTTTAAGAATAGCTCACAATTCCAATACAGACACAGCAAATAGAGTGAACACATGTTTGACACTGGAATCAACATACACTAATTTTGATCCAAAATGGCGTTAATAGAGTATTGCTTATATAATAATAAATTGTACAACATGGCTCATGAAATTATTAAAAACATCTGGATATTCTGACTCATATGGTTATTTAAGAAAGAATAAGTCCTTCAACCATTTTATAGTTCTTAAATCGATAGTTTTTTATTCTATGTATATCATTTTGTCTGCAACTTATGTTCCAATATTAGTCATATGATTCATTAACAAATATTGGTGTAAAGATCAAGCAATAATTTTCGCATTTCTCTGTCTCTGTCTGTCTCTGTTTCTGTCTGTCTGTATATCTTTCTCTATCTCTGTCTCTCCCTGTTTGCAATTTGCAACAAGACTCAAACGGATAATTCGTCGACGGTTCAATAGTACCAAACTAAGTTACAGCTGGTTTCAATTCCAAAAGTAATATTCATGAGAGGGAATGACTTTTAATTTAATTTCGTAGATTATCTTTATTTTAACATCATCCTGGACACGTTCTGCGTTTATAACCTACAAGAGATTTTTGTGTCATATGATGTCCTGCTATTTCAGAAAGTAACCAGATATATGATACGTGATTCGATACTTCCTTCTAAATTAATCTGTAAGGAAAATTAAATTGGTTTATTCTCCATATGCAATTCTAAACGCACAAGCAAGGCAAGATTGTTCTATTCAGTTAATTGCTGTGGCAAAAATTAAAAGTTGCTTTATAGCTTGTACTGATTAATGATTAATGGCCTTTCAGATTGAATACGTGATATTTGCAGTCATAAATCCTAAATGTTACTTTGGAATCAACATATAAATATTCTATTTATTAGGCTGCGACTCTATTTAACAATTCGGATGAAATATTGAAAGGCAAAGTCAAATGTCATCGAAATACGGCCTATATACACACACAAAATAATGAAGGTACCATGGTCCACTGTTCATTCGTCTAACACGCTCCTCACAGCTCATATTCTTTCAGAATACATCGATGCCGTAATGCTGTTTTGACCCTCATCTAGACCTTAGTATATCATCTCCGCTCCTTAGTACACGACAACCTTGACTGGATCCTACCTAACATTGATTTGCACCAAATGAAATTCAATCACAAAGAAGGGTAAAAGAACCAGACTCAGTATGGCGGTTCAGATGCACTTCATTTTGACGTCATCGGCATATTGTGACGTGTGCTGCATGGTACCTTGCAACATCCTAAGCCCTATGCTGGTTCACTGCAAGTAATGAGTTCTCGACTTTGCCCTTGTTCGTTGTTGGCAGAATCTTCCCTTCTGCACTAAAGCCATTGCAGAGAAAAGACAGAAGCAAATACATTCTGAATTTAGTGTGATGCAGTTATCAATGCGCATGGTTTTCTCCCGGTAGCATTTTACCATCAAATTTACATTGTTGTGGCAGCGGCATTGTCCTATCCAAGGGATAACTCACTGTGAGGAGTATGAGGGATAAGGTACAACGGAGAATGAGGTGAGCGAGAGAGATTCTAGCACAATGTCTAACAACATACAATCACAATTTACATTATATAATACACGCGTTCAGTTAAAAACAGGGTAAATTACATTTGTTTTAAAAAATTTCTATCTCTCTTTCACACACATTAAAAAAAAACCATGGCTTTTGAAATGTTGGTATAAACAATTGGATATACCAATAATATTGATATATCAGTGGTGATTAGTCTATGGCATATAAATAAGCATATAATTATGGTTTCAACAGTAGACTTACGCTTCTATACTCTCTTGATCAGTGATGAATTTGCACTTATTAATCATTAATAAAATAAGAAAATAACGAGCAAAAAGATTCATAATCCCCGTTTTCCTAATGAATTAAACATGTTACACACTTTCCTCGAAAACCCATCTGCTCTCTGTCTGTCTCTGTCTGTCTCTCTCTCTGTCTCTCTCTGTCTCTCTCTCTCTCTCTCATAAGGAACATAATTACATGGAAATCTGTGGAGCGAGAGGGAGAAAAAAAGAATTCGAACTGGATGAAAACCTTGAACTTGAACGAGCACCAAATTCCCTGTAAGAACCCAAGCCCTAATATTGGTATGTGTCCACTTTATTTTAGAATTTTTCAGCAGTGATACACAAAACCAATGATACAAAATTGCAAAGGCCTGTGGAGGCGAGAGAGCCATACTGTACATTTATTGACTAGATGGCCACAGCTGCTGTAATCTATTCCATATTTTGTTCTTCTTTTGTGTTTTGACCTATAATAAGGGTCTAAAAACATATAATTTTAAAATATTTAAATGACTTAAGGTGTCTCTGTCTCTCGGTGTTGGTTGGTCAGACAAAGGTCAGGAATGGAGAATGAGGTGGGAGATAGAGGTAGAGAGATTCTTGCACAATGCTAACAACATCCAATCACTAATTAATCTATATCATCCACGCGTTGAATTAGAAACAGCGCAAATTACATTTATTTTAAATCTCTCTCTCTCTCTCTCTCTCTCTCTCTATATATATATATATATATATATATATATATAGACAGAAAGACACAGACAGACGGACAGACAGACAGACACACACACACGGTAGATAATTGTGGGCGCCCAACGCTTTGAAAAATTGCATGAACTAGAAAATAATAAAATAACTGGAGTTTCAATACGTTTAAGCCTTTGGGAATATTTTATATTCAGAACTTAGTCAGACTAGGAAGGATATTCAATTTATGTCATTTAGGTACAGGTGATTCAATTTGGAAAATAGATGGCATTAAAGTTTCATTGCGTACATTCTAAACGTCTTCATATTTAAAACTTGTTTTCGTCAGTAGTAATGAATGAGTACTTATCTCTAGTGTTTAATGATTCGTATCACGTTATTGATTTATCAAAAGAGATGTGAAAGTGAATTTCTTTTGAACTTATATTCTGTATTTCTAACAAATCAATTATCCATACAGCGTAATGGGACATCATCAATCACTCGCTTTGAATAAGGACGCAGTAGAAAGAAAAAAGCTATTTAACAGGTACTTTCTTTTTATTTCTTTTTTTTTTCTTTTTATTTGTACACAAAAGAAGAGGACAACAAGTGATTTGCTCAGTTTCCTATATGTTTTATTATATTTAGGGCAAGACTGGTACGTTTCAGGAAGAAAAAAAGAAATTAAAAATAATCGTGAAGTAAAGAATATATCTTTTTGCCATAAATTCATGAAGTGTATAGTACCTAATAATAACTAATAATAACATATTAATCTATGATTGAATAAAGGCAAACGAGAAATAAAACAGTATTCATCTCATGCCTTAGAAACATATAATTTTCAAGTTTATATATTGGACATCGCCTACGTATCTCTGCATTAAAGTACAAGTCCTACAGGTGTATTTAAACATATTACATATTTTATTGTCACAACATGTTACAATGGGATCGGGCACAAGTTATAACAACTTAAATTAACCCTCTCCCTACGTGATACAAGTATTGCAACATATTTCAACATGACAACAGTGATTAATAATGAAAAATTATTGGAGAGAGAGAGAGAGAAGGCGGGCAAAATGAAGGCATTCGCGATTTAAATAACTTATTGGAATCGCCCGGTATAAGTTGTATATTTGCATACATGTTGTAGAATTCTATATTTTTCATTTGCATCGCCCTTTCCCCAAAGCAGTAAATCTGAGTTAACAGCTGGATATGGCAGTGAGAATAATTTTCTCTTCAACTCGGTTCGTTGCTGGCTATACTTGGGACGGAACAGGAAGAAATGCATGGTGGTTTATATCCCACCGCATGAACAAAAAGGGATGTCAAAAAGTTGAACGCGGTAAAGATCAGCTTTTAAGGAGCTTACATTATGTCGCAATCTAGTAGGGATAATATCAAGGGCTCGATGACTAAAACAAGGCATTTTACTGGATTCGATATTTTGACATAAACGCTTTTTCAAAGCACTGTAAGACATGCTACATTGTGTATCCTGTTCAAAATTATTTCAACAAGGCCACTGTTGAGGGTATAAAAGATGATTTAGTAGAATTTAGTCTGAAACTGCAAATGACTATATTATTTGAACGTCCAAGGTTATAATTTGTTTGTTCTGACACAGGGGGAGGGAGTAATTCAATGAGATAGTCCGGAGTTTGCCTCGTTTTAATGTCATAGAGTGTTAATAATTTTTTTTTCCATTTCGTCTAGATTGCAGACTTTCCCACCCAGTTTCAAAATATAGAGATTGCATACTGGTATATTTTGGAAGTCATGTAATTATTCTTGCCGCTTCAACCTGTATTTTAGTTTTCGAAGATTGGCTATTCGAGATGATGCTGTTTTTAAAATGCTATCAATGTGACAAGTCCATTTGATATTTGATGAAAGTAGTAATCCAAGATGACGATGAGAATCCACATACTTAAGATTAGTATTTTCAAAAACAAGTTCAAGAATATTTGTTACGTTCTTGTTCGTGAAAAACAAAGCCACTTTTTTTTCTGGATTAAACTTTAAGAGTTATTGGTTATTGCTTGGACCATTAAGCCAGTTTTCTTAGATCATTATTCATGACTAGTTCTATTTCAGCACAATAAGGGGATGAATAAAGAAGAGATGAATAATCTGCAAAGAGACGGGAGAGAGCTCATACAATCGGCAATATCGTTTACGTAGATTAGAAACAAAAGAGGTCCAAGTACGGATACTTGTGACACACCAGCATCATAATCGTTTCTCGTGAATAAGTATCATACAAAAGGATCGTTTGTATTCTATTACTTAGATAATTTTAAAATCATTTTATCAGATTACCTCAAACACAGTATTCGTTCAGCTAATATAATAAGCCTCTGTGCCAGACCCGATCAAAAGCTTTTGATAAATCACAAAATACAATAAAATTTTGAGATTGTTCCAGAGACTTACATATACTATGATACAGTTAAATAAGTTGAAAAAGCGTCGAGTGACTAGGAAGGAATCCTGATTGATACTTGTAAAAAAAGACAGTTTTTATGAAAATAATTATACATTTGTTTAAAAATGCATCTTTCAAAAATGTTTGCGACACAGCTAAGTAATAAGTTAGCTTTATCTTTTCCATTATAAATGCAAAAAGAAACATTATTTCTTGTAACTTTGAGTGATGGGATAGAATTTGAAGGATTTATCTCTTTCAAAATTTATTTTGTAATTTTACAAAATGTTTTAGGATTGTTTTTCTCAGAATCTGAATGATGTGCATGAATATTATCCATATATTGCTCTTTAGCATACGTTTTCATGTTGTTTACTTTATTCCTGATTTGTTTGAATTTATTCCAATCGTTTGGCCTACCATGATTGAAAACAAATTAGCGTGCTCTGTCCCTTTTCCTTATCATTATTCTTAATTGGGAATCAAACCACGGTTTATCAGTTGGGCGAATTGTTACAGTTTTAGAAGGAATACACAAAGATGAGAATTCTAATAATTTGGTGGTAAATATATCAGTTGCAGCATCAATATCTCTTGGGGTTGGCAACATATCTGTCCAGTTAGTTCCTGTTATCAGAGTCTTGAATTTGCTGAAATTAGCTTTGCTGTAAATCCAGACACGGCGTTAATAGGCCGCTTTCAGCTTCACGTTAACACTGATTGCTATATTAGGAGGATCATGGTCAGTAAAGTTTCTACAATTTTTAAAATGTCAGTGTGAAGTATAGTCATACCACTATTTACAAAGATTGGATCAAGCAAAGCTTTGGTAGTAGAAGTAATTCGTGTAGGGTTTGTTATCACATGTAGTAGACTATATCTTGACATAACATCGATTAAGTTTGCAGAAATAGACGGTCTGAGTAAATCAGTGTTATAGGCCCCCATAATAATAATGTTTATTCGTGCCACTAATGATATCAATTGAAGTTTCAAAACTTTCCCGGAAATTGGTAGTAGAGTAGTTTGATCTGTACCTTACACCTACAGCTACTTTATACTAAGGTAACGTAATCTCAATCCAAAACGTTCAATGTCATGACAGCCAAAGTTCGAATCGCTCAGACATTTGTTAATTAGTTTATTAGAAACCTATACCATGATGCTGCATCCATGACAGTTTCTGTCTTTTCTAAAAAGTTCTTTAAAACCATCGAGTTTTAAGCTATCCATATGGAATCTAGAATTTAAATGTGTTTCACTCAAGCATAAAATTGAAAAATCTTCAGCTATGCTTTCCAAATAATCAAGTTTGTGTCGAATGCTCCTAATATTTAAACGAAGAAAAGAAATTTCATTGTCCTCATTAGGTCCCGGGTTTGTTTCAATATCCCCACACAAAGTTAGTTAGAAGGAAGTCAAATAAAACGAATGGAATATTCTTCACAAGTCGCAATACAACAACTGCATATAATTGCTTAAAAAACATATTTCGCTATAAAGACAAGATATGGAAAAATCGTATATAAAAATCTGATTATACAACACTGTAATACTGGCATTATACCCAGAGGAAGAGAAGAGAATAATATTGCAAAGGAGATAAACAAAACAATAGACAAAAGCATGCTTGCAAGTTTCTCGTGATTGACATAATTCGCTGGTTAATTTGGCATACAACTGGGGAGATGATATATTGACTTTAAAGTTGAAACATAGACTTGATACAGTGTTAAAAACTGTATACTAAATAATTTCAATACAGATCAATTAAATATGGAGTTCTACTTCGATATGAAATCTTAATGTAAACTCCGTAAGACTGGACATTACATTCCAATTATCACACTGGTAGGTAGGTTTAGAGACACACACACGCGTGTATACACACACATAGAGACACAACACTTGCATGTATATATACATACACACATACTCATACATGCATGCATTCATACACATATATACGTATACATACGTATGTACGTACACATACACATATATTTGTAGTTCTTGATTGGACACATGTCAATAGTTGAGTAGTTGAGTAGAATGGACATGTATGTCAACAGTTGGATATACAACATTACTCATACTTGGATAATATGTATCAGATATTATTGGCACGGTATGAACAAAATTATGAGCCAATCATAATGAGTGACATGCGTTAAACCGAAATTGGCCGCCCGTGCAGATTTGCCAAAGCGACACACACACACACACACACACGCACGTACACACGCACGCACACACGCACACAGTTCAAGGTTAATGTAACTGTGGAATACAAAAAGCTAATGGATAATTATAATGAGCACTAATTGTTAATCTGAGTTTATTCGCATGCAGATTTGGCAAAGGCAGCATTTGACAATGGATATACATTCCACTCAACATATTCGATACAAAAATTAAGCTCAGTACAGAATATAATTATTACTGGTGTTGCATTATCCCAGTTGTTTCAGTTCTACCTTTCACACTCTACATTATCATGTAATCACGGTACTTTAATCATAGTCAGGTGCATTTTGTTTTTAAATATACAACCGGTAGAGTTTGGGTAAGAAGTTCACAAGTTCGCAAAGTGTATATAATCACTGAAAATATTGTTCTTGTGTGTTCCAAATACAAATTGGAGATTGAGGTCTCTTTTTTTAAATTGAATTAGGACGGTACAGGGATATATGATTCTGACTTTACATGAAATATCTCACCTCGATCTGCTTCCCTGAATGAAATATTCATATTCCTTGTCCAAAAAGAATAGATTGTGTTCTTTTTTCTTCTTAAGTTCTCTAATTTTTTTATTTCCGGTATTTTTTTTTTATTATTATTATTTTTATTTATTTTATTTTGTTCCTACTGCAGAATAATAGATCGCGTGAAATATGAAACAAAGTTCACAATTATGTTTGTCCTACGCGACTTCTTATCAACTGATCCAAGAATGTTAGAGCAGTCAATTGTATCGAGGGGCACATCAACTCCAAGTTATTCTCTGAACAAAGAAGTGACCATATCATCTGTATTAAACTCCTTTGGGTCAGCAGATGGGAACAGAATATTTATCATACTGATGTTGTTTCGCCTCGAATACTGCTGCAGATTGCCCAGTGCATGACTGCTGGTCTCCAGATTATCCAATGCCTGACTGCTGGTCTCCAGTTTGTCCAGTGCATGACTGCTGGTGATTGCGTCCACGATGGCCTTTGTTAAATCGAGATTGTTGGTTACACATGTCGCCTTAGTCGTGAGGGTATACAAGCATTCTACCCTCACTACGTAGGCAACATGTCGTTTGGTAAATCCATATCCGATAAAGCACCCGCAGCTGACACTGCCACAGGTAGATCTCTGTTGCGCATAGGGGTCAGGAAAAAGATCCGGGGAGTCAACGCTACTTGTACTCAGTGGTTGCTTACCATCTGAACGGGGAAAGAACAAGACAAAAAGGAAATAAACGACTCAAACGATATCAAAAATAATATATCTTTTCTCCAAATTTTCAGAGTACCCAACAGTCTGGTTTCAGATAAAAACCCTACGCCTACATAATTACGAAAGAATAAACTAAATCACATGAAACCCGGTTGTTTTCCTCCAGTGATTTTCATACCAGTTTACACACTGCCTCCATGTTGAATTTGGTCATACAGGTTATGTAGGCGCTCAGTACCGACTATTTCAGTAATGGGTGTAATTTTGTTGAATTTGGTCATACAGGTTATGTAGACGTTTAGTACCGACTATTTCAGTAATGGGTGTTATTTTGTTGAATTTGTTCATACAGGTTATGTAGGCGTTTAGTACCGACTATTTCAGTAATGGGTGTAATTTTGTTGAATTTGGTCATACAGGTTATGTAGGCGTTTAGTACCGACTATTTCAGTAATGGGTGTAATTTTGTTGAATTTGGTCATACAGGTTATGTAGGCGTTTAGTACCGACTATTTCAGTAATGGGTGTAATATTGTTCAATTTGGTCATACAGGTTATGTAGGCGTTTAGTACCGACTATTTCAGTAATCGGTGTAATTTTGTTGAATTTGGTCATACAGGTTATGTAGGCGTTTAGTACCGACTATTTCAGTAATGGGTGTAATTTTGTTGAATTTGGTCATACAGGTTATGTAGGCGTTTAGTACCGACTATTTCAGTAATGGGTGTAATATTGTTGAATTTGTTCATACAGGTTATGTAGGCGTTTAGTACTGACTATTTCAGTAATGGGTGTAATTTTGTTGAATTTGGTCATACAGGTTATGTAGGCGCTCAGTGCCGACTATTTGAGTAATGGGTGTAATTTTGTTGAATTTGGTCATACAGGTTATGTAGGCGTTTAGTACCGACCATTTCAGTAATGGGTGTAATTTTGTTGAATTTGGTCATACAGGTTATGTAGGCCTTTAGTACCGACTATTTGAGTAATGGGTGTAATTTTGTTGAATTTGGTCATACAGGTTATGTAGGCGCTCAGTACCGACTATTTCAGTAATGGGTGTAATTTTGTTGAATTTGGTCATACAGGTTATGTAGGCGCTCAGTACCGACTATTTCAGTAATGGGTGTAATTTTGTTGAATTTGGTCATACAGGTTATGTAGACGTTTAGTACCGACTATTTCAGTAATGGGTGTTATTTTGTTGAATTTGTTCATACAGGTTATGTAGGCGTTTAGTACCGACTATTTCAGTAATGGGTGTAATTTTGTTGAATTTGGTCATACAGGTTATGTAGGCGCTCAGTACCGACTATTTCAGTAATGGGTGTAATTTTGTTGAATTTGGTCATACAGGTTATGTAGGCGTTTAGTACCGACTATTTCAGTAATGGGTGTAATTTTGTTGAATTTGGTCATACAGGTTATGTAGGCGTTTAGTACCGACTATTTCAGTAATGGGTGTAATATTGTTGAATTTGGTCATACAGGTTATGTAGGCGTTTAGTACCGACTATTTCAGTAATGGGTGTAATTTTGTTGAATTTGGTCATACAGGTTATGTAGGCGTTTAGTACCGACTATTTCAGTAATGGGTGTAATTTTGTTGAATTTGGTCATACAGGTTATGTAGGCGTTTAGTACCGACTTTTTCAGTAATGGGTGTAATATTGTTGAATTTGGTCATACAGGTTATGTAGGCGCTCAGTGCCGACTATTTGAGTAATGGGTGTAATTTTGTTGAATTTGGTCATACAGGTTATGTAGGCGTTTAGTACCGACCATTTCAGTAATGGGTGTAATTTTGTTGAATTTGATCATACAGGTTATGTAGGCCTTTAGTACCGACTATTTCAGTAATGGGTGTAATTTTGTTGAATTTGGTCATACAGGTTATGTAGGCGTTCAGTACCGACTATTTCAGTAATGGGTGTAATTTTGTTGAATTTGGTCATACAGGTTATGTAGGCGCTCAGTACCGACTATTTCAGTAATGGGTGTAATTTTGTTGAATTTGGTCATACAGGTTATGTAGGCGCTCAGTACCGACTATTTCAGTAATGGGTGTAATTTTGTTGAATTTGGTCATACAGGTTATGTAGACGTTTAGTACCGACTATTTCAGTAATGGGTGTTATTTTGTTGAATTTGTTCATACAGGTTATGTAGGCGTTTAGTACCGACTATTTCAGTAATCGGTGTAATTTTGTTGAATTTGGTCATACAGGTTATGTAGGCGTTTAGTACCGACTATTTCAGTAATGGGTGTAATATTGTTGAATTTGTTCATACAGGTTATGTAGGCGTTTAGTACTGACTATTTCAGTAATGGGTGTAATTTTGTTGAATTTGGTCATACAGGTTATGTAGGCGCTCAGTACCGACTATTTGAGTAACGGGTGTAATTTTGTTGAATTTGGTCATACAGGTTATGTAGGCGTTTAGTACCGACCATTTCAGTAATGGGTGTAATTTTGTTGAACTTGGTCATACATGGTTATGTAGGTGCTCAGTACCGACTATTTCAGTAATGGGTGTAATTTTGTTGAATTTGGTCATACAGGTTATGTAGGCGCTAAGCACCGACTATTTCAGTAATGGGTGTAATTTTGTTGAATTCGGTCATACAGGTTATGTAGGCGATCAGTACCGACTATTTCAGTAATGGGTGTAATTTTGTTGAATTTGGTCATACAGGTTATGTAGGCGTTTAGTACCGATTATTTCAGTAATGGGTGTAATTTTGTTGAATTTGGTCATACAGGTTATGTAGGCGCTCAGTACCGACTATTTCAGTAATGGGTGTAATTTTGTTGAATTTGTTCATACAGGTTATGTAGGCGCTCAGTACCGACTATTTCAGTAATGGGTGTAATTTTGTTGAATTTGGTCATACAGGTTATGTAGGCGTTTAGTACCGACTATTTCAGTAATGGGTGTAATTTTGTTGAATTTGGTCATACAGGTTATGTAGGCGTTCAGTACCGACTATTTCAGTAATGGGTGAAATTTTGTTGAATTTGGTCATACATTTTATGTAGGCGCTCAGTACCGACTATTTCAGTAATGGGTGTAATTTTGTTGAATTTGGTCATACAGGTTATGTAGGCGCTCAGTACCGATTATTTCAGTAATGGGTGTAATTTTGTTGAATTTGGTCATACAGGTTATGTAGGCGTTTAGTACCGACTATTTCAGTAATGGGTGTAATTTTGTTGAAATTGGTCATACAGGTTATGTAGGCGCTCAGTACCGACTATTTTAGTAATGGGTGTAATTTTGTTGAATTTGGTCATACAGGTTATGTAGGCGCTCAGTACCGACTATTTCAGTAATAGGTGTAATTTTGTTGAATTTGGTCATACAGGTTATGTAGGCGCTCAGTACCGACTATTTCAGTAATGGGTGTAATTTTTTTGAATTTGGTCATACAGGTTATGTAGGCGCTCGGTACCGACTATTTCAGTAATGGGTGTAATTTTGTTGAATTTGTTCATACAGGTTATGTAGGCGTTCAGTACCGACTATTTCAGTAATGGGTGTAATTTTGTTGAATTTGTTCATACAGGTTATGTAGGCGCTCAGTACCGACTATTTCAGTAATGGGTGTAATTTTGTTGAATTTGGTCATACAGGTTATGTAGGCGCTCAGTACCGACTATTTCAGTAATGGGTGTAATTTTGTTGAATTTGGTCATACAGGTTATGTAGGCGCTCAGTACCGACTATTTCAGTAATGGGTGTAATTTTGTTGAATTTGGTCATACAGGTTATGTAGGCGCTCAGTAGCGACTATTTCAGTAATGGGTGTAATTTTGTTGAATTTGGTCATACAGGTTATGTAGGCGCTCAGTACCGACTATTTCAGTAATGGGTGTAATTTATTTGAATTTGTTCATACAGGTTATGTAGGCGCTCAGTACCGACTATTTCAGTAATGGGTGTAATTTTGTTGAATTTGGTCATACAGGTTATGTAGGCGCTCAGTACCGACTATTTCAGTAATGGGTGTAATTTTGTTGAATTTGTTCATACAGGTTATGTAGGCGCTCAGTACCGACTATTTCAGTAATGGGTGTAATTTTGTTGAATTTGGTCATACAGGTTATGTAGGCGTTTAGTACCGACTATTTCAGTAATGGGTGTAATTTTGTTGAATTTGGTCATACAGGTTATGTAGGCGTTTAGTACCGACTATTTCAGTAATGGGTGTAATTTTGTTGAATTTGGTCATACATTTTATGTAGGCGCTCAGTACCGACTATTTCAGTAATGGGTGTAATTTTGTTGAATTTGGTCATACAGGTTATGTAGGCGCTCAGTACCGATTATTTCAGTAATGGGTGTAATTTTGTTGAATTTGGTCATACAGGTTATGTAGGCGTTTAGTACCGACTATTTCAGTAATGGGTGTAATTTTGTTGAATTTGGTCATACAGGTTATGTAGGCGCTCAGTACCGACTATTTTAGTAATGGGTGTAATTTTGTTGAATTTGGTCATACAGGTTATGTCGACGCTCAGTACCGACTATTTCAGTAATGGGTGTAATTTTGTTGAATTTGGTCATACAGGTTATGTAGGCGCTCAGTACCGACTATTTCAGTAATGGGTGTAATTTTGTTGAATTTGGTCATACAGGTTATGTAGGCGCTCAGTACCGACTATTTCAGTAATGGGTGTAATTTTATTGAATTTGGTCATACAGGTTATGTAGGCGCTCAGTACCGACTATTTCAGTAATGGGTGTAATTTTGTTGAATTTGTTCATACAGGTTATGTAGGCGCTCAGTACCGACTATTTCAGTAATGGGTGTAATTTTGTTGAATTTGGTCATACATGTTATGTAGGCGTTTAGTACCGACTATTTCAGTAATGGGTGTAATTTTGTTGAATTTTGTCATACAGGTTATGTAGGCGTTTAGTACCGACTATTTCAGTAATGGGTGTAATTTTGTTGAATTTGGTCATACAGGTTATGTAGGCGCTCAGTACCGACTATTTCAGTAATGGGTGTAATTTTGTTGAATTTGTTCATACAAGTTATGTAGGCGCTCAGTACCGACTATTTCAGTAATGGGTGTAATTTTGTTGAATTTGGTCATACAGGTTATGTAGGCGCTCAGTACCGATTATTTTAGTAATGGGTGTAATTTTGTTGAATTGGTTCATACAGGTTATGTAGGTGCTCAGTACCGACTATTTCAGTAATGGGTGTAATTTTGTTGAATTTGGTCATACAGGTTATGTAGGCGTTTAGTACCGACTATTTCAGTAATGGGTGTAATTTTGTTGAATTTGGTCATGCAGGTTATGTAGGCGTTCAGTACCGACTATTTCAGTAATGGGTGTAATTTTGTTGAATTTGTTCATACAGGTTATGTAGGCGCTCAGTACCGACTATTTCAGTAATGGGTGTAATTTTGTTGAATTTGGTCATACAGGTTATGTAGGCGCTCAGTACCGACTATTTCAGTAATGGGTGTAATTTTGTTGAATTTGGTCATACAGGTTATGTAGGCGCTCAGTACCGACTATTTCAGTAATGGGTGTAATTTTGTTGAATTTGGTCATACAGGTTATGTAGGCGCTCAGTACCGACTATTTCAGTAATGGGTGTAATTTTGTTGAATTTGTTCATACAGGTTATGTAGGCGCTCAGTACCGACTATTTCAGTAATGGGTGTAATTTTGTTGAATTTGGTCATACAGGTTATGTAGGCGCTCAGTACCGACTATTTCAGTAATGGGTGTAATTTTGTTGAATTTGGTCATACAGGTTATGTAGGCGTTTAGTACCGACTATTTCAGTAATGGGTGTAATTTTGTTGAATTTGGTCATACATGTTATGTAGGCGTTCAGTACCGACTATTTCAGTAATGGGTGTAATTTTGTTGAGTTTGGTCATACAGGTTATGTAGGCGTTCAGTACCGACTATTTCAGTAATGGGTGTAATTTTGTTGAACTTGTTCATACAGGTTATGTAGGCGCTCAGTACCGACTATTTCAGTAATGGGTGTAATTTTGTTGAACTTGTTCATACAGGTTATGAAGGCGTTTAGTACTTACTATTTCAGTAATGGGTGTAATTTTGTTGAATTTGGTCATACAGGTTATGAAGGCATTTAGTACCGACTATTTCAGTAATGCGTGTAATTTTGTTGAAATTGGTCATACAGGTTATGAAGGCGCTCAGTACCGACTATTTCAGTAATGGGTGTAATTTTGTTGAATTTGGTCATACAGGTTATGAAGGCGCTCAGTACCGACTATTTCAGTAATGGGTGTAATTTTGTAGTATTTGATTACACATACCTTCTAACGGCGATTATTTACTTGGAAGGTCATTATATACACGCCGCGAGAAATATATAGGGCAAAATCAATGTTAAAAAGTACCTGGACATTTTTGAAAGTGGTCAACCTAAAGGTCTGATCCAGTCCAAACCGGATTGAATATTGCGAGTTGTGACGTCACACTGAAAGCTGCGCGTGTTGAAAAACAAAATTTGTACCACTGTCTTATTTGTTATGATTAGAACAAACGTCCTCTTTTCTTGACCCAGTTTAGTGCCTTGCCAGTGGTCACCATTGTTAAAGTCCATAGCATCAATAATTTTCTTCTGGAAGTTGCTTCGTGACATTTTTTGGCGTAGAGCATTCAACAACCAGGATTTAATACACTTTCGTTAAACTATATTAGTATTAAATTTTAGAATAACAATTAATATTTCATTTAGGATGAGTAAATGTGCCTTCATTACCACGCAGACATATACTTTAATATAGATCAAGACTTGATCACACTGATATACACTTTAACATAGATCAAGACGTGACCACGCTGACATACACTTTAATATAGATCAGGACGTGACCACGCTGACATACACTTTAATATAGATCATGACATGACCATGATGACAAACACATTAATATATATCAAGACATGACCACGCTGACATAAACTTTAATGACATACACTTTAATATAGATCAAGACATCACCATGCTGATATACACTTTAATACATCAAGACATCACCACGCTAACATACACTTTAATATAGATCAAGACATCAATATGCTGACATACACTTTAACATACATTAAGACATCACCACGCTGACATACACCTTAATATAGATCAAGACATCACCACGCTGAAATACACTTTAATATAGATCAAGACATGACCACACTGACATACACTTTAATATAGATCAAGTCGTCACCACGCTGACATACACTTTAATATAGATCAAGATATCACCACGCTGACATACGCTTCAAGATAGATCGTGACGTGACCCCGCTGACACGACATACACTTTAATATACATCAAGACATCACCACGCTGACATAAACTTTAATATAGACCAAGACATCACAAACTGACATACACTTTAATATAGACCAAGACATGACCACGCTGACACAAACTTTAATGTAGATCATGACATGACCACGCTGACATTCACTTTAATGACATACACTTTAAAATCGATCAATACATCACCACGCTGACATACACTTTAATACAGATCAAGACACGACCACGCTGACATACAGTTTAATATAGATCAAGAAATAACCACGCTGACATACACTTTAATATAGATCAAGACCTGACCATGCTAACATACATTTTTATATAGATCAAGACATTACCACGCTGACAAACACGTTAATGTAGATCAAGACATGACCACGTTGACATACACTTTAATGACATGCACTTTAATATAGATGAAGCGATCATCATGCTAACATACACTTTAATACAGATCAAGACATGACCACGCTGACATACACTTTAATACAGATCAAGACATGACCACGTTGACATACACTTTAATATAGATCAAGACCTCACCAGGCTAACGTACACTTTAATACAGATCAAGACATCACCACGCTGACATACACTTTAATACAGATCAAGACATGACCACGCTAACATACACTTTAATATAGATCAAGACATCATCACGCTGTCATACACTTTAATATAGATCAAGACATGACCACGCTGACATATACTTTAATACAGACCAAGACCTGACCAGGTTAACATACACTTTAATATAGATCAAGACATGACCACGCTGGCATACACTTTAATACAGATCAAGACATGACCACGCTGACATATACTTTAATATAGATTAAGACATAACCAGGCTGACATACCCTTTAATATAGTTCAAGACATCACCACGCTAACATACACTTTAAGATAGATCAAAACATCACTACGCTGACATACAATTAAGTATAGATCAAGGCGTGACCACGCTGACATACACTTTAATAGAGGTCAAGACATAACCACGCTGATAAACAACTTAATATAGATCAAGACATGACCACGCTGACATATACTTTAATATAGATCACGACATCACCACGCTGACATACACTTTAATATAGATCAAAACATCACCACGCTGACATAAAATTAACTAACGTATCTAACCGCTAATAGAGATAAGGATAGGAAAAGTTTTAATATGACGGACAAATGGCCTAATAATATCAATCAGGTCTTTTGAACGGTGGATAGAGATTTCAGGATTTTCATCATAATCTGTGTATTATTCACTAACGTAGAGGCTGTACTTTTATATTATTCACCAACGTAGAGGATGTACTTGTATAGTATTCACTAATGTAGAAGCTGTACTTTTGTATTCACTAACGTAGAGGCTGAACTTTTTTATTCACTAACGTAGAGGCTGTACTTTTATATTATTCACTAACGTAGAGGCTGTACTTTTTTATTCACAAACGTAGAGGCTGAACTTTTGTATCATTCACTAACGTAGAGGCCGTACTTTCATATTATTCACTAACGTAGAGGCTGTACTTTTATATTATTCACTAACGCAGAGGCTGTACTTTTTTATTCACTAACGTAGAGGCTGTACTTTTATATTATTGACTAACGTAGAGGCTGTATTTTTATATTATTGACTAACGTAGAGGCTGTACTTTTGTATTATTCACTAACGTAGAGGCTGTACTTTTATATTATTCACTAACGTAGAGGCTGTACTTTTATATTATCCACTAACATAGAGGCTGTACTTTTTGATTAGCTAACGTAGAGGCTGAACTTTTTTATTCACTAACGTAGAGGCTTTAGCTTTTTATTATTCACTAACGTAGAGGTTGTACTTTTTTCTTCCCTTTCATTATTTTATTTCTCTTTTTATATATTACCCAGGATGGTACTACAAGAGTATGACAAAATAACATATAGAAATATAACTCAACAGAATTAATGATTCTTTTCTATACATTTTTTTGTTATACATTTTGTCAATTTCATTGTTGTATAACACAAACATTAAATTAAAGGACGGGAAATCATTCGAGTTATACTCTCGGTCCGATATGCCGATGATTCTGTATGCCTGTGTATGCGTGCATTTACTATTATAACGGAACTAGAAATAGATAGTATGCAGTATGTTCTACAATGAAAGAAGAGGAAGAATAAGAAGCAGAGGAGGATGAAGAGGAGTGCAGTTATAATTAAAGAAAATCTTTGAATTAGGTCCGGACACTCTAGAGGTTGACATTAAAAAACTTAGGGGTAGGTGCCTCCTTTTGGTATTGGAGGGAATCAAAAAAGGGAAAAAGTTAAATGCAGCATGTTTTAGTCGCTTATTTTTAAAAGTAAGACAATCAATATCTTTTTACAAAATTCCGGCAGGAATATTTATGTTTATACATGTGAAGTCCTTATCAAAGCTGTTTATACATGTGAAGTCCTTATCATAGCTGTTTATACATGTTAAGTCCTTATCATAGCTGTTTATACATGTGAAGACCTTATCATAGCTGTTTATACATGTTAAGTCCTTATCATAGCTGTTTATACATGTTAAGTCCTTATCATAGCTGTTTATACATGTTAAGTCCTTATCATAGCTGTTTATACATGTTAAGTCCTTATCATAGCTAATGCTTTAATTTGAAGCTTTCAATAAATAAGTTCCCATTTTAGATATCCATGTTGGTGGTCATGCGGTGTTCTACGAACGATGAAGATTAGCTTCGTTATGAGACATTATGTTCAACCAAATTACAGTGAGAAAAAACGGCACATCTTATGATCAGAGGTCCTGTAATTGGTACATCAGAGAGAAATACAGAGTTAGAAGTAAGCAGGTATAATATTTCCTTATATAGCCCCCGGATGTGTGGAGGTAATATCTTTTAATTAAAATGTGTTAACAAGTAGATGGGAACGTTGCTAATTATAAGTTTTAAATACACAATCCCTACATTAAAACTAACAGATGAAGAATTACCTTCTGTGGTGCTTTTTTAAGAAACTTTTTCCTGAAGAATGGCATTAACTATCAACGCTACGTATTAATTATTTTCTAAGGGCTTAGTAAAGTAGAAAGACCCTGACTATCATGCCAGGTGAAATACAGTAGGCTAAATGATGCGAGATGGACCGGTTATCGCCGTAAGCGCTTGTCAAAAGATTGAAAAATGGATGGCTACTTGATAAAATGGACCTTTTCCATTTTCCGTATGGTCTTGCTTGTTATGCCGCGAGAAATATATTGTAGATTTAAGAGCTACTGCCCAGTAATATAGTTGGTAGCAATAACAAAAGATGATAAATGGTGATAATGACATTAAAGGATTAAGCTAGAGTTATGATGATTGAAGTTGCGTAGTTTACAGATAATTGAACAGTTTCACAGCGAGTTGAGTTTTGTAATGATTGACGGGCAAGCCAGAGTGATATAATTTACGTGAAAATATTGTATTAACCTTAAGATATCGCCTTAACTTCGTCCGAAAGTTGTGCATGAGTTAATAGTTTATTTGGGTTTTCCCTGCCATTATCAAATGAATGTACATGCGAATTAGATACTTGTATCACCAAAGTCTATTTTAAATACAGTTCATCTCACTTGTATATATTTGAACGTGTTTACTGTTTGTATTAGTATGCACGTGTATTAGAACAAAATATTTCACTGCAATGTTTATACAACACGTTTCAGTCCCTGCATGTTATATCTTTCTGTATTTAGAGAAATTTGTAAAAAGGAGATAAACATCAGGTACAATGTTTTTTCTTAATTAAGGAGAAGATAATTTATTAAGAAAAACATGTCTGAGTTTCCTATAAGTAAGACGATTAATTCAATTAACTTTGTTTTACTTTAATATGACAAATAGAGTTATCCATTATTTTATTCCTATCACAACTTCTCCTGGCAATACTCCTACTACTGATGCTGCTGCTGCCACTACTACTACTACTTCTCCAAGGTGTACTACTATAGCTGCTGCTGCTGATACTACCACTATCAGTACTATATCCTATACTTCAACCACGATCACGTATACTACTACTACTGCATGTAATTGCTGTTGATACTGATATTTTGGGGCTAAAATAACATGCATACATACATACATACATACATACATACATACATACATACATACATACATACATACATACATACATACATACATACATACATACATACATACATACATACATACATACATACATACAATGCGTATAAGTAAGTATGTACGTACGTACACATATTCATACATACATATATACAATTAAACAATGAGAATAAGAATCATTTCTAAAGAAATTTAACTCCGCGTGTCTGTATGTTTCTCGTTTTAAAACGAACTTCACGAAATGAACATTCGCAACAGAGTTTCATACGAAACTTCAAAATTCCAAAGTCAAAGGGCATTTGTTTTTAACAAAAATTTTCTTCATGAATTTGACGTATTGCAAGTGTGTACAAAATACCAATTACTAGAGTCATAATTTAGAACTAGCTGAACGAAGAAATACTGTGTGGGTATGTTAAATTACTTAAGTCATAAGAAATACTGCATGGGTATGTTAAATTACTTAAGGTATAAGAAATACGGCATGGGTATGTTAAATTACTTACGTCATAAGAAATACTGCATGGGTATGTTAAATTACTTAAGTCATAAGAAATACTGCATGGGTATGTTAAATTACTTAAGTCATAAGTTAACCTATTGATAGCATTTAAATTGAAATGTTGCACGAAGCATATCCCAAGACAACTACTTTTACAAAATCGTGTTCACTGTTAGATTAAGATGTTTTACACATCATTTACTCAGCAGGGATCTTCTGTCATAAAAGTTAAACATATTTCCAAATAAAAATGTTGTCTAACTTTCGTTGCGTCTAGCTTGAAAAGAAAAATCCCTTTTCTCGGATTCCTAATGGGAATATTTCAGATCCTCCAACTGAGACAAGCTTCAAGTAAAATGCCATAGTTTAAAGCACACATTTTGGAAGTGTGGCCATATTTAACGACAAATTCAGCTGCAAAAACCCTCCAAACATCTAATTTGCAATATTTTGTTTTTTTTAATCAACGATTAGAGTAAAAATGTTAGCATATTGCTATCAACCATTTTGTCTCTTGAGTAAGTTTTGTATAACCTTTACAACAAAATATTTGTTTCTCATTATCATATTAGCGGCATCACTACAATACTATAATCCCTATCTTCATCTACATAATCATCCTTGTGGTCGCAGTTTTTATACATATGTGTGTATAGATAGATAGATAGATAGATAGATAGATAGATAGATAGATAGATAGATAGATATATCGATAGAAACAGACATAGAGACAGACAGACTGATAGACCTCATATGATGCATTGCGTTAGCTCATAATGACCTGTGTACATTTTTGAAACTATTTCCGGCATTAGTAATTACCCCGTATCTTAAAAGCAAAGAAATTCAAAAAATGGATCAAAAGTGAGAATATTATTTCCGTGCTATACTTATTTTTATTTTTCTTGATGCTCAATTTACGTGTTATGTTTGAAGTACTATATATCAGTGTCATGTGAAAACAGGCAGCTACATTGTAGATCAAAAGGCGACCTCCATCTCTCTCTCTCTCTCTCTCTCTCTCTCTCTCTCTCTCTCTCTCTCTCTCTCTCTCTCTCTCTCTCTCTCTCTCTCTCTCTCTCAGAAGCTGTCAGCTATACCGTGCCTGTTAAAAGATGCAATTATAACCTAGAGTTAGGACCTTGAGCTACGCAATTGTTTCCTATTTTTATTATTTGATGTTAACGACACGTGAACACATGAAAGGCTATAGTGATGAAGCAATGGGAGAAAAGTATTTTTTGTATTAAGGACGGTCAGAGAGGTAGTATTCCAAATATATAAATTCCGTTCACAATTGAAGAAAATTGAAACTACAATTAATTTGATTTTTAAAGGGAGAACCTGATATCAATGAACGGCAACCTTTCTGTAAATTTACTATCTGCCGATCAGATGCATATTCACCTCATTAGTGTGCGTGATTCTCGCTCATTATGACCATCGTACGAGATTTGTATAATATACGCTTATATTACGAATGTAATCAAAATTGGGTCAGAAATTTGGCCTCTGTTAGGGTACCAAGGTCAGACAATCAGATGAAAAGTCATTTCCCTTATTATCAAACTTCTATAATATCTTGATGAGATAAGTCCATGTTTTAAGTTAGATCAAAATAAAATCAGAAACATGACTTCAAGAGTGCTGACAAGCAATTGCTAACGGATGCAGAACGTACGACGAACTACAGACGACAGACCACGGACGACGCACAAAGGACACAGAACCATGCCATAACGACAGACGACAGACCACGGACGACGCACAAAGGACACAGAACCATGCCATAACGACAGACGACAGACCACAGACGACGCACAAAGGACACAGAACCATGCCATAACGACAGACGACAGACCACGGACGACGCACAAAGGACACAGAACCATGCCATAACGACAGACGACAGACCACGGACGACGCACAAAGGACACAGAACCATGCCATAACGACATACGACAGACCACGGACGACGCACAAAGGACACAGAACCATGCCACATAGTCACTTAACTTTATGACCAGGTTGTATAAAAGTAACACACCAAAAAATTACAAAAAAAAACAGCAAAAAAAAAAATCCCAAAACAAATAAATATAAAAAAATAGTTCTAATAAGACACTTAGGCTACATCTGAAGAGACGCCAATGTGTGTACGTTGCATACGGTTAATGCTACATCTGAGAAGACACCATTGTGTGCACGTTGTATACGGTTAATGCTACATCTGAGAAGACACCATTGTGTGCACGTTGTATACGGTTAATGCTACATCTGAGAAGACACCATTGTGTTCACATTGTATACGGTTAATGCTGCATCAGAGAATACGCCAATGTGTGTAAATCGTATAGGGTTAAATGTACATTTATTCGTCTATTCTAAATACATTTCAACTTAATGCGACTTTGAACAAATTTGTATTTGAACCGTAACATTCAAACGTTTGTCTTACCCACGATATGCAAGTATGAGGTGCATTTATTAAGGTCGATTTCCTATAAGATGGCAAAAGTCTTGTTTCCAGAAGTAAATGTATCGCAGTTTGAGGACGTCATTTAAAATTTCAATTATTATAAGTCTGGGCTGTCGTCTTTATCTACACGGCCACTTGTTTCGAGCGAAAATAATAATCTGGAGAGTTACACAAATTAACGGTTTGACATTCTTTTGTACCTCTTCATACATCTCACAGATATATGTGACAGTCGGGGTCACCTTGCACAAATAGCTGCTGTATTATCAGATTTATTGATATTTCTTTCTCTTTTGTGTGAAATTACTTTTTCTATTAAGTTTATCACTACCTTGAGCTAGTGCGTAGGGTATGGTCGAATGCTGCGAAAATCAAAGATCACCAGAATGAAATAAATACATGAACACAAAGTATATGCACCATATTCATCACAGAAAAAAATGCAGACATTATATCAGTTGGTTAGATATATATTTTTGTATATTTTTGCTTGCATCTTCCTGAGATGAAAATCATAGATCTCGTATTTCTCTATGCTTGATACAGAGCAAGTTGTATTTGTTGGGGTAAAATTTCTAATAGATTGATACAGAGCAAGTTGTATTTGTTGGGGTACAATTTATATGTGCTTGATACAGAGCAAGTTGTATTTGTTGGGGTACAATTTCTGTCTGGTTGATACATAGCAAGTTGTATTTGTTGGCGTACAATTTCTATCAGATTGATACAGAGCAAGTTGTATTTGTTGGGGTACAATTTTCTGTCTTGTTGATACCGAGCAAGTTGTATTTATTGGGGTGCAATTTTCTGTCTTGTTGATACAGAGCAAGTTGTATTTATTGGGGTACAATTTCTGTCTGGTTGATACAGAGCACGTTGTATTTATTGGGATACAATTTCTGTATGGTTGATACAAGGCAAGTTGTATTTGTTGGGGTACAATTTCTATCAGATTGATACAGAGCATGTTGTATTTGTTGGGGGTAAAATTTCTGTCTTGTTGATAGAGAGCAAGTTGTATTTGTTGTGGTACAATTTTCTATCTTGTTGATACAGAGCAAGTTGTATTTATTGGGGTACAATTTCTGTCTGGTTGATACAGGGCAAGTTGTATTTATTGGGGTACAATTTCTGTCTGGTTGATACAGGGCAAGTTGTATTTATTGGAGAACAATTTCTGTCTGGTTGATACAGAGCAAGTTGTATTTATTGGGGTACAATTTCTGTCTGGTTGATACAGAGCAAGTTGTATTTATTGGGGTACAATTTCTGTCTGGTTGATACAGGGCAAGTTGTATTTATTGGGGTACAATTTCTGTCTGGTTGATACAGGGCAAGTTGTATTTATTGGGGTACAATTTCTGTCTGGTTGATACAGAGCAAGTTGTATTTATTGGGGTACAATTTCTGTCTGGTTGATACAGGGCAAGTTGTATTTATTGGGGTCACATTTTGTTTTGCATAAGTCATGTGCAGTGACATTATTATGTAACTAGGTATTAGATAGAATATTTTATGTGAAAATCGAAGTCTTATCTAAAACTACATTACAGGTAAGGAAGATAAAATCCAAACCAGCTATTAGAGATATATACTTTCAGCATTAGGTAAACTCGTACAAATGCACGTCTTTATATCTCATTTTTATATTCTATTCGCACATACAGTACATAAAAAACCATAGGTTTGTGTACAACATTTATGTAGTCGATAACTCTGAACCAAGTAATTTCACATACGGGACACATATTATGGAGTAACCATTGACTTTTATCAGTCGTTAGAAAGTGTGCTGGATACAGATGCTGTTCATCATACTTTTGGCGCATGATGTATTGCAAAATACTCCTTACTTGTCAATGATATGACGTCATCCATAGTATGTTGCTTTGCTCATTTTGTAATTTGGGTTTCTTTAATAGTGATGTATGATGTCATAACATCATATTAGCTCAGTGCGTCCGACCGTGAAGTCACATTAGGTACATTTGTCAAATTAAAAGAATCCATTTGAATTCCTGGCTAAAACCAATGGAAATGTCTTACGATATTGAAATAAAATAGTTTTAGTTTGGCATGTGATAAACATAACCTACATATGTGATATGTTCATATCAAATGTATAAGGCTTGTTGAATAATTTCAATCTTTAGCTCGCCATGACTCGCAAAGGATAAAACAAAATCCAACTCATTTTATAAATTAGGAAAGGTCTATGTATACTATTTCCATGTAAGAGTTAAGGGCTACGTTACATGTTATGCCAGCTGACTTGCAATATAACATTTGGTTATTTGTAATGACTTGCAATATAAAATTTGGTTATTTGTAATGACTTGCAATATAAAATTTGGTTATTTGTAATGACTTGCAATATAAAATTTGGTTATTTGTAATGACCTCTGTGATGAGCTGATATACTGATAAGGTCAGACTTGTTCTATCAATACCAAGTCAACTGTAATGTGTAGTATCAAACTAAGACGCCAGATGGAACCCTATCATGACGCTGTCTCATACATCCTACATGCTGAGTATCATAGTCACATGATTCAAAGGAATCAGGTATATTGATTATTAAAAAAAGAATGTACATTATAATTCTTAGCCAGCTTTCAAGAAGCAGATACCGTCTGATTACATTAATTATATCATTCATTTTATGTCCACCAGAAAACTTTTGTCCAATATATTTGCGGGCTTTATGTTATATTATATTATATTATATTATATTATATTATATTATATTATATTATATATATATATATATATATATATATATATATATATATATATATATATGTATCAATTGTTAAAGAAATTATGGTCATCATTTCTATCTAGAAGGATAAATTGCTCAGACTTAGGACAGTGACTATTATCCGTGTGTAAGTCATACATTGCTTAGTACAGTGACAATTATCCGTGTGTAAGTCATACATTGCTTAGTACAGTGACAATTATCCGTGTGTAAGTCATACATTGCTTAGTACAGTGACAATTATCCGTGTGTAAGTCATACATTGCTTAGTACAGTGACAATTATCCGTGTGTAAGTCATACATTGCTTAGTACAGTGACAATTATCCGTGTGTAAGTCATACATTGCTTAGTACAGTGACAATTATCCGTGTGTAAGTCATACATTGCTTTTTTCAAACCCCCGAATGTATGACGCTCGACTTATATTTTTACTGCTCTAGTCGACCTACAATAATTGGAAATCACCTAAATCCCATGTCATGCCACACCATGGTGGATATTGTTTCGTGCGATTTGTGTCAAATCTGAAGGAAATATGACAAAGATCATATTAACAGACACTGATACCATTAAAATTCCAATTAAACTGCCTGTTTCGGTTTTTTGTAAGAACTCATGATATCACCGGAAGTGAAATTCATTCTTTCAGATTGTCTGGAATGTTCTTGAATTCAACCATCCAATTACTTAGTGCTGCTATTTATCAATTGTAGAATAATTGTTGAAATTATCATTTATAACGTTATAAATTTGAAAGCTGGTGATAGTACTCACGGAGTGTGCGTTAATCTATTCCACCCACCCCCACCGTTCCAAGACAATAAAATGGCTGACAAATAGGCTCAAACTGTGTTCGGTACTGATAATATGTAGACACCCGCAGATAACAGATTTTATCGAAGATGGAAAGTTGAGAACGTTCTGTTAATAATAATCCTTATCAGTATTTGTCAGATGGCTCGAAATTAGAAACAGCTAGAAACCCGTCTCGGTTACAGTTTAATAATCTATTTAACAGTTGGATATGCCAATATATTTGCTTGTCGTTTTGTTGCAGTATTCAAGTGTTGCACGAAAAGACTCGAACAATAGGTCCATGACATCCTTGTCGAACTTTGAAAATTACATGGATTAAATCATAGCTAGTATTATTTAAAGCGATTATTATATCAATTAGTATCAAGTATTGTAAAGCCAAAATAACTAATACCATATTCATGGATATGTCGTCTTTTGTCGGAGCTGCTTCTGCCATTACTTCACGTATACAAATGCTTAATTAGTCCTACTCCTGGATCATAACATGGGCTCACTGGATATAACAATTTTCCATCAAGATCTTAAAACCTATAGATTAAAACATATCCTTATTTTCCTTACTGAATCAAGTAAACGTATTTAGAGGAATAAAATATATCTGTAATTTATGTACAATAAACAAATGCGAATATGTGAACAAACAAAAGAACGAAAGACAGAAAGTAGACATAAAATTGTAAAAATGTGAAATTCATTGTAATATTTTTGCTAAAAAAATTAATGTAAAATATACATATATATATATATATATATATATATATATATATATATATATATATATATGTGTGTGTGTGTGTGTGTGTGTGTGTGTGTGTGTGTGAATAGAAATTTAAAATATTACGAATATTATAACTTGTACATTTGTTTAATCATCATTTTGTTATCTTATCAAGTGATTCATTTAGATGTAATCTTATCGCCGATCCTACCTGTTCCTACATATTTCCAATATAAACCGACCATCATTTTCTCGTGGAATGCAGATTCTTTAGCAACGTAAAAAATGTGCTTTTCAGAGACTATCAGTAATAAATATTAACATTAATATTTATCCTGATACACTTTTATTTAGCAACGAAATTTACACAGTAGAACAAAACATTTTGCAACGAAAGGAAGTGCAGAATTTTATAATTAGCACAAGAAGATTCACAAACATATGATTACTTTTTGTTCCCTTATGCTTACAGCTAAAATTGTACCAACCGGGCCACACCAAATATTATCCCACCGCTCTCTTTTTCCTCCTTCACTTTATTTCTCTCATCTCTCTCATTGTATTATATATGTACATCCCCTATCTTCACTTTTATTTTACCACGGCTCTTGCCTGCGTGCTCATTAATTAATTGATTAAGATTATAATGGAGAGGAACATGTAAGTTGGAAAACTTGCTTCCAATCGTTTTGCTTTGTAGACATATTTTTGATCTTCTTGACAATAATATATGTTTATACTTTAAGAAGTGATGAAATATGCACTGAAAACTATTGTTTTTAAAAGTTGTGAGTTAAAAAAATATGCGAACGCATTGTTTATAACATTGTATAAAGAATGGTTTCCAAAGTTGATAGACTTCTACATGTTTGCTTTTGTTTCTATGACTAACTCTATCTTGTCTTTTTTTTCTGCTTTTCCATCACAGAACATGTTTTTAAAGCTTACTATTCCTCACGATATAGCATAATCTCAATCTCTCTCTCTCTCTGACGAAGATGTAGCTTCTTCCAAAATGAGTGGAATCCATAAAGAGCACGTACATGCTCTTTTTTTGTTGTTTTTTTTTTTGTCGTGCATGTTCGTAGCAAAGTGGACGTACAGGCGGTTGTTGTTGTCGTGTATGTTCGTAGCGACGAGATAACATGTCATTGAGTTATAATAAGATTCGTAATTTGATCCTACATTTCTGGAATGCTGAAGGTCGTGAACATTCCATATTTATTTTCTCAACACCTTTCATCAAAATGAATAATAGCTTTAAATTTCATATTACTCTAATCTCCAGCCGGCAAAGTTTTGAAACATGTATGGATTCATACAAGAATCTTACTAATTTAGATTCATAACTAATTCTACTTAAATATAATTCAAGGATATCAGGGTCATTCAATAAAGACATTTCAAATGATACTTCATTGTGGAACTTCATACGGTAATGGTATCATCACTATTATCTATCCATTTATCATTAAAATTTCTGCAATGAGATTGCACCACATTACATTTTTTTATAAAACTGTCTCTAAGAAATCGTGTGAAGTGGACAAAAGGTTCACAGTAGAGCATAACATTTGGATAAAGAAAGGCGCATAGAAGGACGTAGCTTGTCAAAATGATATTGATATTAGACACGTTTTTTTTAAAAAATCATTTGTATAGATGGGATGTGTTACAAATATATACAGAGCGCGTTATAAATGAGTTACCAATGCTTTATGAGTCGCACATACGAGAAAGACTTTGACTTGTATTTTGTGTGACAGATGTTTTGGTTAAGTGTTAAGATAGATCACAGAAAGGTTTGAAGGTTAAAATGAGTTTTTTAAACATGTTTCTGTCAAACTTGTAGCAAACGAGATCAATTTCAGAGCTGTGTTTTTGTTAATGTGTTTTTTAATGAATAGGACAAAGGCTTTAAACTAAATTAGAGATTTTTTCTTTTTAAAAGTAAAAACGAAATGCTCTCTATTTAGGTTTCCTATCTCATGTCCATAAGAACAGACAAAAGTAGCATATATCTGACTATAGAGATTGTTAGTAATTGATCTATGTACGATGGCATTTAAGTACGTATGCATGTCCAATTAACATAATTCCTTTTTCAACTTGAGTTTCCAAAACCAGAAACTTAATCAAAATTCTATATGGGACACCAAACACGTGACAATGTAAAACTGTATCAGGTGAAGCATATGGGCTTTTTTGGCCAACAATTAAAATTGTACCACGGTAATGGTAGCCTTATGTAACTTTCGATACTCACTGATGGAACGTCCTCAGCCACGAATGCCATTTTGGAGTCTTATTTACGTGCAGAGTAAAACAAATATACAACACAAGTCGTACCTAGCAATTAATAAGCACGTTATTTATAGAGGGAGCATCGTTTGTATGCGAAGTGAGTTTGACACGGTTTGATTTCAGTATACCCTAACAAATAGTTCCCTGTAACTATTTTTGTTACGCTTTGCCGACGACGAAGGCAGTATCCCTACATTCTAAGAAATGATGTTTATTCGTGCACTTTAAGTACACTTCTAAAGAAAAACTGTTTTGCCAGTTTTGATTGAGAAAGGAGCACATATCCATCAGAATGCCACAAAATGCTTAAATAATTGCATCATAACGGGTGAGTTATATGGGTATTACATGTGAAATTTGTTTTATTTAGCTACCGATCTGGCTTTGTATGGATCTCCCAAGATGTTGAACATGTTAGTGTATTTGTAACAGCATTTTCTCAAAGAGCGAAGGATTTCACGAGTCAAAATTGGCCTGATAATATCACACAGTCTAGAAAATGTAGGTATTATCCAAATTATAAAACACTATTAAATGTTGAGAAGTATCTTTCCATAGGATTTCCACATGATATCTGTGACCTTCTCTCAAGATTCAGATATTCTGTCATAAACCTTTTATGGAGACTAGCAAACTTGATATTGTTACTGCTCCATATTGTCTGTGTAATTATTGTTATCTTGAAAATTTGTCTCTTGCAGAAGATAGATATCATGCATTTCTCATTTGTAAAAATGATCAAGATCTAAGTGAAAAGTATTTAGCCAAACCTTAGTATACTAATCCATCTCTAGAACTATTGTGTGGCTATATGTCAACACAAATCTTAGTGTACTAACCCATCTCTAGAACTATTGTGTGGCTTTATGTCAACACAAACTTTAGTATACTAATCCATCTCTAGAACTATTGTATGGTTTTATGACAACACAAATCTTAGTATACTAACCCATCTCTAGAATTATTGTATGGTTTTATGACAACACCAACCTTAGTATACTAATCCATCTCTTTTATGATTTTATGACAACACAAATCTTAGTATGACTAACCCATCTCTAGAACTATTGTGTGGCTTTATGTCAACACAAACCTTAGTATACTAATCCATCTCTAGAACTATTGTGTGGTTTTATGTCAACACAAACCTTAGTATACTAACCCATCTCTAGAACTATTGTATGGTTTTATGACAACACAAGCCTTAGTATACTAATCCATCTCTAGAACTATTGTATGGTTTTATGACAACACAAATCTTAGTATACTAACCCATCTCTAGAACTATTGCATGGTTTTATGACAACACAAACCTTAGTATACTAATCCATCTCTAGAACCATTGTATGGTTTTACGACAACACAAACCTTAGTATACTAATCCATCTCTATAAATATTGTATGGCTTTATGTCGACACAAAATCTCTTTCTTATTCAAAGTTGTATTATTTATCTACCATTTACTCTGTAGACAAGAGAATAGATACATTATTTAGTATTAACACAATATGTATGTATACACTTCAGTTACTAGATTTTGTCTTTGTTACATATTATTGGATTACCAAAAGAAGAATTTTGACTATTGAATCTTGAACTACTGTAGATTGTTTGTATTGTGCTGTAAGTTATAGTTTTGGCGCCTAAACTGTATATTGTGATCAAAGACAGCTTTCACATTTTGGACTTTGAATAACATATTGACTTACAGGAACTACATAAAAATAATCTCTCTACATGCCTATCTAATTAATTATATATTTGTCTACATATCGATATATCTAATTAATTATATATTTGTCTACATATCGATATATCTAATTCATATTCCAAAGAACTAAATATAAACGAATGAAGAAACTGACAAGCAAACGAATTGAATAACTTACTTACGATCGGACTGCCTGACAAATTAACTAACAGACAAAATGACGGTCTGACAAAAATGACGGACTGACTAGTGTCACTGTATTTTCAGTATGAATCATAATAGTTCTACATCGATGCATACGAAAGAAGAGAGGAAGCGAGAGATTTCTTCATACACCTACTCAGAGGTAACAAGACGGGGACGGGGAGACTTCATTACACATTTACTCAGAGGTAACAAGACGGGGACGGGGAGACTTCATTACACATTTACTCAGAGGTAACAAGACGGGGACAGGGATACTTCTTTACACATTTACTCTGACGTAACAAGACGGGGACGGGGAGACTTCATTACACATTTACCCAGAGGAAACAATTAAGTCCCGTCGTATGATCGTTTTTGTCTATTTTCATATCGTTTCTTATTTCTGATTGCTGAAATATTGTAAGGCTCGGCGGTAGGAAAAAGCATACCTTTAAGTCAAAGACTACTGCAACTCTATTGGTCAGATTCATACAATGTATACTCTCTCTCTCTCTCTCTGCCTCTCTCTCTCTCTCTCTCTCTGCCTCTATGCCTATCTCTCTCTCTCTCTCTCTCTCTCTCTCTCTCTCTCTCTCTCTCTCTCTCTCTCTCTCTCTCTCTCTCAACTATCTGAACCACACACAAAGCTAACTCACAATCCTACGTACTTGAATGTTGTATAATAGCATTTGGGATTAAACATACACATTGTCTCAAAATACAATCTTGTCAACTCATTCGCTCCTTTCTTTAAACTATAGAAATGTTGATGAAGATAAGGTCAGACCAATGTCAACAGAGGTTGGCTCTAATAATGAATACCTGGACATATCCCCTACTTACTATATGAATATCAACAGAGATTGGCCTTAATAGTGAATACCTGCATCTGTCCCATACTTACTGTATGAATATCAACAGAGATTGGCCTTAATAGTGAATACCTGCATCTGTCCCATACTTACTGTATGAATATCAACAGAGATTGGCCCTAATAGTGAATACCTGCATCTGTCCCATACTTACTGTATGAATATCAACAGAGATTTGCCCTAATAGTGAATACCTGCATCTGTCCCATACTTACTGTATGAATATCAACAGAGATTGTCCCTAATAGTGAATATCTGCATCTGTCCCATACTTACTGTATGAATATCAACAGAGATTGGCCCTAATAGTGAATACCTGCCTCTGTCCCATACTTACTGTATGAATATCAACAGAGATTGGCCCTAATAGTGAATACCTGCATCTGTCCCATACTTACTGTATGAATATCAACAGAGATTGGCCCTAATAGTGAATACCTGCATCTGTCCCCTACTTACTATATGAATATCAACAGAGATTGGCCCTAATAGTGAATACCTGCATCTGTCTCATACTTACTATATGAATATCAACAGAGATTGTCCCTAATAGTGAATACCTGCATCTGTCCCCTACATACTGTATGAATATCAACATAGATTGGCCTTAATAGTGAATACCTCCATCTGTCCCGTACTTACTGTATGAATATCAACAGAGATTGGCCTTAATAGTGAATACCTGCATCTGTCCCATACTTACTGTATGAATATCAACAGAGATTGGCCCTAATAGTGAATACCTGCATCTGTCCCATACTTACTGTATGAATATCAACAGAGATTTGCCCTAATAGTGAATACCTGCATCTGTCCCATACTTACTGTATGAATATCAACAGAGATTGTCCCTAATAGTGAATATCTGCATCTGTCCCATACTTACTGTATGAATATCAACAGAGATTGGCCCTAATAGTGAATACCTGCCTCTGTCCCATACTTACTGTATGAATATCAACAGAGATTGGCCCTAATAGTGAATACCTGCATCTGTCCCATACTTACTGTATGAATATCAACAGAGATTGGCCCTAATAGTGAATACCTGCATCTGTCCCCTACATACTGTATGAATATCAACAGAGATTGACCCTAATAGTGAATACCTGCATCTCTCCCCTACTTACTATATGAATATCAACAGAGATTGGCCCTAATAGTGAATACCTGCATCTGTCTCATACTTACTATATGAATATCAACAGAGATTGTCCCTAATAGTGAATACCTGCATCTGTCCCCTACATACTGTATGAATATCAACAGAGATTGGCCTTAATAGTGAATACCTGCATCTGTCCCATACTTACTATATGAATATCAACAGAGATTGGCCCTAATAGTGAATACCTGCATCTGTCCCCTACTTACTATATGAATATCAACAGAGATTGGCCCTAATAGTGAATACCTGCATCTGTCCTCTACTTGCTATATCAACATGAACAGAGGTTGGCCCCATGGAACACTGACCAAACACAACAACCATGTGTCTTCCACATGGAACATACATGTATGTGCTGCAGCGAACATGTATAAATATTACTGCGCAGCCCTAACTAGATAGCTGAGGTCACTCTCCATTGATGATGTTTGTTCTAAATAGTATATGCTGTCACTACTGAGTGTTTGTAGATCTCTGCACATCATATATCTCTCTAAAATGGACACTAAAAAAAGAATCCTAACATTTCCAATGGGAACAACATTCATAAATAATGAACTAGGAAGGAACTATTTGTGATTTGACCTCAGGTTTGAAACCCCTGGATTTTTAATAATAATTATCTACATCGTTCACACTGATGTGCAAGCACAAATATAATGATCTTTACTGTTTTTGTTCACTTTCATAACTTTCTGATGTAGGTCATCGTAGGGTCAACCTTTTAGAGAGAATTGTTCAAATCAGATATGTGTAATGATCTCGTGCTTATATAAACTGATTGATCCTACAGTTTTACAGGTGTGGTACATCGCGAAGCCCTGAACGAATGTGGCATGGTAATGTTTTTCTTGCAAATTTGTTTTTTTCTCTCGCAAATAGGTGTGAGGCCTGAGTGACAGCACAGGTGCGTGGGCAAGGGGCAAGGTCCATGTATATTAGGTAAACAACTGAGGATGGCATTCTCCTTTAATGCACTTCATTCTTTGATATATTATTATGCTGTACCTCATTCATCCAACCGAGTGCGTTTCTATCCAAGCTAACAGTGGCACGTACCGTGAATACAGGTTTATATTGCCATCTTTTGCTAGAGAGAAAGAGAGAGGGGTGGTGGAGAGTACACTGCAAAAGTTTGAATTATTATATATCTAAATTATTGAAACCCCTTACAAATTAAAAAAAATAGTGGCCACTTTGATCCCATAGTACGTTGATTTCGGAGAGCCATCTTTTGTTAATTGATCTAATATAATATATGTTTTCTACAGAATGTTGAATCTCTCTCTCTCTCTCTCTCTCTCTCTCTCTCTCTCTCTCTCTCTCTCTCTCTCTGCTGTATATCGGTATCTTTTTCACTAATCCATTCACTCACTTAATCTATAAATCTATCTCTTTATTTATCAGTGTTTCTGTTTTCTTATTTCGAATGTTTGTTTCCTTTGTTTGCAAGGAATACACATATCTTTTAAAGATGATAAATTAAAATTAAATATTTTCTTTCTTCAACATGAAAGTGGGCATCTAGTTTTCTATTATCCGCTTTTATTACTTGTGACATTCCAAAATCTGAATCATGGAAATACTGCGACCGATTCTTTTTATTGTAACTGAGTGCATTGTAGTGTAGTATAATGAAAGGCAGTGTTGTGCAGTGCCGTGCAATAAAGTGTAGCGTAGTGTAATTTCGTGTAGTGTAGCGTTGCGAATTTTAGAATGATGTAGATTATCGCAGTGCTCTGTAGAATAGTGCAGCACAGTGTAGTATTTCGTGGTGAAGCTGAGTATAGTTTTATCTGTTGAAGTGTAGTTTATTATGGTGTAGCCTGGTGTAGTGTAGTGTATTTTGGTGTAGTATAGCATGTGCAATGTTGCATTGTTTTCTGCTGTACATGGGTATTTCTTGACGGCACAGACTATAAACTCACATCAATGACTTCGTCTCAGAAGGTAACGTTTCATTTGTTCGCATTATAGTTAAAGAGCATTTTGAATGACTTGGAATTAAACTACATGATGCTCACAAGATTCAAAATACACGATCTTCAATCTCATCAATATAATGCAATATTAAAATTCAAGGCATGACAAATAATTTCTTGAAACTTTATTTTAGCACCATAAGTTCAATATGATTTACAATGCACAATTGGTTTTGACAATTTTATATCACTACTCTTACAGAGCCTACAATGAAACCAACAAAGCATAAATATAAACACAATCTTGCCACGCACATAGATGACACTTATAACTTTAAAAAGATCCAAAAGCTGTTCTAATTAATCCGCTTTTAGAGAATTTTTTTTTTTTTTTTTTTATTCTATGAAACAAAGTCGAAAATGAAATCACAATGTCAGCGAATTATCAGTGCTGAAGACTTGTAAATCCACATATGTATCGTTAAACATAACCTGAGAATTCACTCAGGATGTCCTGGGTATCGTTCCAGATTTCCACGAGTAATACTCTAGACTGGTTCTGCATCATTGTGTGTTACGCTACCAAATGTTCTCCATGAATGAAAACCAGACTCTTATATTTTAGTCAGTATATTGGTCATTGACCACACACAACATATAAGATGTTACAATCACCGACGCATCATCTTTAAGTAGTCGAAGGTCTAAGACATTATCATTTGTCATTGAACAGCTTCAAATCAATTAATTTGACCTTTCAATATATTTTTGTTTTTACAAAATAGTCACTTAAGGCTGATGGCTTGGATAATTAAAATGGGGAACAACGTGTATAAAATGACACGATTTTACCATTCCTGTCTCGAACTTTCACAGCCTGTGTTTTACCTGTCTTTTATAAGTTGCTACATAATTCAAAAAGGCATTAATAATCGAGGAGCTGTGTGATTTACTTTGAATTCAAGACATGGATATAAGTCGGGTCATCGAAGAGTATTCACTAAGTTTACGTCAGATAGATGCTATACTTTGTACAAAGTAGGCTTGATTCTTAGGGCTGTAAATAAAAAAGAATAACAAATCATTAAAGGTAAATAAAATTGTTCAGTATGTAAGATAAGCTTACCATGTAAATTATAAATTTTATAAGTAAAATATCTGTAGCCTTTTGCTGGCTACTTCTACCTGTTATATTTCGTCTTTGTCTTCTTTCAGTTTGGTCGTAAGAGGGAAATAAAAATGAATATTTTATTTAAGATGACGTTGTACTATTAAGAATTATGTCTTTTCAAATATCATTATTACTTGCTGACATATACTTAATTATGCACTATTCTCTATATTAAAGAAACAAGGCGGATTTATTTAATGAACGAGCTACAAAAGAAAAAAAGATAACCAGAAAATGAAGAGTTTGTTGTCATTGTCGCGCAGGCGTTCAAATGAATTTCATGTTTGTCTTTAACGCTTCGGAGAGTTCTATATAAACCAGTTTCCCTATCGAAACGAGGAATTTATTTAAATGCATTTGACATGTATTTATTAGACTTGCTCCAGGTCCACTGTTCAATACATGCTTTTCCCCAAGGTTTCTATCAGATTGAGTTTGCGTTCGTATTTTTAATACAGAAAGATTTTATGTACTGTAAAGACATGAGAAGAATAAGAAAATCAGTAAGGTATATTTCCATATTTCGTCTAAGAAAATTAAGTTGCATGCAGAATGAAAACAATTAATGTAGAACGAAAAAAAAAAGAAATTACATTGCTATTAGTCAGTACATATGGAAAACAAGAAATCCCTAAAAGTATAATCCTGGTTCCATATTACGAGCAATTTAATACTTTTTTTTATAACGTTTGTAAGAAGGAATACAAAAAAAACCCCACATCACTTGTATGCTGATCACGGATTTGTCACATTAAGTGATCTTTAAACTTCTAGATGTAATGAACAAAAATTAAAGAATATATATATATATATATATATATATATATATATATATATATATATATATATATATATATATATATTAAATTGCTCACACAGTCGATATAAGTAAAGCATTCAAACGATCAGATCAGTGGCAATGAAGGCTATGCTTAAAGATGAAATCTTTTGAGGTTTATTGAATTTTTTTGTATTAAATCTGATGACCGTCCGCAAGACTATACTCAAAACGCGACAGTGGATGAAGATATATATATATATATATATATATATATATATATATATATATATATATATATATATATATATATATATACACACAGAATGATTAAAACACGGAAAGTTAAAGGAAAAATAGACTCGTTGATTTCGTATATCTATTGGACGAATGTAGGTTAAGATCTTAAGACCCCATCTTTAAAGTCTTACTTCTTTAATGGTGAAAGGGTGAATGTGTGAAAATTTGATCATCCCCCATCCCATTGTCAAACGTGTGCGTCTCCCCTGACGACACACTACTATTATTTTCATGTTGTTTTTCATGTCATTAGATACGGGTGGCTGAAAAAAAAGCAGAAGAGAACAAATCAATGTCAGTCGAAGAGGCTGAGGTAACATTAAAACAGCACAAAATTATGAACATAAATAATAGATAAATGGGGAAGTAAGTATGTGCTTCTCTGTATTTTGCATTGTCATCATTGTTTCGAATATATGTACAATCTTTCCATTCAGTATTCATAAAAATTATTTCAAATGTAGTGAACACAATCATATTAAAAGTGCCGAAACCAAAACGTATGACAAATTGCAGTACTAAAACAATTACAAAAATGTGATGACTGAAATTAATATCGTATAATTATGAAAATCTGGATTTAAAGTTCGGGTCTAAGCAAGCATTAAGCACGTTGAGTACAACTGTAACTAAGACATTGTTTTTCCATGGCCTATCAAAAAGAATTATTAGGTCTATAACAATACTTCTTAGTTAAGATATGCTTCAAACATAAATAAATAAAATCAAGAAATTTGCACTTGGATATCTTCACATACCATATTCTCTATAAATGTCCCATGTGGAAGGTAATTTTTGCAGATTGGTAAATGTGTTTTTAGATTCTTGTAACATTGATAATATTAAGGTAAAAGAACCAACATTGCTTTTCCTGAATTCTACATGGAGTTCTATTTTCCTAACCGATAATTGCTAGCGGTACAAGTACTTCAGTATCCAAGAATCTAACAAAAAGAGATCAAATATGAAAACGTACAAGTACTTCAGTATCCAAGAATCTAACACAAGGAGATCAAATATGAAAACGTACAAGTACTTCAGTATCCAAGAATCTAACAAAAGGAGATCAAAAATGAAAACGTAGAAGTATTTCAGTATTCAAGAATCTAACAAAAGGAGATCAAATATGAAAACGTACAAGTACTTCAGTATTCAAGAATCTAACACAAAGAGATCAACTATGAAAAAGTACAAGTACTGCAGTATCCAAGAATCTAACAAAAGGAGATCAAATATGAAAGTGTACTTCAGTATTCAAGAATCTTACAAAACAAGTTCCAATATGAAAACGTACAAGTACTTCAGTGTTCAAGAATCTAACACAAGGAGATCAAATATGAAAAAGTACTTCAGTATCCAAGAATCTTACAAAAGGAGATCAAATATGAAAACGTACAAGTACTTCAGTATTCAAGAATCTAACAAAAGGAGATCAAATATGAAAACGTACAAGTACTTCAGTATTCAAGAATCTAACACAAGGAGATCAAATATGAAAACGTACAAGTACTTCAGTATTCAAGAATCTAACACAAGGAGATCAAATATGAAAACGTACAAGTACTTCAGTATTCAAGAATCTAACACAAGGAGATCAAATATGAAAATGTACAAGTACTTCAGTATTCATTAATCTAACACAAGGATTTCAAATATGAAAATGTACTTCAGTATTCAAGAATCTTACAAAACGAGTTCCAATATGAAAACGTACAAGTACTTCAGTATTCAAAAATCTAACACTAGGAGATCAAATAAGAATAAGTACAAGTACTTAAGTATCCAAGAATCTTACAAAAGGAGATCAAATATGAAAAACTACAAGTACTTCAGCATCCATGAATCTTACAAAAGGAGATCAAATATAAAAAGTACAAGACGAGGAATAACAGGAGAGTTGAACGAGTTGAAGGGATATAAACAATTCTTCCACCGAGGAAACATAATCATTATTTATATTACTTACCTATAAAGCAAAAACTGCCAGTAATAAGCAACAGCAGTAAGCAACGTACTGAGCCAGATTGCAAACATCGTACTGAGCCAGATTGCAAATCCTAGACTTGTTATATGGACCATAATGCCAGTTGTCGGCGTCTATTGAGCAAGTGTCGGAAGTTGTTTTATTGTTGTCGTCTTCGTACGATATCCCAAAACCAACGTTCTCAGCGTCTCTATGGGGATGTTTTTATTTTCTTAGGCTTGAAGTCACTTTGATTCTCTGGATAAATCGATGAAAAATTATTTGGATTTTCCCAAGTAAGCTAAATTTTAATGTGATGAAATAAATAGAGGATATGTGCTTGTATCGAGTGGGTGCAAAACTCAGTCTTTTCACGAGTGGCGAAGACACGAGTAAAATACTTGAAGTGTTCGCCAACGAGAAGAAATATATCCGTTATTCACTTGGAAAATGCACATTTTCTTTTTATTTTATACTCTAACGTATTGGATACCAATATGTATAACAGATTGAAGTAGCAGATTTATTACGGTATCCTGCGCGATAATGTCAGCTGTTTACCTGTTATGTTCTGATGTTCTGTGTATATTCACACAGAAAATATCGATAATAACATAATTCTCCTTCCTAATTCAAGGTACAAAAACACATAAACAAAAACAAACAAAAAAAAAAAAAAAAAAAGAAGAAAGAACAAAAACAAATATAAACACATACTGGGATTTGAACCAGGACCTCCAGCATGGATAGAGGGCCATATTTACCAGTATACCAATCCAATATCAAAATGACGGATTCAGATATATGTTATAATGGTATCGATGTCTATCTGCCACAGTGAAAAGCAATATTTTTGGTAATTCACTGCAATGAATAATCACATTTATTTCTCTTGGAAAATCCAGTAATTCACGGCCAAGCATAACATAAAGGATTATATATATATATATATATATATATATATATATATATATATATATATATATATATATATATATATATATACATATTCACTCACGTGATTATTATTTCTTAATGTTACATGTATTATGTAATTTGGACAGTGGCCTACATTACCTTAATAAAGATAATATTGCACAATATTGTATCCTTTCGCTGAGGGTGGGGGGTGTCAGAATTTTCTAATATTCATACGACATATAACATTTTCATGTTAAATAATGATAAAACATATATTATTTATTGCAAGGACTGTACTTAAGCATCGCACCCATACAAAATAGACAACACTATTTAAAGTTTCACAGATAAAGAAAGAGCATGCACAAACCGTTGTCTGTTTCGCTTTAGTCCCCTGACATGTTATCATATCGCTCCATGTCTCTTTGTAGACCTTGCAATAAGCAAGTTCATATTCGTTTGAAGTCAAGATTTCAATTAACAGGCAATAATTGTAAATATCTGTTCACGTAATTACGATATTGTCGTGTCAGACGAACTCTATATATGTATCTACATCGTCACATTCTCAAAAGAACTAGCTTAATATATATATATATATATATATATATATATATATATATATATATATATATATATATATATATATATATATATATATATATATATCAGGTACATATTTATGTCCTGGGTCACGTTCTCAACCTCAACATGAGACCATGGACTAGACATGCTATTAAATTGTTGTTGCACTAGAAATCTGATACGTTTGGCTTGTACAGAATATCAATATGTTGCGATTATAAGAGAAAAAAATATCAGCTTTTATCCAAATTCATTTTCAAGGAAGATTATGTCATGGCAAATACAAATAGCAAAATTTGATCTGAATTTGTTGGGAAAAATTCTAAAATCGCTTATTTTCTCATTGAACTGAGTGATTTAGAGTATCAAACTATTAACACGCATACTGGAAAATAAATAAATGGCTTTTTGCTAACATAATTATAGGTCAATAATGTCATGATAATGATAAACATACCAAAGGTCACACAATGCAATCATAGTTACATGTGAAGGAGAAAACGCTCTGTCATAAACAGGTCACCGCCTTACGTAAACCATCAGAGAAAAAACAGAAACGTAACAATACACATAAAGACACACTGATAATACACAGTTAGAGTTATGGAGAGAGCAGATTATTTTATTTTTGACACAATCTTACCCGTTTGATCATGAGGTGATGAAAATATAGTCCTTTGAATAACCGACTTGCTGCCCTGTCTACCGCTGTCGGACGTGGTTCTCTTCCCGGATGACTCGCTACCATAATCTTCTTATTGTTTTAATGCATCTTTAGATAGGGGTAGCTGAACCAAGAGAAGACGAGATTAAGGCGGTGCTCATTTAAAGCGATGGAAGCTATTATTACACACACACACACACAGACACACAGACACACCCACAACAATGTAAAATCAATGCAAGCTATAAACGCATAAAAATATTTTTTTTAAATAAAAAAGCAGACGCATTAACACAGTGGTAAACTCTAGAATGTGTCATGTTACACATGCGACTAAATTTGAGTATTAAGATTTATGTACAAGTTACACACTTAAAGGCATTTCTTCAAGTAGAGAAAAGCTAATCTTGTTGGGGTCCGTTAGTAAACAAGCACCATTTCAAAACTGTCTGGTGGCGCTTCCAAAAGGTACCAGGTCATATCGTGACAGTCTATTGATCGTGAAACGGCTGAGCCTTTTTGCTAACCTTCCTTGTACTGAAATGGAACCAGATCGTTTTGCAACCTCTTCTTGGATATGAAACGGTCCAGTGCCATTTCGTGAACTTACCTGGTCCTGAAATGGACCCGGGCCATTTCGTAACCAATAATTTTTTTCTCTCGATTTATCTAGTCCTGAAAAGGCACCGTCGAATGTTATCCGCAACCCGCTCCGTCTTGTAAAGTTGATAAACGTATACATGCAACGTTTCTTTAACTACTATAAGAACTATAAAAAAGCAAAAACAAAAACAAAATAGTAAAAAAAAGAACATTTACACCAATTGGAAATTGTATATACATTGGTAGCTAAATGTACGATTGAGGAAGTATTAGGGATATATGCTTGTTAATAAAATGATTCAGATAGACATTTGCTTATATCACATCAAGGTAACTACGAGAAGAAGAGAAACAAATGGATACTTAAGCACGAGATGAAGACCGAAAGAAATGACCTGTACAATAGAATGTTAGCATTGCTCTCTCTCTCTCTCTCTCTCTCTCTCTCTCTCTCTCTCTCTCTCTCTCTCTCTCTCTCTCTCTCTCTCCATTCCATTTGTGGGGAGATGATACAATGTACAGATTGTGAAAGAGGCTGCAAACTTTTGATACCAGATCTATCACATATATATATATATATATATATATATATATATATATATATATATATATATATATATATATATATATATATAATATATATAAACGGTCTTCATTAGGTATTCCCTTACGCAATAGGTAAATTAAATGGTCTTCATTAGGTATTCCCTTACGCAATAAGTAAATCAAATGATATATATATATATATATATATATATATATATATATATATATATATATATATATATATAACTACTAAACATATTTTAATAGCTTTGAACTTCTTTCTTAGCTTTTTTCGAGTCATTCTATATCACCCATACCAGATCTATATATATATATATATATATATATATATATATATATATATATATATATATATATATAATATATATAACGGTCTTCATTAGGTATTCCCTTACGCAATAGGTAAATTAAATGGTCTTCATTTGGTATTCCCTTATGCAATAGGTAAATCAAATGATATATATATATATATATATATATATATATATATATATATATATATATATATAACTACTAAACATATTTTAATAGCTTTGAATTTCTTTCTTAGCTTTTTTCTAGTCATTCTATATCACCCATATAGTCGCTTCATGACTTAATTCTACCCAAAGAAATTCTGAGAGTAATATTATCTCTTTACCAAACGTACATTAAATTGTCTTACTTCTTTGTGTGTTCTATGGACATTTCGATTCACCAATCAAAGTATACCTTGCATATTGATGAAAGTGAAAAAGTTCATTCGAAATATATCATTTTTAACGATAACTCACCCTAATAAGAAACGCAACGCTTATTCTGATATGTTACTAAAAATAAGTGGACTGGGAATTAGAAAAGTCGGCAGAACACAAACCATTATCGGTACTTGTTATGTCTACTTATTATAAGTAGATATCGATTGTAATCAGATGAGTGTTTGCAGCGATAAATTACGAAGGCAATACATTTGCTAATTAGCAAAGTTTAACGTGTGGTTTCTGAACACAAAAAGAAGAGTTCTGGCCTCTCTGAACACTAGCAAAGAAAACATTTTTCAAATATATAAAATTTTATATGTATATATAATTTAGTCCAGTTTATTTCGGATTAGTTTTATGGACGATGTCTAATTGTAATTGAGCTTTATGAGTTTAATATTCTTTATATCCTTCATGGATTATTCACATTTCAAATCCGGGGTATTTCAACGACACTAACGAACAAAAACATTTATATGATTTGTGAAGTTATTTGTGGAATATTTTTTATACTGAATGACAATATTTCAGTTTTATTAGTCTAGGAATGGGATCATGGTTCGGTCGTTTCGGTTACTGTATTAGCACTTGTGCTACGGCGTTTGTAGATGGGTTTTCTGTTTCAGCGGGTTTCGTTCATGGGCAAACTTCTTAAACTGGAAACAAGACGACCTTGACACGCACATGCAATATGCCAGATGAATAAAATTGGAAAGTCCCATTATGCAATGAAATAAATGTTATTCAAATATGATAAATACTAAAAACTGGTTCTTATGTGACCTCTCAACCTTGTTAGTAGAGGTACATGCATAGTAGTCGTAGTGTGTACCAAAATTGTCAATATATGATTATTGGACAGATTTTTCTACTGTTGTCTGAATCACAAAACATCAAAATTACTTAAAATATATATTTATAAACAATATAAAATTATAATATTATCACAGAATTGTATATTGTTTTAACTAAGATTTACTTTATAATATCGATATATCTAATCGGTACTTACTGACATGGAACACAAATGGTTGTACTAAATCTGAACGTTGAGACCAATAAAAGAACCTCTTTTTGGCAAAAAACTTTGGAGAAAAAACAGATAAACGTTTTGACAAAGCGAAGAAAGAAGAACAAGTACGACGAATGTTATTGGGCATGGACAACTAATTAAATTCCCAATGTTAATGTTTGGCAAATTTACTATACGTTTGTGATTAGAACACGCTTACATCCTATGCAAGATCCGTGAGTCAACTTTTAAAACGATAATAATTATATCCTGTTTTGGATCGTTTTTGAGAATAATTCCCTTGTAGGTAACCACCATCTTAATCAGGCCTGGTGAGATCTCCCATTTACCATCAAGGTCATCGTGAAACCTGGAGCTGTTTCATTCGATATCTTAGGCCGATGAATACCAGGGCATTTGTTTGAATTGCAGACAGTAATTGCTCATGATTATATAACCTTCAAATGCACATCTGTCACAAGGATTGTTACCAATCATTGATATCCATCAACCGATCTAGAGTATGTTAAAACCATAAGTCAATCTGGAGTAAAATTTTAAATAAATTTAAAGCAAGCAAGTGCGAGAGTGATAGACAGACAGATAGACGGAGACAGACAGAGAGACTGAGACGGACAGACAGACAGAGACAAAGAGAGAAAGAGACAGAGAGGTGCGGGTTGCCGGAAGTTTTATTTTAGGACTCTATTCTAAATGTTGATATAATTGTAAGCAAAATAGTCAGCAAATTTGTGACATGAGAGAAAAGGAAGAACAACTTCTGTCCTCGGTTTTAGAATTATACTTAAATTATGACAAATTTGCATAATTAGGCGAATGATTGCTTGAGTCAGAGCTAAGCTATGTGCTGTCATATGGACTCTAAAGCTAGAAAACATGATGGCGACGACAATTGTAACGTTTTATTGTCTATTCTGTATGACTCCATAATGCACGAAGTAATTGCTGATCCTCTGTCATGTGTATGATACACTCGTCATTTATTTAATTTAATAATGAAAGACACCTCTACGGTTAAATAAAAATTTAATTAGGCACTCAATTCTACAGTTAAATAAATATTTAATTAGGTACTCAATTCTACATTTAAATAAATATTTAATTAGGTGCTCAATTCAAAGCTAAGCAACCTAGGGAAAATGTTATATGAACGAAATACTCATAGCTGATTTATTTTGTTCAGCTTAAGGCCATGTAAAGATAATCGTTCCCTGCTCTTATGGAAATTAATGTCGTTATGATGCACATAATGACATAAATCTGTTCAGAGATCTTAACCTTTACAATATCAGTATGGATCTCTGATCCATCACTACACAATTACATCATACTAAAAGCCCATTGTCTGTTACCGGTAAACCTATTACGCTTCCTATAAACGTGTCTGAATATACTTCTTGGGGACAGTGATCTGTTAACAAGTGAAGAAAAGAGAGATATCTGATAGAAACAATTTATGCGTTTTCTTTTGTCAGAGGGTTGAAAGGTAATAAATAATGCTTTTTTGTTGGTCAAGCCCGGTTTTTAGGGGACAACTAAACTAAGTTTTGCGTTTACACCCTTAATTTTAACGTGTTTACGATTCAGAAGGTGAAATTTTAAGAATGAAAGAAAAATAGTGCATGATTTACGTTTAAGTCCCTCTGTAAAGTCGCTTAATAATAAAAAAAACGAACGTTACCCTAAACTACCGTACTATCTAACATAACATATTCTTTAGTCAAATCTAGGGTATGCACTCAATATTTATTTCTGTATTTGGGGTATAACAAAATCCGCGTTAAAGAGATGGGATATACCTGAAGTTTGACCATAATATCAAATCAAATTAAATAATAAAGTAAATCGTGTCAGATTCTGAGAGTAAGTAACTGTTTAATTGCCTCGATCAGCAAACTTCTCAGTTTTCATACATGCCTTGTAAATATTTGTGCTTTCTACAAAAAAGAAAACATTTTTTGCTGGATATTTGCAAAAATAATATCCTGTTTTATTCAGCAGATATGTATACCCTGTCAAATTCATTGTCTATTGTTGTGAGCACAGTACGGCTTCTTCATTTTCCATACATGTGAATGTTGTACCGGGTTTTTTGTCCACGATAGGGTAGGCCTTATGTATCAACTGAATCACATTTTAACCCGATGGTACTATATCCAAGTCAACACATTTCGTTTCGGTAGAGTTGTGCATTACTCCTAATCACAAATAAATCCCTAAATTGAAACATACATGTTTGGATATTGTACAAAGCGACATTACAATTGTGTCTGATATTTATATTTCATACTATAAGAATACATTTTAAAAAGAAATATTTAATTTTGTTTTAGAAAACTCGACCGACTATTATGCAATATGAGATGTTTATTGCTTTAAGGATAACTGGGAATCAAACTTTAGTAGTTTTAAAACTTACCGGTTTTGTTATTACACCTGCTTATATGTCTTCGCTATTGGGAAGCACTAATATCGCTTAACAACAAATAGTCATTTTTTAGCAGCAAAAGACTTGAAAGTTCTGTTCCAATTAGTGAAGTTACAATTTGATTGATAAATCGTAATGCAAAATATGCACTATTATACAAGCTTAGCTGATTATATAGACACAGACACACACAGACACACACACACACACACACACATATATATATATATATATATATATATATATATATATATATATATATATATATATATCCCATATGAGAGAAAATTTACGCTTTGTTAAATCTTTCCCTAAATCACAGTTGTATAACATTATAACATGTGCGCTCTTCATTTTCGAGTTTCTGCCACTAGGTCGTACGATTAGTTTTACTCATTAAAACAGTAAAGTTAAGTTTCCGTGATTATCCACTCGACCGCAAAGACACGAAAATAAAAACATGAGGAATTTTCCCCATAAACGATACATGCAAGGAAATGGTATTGTTTTCTTGATTTTCTGTAAACATAACTGTTCTCATCCCTCCAGTTCGATTTTTAATTATGATAATATACAACATTACGTTACTGTGCCGTAAAACAACAAACCAATCAAATCTATTGTAACATGACTGAGATATTTGAACACTTCTTACAATTTTATGATGACATCATGTACAAGTGACAATAATTGGCGACAGTCTGCTGATGTTCTTAATTTAAAACCACTCGACTTTACGTTTCCCATACATCAACGTCAGGTTGGTCATCTTAAAGGTGAGGTAATTGTAATTCAAGCAATAATCAAAATAGGCATGGTAAGGATTGGCGGCTCACCTGCTAAGTTTGTTTCATATACATTAGATTGTTAAAAACAAGCGATACGCAGATATTGTTTTTATTTAATTTCTCTTCAAGCTGTGCCTTTCATTGAGCGATGGATCTAGTTGCTTACTTATAAAATAGGTTTACGATATAAATCGACAAATATGAGGCCATATATTTGACACGGGTGAGCTGGCGCTTGGAAAATAATAACAACCTGAATGATTCAGAATTAATGATATATGATATCTGTTCCTAATACATAATTCACGCTATTCACATTAAGTTCTTTGTAGAGATGATGTGGACTAAGACATTTTGGGTCACCGAGAAGAAATCTTAACTAAATGTGCTAAATAACGTTATTGGCCAATAGTCAATTAGATGTAAGCTTTTTTCATAATAATTTGTGATCCACAAATTAACGAAATTTGGATGATTTTGTTATCAAAATCATTACATGCCTTATTTCTTCCCTGTGGCCTGAATGAAACAAATGTGTATTATAATCATGCAGTATGTCTTTGATCTGACATTATTGATGATTTTTTAAAGACAGAGGGTTAATTGTGTAATAATTACAGTCTAATTTAGTCAACTAACCTATAGACACTAACAAAAGAAGGTAAATAAGGAACGTGTAAGAAAACTGGGATGATTTAAAACATAAATATAAGTATATCAGAAATGTGCGTACTGGACAGCAGAATTATAATTTGTTTCCGTAGCAGTAATATTAGTACAAATTGTTGTTGTTGATGATCATCATCATCATGATGATTCCATTATGGTTGTTTTATTGTTTATTGTTTTTGGTGATGGTTTTATTGACTGGGCCCGTCACTTGCGGCACGGATTTGATTACAGCTTGGAACTAATTATAACTTTCATAACCTGTTTGATTATATTGGTGGCTATATATATATATATATATATATATATATATATATATATATATATATATATATATATATATATATATATATATATATATAATAATAATAATAATAATATAATAATAATAATAATAATAATAATAATACCAGAGGGAGATAGAGAGATATTCATTTATACTTAAATGAGGCTCGATTTCATAATCAGATATACAAATTCAAATTATAATGGGTCGGTACGTGTACATTGCCTTACATTATTGCACTTGAAACACATTTTAGATTAAATTTGTCTACTGTAAATATGAGTTATTAATTCATCTAGAAAAGGCATTGAAATCGAGTTTCATTTACTGCTGATTTTATACCGGACTGTCCAATATTTATCAAGCATCTTTTGAAGAGGATATGTTTCGGGGGTGGTTGGATCTTTGGAGTATAACCAGTAATTAGTACAGTACCAAATAGCAGTCTACACGATGTAGGGTTGGTATCTTGTCCGTTATCACCTCTATTTATCAGATATAATTCCAGGCCCAGTGTCCGAGATTTTTATTGTATAATATTAACCAAACTTTGACGGATGCAAAGATGTTTGTCTTATTTTTTTTTCATAACTGAAGGTATCTGCCAAATATTTTCCTCGATTTTCTTCTTGGAGACTGCCTTGAGGCAATGAATTTTGAGCTTCGTCAGGCAATGGATTTTGACCTTCATACGCGACATTAGCTGTTACAAGTTGTGATCACAGTGATAGACAACGTCTTGTTTTCCTTCTTGGGGGAGATAAAGACCGGAGGGCTATCGTTGTGATCAGAGTTCGATGTAAGTAGAGGAATAAAAGCTTCCTTTGGGATTCCAACCATGATTAGAAGCCACAGCTGTAAAATCATACTGGCTTTTTATTTTACTATATATTTCCCTGGCTGTAATTATGATAGCCCCGTTGGAATACATGGTGAAAGGTAAAAGAGAGGATGAGCATGAGTGAAAAGAATATAGGACAATTTTATTATCCCAACTGGCTCGAGCCCTAGCAATTATCTGCCCCACCTTGCTTCTAATTAGCCCATTTTTCTCAATTTTAAACTGTATTATGGTAGATCAAATACATGTGCTTTATAGGTTTAATCATTGATGTCTATGACATCATTTGCCTCTTCTGATAGATTTGGGTTTGTACCATCATCCAAAGCTTTTACCTTTAACGTCACACGCAAGACATTGTATCCGTCCATAACAAACCATGCCTTTATTTTCCCAGTGACATAATTAATTCTCAAATCAAGGCTTCAATCATCTTTGAGATATTTCGGTGGGACGCCTTTACCAAACACTCTAATGATCTCATTCGGAACATAGACCATCTGCCCGACTGTACTCAGGGCTCCAGAAACTGTAACAATGTTAAACCAAGAGGGAACGTTTTTAACCTGATGGACACATAACCTGTAAACAATCTTCCCATTTCTCTTATATCTGCATTTGTAGCAGACACTGTCAAAATAGAACTGTCTTCCTTAACCGTAACATCGTAAATTAATTGGGTGATATTTGGATCCTTGTCATTTACATTCCTTATAGTAATAACATGGGCTTAAGTGTACCCGTTTTCACGAGGTTGCCACCATCCACAGCGACAAATCTTAATCTATATAAATCTTGCATTTCCATATCCAATCCTTTCCGTACCATTATATTAGGATACAACTTCCATCAATGAACGACGATAACAACGATGTTCTCATTATATCAAGATCATAATTGTGTTCAGCATCGCCATAAAACAGCCAAAGCAAAGTTCACAGTACTGGTTGTGAATGTATCTATAAGAATAATATCGACAGTAACAGTAATAACAGTGACTGTGGTGGTGGTTGTGGTAGTAGTTTTAGTAGTTGTGTGTAAGTAGGAAGGAGAGAACATTAAGAGAAGGAATAGTTCTAGTACCAGGGTCAATAACATGAGTAGCAGTTGTATTTTGCTAATCATTCTATTATTTAACATAACGTTCATTTGCTGCGGTAATGTGTGTTTTGTGCAAATTTGTGTATGTGTGTGTGTGTGTGTGTGTGTGTGTGTGTGTGTGTGTTTGAGAGAGAGAGAGAGAGAGAAAATCCACACACATGTCTGCCCAAGTCTAATTAATTGTTTTATTGTCCCCACAGACAAAATCCACACACATGTCTGCCCATGTCTAATTAATTGTCTATGGTCCCCTCAGACAAAATCCACGCACACATCTGCCCATATCTAATTAACTGTGTTATGGTCCCCACAGACAAAATCCACACAGACGTCTGTCCATGTCTAATTAATTGTTTTATGTTTTCCACAGACAAAATCCACACACACGTCTACCCATGTCTAATTAATTGTTTTATGGTCCCTACAAACAAAATCCACATACATGTCTGCCGATGTCTAATTTATTGTTTTATGGTCCCACAGACAAAATCCACACACATGTCTGCCCATGTCTAATTAATTGCTTGATGGTCCCCACATATAACCGAATAAGTGGCTTTCCACATCACTATTCTATTTCAAAATATGTTTTAACAAATAGAGTTTCAAAGGGTGAACTTACTGCAAATATTTAATAAGAAGCTTTTCATTTATTTGGCTAGCTTCTTGTGTTCTATGAGGTATGGCCTGTATCACGAGCAAGGTAATAACATGTTTTGAAAGAGTTTTATTTGAAATTAGCAACAATTTATTAATTACCCATGATAACTGAAAAACGCGAATTATTGAAGTGAAGCTTTTAATACAGAAACTCCCATTGGAGATGATTTTAAATACTCTATTAAATCCTCACCATCAGTCCCTCAAGTTAAATATTGCATTCACGAACTCTAAGCTAAGAACTCAAATATGAAATGCGTTTCTCCATTCAAGTCGTAAATCTATTACCTTGTATGTTTTGCTATTAAATTCAGTTTGCTTTCCAGAAATGATAAATAGGTGTTACGATTTCTCAACGGAGCGGAAAAATTAATAACGCACAACAAGAATGCGCGCCCCGGATATAAAATGGGTCATTGATAACGGTTCTACGTGGGAAATCACAAGTGTTGAAAAGAAATATTCCATTTTGATTACATTTAATAAATAATCAGTTTGGAGTCTTTATAATGATATGAAAGGAAGAATGCGAGGCAAATTTCTTATTTACTTTTATGTACCACCAGCTGAGGGGTAGATATGAACCGTGAAAGACGGGCAGGATGGAGCAGATCCGCGCTCGATTATCAAACTCTAGATCGTCGTTGAGATTTAGTAAAGATAGGCGGCGAATCGGATCTTAATTTCCGTTTGAGTAATGCCAATGTATGCGTCGGTAAATAGATTCCTTTTGTTGTGTATGTTATCTACTTCATGGTGACATGGTTTTGTATAGAGCTACATGAAAGGAAATTACAAATATAATCAGAACAATGTTTATCTATCTGTTGTTGCTGTGAGAATGGAAGAATCAGTGATTATCGCTTTTAACTTCCTTTGGAATGATTATGACACTCAGAGTACATTACAATGTAGGTGGTGAGCAACGTAGATAAACCGATATTGAATTTTGCACACAATTTAAATTTCAATGGTTTACAAGGATATATTCAGTGTTTCTACAGTCGAATCAGTTCCACGTCCAGCATGATTCATTATCTTCTTGTTGCAAAATTAAGAAGCATGCAAAAAGACATGAACCCATACATATGAATATTATTAAAGTTATATGTACCATCTTCTAGCATACAAAAAGTAATTCAAACGAGTATTTTTTTCTTAAAAATGTTGCTTAAGTCTGCAATACAAAATTGATATCTTTATATATCATGTCTCCACCACCACCACCACAATCATCATCATCATCAATACTTGCAAATGCTTGCATCATATTCGGTTACTGCATTGATATTACGGAAACTATACAACGAAGCTATTATTAAGCCCTCAATGAGAAACTTGTGAACCACTAAAACTCAACTTGAAATTAAATAGAGTTTCTTGGGATGTTACATATTCAGTCTAATCTGGGTTGGACCTATGTAGAACGCACTCGTAAGGAACGTTACTGGATTATGTTACTGAGAGCTCATGTTGTTTTTAGTCTAAATGAAACAAATAACCTTCCAATGCAGTCTTATTAATATTTCATCGAGGCATCTTTTTATGACCCGTACGCAAAAAAAATATATTTGCCACAATTTAATGTTTACGTAAATACTCCTTGACTCTTTACATGAAATTATTATTATTATTATTATTATTTCTTTTTCAGTATCCCGCTACAACAATCTCGTGACGTATTTAATTTACTAACGTTGACATGCATAATTCTACCGGGATATAATGTTTAGCACTTATTCTAATTTCTGATCATAGATGGTGTTGTTTCCATCCTTTGTCTTTAGTCCGGAATTAGGTCAACGCAATTAGTTCTCCTTACGGGTAATTGGTATTTATGTAGATCATCGCACCTTGGATTATTGCTTGTTTGTTTTTTTGTTTGTTTTTTTTTGTTTGTTTTTTTTAAAAACATTATTATTAAAATCTGTTTGATATTCTGATCCGAACATAAAATTGGTGTGTTACTTGCACATTTTGATACTGTTTTTCATCTGATCTTTATTATGTTATTATCTCTTCGTCATTAGATTTATCGTCCCACTGTCATTCAAAGATACAGATTACTCAGGGTTTTTATTTAGCTTTGGTGTTATGTGTTTGTTTTGTTTCTTTGCAATGTGTTTCATCCCCTGACGAAGAGCTTGATTAGATCGAAACATTTGGAAACTGTTTAGTAACCCTGTTTGGACCGACCCTATACATCCTAATGTCACAGTAAAAAAAACATTAAGTACATTAACAAAGGAAAATTAAATTAGCAAATTCCCTCGGGCTGATGTACGGCTGTATATTGTACGTCGTTGTCGTTTGGTATACTTATTGATCGAGTTTATGATTGGCTAGAAACAGCTTAGCACGAAACGGACGACAGTAATGGAGACGATTTTATTTACTGTTCATAAGTTGTTGTTCTGCTCGACCTTTTATTTGTGTCCTCCTTAAAATGATGTTTATGATCACAGTAAAAAGCTTTTAAGTTTGTTCCACATGTAAAAAATATACTTTTATATCTTTGAATCTGATAATGTAATCCTTTATGAAACAAATTTGACTCATAAACATTACTGAACAGTATTAGCAATTCATAATGCTTAGAGCATCATGAATTAGCAAATGATACTTCGTTTTGTTATTAAGCAAATGGATACTGTTATGGTACATCTTGCAATGTTGTCCTTAAATACAGTTTCCTGTAAATGTACCCACAGGGTTGATTAGTTTTACGGGATAAATAAACAGAGGATCACCATGGTATTAGTTTAACGTTTCATGCCACTAAGCCCAAGTCTTGCGCTTCACTTTATGTGAGCTACAAAAACAAATGATCTTCAGATGCCTTTACATCTGCATCAGATATCAAAAACAAAATGCCACCAAAACAAACATTTGAATACTTCACCGATGAGTCCTTTCCTATAGAGAGGGATCAATGATGGGCTTAGCGTGGGATATATAACTGGTGCCTATCAGAAGCATCGCTGACATTTTTAGCCGATTCAGTTTGCATTTTAAGAATACCCCATGTGGAATTTTCACATCAGTTAACTTCGAATGCAAACTAACATCACCGAAAACTCATGTTAAACTCGATTTTTGAAAACAACGCTGGGAAAACAAAATTACGATGACTTAATGCCATATGTATTTCATGAAACAAGGATTATGGGATAATGCTGACAAAATATAGTCAGAGGGGAGGACATCTGCAAAATTGGTTATCGGCACAACTCTTGTACAAGGTGGTTCAGGCAAGGAATTTAAACACCGTTCAAGTTACAATCTCAGACTTACTATTACTTAAAACACTCAAGCATCAGATATGTGTGTTACACTCAAACGAAAGCTTGCAGAACGGTCAAAATATTTTAGGATAAAAATGGCAGACTTGTAAATTGTATGCAAGTATCTTTCACAGCTTTTGATGTTTCTTATTTTTAAGTTTTAAGAAAGATCTCAGTTTAAGCTTTGAAACTCTGTATGAGTTGGAGGTCATAGCGTGTACATGTATTATCGATGGATGAAACAAAATTTTAATTCGTAGCATCAGATTTCAACAGAAATGTGTCCAAGGTCTAATAACGCCATGATTTACAACTTTATGTAACAAAATTTAAAGTCTGTTGCTGTAATCAACGTCTAGTATGGTTATAAATATCAAAGTAGATCGTTATTTGTACTGCAAGAATAGGATGGACCAAACAGTCGTCATGTAACATTTCCCTTCAGAGATATGAATTTCAACACAAGAACCGAATAATTCAACACAATCTCCTTCCTACAGAGAAATTGTCTCTTTACTTTGATAAGTTGGAAATACTAAGAAAAAAAAAGATAAAGCAGTTCACACACTTGTTCATCTCTCTCTCTCTCTCTCTCTCTCTCTCTCTCTCTCTCTCTCTCTCTCTCTCTCTCTCTCTCTCTCTCACCCCCCCCCCCCACACCCACCATTTTACCCATAGTCTTCTGACTGGATTCTTATACTGAGAGGAAAGTAAGCCTAACATTAGTGATATCTGTTATCATGCCATTACAGTGCATCTAGACATATCTAGTACTAGTTAATATATGAGTAAAACACACGGCACAGTAATTTATATTATGTCATGAGTAAGACTTGCATTCCTTTCTCTTATATCAATACATTGGTAGTATATTATTTTGGAGGTATTCGAAATTTAAGCCTGTGTCATTATGGATATATAAAATGCATTCTTTGACCTTAAGTTTAATATATCCTTTATCGGATCAGTAATCTCCCTTGGATACAGAGGATGCTGTGAGATAGTACTCTTCTATCCTGATTATGGGCAGTATCGTCATATATTCCTGATACCTGCCAAATCGCAGCTTCCACAGTTTTGTATGTGGAGCTCATATCAGCTACCGTTGAACTGGCTGCCTCAGTTTTATACGGCAAAACCAATGATGAGAGCATGTGCCAAATGGTGCAGGGGCGTTCAGATATCGCAGCTTTAAAGATGGGAACAAAGCAGGTTTGTGGTTTGGTCATTTTGCAGCACATGATAGGCTATACATGGCGGCCAGTATATTTGGTGGAGGAAGAACCCGGAAATACCTCGGGAAGAAACACCGACCCACGTGAAGCTACTGGCTAGCTTTCTAACAGACCCACGTTGGCCGAGCCCAGACTCGAACCAACGTGGACAGAGGTGAGATGTCAGGGGTCGGTAACGACGAACGCCTTAGAGCCTTTGACCATTCACTCCCACCCCCGGGTCCCCCTACATAGTAGGATCATGGACGAACCTCAAAACTTCATCCCGTGTAATAGTCCTCAGAACTATGATATGGCTAAAAAGGAAAGGAATTATTAGGTGACAAACTTTTCCATGATAAAATACGAGCAATTTATGCATGAATAAAGATCTGATCGTATACATAAAAGCTTGAAAAGGCTAGGTTTATGAATCATATCTATTTATTCTTTACCATCTACCTTATATGAAACAGGATACATGACAGGTAATTTTTTTTACTGTTACATGGAACAGGTTCAAACAAAACCGTGTCACACTTGAATCATCATGAATAAGAAGTGCTCCTTTGTACATATATAAATGCACAGGTGTTTTCCACTTTTGTCTCTATTTCCTTTCTTCCTTTTTTTCTCCTGCTGTCTTCCTTTTTGTATTAATAATAGAGCCCATACATTTTCTAAATGAGTTTGTTAAAAGCAATATGTATTTATAAAAAAGATATAAACTTATGAAGATGTACATAACTAGTTAATAGACTCTGTATGCTCCAATATTAATCAAAGTACTACAGCCCAACAAGTAGTTAACACTGTAATATTAACAAGATTCTGTATACGCTAGCTCATTATGACGCATCAAATACTATAACTTTCAAATTGTATATTGATAATCCACCTTATATGTGTGCATGTACACGATGAATCCACGGCCCCTTTCCTTGGCATTGCTATAATTATGGGGTCAATAAAATAAATAAATACATATAGAACCTGAAAAAAATAATTGGTTTCTGCATTATGGTCTTTTCATTTATAAAAACAAGTAAAAGGTGGTCTGCGAATTTATACCTGAGATCTAATGTAAACCTTATGAATACACTCTTTAATTAGAACAATTTAAGGGACGGTTTGGAGAGCACAAGCGTTATCATGTAAGTACAGACGCCCACTCCCCTTCCCCCCCCCCCCTTCCCATCTCGCCCCCAATTGTTCATAGCTGTACCATTTAAAATAATTAAGTTTGTCCCCAATCCAGTGTTTATCGGTCTGGTCAGGGGCGTATCTTGGATACGTCGAATTAGGGGTACAACTCAGAGTATGTTTGATATCTTATATCTACCTATCTATATACTTTTGCTGACTGACATACCACTTTATATAGATATGCGTATAAACCATTAACCATAATTCAAGAGGCAATACAAATTTGTGTCATATATTGTAGAAACGAAACATATGGGTCGAGAATTCTATAGTAGATCTGACTGCCGCCACCCCTCCATCCTCGATCCACAAACAGATCGGGTAGTCACATTATTCCAATTACCTCGGCACTAAATAACTATTTGTGCTGATGTGCAGTAAAATGCCAAACCAAACCAATCTGTCATCTAGTCATAGGCAACTGTTTATTTTATGAGCTAAGAAACCAGCCTATGTATGGAAGTATATTAAATACCATATGTAAAAGAATGAAGGTTGCTTTTTGGCTGACAATAATTACTGGAAAAAAATAACGTAATTTGTCAGAAGAAGCCTGCGTATGAGTAAATTGTACGCGTTAGCAGGCTTGACCTTACAACCATTTTTTAATACATTTTTTTAGCGCTATCGCCGCACAGGTATTACTGGATGTAAACGGCAAGATCTCAGCGGGCTAGATATTTATAGTGGGCACCTACAAGGGAATATTTGTCAAAAACGAGGTGCGCAGGATATAATTTCCATCAGTTTAAAAGTTTCCTCTTTGATAGGTCATTCATAAAATGTAAGAGTGATTTGCTGACCACGCCAAAAAAGTTTAGTAATTTCGCCAAATATTTACGACACGGTCTATGGAAACTGAATTGGTTGTCTGTGCTATATATCAACAGATACATGCAGTGGAAAAGGACCCGGATAAAATATGCACATTCTTTTTCTCACCCGTTTTATCAGCCAGTTTGGCTGAATTTTGTTTGTAATTTTAGGAGTAAGTTGTCTGTTGAGTAAGTTTTACATGTCTTACCCACAGTACCAATTTTTGGTCTCACTGGATTTTAAAAGCAGGCATCCAGAGATTGTTTAATACAATGCTGTGTAATGCGTTTTTTCAGCAGGTTATTAATAATTGCCCCCCAAAAGTGAAACTCTATCATTGCAATAAGTCTAGAGATGATAAATGTACTGTTCCTATACTAAAGTTTGTATAACAAATATTCCATTAATCCCTATTTTGTCAAACCGGGTACATATACCCGGACAAAACTTGACCACTAAATGAGATTGCATTATATTCCGGTGTCGTATCTTGCGTCTGTAACTTGGCAATTTATTTTTGATAATCCTTTTCTTTCTTTTTTGTCTATAATTTTTATCCATTTTCTCAAATGTTTGATTGTATTACGGCTCTCTCTCTCTCTCTCTCTCTCTCTCTCTCTCTCTCTCTCTCTCTCTCTCTCTCTCTCTCTCTCTCTCTCTCTCGGTTACAATGAAGCAAATGGTCTAGGAAACATTTTTCTTTGAAAACTCATACACTATTTAACTTGAATTTTCATTACCACCGAAAGGGACCTCCAGGTTTCTCAAACGTCGTGAAAATTGAAGTCTGTGAGAAAGGAAGAGTGGGATCCAAAATATACTTCCCTTTTCTATTGCAGTCACTGTAGACGCTCACCTTTCATTGTCCTGGGTACAGGCGTCGATATATGTTTGTTTTGCCAATATATGCTTATCTTTTTATTCTCCCGCTGATAATACGTCGAAAATAGATTATCATTAATTCACGGCACCCTATTGAGATTGTGGCGATATCGACGCCTGGGGACATGTGAGGTGTTTTCCGTGATGATTAATCCTATTAATAGCCAATTTATACATGACGTTGACCTTAACCAAAACGAGGCAAGGATGCGGTCTATTTCGGGACAACTTGATCAGAGTTATCGACCATGAAATTTGCCCATTGAATCTGAGGGGTAAAGCAGAGGGCGCTGCGCTCAATTTTCGCGTGTGCCCAGGCAGCCAATCTGGAAATCTAAAACGGACTCTAACCCAGGCTAACCTTTCATATAAACATTGTCAGACATCGTCCTCTTAAGGAAGAAAATCAAATTATATTGATTTAATGTAAACACATTCAATGACGTTGAGTAACGTTTTGAGAAACGCAAAAATATTTAATATTTGATATCGATTTGGAGTATATGTAACAATCCAGGATTACCTCCCTTTCTCAGTGTGGCGTTCCGTTATGCGTTGAAATTCATTTTGCTTAAGATATGCACTACATATCCACATAGGAACCAACATGCTTCTTTTGGGATATACTACGAAGTTTCAGAGGGAAACTTTGATTCCTTGGTGGAAAATGTTATTAATTTCACATTTCAGCTCCCAAATTCAAATGAATTCCTCGATATCTTCAAAACTGTGATTGCAAGACAAATGTGCTTTTGCAGGAGGTTCCCAGGAAACTTGATGTTGCCCATGAATAATTATTATCAATGTAAAATTTGATTTTAGATCACAGGCAACTAATCATTTTATGAGCTACGAAACCAGCCTATGTGTTTTGGTATATAAAGTACCGTATTAACAGAATTCAGGTCGCTCATTGACAAACAAAATTATGGGAAAAATTACTAGAAGCCTGCATAGGAGTAAAATGTACGCATTAGAAGCCTAAGCTTTTACAACCATTTTTAATGTTTCGCTGTCGCCGCACAGGTACTACTGGATGTAAATGGGGATATCTCACCGGGCTGGATATTTACAGTACAGTTTATGGGAATTGAATTAATTGTCTGTGCCCAATTCGTATTTACAAAGCAATCACACTAAACTCAGCCTTGATTTCACAATGTCTGTGTCGAACTTTTAAAGACCACAGAAGTGTGTCACCATTGACCAAGAACTGTAATTATAAGGGGAATTTTATACAATATATCACCAGAGCATTAGGAAGACATTCTTTGGAATGAAAACCCAAGATAACATTCCTATAAATGTCAGGAAGATTCAGCGTTTTCGTGATAGTGAGTGTCCGCCATAATGGATATGCAGAACAACGGTAAACATGTCCAGGAACGACAGTAGCATGCAACACGGTCAAGTAATACGTCAAAAACCACATGAAACGCAGATTCCGAGGGTGAGACAATTACTGAATGATTAAAGGAAATGTATTTGAAAATGGACGAGAGAATTGTTATTAGAACATCGATTTTTTAGATAATGTGACAGAAACCGGACATTAAAAGAATAATTTCTACTCAGCATGGAATGAGCAAATATATTCCTGAGTGCAGGATAATGCCCGTTTTAATATTGAATTTCAGGCTTTGCCAGGGAATCGTAAACCAAAGGCGATTAACATGACTTTGTACAATTGACTACAAAATGACAGTCAAGAAGTATGAATTGAACCTATTTTGTTTGTCGAGTTATATTGGACCTTACAATTCGTGTACTTACTGATATATGTCAAGAAAAGCACACAAAGAAATGTATGTACATGAAGCAAATGAAAATTAGAAACATCGAAGCAAACAACCTAACATCCTATCACCCATAGTTGGTACTGCCAGGGTTATATGTGAAAGGCGGGTTGAACGAAGTGGTTTCCAGCTACATGTATTTCAAAGCGTATGGTTTAGCCTAGTACCTATTTTTTTTTTACAAAGGTTTATTGACATGAAGACTATGACACATACGGGTAATACATTCAATATTGTAACAGTATTTCAACCACTTTTCAATGAGACAAACAATGCAGGCAGTTCTAGACAATTATTTTGTTCCACTGTTAGATGTAAGATAAAAGTTAAGGAAATTAAGAGAGAAGAATAGGAAAGAAAACGATATATTGTTTATATACATATTTTTATAGTTAGCATAATAATATATATGGAAAATATTGGCATTTCAACCGAACAAATATTTGGGCATGCATATTCATTCACAAAATACACCACCAAAGTATCCCTAGCTGTGGCGTGGGGGTGGTGGTGCTTGTGATTATCGTTATCTAGAGGATGATCGACCTCGGTGTTATTGCCCGGATCGAGTAAACAATAATATAAATTGTGAAACTTATAGATGAAAAGAATAGAGATCTGAGCAGATATATAGAACAGACTAAAAACGAGCCCCCGTATATGAAATATAACAATTTAATCAATTACATAAACAAACTGTGATAATGCATTACATTAGGAAGATACACTTCTTTTTGAAATAAATCATTCACCGAATTTTAAACACAAATATACTTATATAAATAGCCGATCTGTTTAAATAATAGAATTAATTCATCATAGAATCAAGTGAACAATCGAAGTCATTGCCTTGTACAGCTTCATAACCTGGTTTCCTCCGGTTCACTCCAGCTTCACCGTGCTGTTCAACTGGTTCCTTCGCTTTCTTCTCACTCTGACTATCTTGCCTCTGTCGGCCCTCAAACTTTGTGTCGGTAGGTGGATACGTAGGTATGTAGATACGTAGGTACGTGGATACGTCAGTGGAACTATTTCCCCTTTCAAAATAAACAGAGAAGAAACCTAAATCTTCTGTCAGATATCCTACTGGGAATAGATCATTACTCCACTCTCGTTATGTCAGATATCATTCTATCGGAAGTCAAACAGATACCAACGGCTATCTGGTCAAGCCAAACACGGCAGGCCATAAACAAACAAACCTAGTTTCATAAGATTAATCTATTTCCTAACGGCTATTTCATCGCTGACTCACATTAACATCACACGAGACATAACAGTTCCGTTCTCGATTATACAAATGAATGAATGAAATTCATTACATGGCTTAACTACGTTAATTTCAGTCGATACGCACTTAAGTTTTTATCATACATGAAATCATCTAAGATCGGTGAATTCACACGGATTCTCATACTCATATCAATAAAGTAATGCATGAAATTCTTAGAATACATGATTCCTATAACACTCAAGACAACAAATTCAAACAATCTGTCAAACTTATATATAAGATCATTGTACGAATTCAGATAATGAACTCAAACACAGTTATACTCATATCAAGAAAATTGATCTACGAATTTATACAAATAAATTCATGCAAATATAAGTAAATAAATTCAGGCAAATAATTATATTGGTATCAACGAATTACATGAGATTGACGCAAATACCTTGTGCTTTCAAGCCTTGCTCGCTTCTACCGCCAGAATTGTGTCCGTCAACTTTCCAGACATCCGGTCCCTTGGATAATTGTTTTACGAGATAATTTCTTGCAAATTCAATCTCGGAGTCCCTTATACTCTCACTGAAAAAAACGTAGACTGACTAAATTTTGCGATGTGGCATATTAAAACTATGAAATTTCGTGTGGGAAACACGCCCCTTATTTAGCGTAGCCAATCAGGATTAAATATATCTACCGCCTTTTATAAATCGGCGCCAAAATTTGCGGTCATCCTGACCCTCTAGATTTCCAAATAACTGATTCTGGACAATCTCAACTCTGACATTTTCGATACAAAGATTGAGTTAACCTTTTCCCTTCCAGTTTCTCTGACTGTTAAATAAACGAATGCTTAATTAAAAATCGGTTTCTCTCACAACACAGACCTTAAAATCCTTGCAGCATAGCGATTCAATACGCACCCTGTCCTCATAAATCTAATTAATTGTTCTCTGTCCAAGTTAATGTTCTCTTTATAGATCGACAGAAATTTGCACCCTTACATAGGCCCCCCCTTGAAGAGTAAAATCAGGGATTTTTACTCTCCAAATTTTGGAGATGTAATCTGATTCATTTACACGTCCTCAGGTGAACCCTTCACCTCAGACGTCCCTAGTCTACTTAAGCAGTCAGCCCCTACATTCTCGCTGCCCTTAATATACCGTACCTGGACTTGGTACTGCTGTAGAAATAATGACCATCTTATTAACCGTCCATTTGTCAACTTAGCTTGAGCTAAATAGGCGAGTGGTTGGTGGTCAGTTTCCAAAATAAATTTTCGTCCATACAAGTAACGTTGGAATTTAGATATCCCAAAGATAATTGCCAAGCATTCTTTCTCAGAGACTGAATAATTGCGTTCCGCAGTTGACAATTTCCAACTACTGTATGCAGCTGGGAATAAGTTTCCGTCATGCTCTTGCAATAGCACTGCCCCTAAACCTCTATCACAAGCGTCAGTACGTAAGACAAAATCTTTTGTCACATCAGGCAATTTCACTACTGCGTCCGACGTCAGCCTGTCCTTCAACGTCCGAAATGCTCGTTCACATGCGTCCGTCCATATAACTTTCGTCGGAGCCTTTTTCTGAGTCAAGTCAGTCAATGGGCTCGCAATAGCGCTGAAGTTAGCAACATATCGACGATAATATCCTGCCAGTCCCAAGAAAGATCGAACTTCCGTCTTAGTGGTCGGTCGTTCTGCGTCCCTAAGTTGGTCGACTTTTGAACTATCAAGAGTTGACGTGTCTTCGCTGAGGGTGTGACCTAAGTCGGTTAGTTTTCTAAACCCTACATGGCACTTAGATGGTCGTGCGGTCAGTCCCGTTTGTCGAAGTCGCTCTTAAACGTTTTTCAGCAAAATGATATGATCGTCCCAAGTAGCGGTCGCTAAGAGTAAATCGTCCATGAAGTTTGAAACTCCAGTCCCCCTTAACGGTTCAAGTAATTTTCGCATCATACGCGTGAAGACACTCGGCGCATTCTGGACCCCGAATGGCATGACTACCCACTGGTACGTCCCATCTGGAGTGGCAAAGGCAAGTTTTGCTCTGTCTTCATTTCGAACTGGAATTTGCCAGTATCCCTTAGACAGATCGATTTTCGAGAAATATATCGCGTTGGTCACCCCGGCAAATATGGACTCAGGATCAGGTAACAGTTCTACCTGGAATTCCGTGATCCTGTTTAACTTTCGGTAATCAACGCAAAATCGGTGTGTACCGTCTTTCTTCTGTACCAACACAACAGGAGAGCTATACGCCGACTCAGTTGGTTCTATAACTCCCAAGTCTATCATAGCTTGAATTTCATTTCGGACAGTTTCTAATTTCGCATAGGGTAGCGGATATGGTTTCAACTTCACTGGCTTCTCATCCAGTAGCTTCAAAGTGAACTCCTCCAACTCCGTCTTGCCAGGTCGTTCTGTCAAGACGCTTGAGTAGACTTGGAGTAACGACTTCACTTCCTTACGTTGCTCTGACGTTAACGTCTCGTCACAGACAACGTCGACGTGGGTTTCTTCCCTCGTCAAAGGACAACTAGGGAGTACTTCCGCCTTCCCTCCGTTGTCGTCGGGTTCTTCAGTCACAACTGTAGCAACCACGAACTCTGTGGGTGTCTCTCTTTCACGGTAACGCTTCAGGAGATTTACGTGGTACAGCTTCTCCTTGTCTCATACCCGGATACGGTAGTTCTGCCCACCCTTTTTCTCCGTTACCACGAATGGTCCCCTCCATGAGACTTGAAGTTTGTTGTGCTCCAACGGCAGCAACAACAACACCTTGTCACCCACTTCGAAGTGACGTTTCTTCGCCCTTTTGTTGTAATATTTGGCTTGACGTCCCCTTGCGTCGCGGAGATTCTCCTGAGCCAATTTAGAAACCTCCTCCAGCTTGTTGCGGAGATCAACAACATATTGGTATGTTGTTCGCACTTCCTCGGATGCTTGTTCATCCGTCCATAACTGCTTTAATACAGCCATGGGTCCCCTAACTGTCCTCCCATAGACTAATTCGAAAGGTGAAAAACCCAAACTAGCCTGTGGTACTTCTCGATACGCAAAAAGTATCGCGGGAAGGTATCGATCCCAATCCCTGGGTCGACCTTCACTGAGCTTCTTCAGAGCCTGTTTCAATGTTCCATTGAAACGCTCCACCAAGCCATTGCATTGCGGGTGATACGGGGTAGATGTCAGGTGTCTAATGGACAGTAATCTGTTTACCTCTTCCATCACCTGACTCACAAACTGCGTCCCCTGGTCAGTTAGTATCTCCTCAGGGACACCAACTCTCGACCACACTCCTAACAAGGCCTCAGCCACCGTGACTGAGTCAATGTTTTTCAAAGCAACGGCCTCCGGGTATCGGGTGGCGTAATCGACTATCGTTAGTATATAACGATTACCGCTTTCTGCCGCCGGCTTTATCGGACCTACTAGTTCCATCGCCACCCTCGAGAAAGGTTCGTCAATCAGTGGGGTGGTTCCAAGTGGCACTGGGCGATGGGAGGTCTTAGGTGCCACCCGCTGACACTTGTCACACGACAAACAAAACCTCCGAACATCCCCATACACACCTGGCCAGTAGAATTCCCTCACTAACCTATCTCTGGTCTTCGCCACGCCCATGTGGCTTCCAAGTAGACCCTCATGTGCCAGCCTAAGCACTTCTGCTCGCTTCGCGATGGGCACAACAACTTGTTTAAACGTATCGGTCCCTTTCCTGGCGTACCGGTACAAATACCGCGTTTCGTCGCGAACTTCACTTCGCCGTCTGGCAATTTCCGTATGGACCCATCGTTTGCGTACCCGCGTGCCTTGTTGAGAGACAAATCTTCCTCTTGAAGTTTCCTCAACTCGCCAGGTAGCAAATTGTCTATGGGCGAAGTCGTGGGTCTTAGCGGCTTCGACCCTGGCCTTCGCTTCATAGCCCTCGTCTCAACGGACCCCACGTGTACAGGTGTACACGTCATAGGGTTAGGCTGTGGCAACACATACCTACACCCTAATATTACGTCATGAGACAATCCCGACAAACACGCTGCTTGAATTCGTCCCTTTACATACGGCGAATCAAGATCAATGTTAACGACCGGGAGCGAATCTTTCGTCCGGTTAGCAAACTGGACTTCCACCGTCTCGCCTGTGTAATCTCCAGGCTTGACATATCTACTATCTACCAAGGCCGGATAACTACAGCCGGTATCATAGAGCACGGTTGCCATCTCACCGTTAACCGTAGCTACTGCTGTGTTAGTCAACTCCACTGTTTTCTGTTTCTTAACAGTGTTCGGAGTTACCGAATTAATCGTTTTGTCGGACGATACTTCCTACAATCCTTAACGACATGGCCTGGTCTGTTGCAGCCGTAACACACCGGCTCACCTTTCCTCCCAGTGGTATCCTTCTCTGCCCCCTGAGTCTTCCCCGACCCACGGAAATGTTCTCGGCTGGGATTTCCGGCCCCTAGCTACCCCCACCATTCTGACCATTCCGTCTTTGGGGTACCACCTCAGTGGTCTTTTTATGCTCACCGATGCCAGGTCGGTCCCTGCCGCCCCAGGTGGTTGGACGCGAGTGCGCGCTCTCATAGCGCTCTGCCATCACGCTTATATCATCCAAGGTTGAGAATTCACGCTCCGCTAAGAACACTATTAAGTCTTTTCTGTATGTACTTAAGACGTGCTCTTTCAAAATTTCCTCGCGAATGCCTTCATACGTTAGCGCGGTATCAGTCATTTTCATCCATTTATCAAAAATTACGCGTACGCGGCTATGAAATTGAGTGTGCGTTTCGGTAGCTCTCTTCGACGATTCTCTGAAGAGTTTCCGAAACGTTTCCGCCGACAGCTCATAGTGCCGTAGTAGCGCTTTCTTCAGAGCGTCGCAGTCGTCTACCTCGTTCGGTGTCATATTATGGTAGACGTCTTTCGCTGCTCCCTGTAAGAATGCCGAAACATTGATCGCCCACTGGTCTTTGGGTAGCTGATAAACCAGTGCCAACTTTTCGAACTGCGTCAAAAAGTTGTCAATGATTTCGTCCTTGTCGTTGAACATAGGCATGGTGATCTGTATTGGTCGTCTGTCTTCAGAATGCCTACTTGTGGGTCCTGAACGTTCGTTCAGATCTTCACTCCTTCTGGACTCTGCTTCGATCCTCAGCCTCTCCATTGCTAACATATGTTCGCGTTCTCTAGATTTTCTTCGGCCTACAATCTGGCTAATTCGAGCTCTTTTTCTCGTTCTGCTGCTTGTCTGTCTTTCTCTCGTTCCGCTACCTGTCTGTCTTTCTCTCGCTCTTCGGCCTGCAATCTGCCTAGTTCGAGCTCTCTTTCTTTCTCTCGTTCTTGTTCCGCTACCTGTTTGTCTTTCTCTCGTTCGCGCTCAGCTTCTTGTCTGTCTTTCTCTCGTTCCGCGGCTAGTTGCTCCTTGTGTTCCCTAACACTCCGCTCAACAAATTCAGCTAACTGGGCCCCTTCGTAACCTAATTCGTCCTTACCAATCGACTTAAATTCTCTAACTAATTGTCTGTCTGTTGCCATCCTGGTCTACTTGTACGGTGACACAATAATTAAGTTACCTACACTCAAGTTTTACTGCCCTACTCGAAAATAGCCCCACACGTATTTACCCTACTTCTAGTATGGCTCTACTCAATTAAACCAGACTATCCCTTGCACCAACAATCAATAAACGGGCAGTACACAGCTGGAATTTCTCCCCAAATTCTGCGTAACGCTTACACACTAAACAAGGCGTAATTACTACTGCGGGGTTGGCCTAAATATCTCTTCTTCCAAGAGAATACAATGGTAATTCCTCACGTTAACTTCACAATTTTTTAGAATACGACCCGAAACAGCAAAGGAATGTGTCTCAATCTCTTACGATATTTTCATCACAATATGAAAAGAAATGGCAAGAAAATTGCATGCACAGAATATACAAAAATAAGCAATGATTCGATTCACTCTGATCGCTATTACTTGACAAGTACTATCAAAATTATCAATGTTTAGATACTTATTCTATTCTATATTTGCTCAGATTCTTTACTCGAATAAAATGTTCTGATCCTCGGACGAGCGCCCACTTTGTGGCGTGGGGGTGGTGGTGGTTGTGGTTATCGTTATCTAGAGGATGATCGACCTCGGTGTTATTGCCCGGATCGAGTAAACAATAATATAAATTGTGAAACTTATAGATGAAAAGAATAGAGATCTGAGCAAATATATAGAACAGACTAAAAACGAGCCCCCGTATATGAAATATAACAATTTAATCAATTACATAAACAAACTGTGATAATGCATTACATTAGGAAGATACACTTCTTTTTGAAATAAATCATTCACCGAATTTTAAACACAAATATACTTATATAAATAGCCGATCTGTTTAAATGATAGAATTAATTCATCATAGAATCAAGTGAACAATCGAAGTCATTGCCTTGTACAGCTTCATAACCTGGTTTCCTCCGGTTCACTCCAGCTTCACCGTGCTGTTCAACTGGTTCCTTCGCTTTCTTCTCACTCTGACTATCTTGCCTCTGTCGGCCCTCAAACTTTGTGTCGGTAGGTGGATACGTGGGTATGTAGATACGTAGGTACGTGGATACGTCAGTGGATTACGTCAGTGGAACTATTTCCCCTTTCAAAATAAACAGAGAAGCAACCTAAATCTTCTGTCAGATATCCTACTGGGAATAGATCATTACTCCACTCTCGTTATGTCAGATATCATTCTATCGGAAGTCAAACAGATACCAACGGCTATCTGGTCAAGCCAAACACGGCAGGCCATAAACAAACAAACCTAGTTTCATAAGATTAATCTATTTCCTAACGGCTATTTCATCGCTGACTCACATTAACATCACACGAGACATAACAGTTCCGTTCTCGATTATACAAATGAATGAATGAAATTCATTACATGGCTTAACTACGTTAATTTCAGTCGATACGCACTTAAGTTTTTATCATACATGAAATCATCTAAGATCGGTGAATTCACACGGATTCTCATACTCATATCAACTAAAGTAATGCATGAAATTCTTAGAATACATGATTCCTATAACACTCAAGATAACAAATTCAAACAATCTGTCAAACTTATATATAAGATCATTGTACGAATTCAGATAATGAACTCAAACACAGTTATACTCATATCAAGAAAATTGATCTACGAATTTATACAAATAAATTCATGCAAATATAAGTAAATAAATTCAGGCAAATAATTATATTGGTATCAACGAATTACATGAGATTGACGCAAATACCTTGTGCTTTCAAGCCTTGCTCGCTTCTACCGCCAGAATTGTGTCCGTCAACTTTCCAGACATCCGGTCCCTTGGATAATTGTTTTACGAGATAATTTCTTGCAAATTCAATCTCGGAGTCCCTTATACTCTCACTGAAAAAAACGTAGACTGACTAAATTTTGCGATGTGGCATATTAAAACTATGAAATTTCGTGTGGGAAACACGCCCCTTATTTAGCGTAGCCAATCAGGATTAAATATATCTACCGCCTTTTATAAATCGGCGCCAAAATTTGCGGTCATCCTGACCCTCTAGATTTCCAAATAACTGATTCTGGACAATCTCAACTCTGACATTTTCGATACAAAGATTGAGTTAACCTTTTCCCTTCCAGTTTCTCTGACTGTTAAATAAACGAATGCTTAATTAAAAATCGGTTTCTCTCACAACACAGACCTTAAAATCCTTGCAGCATAGCGATTCAATACGCACCCTGTCCTCATAAATCTAATTAATTGTTCTCTGTCCAAGTTAATGTTCTCTTTATAGATCGACAGAAATTTGCACCCTTACATTAGCATTATGTATCAGATTCCATCTTTCTGACGGGTATTCTACATTAGAAAGCATATGTTTGCTTGCCAATGTGAAAATTATGGCAAGAACCTATTCTGCTGCAGTTATGCAAAGTACACCTTCGGATTATGACAATAATGAATGCCATTGCCAGAAACTGAAAGATGGCCATTTTATCGTCCATAAAAACAAATAAGATTAATAATAATAATACGGGGCTCAGGAAATCACTTGTCCTCTCGTCCTGACCAGGTAGATATTGGCTGGGCAGGGTAAAACTTTACTACGTACTCGTCCCTGGGCCAAGTAGATGCAGACTCGCGTCATGAGAATAAATCTGTGTGCATTTTCTACCCTTAAAAAGCGTCGAAGTGCAACATTACTTAACATTTGGCGTGCGTCAATTATAAATAACCTTTGCCCAATTGTCCTACTTGTCAGTCTGGAACATGTCGCAAAGGAAACGACTTCGTTTTCTTTTACACAGTTACCCGATGTAAGCTTCATATTAAAATTGGTAAATGTTATGAACATATGTCGCAGTTTCACACCCAGCCCTCGATTTCTTAATGCTGTTTGCATTTACAGTGACACTTTTCAGTAATGTATGCGTCATTTTGATGCGGATAAAGTTTCCCTTTCAACGAGCTGTCACACATCTTTATGAGTCAGAACTCTGAGAAGTTAAGAGACAGAGAATGCCAAAATATTTGTTATTTTTCATCTGGTCAGGCAATATTACAGTTCCCCCAGGTATTTTCAAGACTGAAGCTTTATTGATACATTGTCAAGCCAAATGGAAGATGCCAGCAGATATTTCTATAAGTACACTTTTCACAAGAAAAAATGGTGCCAACTTACATTCGAAATTAATATTTTAAATGTCTTAGCCGATTCCTACCAACTTTCGCACAATACATGCTGTTGTGATATATTTAGAAAGCAGATAATGTCGAGGCAACAGTTGATTGGTCGAAATCTAGTTGGGCTAATGACATGGAAATGTTCCAATTCGTTTCGCCAATAAGCAATCTTCCTTTTATGGCGCCAGTGTATAACTCTCTAGAACGGAGGTTTGACTAAAATGGATAATTTAGTACCAAAGTTGGAAGAAATTGAGAGGGTTGGAATTCTTCTTTCAAATGCAAGTTACTGGCATTTTGCTTGTGAAAAAAAATTACATACTTATACAAATATCTGCTGGCGTCTTAACATTGGCGTGACAATGTATTAATAAAGCTGCACAGTCTTGAAAATACCGGAGATCTGAGGCAAGCGTAACAATGTCTGAACTACGAAAATCATAAAATTTTGACATTCTCTGTCTCATAACTTCACCCATATCTAATTCATACAGATTTGTGGTAACTCGTTGAAAAGGAAATATTATGGCACCCAGATTACTGAACATTTTCACTGTAAACTCGAATACCACTAAGAAATCAAGGGCTATGTGTGCAACTGCAATTTCTCGAGTTACAAACAATGTATCTTTTTATATGTTTATCTAAGGGGACATGTATTAGAACATACAGTTTTCGTGGTTTTGACACACTTTTGAATCAAGCTTACATGTGGTTCATTAGTAAAAGCGTCAGGAATGTAGTGGAGAAGTGTGCTGTGTTGAGCATGAGTACAGAGACGAGTAACTCTTGCAAGTTGTTTCTTGAGCCATGTTAATAATAATAATAATAATAATAATAATAATAATAATAATAATAATAATATAACAATGGCACACACTGTCTGATCTTTCCCATCCTATCCACTTTTGCGAATAAGAAGATTCAGTGTTAGAACTGTCTGAGTATCTGGGGAAACAGCTTTACATACAAAACACTTCGCTTCTCTCGATATAAAACAGTTAGTCATCCATACACCTGTCAAGTGTTTCAGAGGCAAAATGACCCGCGCCGGGTTCGTGTCTTGGTCATAATAATTCTATCCCAGATTGGACTATAGTAAACCACAGACTCCGATCTATGTATCAGATAATTCCCGATCTCCTAAGGACCTCCTGTCAAAACATAACAAATCTGAATAATATGATAATTCCTCCTCAGTTTAATGTAAAGACGCCTGAGTAGTTGAAGCACTGCCCTTTGTCGTAGTTATAATGCTTAAGTGCTGACCGCAAATCTCGGAAGGTCACAAAACGTGCAATCGAGGCAAACATCTAAGTGAAAATATAATGCGAATCTAGATGGAAAATAATCATGTGAAAAATTCAAAAATCTAAAAATTATGATTCACATTGCGGAGATTATCCATTTTTTTTAAAGTTTTGATACTTCAATGTTTATTGAACTTAATTTTAAGAGTTGTCAACTCAGAACACTCGTTACTAGTATTTGAAGTTTATAGTACAGTGAAGTTTAAATTATACTTTGATACTAATGTCAGATATGATCCAGATGTGATATATGCACTTCCATTTCTCGAGTACTGACGTTTAATTAGTTCATCTAGTTAGATTCATCACAAAACACATAGCAATATAATTTATTGTGTCACCATTATTATCATCAATTTCCTATTTTATTGTATTGGTGAGTAGAAAACTGATTCTGCACTCAGAATAAGAACCATCACATAGGGTGTATAATTAAAGTTAAAGTTTAGAATTATAACTTTTTTATTTAATGACAAACGTGACATAGTTAACAAAGAACAAGAGAAATGAAAAAGAAAGGGATAGAAGATTTTTTAAAATAAATACTATAGTCGATTGTGTTAGAGAAGAATTGAAATAAATATCAGATGACAATAAATTGCAGAACAGTAAAAAGACATCTTGCACATCTGAAGTCAGAGAAGAGGCAATGACTTGTGGAGTGAATTGTTGCTCTTCTGCGCTGGTGCACGTGCTAAGAACGCGAGCGTTAGATTACCGAGCAGACGACAATAAGAAAAGTCAAGAAAATAATTTATTATTTAAGAAGTCTTGCTAGAATCTTAAATTGCAACAGATCAAACATCTTGCTTATATAGCAGAGAAAACCATACATGCTGGAAAATTGGAGTATGCCATATTTTTCAGCGGCTTAAGAAAGGAATATGTAGAAAAATATTCAATATGAAATGAAATATAATAGCAACATGTAACATTTGCTAATTGCTAATCGCGATAAACCTAGTTTCCTCCGAAATCTTAATTTAAACTGAATGCAGCTCACACTTGTTCACATCAGTCAGCATTTCAGCACCCCCACCCCCCACCCCCATCTCAAGACACATACATGTACATGCTCTGAATACAGGATACTATGGCACAACACTGGTTTTAAAATCGCCATGAATAACTGTCGACCATTTGTATTTATAACTTTCAAACATTAACCTCTCACCGCTGGAACTCATTTAATCGGCATTAGTTTAAATTCTATTGATCATGCTTAATAACAGTTCATCAAAGGTCTCGTCAGCTGAAATTATGATTATTTTTAACAATTTTTAATTGACGTAAATGTTCATACAAGATTTTTCAAGAAAAAATTGCAGGCGTGGAAACAAGCTCAGCTGGTCTATATTAAGTCTTCTCCTGTTTTAAAACACGAATGTACACGGATGAACTCGAATGTACACGAATGTACTCCAACATCATATCATATTACGAACCTTATATAGATTACATTAGGGAAAGGGCATATGAAACATCCAAACATCTATATAGTTACAACACAAGTTTCGTATGACACAATTATTGCTGTGAAGAAACTCGTTTAGTATGCATGTTGTACTCTTGAACGTCATAGAGGATTTTAACATTTATTTAACATACACTGAATTTGCTATTATTAAATTTTCCAAGGTTAATGGGTGCAGTAAACTTGATAAGTAAATAGTTCTATCAGCGTTATACAGTGAGTAATAACACAAATGGTGCTCGTCAAACATAATGATGGCACAATTGCAGTCAGGATCAGATACAATGTTTGTATTGAATAGATGAGTTGGAGCGCGTTATATTCAAGACAGGCGGATAGGATAGATATGGACTATTCTTCTAATGGTTACGCAGGATATTTGGTTGACCGCCATTTAATAACCTTTTGTACTGGTGCACCTACTTCGCTCATGTATAGTTCGTTTGGAGCTGATTCCAACAACTGATGGTAGAATGTAAGAAAGATAATTGATACAGTTTCGTTCTGACCCTAACGTTAGGTTCAGAGGAATTAATACATAGATTCTACATTTCAGGAGACTCGTTTCTCGAAAGAACCACATTAGTTAGAAATTCAGGGGCAAAATTGTCTGTCATTTTATATAAAAAAAACTTCTAACTTATCTTTACATCTTTGAGCTTTAAGAGTTTCCCAACGAGTTTCCTCGAAAACTTTGTTTATACTAATTTGGTTGCACCTGTAACAATTATCGCTGCCTCAATACTTACTTCATCAAGCTTATTCTTATCTGCCCTATTACAATTATCCGAACTAGTATCGGCATATTCAGTAAAAATTCCGTGTACAATATAGACGTTCAAGAGACAGTCGATCAAAAGTAGCTTTTAAATTGCGTAGGACATTCATTTTTCCAAGCGTTCTCAGGTATTCACTTGATGTGGTTAATCCAGCTATCATTATTGGAGAACACTAAACGAAGATGACCATGTGAACTTACTTCACAAAACTGAGTATTATCCCTAAACAACGGAGAATGTGGACGCTTTCTACTTTTCCTTGAGGTTGGCATTGTTACTGTCTTCCTTAAGATTGGCACTGTTTCTGTCTTCCAAAGACTGAAACGTAAGAGCCAATTGTTCTACAACAACTTTCTTTTTGTATGTCACTGGTAAGGCTAGCTGCGGTAGCATTATATCGATAATTGTATCATCTAAAACTAATCTAATGTCAATATCGACTTCATTCACAATTTCATCTATGGATACCATAGAGAGATGGGGTCTAAAAACCTTCATTAAGGAACACCAGCCCTGATATGCTTCCAATCTTAATATTAGCCGTTTAAGATCACGCCTTGCTGCCTATTAGAAAAATAATCCTGAAGCCAATCTAAATTCTTGCCATTTGTATATGCTCTACATACCTGAACAATAAGACATCACTCAAGAAAATGCCTTTCTCTTATCAAATAATATTCGTGAAATCTCTTTACGGCGTCAAGTGTATTGCAAAATGTGTTACAAAGGTTTGCAAGATGACTGAGAATATAATTCCAAGGTATGAAGTCAGACTGAACTGGTTATACGTTTGGTATGACTGACGATATCATTTTTACGTATGAAGCCAGACGTAATTGGTTGTACATTTGGTACTAATCAAGAAGTTACTAATGTGCATTTCCTAAGACACTTGAACATTTCGTATGTCATTCGTGCTGCCCAATTTATGTTCTGTAACACTATTATCCATTTACCAGCTGTCAGGAACTTTGCACAGGTGAAGCGGTTTTTGTTTTTTATAATTTGGAGAGCGGTCGAGCCATTACACATGCTCCTTCGTTGAGTAGTGTCGCACTGATCAAATCAGAGTAGTAGTATTTATTAGCACATCATTCACGCCTTCTATTAAAATAATAACATTATTCAGAGTAGGCGCAACAAAATTAAGGCTGGTAGAGTAACACGTGTATCATCGTCAAGCGTGGATCGTCTAGTGCAAGTAACATTCTTCACTTCTTAGCAAATCTCTCAGAAAAATCAGAGAAAACAATATTATTGATTTTCTTAGGTACTACAATAGGATGCCGTAACAGCTGTTTGTCCCAGTTAGTGTAGTGATACCTTGTAACTTGTAAAGCTGGTTGCTGTACGGCAGAGGTTAGCAAACACAGGACAGTGATGTCGAACACAATCAGAAATATTGGGGTCAGCTACACCCGCAGAAAAAATAATGGTGTTACTTGGTGTAAATATTAAATTTATTAATGATGATGATAACTCGGAAAATTGAGCAGGTTCGTGAATAGGTTGCGACGTGTCGAAAACTCGGAGTATTTGGCATATATTATTTTTAAAAAAATATTTGTGTCCGATGATGGTCGTTAAATTCACCAGAACAAACTCATCTCTGATTTTACTGGACGTGGCCCTATTTACAGATTCGTTTAACAGATCCCGGAAATATTGATTGGTATTGACTTCAAATAAATATGGCTTAAAAACATGAAGGTAGAGTCAAATTCGAATCAATAAAAAGACTTCGTATACTAATTAATAAATCAAAATAAGAAACCTGAGTCGGACGATGAATGTACTATATGGAGCCACCATCATATCTGCATGTCATGCGGAATAATCTTAAGCGTGTTAGCATCTCTTTGACCCGTAATTCTAAAAATCTATGAATCAAGGGTGAAACACTGATAAAGATCCGATTCGCTGCAGCAAGATGCCTCTTAGCGTTTTAATCAGTTTGCATCGATTATATGAAAGAGTTGGGCGAGTGGTCAAAGAACTCGGAATATTTTCTTCAATAATGCACATGGTTTATCAGGTGCGTGGTAAATGGTCTTCTTGTATTTTCTTCAATTAAACAACAAACTAAGAGCTAATATTATTTCAAAGATAGAGCCGGAAGCCAGTTGCCGGTGGAATAAGGACACAGTATGGCTCTATTTAATTCATTCAGCTACACTTTTTTGTATAATACAATTATCGCAATAAAATTATATACATGTACTTCATACAGGTATCCATGCGTTCTTCTGTCCTCTCCCCTGTGTACATTTATGATTTTGTTAAAGAACAAATACATTTTGCTACGTTAGACTTCAGGAAGGTGAGCTGGACCCATATTCTTTCCACTTCTTAACCTCAGTGCACAATCAGTCTTGAATGTTGTTTTATTAAATTGTATTATATTTATCGAATGTTTATAAAATCACCAACTATGTCTAGCAACATGTTTAAATTATATAAAATTCAACTTTAAAATACCTAGTACGTTTGATGGTCTTTATGTTATTGAATATCACAAACTGAATTTGATTATGCACTCAGAGTGAGGACTTTCTTTAATACGATCCCAATAGTATGTAAAGTAGAGAGACCAGTTCAATTAATACGGTCCCAGTAGTATGTACAATAGAGACCAGTTCAATTAGTACGGTCCCAGTAGTATGTAAAATAGAGAGACCAGTTCAATTAATACTGTCCCAGTAGTATGTAAAATAGAGAGACCAGTTCAATTAATACGGTCTCAGTAGTATGTAAAATAGAGAGACCAGTTCAATTAATACGGTCCCAGTAGTATGTAAAATAGAGAGACCAGTTCAATTAATACGGTCTCAGTAGTATGTAAAATAGAGAGACCAGTTCAACTTTAATACGGTCTCAGTAGTATGTAAAATAGAGAGACCAGTTCAACTTTAATACGGTCCCAGTAGTATGTAAAATAGAGAGACCAGTTCAACTTTAATACGGTCCCAGTAGTATGTAAAATAGAGAGACCAGTTCAACTTTATTACGGTCCCAATAGTATGTAAAATAGAGAGACCAGTTCAACTTTAATACGGTCACAGTAGTATGTAAAATAGAGAGACCAGTTAAACTTTAATACGGTCCCAGTAGTATGTAAAATAGAGAGACCAGTTCAACTTTAATACGGTCCCAATAGTATGTAAAATAGAGAGACCAGTACAACTTTAATGGCTGCTGGCAAATCGGATTTATCATGCTACGTGTTTTGACCGCTACGCAGCCTAACACCTCACCACCATCAAAATAATCATTTGGTATCCCTATTATCAATACTACTCATCAAAACACTTAGGAAAATAAGGCTACTGGAAAGAAGAAAAATAGAGAGGGTGATAGAAAGACAGAAATATGAAAAAGACAAAAGAAAGAACGAGATGATGAAAAGATCAAATATTAGCAATGGATAGAAGAATTGTAGAAAGAAAAATGTCACGTGATGGACAGAATGAGAAAAGAAAACTTAGAACACAAAGTAAGAGCCAATAGTTTAATATATTTTATAAAATTTTCACAAAATTGAAGAAAAACGGGGACGTTTAGAGCCGTGAACCCCAAACACGGCGCCAAAAATACTCAGTTTTAACTTTATGTTCCTCAATTTCTTTAAGATATAAAATTTATTAATTTAGTAAGAACAAGTAAAAAATCTTGTACATGCTCTCTCTCTCTCTCTCTCTCCATCTTACAAATATCACAAAATTAGTTAATAAGGCACCAGTGAACATTCATGAACATAAACGCTTCCAATGAAAAATGTATTACTATGAGTATATAATGTTTTATGAGCATATGATCGCTCCAATGAAAGCGCGTAACATGCGCATGACATTTTTCTTTGTTCTTTCTACTTTTTTCTATCCACTTACTGTTTTTCTTTTTTTCGTCACCTTTTGTTATTTTTTCTTCTTTCTTTCTGTCAACTTTTTTATATTTGCTCTGTCTGTCTGTTACCCTTTTCTATCTTTCCCCTTTCCAGGTTGATGTTTTTTTCTTTAAAAAGTTCACCCATTTCATATTTTGTTCTTTGAATATTTCATCTTAAATGATACACATATTCGTATATGTCGATTTTTACTATATTGGACGTATGTCTTCGCCCAGGTATGTTTGATTCATAGGGTCGAAATGCTGTAAATTATGTCCTACAAGCTTTCGGTAGTATCGATGTAATTTATTCATTTCCCGAAAATGAAAGAACATTATTGGTTAAAGTTTATCCTGTCTATGCGTAAATGACACTCAAGCACGTATACAGTAACAACATGTAAGCCATCATAAATACAATGATTATATATGATCTTAAATAAACAATAAATTGTGCTGCACTTACCAAAGTTGAAAATGTCACTGTAGATATTATATCTACGTTTCACACAGCTCAACACTCTGTTGCAAATAGCTAACTAGAAATGACACACGTAAACATGTTAGTGACTCATATGAACACAGACTGGTAAATCATTCAACTTTGCACCCGGAAGTAGCTTAAGTTGCGGATATATTTTTCAAAATAAGTTTGTGTGGTGATTTTGCAGTAACACAGCTGAAGCATTTATTTCAGTGTTCCTGATACGTTAGTATCGGTAGATAGACATTTTTCTAAATTTCAAATGGAATGAAGGCATGAACATTAATATTTCCATTTTCATGCCAAATGATTTTTACCTTAAGTTGTGAACTTTAACGTTTAGAAATTTATATCACTTGATTAAACATTGAAAATTTGAGAATACACAAATGTTTAGAATAAATCTAGTATTTAATGTTGAAATAGCTGACATTTGGATAACTGGGTATTTAGATGTATCAAAATTATACGTTTTTAGGACTTACATGATATCGTATGGAATGAAATCACCATGAAAGAAATTCTTGACAAGTAAGGACTCTAAAAGACATAATAAAAAAAAACTTCTTTGTATGAATGAGTTGATCAAGGAAGATGTGTGGACTTTCAGGCTTCAGGAAACCACAAAATATATCCGAATGAGTAGTTGTCCGACTATTACAGCCTACAAATTTAGAATTATTGTTGGCTATTTAGTCGGTGTAATTATTGCCAGGAATAATCAATACATTAGAGTTATGTTTTCGGCATTAAATATCCATGATGTCTTCATAGTAACTAATTGCTGTTATGTCTACTTTATATCTCATATACATTTCTAAATTGTGGAAACCATCAGGGATATATATTGAATTGGCTACATTTTTAAAGTTAATCTAGTAGAATATATTGTTCTTTTAATCATTTGGAACATTGTTATAACCTACGACAAAATCTATTATCTGCAAGGATATGTGTAAGGTACTATATGTGTTGTCTACAGTATTGGAGAAGTATATCTCTTTCTCTGTCTGATGGTACACATTTTAGTTGGTGGACCAAGATTTTCTTAATTTTTTGAAGGAGCACACTGTAACCAGCAAACTAGTGCTGTGTTAGCTTGCAAGATAGACTGTGTTGATTATGTTGTTTGTCTAACTCATTTGTTGGGTGAATTTCCAACATCTCTGGTAAGGGATTCTCCTAATTTGTATAGGTTGTGTAGATTGCCGAGGTGGTTTAGGTTGTTTAACAGAACCACGTGATTGCTCCGCCACCCAGATAGTAAGAAATCTTTGATTTAGAAGTATTTTCTTCTGCTTCATGTGACGCAGGATTATCTTGTTCCATCTTAAATTTCTCTGTTTGGGTTCTCTTAAATTCTTGTGAAAGTTCTCAATGTTGTCTACCGAGTTCAACTCTGCTTGAATCTTTCTTCTTGATGAGGTTGCATTCTCAACCTTCATTTTTTCTGTTATCTTGTTTTGCTAACCTTCCATTCAATTTGGAAATGAATAACAGATGAAGACAAATGTAAAATGAACTCTACTTGACAGTTGATAAACATCTTACAAACTATCTAGTACCATGTTGTAAATAGACTTGTTACCAACCTGAATTTCGTCATGGTCGCCCTGTATTCAACTTGTGAAAGAATTACCGATGAATACAAGTGTGATCTAAAGTCTTCTTGAAAGTTAATGACCAGCATCTTGCAAAATGATGTTAACAATAAAAGTAATATAAATATATTGAATTTCAATAGTTTCAATAAAATGGAGTATACAAGAAGATACCATAAATGTGCAGCAGAAAAAAAGTAACATTATTTTACAGCACCAGTAGCTATCGCAAATTTTGCCAAAAAGCATATCATAATCCACGAGCTAGAAAGTTAAGAGCACTTCAGAAGAAAACAAAATCTCAGAAACAAGGAACAGAAGAAACACAAAAAAACAAGAAGAAAAAACACGTAAATGAGTACAGGAAACAGTACATGAAGCAACGGTAGCACAACAATAAACCTTTTAGATAATTGATATGAAGATGAATTGCAAGTATATCCAATGAAAAATCTGACACAACATTGAACTTACTTGGTGTTCCATCCATGGACGTTTTCTATAAATGGTTACATTTTACAAATCCTGAAAGTGTAAGATATGAAGATAAATTAATCATGGATTAGTTAATACCATCATCATCATTTGAGATCTCTTGTCATGATCAACAGAAAAATGTTTATATTGATCTAACACACGATATATGAGAGCAAGTGAGAGCAGATAAAGGATTGTCAAAATGCCTCCCGAACAAGTAATAAGAGGGCATCATAGAATGATAAAGAAATTTATGACAGCCAAATGTATGATAGAGGAGGTTTTGAACCAGGTTTTCCATCGTCTTCATCCATAATGTTTCGACCTGTAAACATCAGAACTATTTGGTAAATGCCACATTTCAGCATGATGATCATCGCTAGTCATGTTATCGGTATAGATGCATCAATTGCGTACCAATTAGTGCACATTTATTTACCTTTAATTTACACAATTTGTTCATATCATGCCTCTACGATACATTTCAGGTACCTATTTTCTTCGAGTCAGAGTATAATTAAAAAAGCATGTATCTGCTTTCCAAATATTTTTTTTTTCAGTATGGAATTTTTAAAATGATGTATACCAATTATATTTTCGTTGCTTCAAGGGTGCTACACTTCACTGATCTTTTAATATTAGTCCCAAAATACAATCTCAAAATAAACATGACTACTCTTCATACTAGATTTCTGGTGGTACTATTAACAATAAAATATTGGTTTTTAAACGCACATTCGACTTCTCTAGTAAATTGTTGGGGTAAAGTCTGCATCAATGTTCTCAAATTACATCACTCTGACCATTGTGAAAAGACAGGCGTACATTTTACACAAAGAAACGCTGATAAAAGTAAAAAAACAAATATAAAAAATCCGTCATTGCCTTTCAATGTATGACTTCCTTTGATCTTTCTTAATCTTTATCTTGTTAAGCTCCCAAAAGAAAATAACTCTTTTTATGTACAAAGGCGTAAAATAAAGCAAAGTAGTCATTACTATAACCTGGTACTTTTGAGTAGCTACAGACCGGAACCAGAACTGAGCTTTAGACAAATCCCGTCATGGATGCCAACGGCGCCCCAAAACAAAACTTTTCCAAATGATCTGTTCTCGTTAATGAAAGAGCCGAAGTTAATTAACGATGCTAGTTTCTTCTGTAAAACCCTACTTAGTGAAGATTTATTTGTTTTCTTGAAACGGATACCTTGGGCAAACATGCTTTTACTTCACAAGATAGTCATGCTCGCGGAAAAAATATGAATTATGTATTTGTTAGTAAAATATTCGAACTTTATTCATCTTTAAATCTTAATATCGGATGTTTTAATAGTATTTGTCCGCTATAAGCTAAGGAGAATTTGTTTTACCTGCAACTATAAATTTGCAACAAATTTACATTCTCATTTTGTTTTCACATAATTGTATCATCGATCTTTGTTTTAAATAGAGAAGAAAATACTCCAAAATCTGCTGAATAATACATATTTTTCGTACAAGAAAAAAGAACGTTGTAATAATATGCTATACATAAATAAATAAATTATTAAATAAACAGCTGGAAGGTGTAGGTTGTCTAATTCTGTATCATTATTGGTATACTTGACTTTCACATGGCATTTAATTGGAGAGTCATTAACAACTGTTTCACCTCTCCTCTAATATCGCTTAAATTCACAAAAGTTATATATATATATATATATATATATATATATATATATATATATATATATATATATATATATATATATATACCGTAATGAATGTAGTATATATGTTTAATCTTCTTTTGTCTTGATCTGATGACAAGTTTAGTATTTCAAGCTATTTTGAAAATCTTTCTATACTTGTGATCCATTAGCTAAAGAAGAAAAACAACTTTGCTATTAGAAACTCAGGGAAAAATATATAGAAGAAACTGTTGGTAGTTACAACTTTTCTATCTTTCCCAAAAATTGATTTTAAAAGCAAGTAATTTATTGACGTTGAGCTCTCCGTTTTAATGTGGTATATGTATTATCCGTTTGATCGTCAGAGGTAGAAGAAATAGTTACTGTTAGAAGAAGTATAGGAATAAATATTACAGACGTTATGTGTTGTCCAATTATCTCAGAAATAAATTGAGCGGATACTTACAAATTCCGCACAACTTTCATGTCATATACCTTCCAGGAATAAACAGTATTAAAAAGTTCCTTTTTATCAATTAACTGATTACATCATTACATGGGTAGACATTGCGAAATAAATGTCGATTGTAAAAACAGAGCTATGAACAAGAAAGTGTTTGTTGTACTTAGCAGGTTACTACAAATTCAAACTTTTGTACCAAACATCAAAGACATCACTTTTCGAGCCTTATCTCTTTCCACTACGATTTTCATGATATTGACTATACTGTAAACCGATACAAAACCCGGAGCAACTTTTAAACATCACGCAAAAGGGTGCGTTTAACTTGACAAAAAAAGATGTGTGTTTTACCTGACAAACAAAGAAGGCAATGGATTACTGGGCTGGATTTGTGGCAATAAACATTCCCTCTTGACTGATACAACATTAAATATATCGATCAACCGTCATATATATGTTTGTGTAAATATGAACAAAATCTGATATCCACTTAAAGAGCAAACCCATAGCAGGTGTCCTGTGTCCCTTTGTGGCATAGGGCTCAAGAATCCTCAATGAATTTTTTATTTGTCTTTCTTTCTTTCTTGCCTTCTCAGCTAGCCATTCGAGGCCAATGCGCTCAAACATACTGACTTTGTCCTTGTCCCTCCTTGGAAAACCCCAAAGAAGGAGGAGTGGATAAAGAAAAGATTATGCTGCCACATAAATGTAAAGTTTTACGTTTGGCAAGATTAAACGGTTAATTGAACGGCCACACTCTAATAAGAAAATGAAACAAGCTTTCGAAAATGTGTGCCGTTGGCATTTTTGTATACATTTACACAACTCTGCGATTGTCTTTAAACATGCCATGATGTAAAGGCCATGGTGTGAATCAAAGGGGATATGGCGTTATTTCTGAAGAGAGATTTTCATGAACAACTGTTGCTGGTTCTTGTTGCGCCGTATTCCTCCATGTCAAGAACAAAATGCCTATCGACATCCAATTGGTCGACATATATGGACGTTGTGATAGAGGGTATTTGACCTTTATGTTCAAACTAGAAATCCGAGGCAAAACAAAAACTGTCAGGGACGTTAAAACTCAATAATTCATCAAGTTGTTCTGCACCATGTACCCTTTCCAGGTTAAATTGTAGCCCAAAGATGTTTCGCTCATCCACAAACAATTTACAATCATAGCTAAATGTTTGCAATCCTAATATTTAAAACTTTTGGAGATGCGCAGCTTAAAGTACTACTACAAATGCACGAACTTGAGATGTTACAATATCCCCACATTATTTGGCGAAGACCGTGGGGCTTTATTCAGAGATAGATTGGAACATTAATGCATATATACCACTGGGTTGGCAGCAGCATTTGAAAATGCAGAATAATAGAATGAAACAGCATACATCATGTTGCCCATCAATATTTGAAAAGGGGCTTAAAGGCAAATGTTACACATCATAGGCTTTTGTATTCTGTGTCTTGAATTGTTTGGCTACATACACGCTGCAATGATACATGGACCAGAAATGCTAACTTTATAAACCAATCCACAAAACTGTGGCCATGACAAGCACGGAGAGCCGGGCTATTGATGGTATTCTATGTCAACAAGATAGATGTAATTCTTTCTTCCCGCAGTTTTGAGTCTATGGAAATCTGAAGTTTTGTAAACTATATACTGGTGATCGGATCACACATAAAGCTATTGTCTCACGAGTTACCATATACAACCTGCAAGATTTGTTTGAAAATAGTGCAAGGCTTTTTCGGTGATATGCCCAAAGGAACTCTCTCTCTCTCTCTCTCTCTCTCAACTATTTCACTTGTCATCAGAGTTGCCTATTTTCTAACTGGTATTATGTTTAGCGTAAATAATGTCATAAGATGGTTCTCTTATTTTCTTTTGTCTTTAATATTGTTTGTCATCGATATTTCTGTATTGTTCAGCTTAAGTATATACAATGTAGTGAGATTTTTCATAAGCTTTACACGTTATGTCTTATGTTGGGAAGTGAAGCGTGCACATCCATGTAATAGGAAACAAAGTAGTGAAAGAAATTATGTTTTAGGTCCAGTTTGTTTGTAACTTTCACAATCTGTGCTCGAGAATCAATAGGTTTTACTCGAAAACATTTACATTGTATCATTGTATTCAACATTGTATCAATTCATGATTGATAAAGACTATTATGCAATCAAAACTTAAAATATTCATTGAGCCAGAACTGAATATATGCGGGATAAATCGGCACTATTGGCGCTCGGAGAGAGACATCATCGTAATACCCGTGAAGGGAGGGTTTTTCTCTAAGAGTAAATGTGAAAATTCAGTTTCAAACATAGCATATAGAGTGGAGGCATGTTTGACACTGGCTCCAAGAGAAACATATTATCCAATATGGCCATTACATTGTCAAAGTTATATAAAGATAAATTGAACCGCAAGTCTCTTGGAATCATCTCAACATATTGACATTTTCGCTCATTTTTCACTGAATGATACTTTACGTCCCCCCCCCCCCCCATATTATAGTTTTTACGTGGAGACATGCATGTTTCATTTATGGCATTTTATATACAATTTATGCTCCAATTTTAGGTAATTTTAGACAATCGTATTGCAAAACAAGACATTACACAATATGAATGTCTAGATCTCGCTCTCTCTCTCTCTCTCTCTCTCTCTCTCTATATATATATATATATATATATATATATATATATATATATATATATATATAAATATATATATAAATATATATATATATATATGGGTATTTATCAGAATTATCCGTGATTATAATGCATCAAACTAGGTTGCAGCTAGTTTGAAGATCAACAAAAATATTTAGTAAAATGGGAAAATTTGTTTCTTATGGCTTTAAAGAGATGTTTAGAAATATGATCCCTCGGTCACGGAATTGCATGCACGAAAATATCCTTTGCGTTCTACATGAACATAAATGTAAATTCTGTTTCGTTGCTGCGTACAGCGTTATGCAGTGTGTATAGGTTTAGCCATGCCCATTTTTAAATACTGCTTTCTGTTTACTCACTGAGGCAGGCACAAAGCGCCGGCAGTGGTGCGCCCGTTTATCCCGTGTTCTCTGGCCGTGCAATTGACCTTGTCTGTAGTAGTTATGGTGATATTTTTCTCTATATCATCCGTTCTATGTGATGAAGTCGTTTAATATGTTGAATTTTCGGAATTTATATTGAAATTCTAGAAAGTCGACCTATGTCACATAGCGCCGTGCCATCGGATAAAATATAGTCTGTTTCAGGTTAGACACTATATAGCTGAACAGAAAAGTTGAATTCATTTATATATTGTACGCATTACAATATGAGAAACGTTCGAGCTTTTATAATCTAATGCGATTTTTCATGTCGTAGACGGATTCATGTACGAACGTGGTTATTATAATAATCTCGCACAGCCGTTCTTATGAAAGAAGAATTTAATGTGTAACGATGTCAGTTAATGTGTTCGCATGCGTAATGTATATCACTGTATTCGCACTTTAACATGTTTTATGTATTACATGGCTCATTTATTGTATTTTTAGCTGTTCCGAGGAGTCGCTCAACTCCGTGGGTTTGTTTAATCCAGATATTGTGGTCAATAGCAATGTTGGTTCAATGGACGACACTGGTTAACTCATTGTGAGGGACCAAAGTCTATACCAACAGGTCTGCTGGGTAGGAAGGTTCCAGAGGAATCCTTCAGCAGGCCGGAATGAGTCGACTACACGAGATCACTCCTCAACCATTCATCGGGAGCAGTGGATCGAGAGTATTCATGATAATCGTCGGAATGTCATGAAATAACAGCATCATATCTGCTGATAAAATATACATTAGGTTTTTCTACCTAAACTTCAGTGTCATTATATGTGTGGGAATCTAATGCTCCATCATACTTGCTGATAAAACTATATATTGATCATATTTGTTGATAATTCCATACATTGATCATATATGTTGATAATTCCATACATTGATTATATATGTTGATAAAACCATACATTGATCATATATGTTGATAATTCCATACATTGACTATATCTGTTGATAAAACCATACATTGATTATATCTGTTGATAATTCCATACATTGATTATATCTGTTGATAATTCCATACATTGACTATATCTGTTGATAAAACCATACATTGATTATATCTGTTGATAATTCCATACATTTTTCTATATCTATTGATAAAACCATACATTGATTATATCTGTTGATAAAAACATACAGTGATCATATCTGTTGATAAAAACATACACTGATTATATCTGTTGATAAAAACATACATTGATCATATCTGTTAATAAAAACATACATTGATTATATATGTTGATATAAACATACATTGATCATATCTGTTGATAAAAACACACATTGATCATATCTGTTATTAAAAACATACATTGATTATATCTGTTGATAAAAACATACATTGATCATATTTGTTGATAATTCCATACATTGATTATATCTGTTGATAAATCACAGATTGATGATATCTCTTGATAAATCCATATATCAATCATATATGTTGCAAAACATCCACGCGTTGATCATTTAAGTTGATAAAATTTATTATTTGTGATTATTTGCTGATGAACTATGCTTTGACCGTAGGCGTTGAGGAACGATACCATAGTGTTATTTTGTTATAGACATCGATGAACTTTGTGTGCATGTGTAGGGTAGGTCTTATGTCGTTTTGGTTTAGCTTGTGAGCGATGAAAGTAAGGGTGTGTGCTAGGGTGTCAGAAATTCAACTGTTGTTAATGTACATTTTTTCTTCTGTTGGCTACTTCTTGTTGGCGTTCTAGATTGTAGGATAACGTAGACTATAATACATTCTGGTAGGACTGATTGATGTTGTATTTCTTTTCAGATCGAGTACCTGATAAATCCGGCCATAAATCATAAATACAGCTAAGAATTTAATATATACATATTTGCTTATTTATAGGCTGTGACGCTGTTTAACGCGCTGACAGGGATAGTTAATATTAAACGCAGAAATAATACGAATATGGCCTAAATCAAGTTAGCCTGGTACCCTGTTCTCTGTACGATCATGGAAAGATGGCATGAAGTGTCAGAGGACAAGGCTGAATATATGTATTCACCTTAAAAACGCTGCTGGGGTATGAACTAAACGGGCTGTCATTTCTTATCTGTCTGTGTTGGTGAACAGACATCAGAATAGGCACCTGATAGGTCAAGTATGTGCCTAATTGTTTCATAACCAGACATGGTCTCTCACCTGAACAGGTAGAAACACCCGTTCCAAAATCCTGTATTTCATGAAACGGACGACAATGATGCAAACAGAGCTGCCTTAGGAACGCAAATGATAAGAACGATTCTTTATATTCCAACTGAACTACGATAACATATCTATGATAGAGAGAAAGATCTTACATATAATTATCCGACCGAAACACTACTATTACTATACAATACACGCATTCAGTTGGAAAAACAAAACTTTGTAAAAGTGTTTTTTTAGCTTTTTAAAAAATACTTTTGAAACGTCCTCAAATTTTAGGTTTGTTTCAGTCAGAAATAAATGATCAACTAATTCTTGGTCATCTAGTGTTTAATCATTCGTATCGCGTTATTGATTTATCAAAAGAATGGTAAGAGTGAATTTGCCTTGAACTCAATGGATACTTTTCTAACAAAATTAATTACCCGTGTAAGGCAATAGGACAACATAAATTGTACATGTACGCTTTCGAACGAAACGGGGTAGAAAGAAGCGGTGTATCCTATTTAAAAGGTTGTTTTTTTATACAAAGTAAGAAACCTGCCAACATGTTTATTCAGTCTATAATTGTAATATTACATGATTGTTATATTTAGGTTAAAACTGCTAGTTTTTATGAAAAAAAGTAAACTCGTTTTGAAATAAAGAATTGTATTCATTGCTTTGAATTCAAGCAGTGCATAGTGCCTCATAGTACCCCGTGACATTGCTTTCCAATAATGGAAAAGAGAAATCATCTGGTCTTTATTTGTATGCTCTTCGAAAAAAGGGTACAAATATTTGCAAGTAAGGATGCGTTTGGTTCGCGTTCACGTATTTGATATCTCTTACGTTTCTCTGTATAAATATTGATAGAGACATGAAACGTTTTGATATGATAGACAGATAGCCATAAAGCAATTTATTTCAAGATTATGGAGCCGTTCTTTTGAACTATGGCTTGAGTTTAGTAGCTATTGATAATAACAGGTATATTCTTTATCAACATAGATGAGCTAATCTTTTACTTTCCGTTATCATTTTCTTTTTCATTGTTTCCCCTGAGAATCATATCATATGAGCATGAAAATATAACATACAGAAATACGAAACAATTGGCTTAATGTCTAATTTCTATATAAACGTGATCTCAGAAACTGTATCAATTCGATATTTTTGTATAACATGAACATAATGTGAAATTGGGGGAAAATGTTCCAAATTATTTTCTTTGGTCAAGTATGCTAAAGAGTGCATTGGCGTGTGTACATGGGCGTTAAGTATACAATGGGACTATAAACGACGATGTTGAATCTATAACATGCAGTATGTGACAATGAAGAAAAAAATGGCAGTTGTGATGCTTAGAAGCCCTTGTATTTTCTAGATACCTTTAACGCTTGAATTAAAATATTTGCGACATATCAAATAGAATCAAAACGAGGGGATATATGTGTCCTTTAGTATCGGAAAAAGTAAAAAAAAGGAAAAATGTTAATGCTTTAGCGCTTTCTTTTTGAAACATGGACATAAACGTTATTTAAAATCTCAGTCAGTTTTCTAGGTGTGCAAAAATTTTGAGCGGTTGTCACAGCTGTGTTTCATTACGAACTGTAGATGCCAGTTCCAAATTTAGACTGCCATATTGGGGAATATGCTATGAGCTACTGGTGAAGACAAACGTAATGGTGTTTTGAAATGGAGATAAGTGACTGTCTTGTGAGAAACGGTTTTATTCTGGGAATAAGTTAGACATTGCTTCTACTTTTAGTTACCTAGGAAATGTTTTTCATGACAATGGATCCTTTCAAAGACTAAGAATACTTTATAAAGGTCTGAAAGCTATGAACTGACTATTATACATTTTGTCTTTAATAAAATGCCTTTGTAACTTTTTATGTTAGCTATGGCTGTCATGTTTGAGGAGGTTAAACATGTTGTGAAATTGAAATAATTCACATAACATTTTGTAAGGAAATATTACATGTTTATTCTTCGGTTAATAACGTTGCTGTCTGGAGGGACCTGGGTAGGTATCGATCATAAATCAGTAGATTACGCATGGTAATCAAACATTGGTTCAAATTATTGTATACTGAAAACTGGATGTTAAAGAAACGCATTTCATATTAACATATCCCTATGTAATGAATAGTTTCGCATTCATTACAAGCTAAAAATATCTTATGCAACAATGGTTTTGATTATGTGTGGAAAATTCCATTTAATATTGTTCCTGAAGATTAATGTTAATATTTAAAACAAAGACTTATTGGTTGCTTCATACAAAAGTGAACGATAAATGTTATGTCTAGTCGGAAATCAATTATATATATATATATATATATATATATATATATATATATATATATATATATATATATGTGTGTGTGTGTGTGTGTGTGTGTGTGTGTGTGTGTGAATATACATATATATATATATATATATATATATATATATATATATATATATATATATATATATATATATATATATATATATATTTCTGCTAATGAGCTAAAGATAGAGAACGGTAGGTATATAGGTATGTTCAATATCGAACGGTGCGAGTGTTCTGCGATTAATGTCTTGTACATTAAGATATTTCAGAAATTGAAGATAGATATCATTTTATTATACGGTGCCCATATTATATGTCTTTAAAATGGGAATATATTGATAAATATTGTTATTTGTTGGATTGGACAAAGCATTGTTACCTTTCGAGAAAACTGATGAAAAGCAGTTTTTAATCTAGGTAAATTTCTTTGCCACCTCGCAAAGGGGGATTACCAAATTGTCAATCTTTTAATCAGACAATTAGTTATCTCAGTCATGACGCATATATGAACTAATGGCACAGCCACAGGTAAAGTCATATGTTTTATATGTTCAGGTAAGATACATTTATATGTTGTACCAGAAACCTTGGATTTAAGTCAGGTATAAACATGATGTTCTGTTCTAGTGAAAACTAGTTTCTGTACTAGACTTTGTTGCTTCAAATTACAACTAAAACTAACTAATCTTACGATCATACGCCTTGTGTTATATATATATATATATATATATATATATATATATATATATATATATATATATGCATGTTTAAATTAAGATGCGTTGATAATGGGAGAGTTGCTAATTGAAGCTTATCTATTTAAATGGCAGACGAAGAATGGAAAATGTGGATTCCAACCTTTGTTTCCTATATGGCGCGTATTTAAGTAAATATTCCTAAGGAGTCGCAATAAATGTCAACGGGACATCTGCAATAAATGTATATGGGCTTAGTGAAGAAGAAAGACCGTGATTATGATGTAAGCCCAATGATGATAATGGTCCGGTTGTCGTCCTTGGGCGCTTCTTAACAGTTTGAGACAGAGAAGAGAACTCATTCAAAAGATGGATATTAGAGATTTAAGAGCTACTTACTGTTCGCTGATTGATTTGCAAGCAATGATGAAAGATAATTTAATGGTATTAGATGTATAAGTTAGAATTATGATGATTGGAGTTACGTAGTTTACATACACCTGGACAGTTTTATGGCTGGTTCCATTTTAGTAATGATAGACGGGACTACATATGTTGATATGTAGATATTTTAAAGGCCCAGAGACGTCTGCGCCACTTCTTGTGGAATTCGCATTGATCAGGTATTTTATACCCATAACGAAATATAATATAATGTCACCTGGTGAAAATATCCAAAAATTACTTATGTGCTTAAAATTCTTTTGTTTTTCATCCATCTGATTACATTTACATGTATTAAAGATTTCACTGTAAAGTTTATAGAACACTTTTTACTCCCTGCATCGTTTTTTTCATTTGGACTTTTTATGAGACATGTATATAAGATATTGATACCAGAGATAAATTGTCCTATAGTTTCTTAATTTAAGAGATGACAAAGTATTGAGTAAAAACATTTCAGTTTTTTATATATAAATTAGTCATTATTATTACTCCTAATCTTCCTCCTCCTCCTGCTATTACTACTGCTTCTACAACAACTACTACTGCTGCTTCTACTACAAGAACAACAACTACTACTACTGCTGCTTCTACAACAACTACTACTACTGCTTCTACAACAACTACTACTACTGCTTCTACAACAACTACTACTACTGCTTCTACAACAACTACTACTACTGCTTCTACAACAACTACTACTGCTGCTTCTACAACAACTACTACTACTGCTTCTACAACAACTACTACTACTGCTTCTACAACAACTACTACTACTGCTTCTACAACAACTACTACTACTGCTTCTACAACAACTACTACTGCTGCTTCTACAACAACTACTACTACTACTTCTACTACAAGAACAACAACTACTACTACTACTGCTTCTACAACTACTACTACTACTGCTTCTACAACAAGAACAACAACTACTACTACTACTGCTTCTACAACAACTACTACTGCTGCTTCTACTACAAGAACAACAACTACTACTACTACTGCTTCTACAACAACTACTACTGCTGCTTCTACAACAACTACTACTACTGCTTCTACTACAAGAACAACAACTACTACTGCTGCTTCTACAACAACTACTACTGCTGCTTCTACTACAAGAACAACAACTACTACTACTACTGCTTCTACAACAACTACTACTGCTGCTTCTACTACAAGAACAACAACTACTACTACTACTGCTTCTACTACAACTACTACTGCTGCTTCTACAACAACTACTACTACTACTGCTTCTACAACAACTACTACTACTGCTTCTACTACAAGAACAACAACTACTACTACTACTGCTTCTACAACAACTACTACTGCTGCTTCTACTACAAGAACAACAACTACTACTACTACTGCTTCTACAACAACTACTACTACTGCTTCTACAACAAGAACAACAACTACTACTACTACTGCTTCTACTACAACTACTACTGCTGCTTCTACTACAAGAACAACAACTACTACTACTACTGCTTCTACTACAAGAACAACAACTACTACTACTACTGCTTCTACAACAACTACTACTACTGCTTCTACTACAAGAACAACAACTACTACTACTACTGCTTCTACAACAACTACTACTACTGCTTCTACAACAAGAACAACAACTACTACTACTACTGCTTCTACAACAACTACTACTACTGCTTCTACAACAACTACTATTACTGCTTCTACTACAAGAACAACAACTACTACTACTACTGCTTCTACAACAACTACTACTACTACTGCTTCTACTACAAGAACAACAACTACTACTACTACTGCTTCTACAACAACTACTACTACTACTGCTTCTACAACAACTACTACTACTGCTTCTACTACAAGAACAACAACTACTACTACTACTGCTTCTACAACAACTACTACTACTGCTTCTACTACAAGAACAACAACTACTACTACTACTGCTTCTACAACTACTACTACTGCTGCTTCTACAACAACTACTACTGCTGCTTCTACTACTACTGCTTCTACTACTACTACTTCTACTACTACTTATACTACTGCTACTACAACAACAACTACTACTACTACTGCTTCTACTACAACAACAACAACTACTACTACTACTGCTTCTACAACAACTACTACTGCTGCTTCTACTACTACTGCTTCTACTACTACTACTTCTACTACTACTTATACTACTGCTACTACAACAACAACTACTACTACTGCTGTTTCTACTACTACTACTACTACCACTATTACTAATATTGCTTCTACTACTATTTCTACTACTACTGCTACTACTACCGCTACTACTGCTACCTCTTCTTCTACTACTACTACTACTGCATCTACTACTAGTTCTACTACTACTGCTACTACTACTATTTCTTCTACTACTGCTGCTTCTACTACTATTTCTACTACAACTGCTACTACTACTTTTAATACTACTACTACTACTGCTTCTACTACTACTTATACTACTACTTCTTCTACTACTACTACGACTACTACTACTGCTGATGCTAGTACAACCGCCGTTACCACCATCATCACTACGGTATTTGGCACTGCCAGTTCAGCAAGTACTATTACTACTTGTAACTGCTACTGCTTATACTATAACGGGAAAAAATAATGACCAGACAGACAGACAGAAAATATACATACATGAGTGAATAGCTAAAATGACTATCGTAAATATTTTCAAAGAAAAGTTTCTATCCAGTGCTTTTATGCTTCTTTAGAAAACGAAAGGTGTTTTAAGAAATAAGCATTCTCTACAAAATTTATAAACTTCAAAATGAAAGAATCAAAGGATTGTGGTCTTAATTTTGCCTTGGTGAAGAATGTTCAGAATGCTAGCTTCTAGATTCATATTTTCGACGAAGCTAAACAAAGAAATACCCTGTGGGTCTGTTTAAGTACTTATGTCATAATATTTCCCCCCACTTCATCGTAATGGCAGTTAAATTGAAACGTTGCATGAAACAACCCCCAAAGCGACTACTTCTACAACAATATTTTCGCATTTATATTGAGATATTTCATGCATCATTTGCTAAGTTCACATAGGCTGAAAAGTAAAATTATACTTTTCAGGTCCGTCGGCTGGAAATATAATCAAATTATTACTGATATAAGCTTCAAGCAAAAGTCATTGTTTAAAGCAAACATTTAGAAATATGGCCAATTTAATGAAAAATTCATGTGCACAAAATTTTCAAGCATCTACTTTTCGAGTATTTATTTTTATCAACGATGATAGCGAAGATGTTAGTAAGAATGCAGATAATAATTATTTTTCTATTTTGGAAATGATTTTATTTTTTTGCAGGGAATGACCAAAAGTATTATATTCATTTTTATCCCAAAGTCCCGGTCGTTCGTACTGAATGTTATAGCTGTTTGTCTGTCTGTTAGCAATCAGTCTGTGTTTTCACAAACATTTTCTTTTTCGGAGCATAACTCTCCGATCGTTCAAGGTATCTCTGTCAAACTTGGACTAGTGGTCCAAATATGCCATTTGCTATTCACAATGTTCCAGTTTCAATTATGTCCGTGCTTTTGTCCGTTTTTCTATCCAACCGTTATCCACACCTTCTTTACCAGGGCAAAACCCCAAAACCGTTTAAGATTTATCTATGAAACCTGGTACATATATTGGCCTGGTAATCCATACGTGCCTTGTGTTGTTTATAATTCTTCAGTTTAAATATTTTAAACATTTTCAGCAGTTTGCCTCTTCATCTATCATGGACACGTTCGCTTTTGGAGCAGAATTATAAATCCCTTCCAGATATTTCTATGAAATCATACATATATTAGACTAGTGGCGCAGATATTTCTATGAAATCATACATATATTAGACTGGTAGTGCAGATATTTCTATGAAATCATACATATATTAGACTGGTGATGCAGATATTTCTATAAAATCATACATATATTAGACTGGTGATGCAGATATTCCTTTTTCTATTCACTATTCTTGAGTTTCCATATCTTCTTTAATTTTTGGTCTGTTTTGCTGTCGATTCATCCACCATTACTCACACTTTCATTTCCGGTGCAAGACTCAAAAACCGTTACAGACTTTTCTATGGAATAGATTTGACTAGTGATGTACATGTGCCTTTCACAATTCAATATTCTTGACTTTCGATATTTTTAATGTGTTTATGTGTTTATTCATCCTAACAAATTCCTAAATACATATACTTTTGACACAGGGATGCGTTTGACACTTTATTCCATGTTTGGCATCTGTTTGATGTAACTTGTGCTGGGATGAAATCGGTATGCCCCACGTTGATTTGCAAGAGAAATACACGTGCCGTGGATCTTCGTTAAGTCAGCAATCTCATCTTGCCTGCGTTGTTATGCGTTGAAACCTCTCAAAAACATATGAAAAATGAATTAATCATCTTTTAGTATTCCCTTTCCTCATCTAAAGCCTTGCAGAATCTCTACTCTGACAACCCGTTAATATCCTAGACATTAAAGAAACATGATGTTCTTATACAATCTGGAAAAGTATTATGTACTGTTGGCTGCCTAGTCACATTGGTATTAAGCGTAATGACATGTCAGATAACACAGACAAACCTATCCTGCAGTCACTGTTTCCGAATGGATGATTCCATATAATCACCTCAAATACTGTATAAAATTAGCATGTTCGTCATTCTTAGCAAAATATGTGGAATGAAAACTCCCCAAACAAACTTCAGAATATCAAACTCACTATTGGAGGGTGGCATCCCTTGTATAGAATAAATCGCAGAGATGAGGTGGTATTGTGCCGATCGCGTATCGGACACACATGCATACCTCGTGAACCGTGAACATCAACCACAGTGCATACCACACCAGTGGAACACATTCTTGTTGAGCGTGTCGACTTCCAGTCTGTGAGACAGAAGTATTTTGACATGAACTGCAAGAAAGAAGCGTAGGATGATCTAACTCAGAGAAATTCTTGGACTTTTTGAGAGCTTGTTTATATAACAAAATGTAACCACATGTTTAAGGATTTTACATGTGTTACATTTATCTTTAATTTTATATACATTTTTACAGAATTCTAAAATCTTTATGGTTTATATTTTATCTTATTGTTCTTGATGTTTACATTTATTTGGAAGGGTTTATCTTCCTAAATATTTTGTGGCAATTCATTTGACATTTTTCAAGTTTTACCTTTAGTTGGCACCACATGGCCAATATTATGCAGAGATGCCGTCAAACAATACTACATATATTAATACATACATACATACATACATACATACATACATACATACATACATACATACATACATACATACATACATACATACATACATACATACATACATACATACATACATACATACATACAAACATACATACATACATACATACATACATACATACATACATACATACATACATACATACATACATACATACATACATACATACATACATACATACATACATACAGTTATTTCGCCATATGTATCCAATTTGGGTATAATACATCGCTAAAATAGTACAATAATCTCAAAACTTTACCTTTGCGTTGATGCATATGTCTCAGTGGAGTGTGTGTGTGTGTGTGTGTGTGTGTGTGTGTGTGTGTGTGTGTGTGTGTGTGTGTGTGGACGTTATGTGCTTTAATAATTTATTGATTTATTTTCTGCAATAGCATAATATTGTTAGACCTAGTAAGCAAAGAACATCGCCTGCTTTTTGAATGTTAATACCTACCGAAAAAAACGAAGAAATTCATTTTGTTTCTTCTTTATTTCACCTTTACGTCACCTTTTCATGCAAGCACTTGCATATATAGCTATATCCATCAACTGGCCATTACACAGCATCTGTCCATTACACCCAGAATGGCCATATGTGAGTTTAATACGTTTTCTGTCACATATAATACAGCTGGATTTTTTGTTATCGTGGACTTAGTTTTGCTGATTTTGGTATTAATTGAGGTATATCAATAGTTGTGCTTCTTCTTCTTCTATTGAACTATTGTAATTTTGTTGTTTACAGGTTATAAATAATAGAAATAACGGATTAAATCATTATTTACAGAGTCAAAAGCTTAATGGTACGTACGTACACTGCTGTGAAGCTAAGTAGAAAACACAGAGGATTATTGGTGTCAATTCTAAAATTCAGCAAGATTCAATTTACTACTCGACCGCGAAAGTTGTGAAAATATAATCTCATAAAAATCCCTTATGTATGGGACCATTTTATAATTTGTGCGCTTCGAAGAAACGTGAAATGGCTAAATATTAACTTTCAGCAAAAGTTTCTAGATTTAAGATGTTTGCCGTTTGACATCTCATGAAAACATGTGAGCGAAACGCAAAACCCTCTGTCCTGTATTGCTTCATAAATAAAGCTGAACAATTTTTAAAAAAAAATCAAGAGAACAGGAAAATATATGCAATGCTTTTTTTACACATTCTGTGCATGAATGTTCCTTCTTTTAGAAGTAAATGGAGAATAATCAACCTATATGTGCGTAGATCGGAAAATAAAGGGACAATTTAAAAATACATTCATATTAGCATTAAACAAATTACAGATATATGCATGGATTTTTTTAAAATAACTTACTATACAACACTTACCTTTCCATCAAGCAAAGACAGTGAAAACTTGATTTAAAAGTTACTAAGAAAACGTATTTATTTATTTTATTTTTTAGTGTTAACTACTGGACTCAATATTTACTTCCTGTCTCAAACCGCAGTTTACCAGGCTTTAGGTAGATTTCTTACCCTCAAATCGAAATTAAAGAAGAATGAGAAAACTTAGAAGAAAAACAAAATACCAAGAAATTAAAACTTTTTATTAGTAGAAGGGGGTTCATTCAGTAGATATAAACTGAAGTTTAGCGGAAATGGCTAAAGCTTCCTTAATAGGTTATTGCCCTAATATTAACACCACTTGGAATGACTAAAATAGTCCAAAATAGTGTGAGAGTTAGCGATACACATAAAAATATTTTGGAATGTAAATAACTATAAAAACTAATGACCTTGAAAAATCATGTATGAACATTTTATTTCATTTTTATAATTTAAATTTATAATGAAATACTCAATACTCTGTTTTCATATGTTCGGCCATATGCTGATTTAAAACTTGTTCGTCCGCATTCATAGGTGTGCCAGTCAGTTCCTATCTTGCGGTATATAAAAAACGAGGTTTTTCTATAAGCAAAGGGAATAAGTATATCACAATTTTATGAAAGGAAAAATAGTCATAGAGATAGCGACCTGCCTACATAACATTCGGGAATGCATTCGTGATGCACTTTGACATAAAATAAATAAATACATACATACATACATACATACATACATACATACATACATACATACATACATACATACATACATACATACATACATACATACATACATACATACATCATACATACATACATACATACATACATACATACATACATACATACATACATACATACATACATACATACATACATACATACATACATACATACATACATACATACATACATACATATATACATACAGCAGGTAAGGTCATACATGTAAAAATACCATTTCAAATCAATTCAGTTGAATCAATTAAATTCTGTTCACTTTTTTGTACAAACCATGCGGTGTAATGATGGTGACAAACAAATATTTAAATTAACAAGATTTGAGAAAGATTATCACAACCTAATCTGGTTTAACGTTTTTCATACACAAATTGAACGAGTTTATTTGCAGTACTGGGTTAGGATCCATCCACACACACACAAAAATTGGAAATACCTGCAATAGTACAAATATAGGGCAGTGGTAATTCTCTTATGTGCCTACAAACTCTGGAATGAATTTGTCAGGCAAGTTGAATTTTATAATAGAAGATATTTTTTTAAATTTTAATTAATGGAGGAATATAAAAAGAATAATATGTTATAAAAATGGCAAATATGTCCTGCTTAGCGATATGTTTGTTTATCATATTGGTACTAAGACTGATTTTAAATAAATAATTTTCTTCGATCTAAACTCACTGTTTACACTTTAGTACGCAATATGTTGACTTAAAAGGCGTTATGCATTTTAAAAACAATTACAAGCAACCCTGTTTTCAACATCACTGTTTGTATGTACATTTTATCAAGATTCAAAAGTTAGTTTTAGTACGCGCATAACTGGACAATGGTAATGTGTTTTGTTTTTGGTGGTGGAGTTTTTGTTGTTATTGTTGTTATTTTGTTTTGTTTTTTTCGGTTAAGTTTCGTTTTGTTTTAGTATATAAGGTTATTTTGAAGTAATAATTAACACTTACCTCAATTAGGGAGGTTACCATCTTTTATTAGCAAAGTAATAATTTGTAGGTACTCGGCAGAACAAAACAGAGTTCGATAGTCTCTACAAATATGCATTGCACTCATTGATAAAGAGTTAAATAGTCTCTACAAATATGCATTGCACTCATTGATAAAGAGTTAAATAGTCTCTACAAATATGCATTGCACTCATTGATAAAGAGTTAAATAGTCTCTACAAATATGCATTGCACTCATTTATACAGATTTTCTTAGTGTCTACATAATATACATTGCATTCATTGATAAAGAGTTGGATAGTCTCTACAAAATATACATTGCACTCATTTATACAGAGTTCCATAGTGTCTACATAATATACATTGCATTCATTGATACAGAGTTCCATAGACTCTACAAATATGCATTGCACTCATTGATAGAGAGTTAAATAGTCTCTACAAAATATACATTGCACTCATTAATACAGAGTTCCATAGACTCAGCAAAATATACATTGCACTCATTGTTAAAGAGTTGGATAGTCTCTACAAAATATACATTGCACTCATTTATACAGATTTCCATAGTGTCTACATAATATACATTGCATTCATTGATACAGAGTTCCATAGACTCTACAAAATATACATTGCACTCATTGATAAAGAGTTGGATAGTCTCTACAAAATATACATTGCACTCATTGTTGCGGCGTCTTTTCTCCTTTGACTGATTCTATACGCATTATTAGACTGGACCTTAGTTTCGAGTAACTGGTTTATGTGACCTTTAAGATGTCCTTCATGGTAGAACCTTGTAACTGGTTTATGTGATCTTTAAGAAATTCTTCATGGTAGAACATGGTAACTGGTTTATGTGACCTTGAAGAAGTCCTCCATGGTAGAACCGGTAACTGGTTTATATGACCTTTAAGAAATCCTCCTTGGTAGAAACGATGATAAAATATAAAGGTGTTGTTGTGAACATTATGGTTATATATTTTGTTTAGCTCAGACACGTAGTGTGCATCGATGCAAAATAACAATGTACTAGATCTTTGGACGTCAAGTCTGACTCAACAATGTTATCAACCTTGTACATACGTTCATGTTTAATGTCTTTGGAATTTGTAAATGAAAAGGAAGGGACTAGTCCTTATCCTCCCTCTTCATTTATTTTGTTGATGTTTTAGTGAGCGGGGCGGAATAATAATGTTAATTTAGGAATTCTTTTTAAGATTGATAGTTTCCTTCTAGTCCGCGCCTCCGTTGAGTTTTCGTTGGTTAGTAAGTGTAGGGTGTTGGTCCCTCAAAACAACGTGAAATCTTTAATTTTTCACAATTTGTACAAAAACAAATTACAATTTTAAACTTTTATTTAACAATTTGTTAAATATTTTTTTGCAATTTTTAAATGTGCCTGGACATTTTATGTCTTTGCTAAATTACGTATGATTTGTTTACTTTTTTATTTGTAAAAAAAAACAAAATTCAAAATGTTTCACTTTTATTTGTTTTAAATATTTTTGTAACAATTCTTTTGCACCTATTAAATTACTACACAAGGTATCCTGATATTCCAATTTGGCAAGATCTAGGAATTTTCCCAGTCAATAAATTTTTTGATTCAGTGAAACTTTACAAAGGGTAGCTTTAGCAATGGGTATGAGAAATACATCTTCAAATTGGAGATGGAAATTGCAACAAGATTTTTATTAATTTTACTTTGCTATGGGTACTTATACACAAGATTATCCCCCTGGTGGATTGCGACAAGTATTTTATGGTCTTGAAAAACTACCATCACAAAGACAAACTATAGCATACGCTACTCCCAGTCATGAAGGTACATGGAAATGGGCTTATGTTAATGTTGAGTCGCAAATGGCTGGATCATTAGGGGCAGAGATGCTAGTTGCACAAGATACAGAAGTAGTTGAATTAGATGTTGGTGTCGATGGTGATCCAAATCAGGGAATGAGTGTGGATGGAATTGAAGCTCGCAATACAGATTGGCAAAACAAAAATCCAGCACAATGGTATGTTATTAAAGATTTCAAATTTAGTATCAGGCCTTATGCAAGTGTAGCCTTTGATAGGGACGAAAATGTTATGGCAAATCAAAGAACAAGATTTATAATATCACTCAGTGATGATGAAACAACAAAATTTCTCAAACCAGTATGGGTAATATTATTTGGAGACTTAATGGTTAAGGCAATGGGAAAAACAATACTTCCAAGAATCATTAACAACAATTCATTTATGCAAGGATTGGATACAAGGCTAAAAAAAAAAAAATTGTCAAAAAGTCACTTTAAACTGGACAAACAGATCTAGCTGTACAAATTGCAAATTTGAAAGCAACAATACCTACTTCGGCAAACATAACACCACTTCAAGAGAAAATGCCCGATTAGTCGGAATGTACATTGGTAGAATGTAGATGGACATTTAAAAATGTTCTCACCAACATGGATATTTGGGAAATATTTTAGACAAGCAGATGAAAGAGTATTTAAAAAAAAACATTGGCATTTTGAAAGTGGGAATTGTCGGTTTAACAATTATTGGTAACGAATACCGAGATAAAGACACTGCTTTAGTTATGACTAGTAAACAATACTCACGAAGAGTATATGATTTTCTTAATGAAATAGAAAATATATTAGATGATGCTGCTATTACATCGGTGAAAGTAGTAGAAGGTGATACTGCACCTGTACAACCAGTTGGTCCATTCTCTACAGTTGACTTACAGAAGGAAATGGACAGACTAGAATTTAAATTGCAACAAAAATCAAAATTAATCTCAGATCAGGAAGCAGGATTAATGGTCACAGAAAACATTGATGATTTGATTATTCAGACAATCAAATTAAAGTCGACATCGCAGCTTTGAAATCACGAATTGATGTTTTGACAGGTGACATATCACCTAAATCACACGTATCAAAAACTGACTTCATTGTATTGATAGACAAAGTTGCCGGTTTAGAATAAGCTAATATTATATTACAATTAGCGGTAACTCCTGGACTTTTGATTCCGCCTACCAGCCAATATGAAGCGCCTGCGGGCCCAATTACAACCTATTATCGTCACACAGATAACATGAATGTTGATCCACGTGTCTTATGGCGACCGCGAGATTTGAATCTTGCTAATGACGTTCCAATGGAAATTGATGGTTACATGCCTATAACAGACACGCCAGTTCCTGTTCACCCGCCTATTGTAACTGTTTAAAATCCAAATGTACACAAACGCTCTGTAGCAAACAATATAAGTAAACTAACACAATCATTTGATTCTATTTTGTAGATGTAATTCTACAGAGGCGGAAATAAACTTGTCTCAAGAGGTCAGGTGGATACTCCGTGAAAAAATGTATGGAACCATAATACTGCCAATGACACTTGTTACTCTCATATATTGCTCAGTGATAATTCCAAGTCTTGTAATCCTTCTGTTCTGGATGCCCATTTGTATATGTCGCAGATTTTCAAGACAACGGACAGCGGTGATGTATTTCATAAGAAAGATGGTAGTTCTTATTCAGAATATCGGGACTTCGATGTGGTTAAAAATCAAGGTTTCGCTCGATCAGCGAAACCGATTGTTAAATGGTCGACGATGCTTCAGGACCTTAATGACCTCTCGGAGCCGGAAAAGAATGCATGCAACTCACTTAAGAGGATAATCAATCATAAGCCTGTCATGCTGTTTTTCCATGACGATGGTGATGAATACTGTCAGTTGAATGGCAATCATATACATGCCATCATTTGTCCAATACAATGTGGAAATATTACACACATTGCCGAATGGAGGAAGTAGAGAACTGTGGGAATGAAAATAAAAGCATGCATTGTGAGGGTAAAGACGAAGGTGATCTCAAAAAAGGAGAAAGAAAACATGAAGACCTTGACAGCACATTTATTTACTGTGCCACGTGTATTTATGGGCACCAATAACTCTTTGTCGTTGAAACTTGTACTATGCTTACGTTGGTTGAACCCACATATTGAAAGAAAACACTGTATATCTGAAGGAACTGATGCAGGCTTCAGATAAGAAGAAAGATGAAACGAACTATAAACCTTTGACTGAATTGGTTCAGGAGGCACAGGCTAGAGAAAGGAAAATATATGAGATTTTTGGAGCAAGTACGTCTGGAGCAGTTGCAGAAGAGGAAAAAGATGAAATGGATTTTGGACAATTAGAAGGAGTAAAAAAGATAAAGTTTGTAGAGGATGTGGTTCTAGTCAAGAAACAGGATGACTACGACGACGACGATGATGATGATGATGACGATGACAGCAAAGAGCCGGTGCAATTACCACATGGAAACATAATCAAATACATCAACACGGTAGTAAAATTGATGGACAAATATAAAGTACAAGACAAGATGACCCTGTACGATACATCGTGGCCTCAAGATGATTTCCCATTTGACAACAAACCAGGCAACTTGGTAATGCGAGCCAATGAACTCACTATAACTGACCCGAAGATGTGTGAAAAGTGGAAGGATGTAATGGCAGGACACACCGTAAGTGCTAACATCAAACATCAAAACTTAGTTCTACTACCGAGAACACCTTTCATTGTGAGCTCCAATGAGAAATTATGGCATTTCTTGACCAACGAGAAGCTTGCTCTAGAGACCAGGGTGTAGTGAGTTATGAATATGGGCAGATCAGAGCTATTGGAAGAACTGAAGAAAGAGAAGGGAAATGCGCCTGCAAAGCCAGAGTACTTCCAGAAATGCGTCCGTACTCTTCAAGGATTCCTGAAAGACCGAAAAATTAAGGTTGATGAAAGTCTGTTGTGTACGCGCTATGGATACCTGATTGAGAACTTACCATCAGATGATGTATATGTGAGACTTAGAACCGAGTACTCAAGCACAGAAAGTGATGATGGACAACCTACATCAACAAAGAGCGGCACAAGTATTATTGGATCTAAGCAATAAGAAAGAGTTCATGGGATTCACGAAACTAAAACCGACTGATAAAAAAGAAACTGTAGCTCCCGGAGTCAGTGTGGATAAACTAAATTTGACAGACAAAGCACTGAAAAAGGCTACAAGTTTCCTTGAAAAAGCACAGATGGTAGTTTACAGTGACAGAGCTATGCAGTCCGGAGATTTTGTGGATCACTTTAATACCTATTTGGCACCACCACTAAGTCCAACTGAAGTATGAAGCTGCCAAGGCTGCCAAGTTCCTAATGAATGATGAGAAGGTGAATTGTTTTTTTAATTTTTTTATGTCTTGTTGAACGTACCAAATGTGGATGCTGGGATTTAGATTTTCTGCACTAGGAAGGTGACTGACATCGACAATAACAACATGAACCCAGCTCGTGATGGAAGAGAAGAAGATGATAGCCTGGACAAGAATGCATGCTGTGAATTACTGAATTGATTTATACTCATATTCAGAATAAACTATATCATTTGAACATATTATCTTTGTCCAGTTAGTATCTATTATCTCCCTTTCGATCCGTCAGTCAGTGTAAAATGATAAAATACTGGGAAGATGGAAAGTCAATATGGCGGAACGTATATAACTGCTGACAGACAGCATGACAGCACAACGTTATACATGGCGAAATTTTAACTTTGGCCAATTTGACGACAGTCAGAAAATGGGTTTTTTTCGGGGGGGGGGGGGGTAGATAATGACACTTGTGTCACGGCTATCTATTATTCAACACTCCACTTTATATCAGTACACACGGCGTGTTGATGGTATACTATGGGGTGTTGGATAGTAGACGCCTAGGCTATGGTCACTACACACGTCATTTTGCATAGTATCTCATAATGTTAACATTACATTTCCCATTGTGGACATAAAATTTTCAACATGGAAAACGGCCTATAACGGTCAGCAAGTTAACGTTACATTTCCCATTGGGGCCATAGATTCTTAGATCCATACGTTTACATGTTGCGACACTATGGCCCCATCATATTAAGAATATGGACATTTTTTAAATTATCATTATCGTAAGGGGCCATAAAAGCCCCAGCATTTTTAAAGTATGCTTAGGTCCATACGCTACATTAAGCGACACTATGGCTCCCATCATATTAAACCAATGGACATTTTTAACATTACCATTCCTATAAGAGGCCATAGTGTCGGCTACGGCGTAATGTTAATTCCCGTAAGGGGCCAATATGTCGCATATAACTACTAATAGAACAAGTCTAGACGTTGATGAATTTAAAATAGAGGATATACAGGTTTGGAAGGCAATGATTGGTTGGTAATGAGAAGTAAATATTTAGGTAACACACTTTTGCAAAGCTGATCCTATCAATAATTCAAATTATATGGAGAAAATGTTCTGTCTTTGCTCTGTCAGTTTTTCTACTAGCTTGGTTAAGGGACCTTTAAAATAAAAGTAGCTGTTTATTCCTTTGATCCAGAATAGGCGACACAAGTTTCAAGCACATATAATTTTTTTAAAAATGCAGCGGCTCATATGGTATTCTAGTTACTGACGCAAGCATCCAGGATAATTGTATGATGTGTGACATACTGTAAAACACTTTATATTCGTTGGGTTCCAATATTCGTGGGTGAGCTACACCACGAATATAAAGTCGCAACGAAATACTAACCAAGCCAACAATCACCCCCACGTCATATTAAATTGAAAGACATCACCTATTTCATTATTTGTTTTAACACCGCGGCTATCTATAATGGTGAGAATGCGAAATGTACATTAAGATAAGTAAATGAATGACGAGGAACAATGGAAATGATTGATTACAATTTAATTCGAATACAACATTTCACGAGCATGAAAACTCGTGTCAGGTTGTAATGGCTACCTGATGTGTAGTAATAAATGCAGATATACTCACTGTCCGTGTCTTTCTTTATTTCCCAAAGCACACATTATTCCCATTTATAAATAACATTTGGCACATATCAACTAACTGTTAAATAAACAATCAGTAGATTAGTCCCGCTTTCACAAAGCCCATTTGAATCAGGTCTCTTGCAAGTGCGACTTTGTTATGTGTGCAGATAAGCCGCTTTGCATGAATTGGCTTACGGGTAGATGTTTCTAGGTCAACCGAGACGTGGTATGAATGTACATGTCCACTCTACGTATCTTTGCAGTTTATGCTTAGCGTATTTTGTAACAATTCCTTCAGCAGCAGCCATCACAATACGTGCATTAATACCACCGACATTCATCCGAACTTTAGGAATCCAAATTTGGACCACATGGTCAAGGTGACCAAGTAAAAAGGGGCGATTTTGGCAGGATTGTTTCGAACAATAGAGGTTTACATTCATTGGCATTGATCAAGCACATAATCCCTAATTTGTTGAGAACTTTATGCTTTGATATCAATCTTTAAGAATACATGAGAACCTAATTACTTAAGATTACAATAGTGGTATTAAATGTGTCAGCTCAGACGCGTGGAAATTTTTTTTAAGGCATTTTCTTTAAGATCTCCGCATTTACTCGAGATATTAGCAGTGAAATATCCTAATGAATCAACTTAATTACTGCAGTACGGATTAAACCTGTTTGCGCCTTGAGATGGGTAAGCAGTACACAACATTTTAAATATCGAACCTGTCGAAGTTGTCATAAAAGCCTGCCATAGTTTACAGGAATGATGCTTGGTTCTGCTTCTCATCGATATAGATTTTTAATACGTTTCTAACATTTTCTACTACAATATGAGTGATATCATTAACCATATTTTTTTTCTCAAGGCAATTTAAGAAGACAGTTTTAAAATAAATTTCCTTGATTCTTGCTTTCAAATAAGCTTTGGCATGATTTTTTGTTTAAATTGTATCTTTTGCGAGTCTTATCCAGAGAAAGATTAAAATTTATCTCCGAGTTCCATACATTTATTTGAAATGAGCACAGTTTTAAGATCATATGACCCAAAGCACATAATCTTATTGTAAATGACATTTTGTATGTTCCATCATTGACTCCCTCCTAAAGCTGGGGGGGGGGGACTGGGGGAAGGAAGAGCCAGTACTACTATTCTTGCGCAATGGTTACAATATGGATTAGATAAGTACTATTTTTGTGAATTTCCACCAAACGATAACGGGACAAAGACACTGACTGACGCCCATAAGGAAGGTATCACAATATCCCAGACAAAGACACTGACTGACTCCCATAAGGAAGGTACCACAATATCCCATACGATAAGGTGTGCGGATAACAACTAGATAGAAGGTAAATTCACACTGGATGATAATATAGACATTGTCTCTGAGTATAGCTAGACACGAGTGAACATAGCAAAGATATCATGTCCTGTGCATGACAGGAATTACTTCTCAGTTCCCTTCGACTTTTTCCTTGTTGTTTTCCTCTCAGTCATGTTCAAGTTGACTAAGATTGCATGACTTAAATAATATACATATAGCTATGTGTAGATATCACGCTTTGGTAAAAAAAAATATACGTTTTACATTAGCAGTTTTTTAGAAAATGAATTTGACAGAGACACTACATGTACAAAACAAATGGTTTCTTTTGCGTAAAAAAAACTCAGTCTTCAAAAGAAGGTATAACCATTTACAGAATGTATAACAGATAATTGCTGAAGAAAAATTATATCAGAATAATATTTATGTCTAACGCCACTAACTCAGTCCCTATAAAACTGTAATATTAACTATTAACGAATTCATATATATATATATATATATATATATATATATATATATATATATATATATATATATATATATATATATATAACATTATCATACAGGTTAGAGAATTTTTAATTCGTACTCTACGGAGATTCGAACACGGATCCGCGGGTTACAGCACCCATCGTGTTGCATATAAGCATCAACTCCTATACCATTTCGACCATGCACACATCACCAACAAATTATGCTACTGTTAGACTGTGAACTTACATGAAAATTCATTACAGGGTCGACATACGGGTATGTCTGTGTATTTATATGAGAATTAATTACTGGGTCAACATGCGGGTATGTCTGTGTATTTATATGAGAATTAATTACTGGGTCGACATGCGGGTATGTCGGGTTCGCACGAATGCCTATACCACCGACTTTGTAGCATCATTTTCTGGTGATGTCTGTTTAAAACTTTTGTTAATGTTATCAAGCATGCTCCTATAGAATCCAGGGATAGTACTTTCGTGCGTATCAAACTCTCTTGAGACTACGACCACGTCGAGCGATTTGTGGTCTCTGTACCATTTTCTCCGATTGAAACATTATTATTTTCTTTTGAGTCGGATTCAGAAAAGTAAGTAAATGTTTAATCATCTGTGACAATCTCATTAAAATGTCTCTGGTCACTTTTTTCATATTTGGCTAGTAGCTCTTTGGCGATTTCAACCCGAGTACGTTTTCTAACAGCCGTCAACAAATGCGGGACCCATCTTGCACAAACTTTTCTGAGCTTCAAATGATTCTTGACGAATTAATACTCGCGATAATAGAAATATCTTCCACTGTGTATGGAGCATCTTCATCAATTGCCCCTTTCATAGCAGCCACTTTTCGCTCACCAAGCGCAGACAACTGTCTTCCAGAACGTGGGTAATCTTCCATGGCTTCGCGACCATCTTTAGAACGATGAAACGACCTCAAAATGGTAGGATATGACAAAGAATTACATCCGTAATCCTTATACAAGTTAGCCTTGATATCAGTCAGAGAGTACCCTAAGATCGCCCGAATTTTACACTATACTCAGTAGCAGAATTGTTCTCCTTCTGCGACATTTTAAAGTCACTTTCATTTACCTATGTTACGTCACACACATATATCTGCAGGTGTCCGGCGTACTGCACGTGCAGCTGCAAATCATTTGATAGAACTTTATTTTGTCTATTGTTTTGCATTAATTGTATAACAACATATTCAGATCTTTGCAAGTACCTCTCGTAAGTTTTGTCACTTACAACAGCTGGATGTTCTTGTGGATTAGTTTGCCTGATTTGACATTGATTGGGGTATATCTATATTTGTGCTTCTTTTCCTTCTTCTTCTACTTCTTCTTTAGATATGCAGCAATTTGTATTTTTGTTGTTATCGTTTGTGCATATATTTTCATTTATATACAGTTGTACAGTTCTCAATAACAGATTCTGTCATTATTTACTGAGTCAAAAACGTCATGTTTCTTATGTACACTACTGCGAAGCTTTTTAGGAAACATACAGGATATTTGGTGTCATGTATATCGTCTAAGGAGAGATTTCGTGTCATAAACCTTTTGCGAACTTACGATTTAGGAAAATCCCGCTTGTTTGTATTCCACAATTTACGCCATTGGTGACTTGTATTTTTCACTCAAGGGCCTAAAATTCCGCAAGATTAATATTTTTACTCTATCGCGAAAGTTGCGAAAATAAAACCACATGGATCTTCCTCGTGTACGGTACTTTTTGATTTAATTTCGGAGACACGTAGAATTGTTAAATATATATTTTCAGCAAAACGCTCTAGATTTACTGTATGTGTCTCTTAACAGTGTTATTTCTTTTTTGAAGTAAGACGGAGATTAAACAAACTAATTATTGTGATCGAAAAATGAAGCGATGTGTGCGTTTGTGCTTTGTGGGTTTGACGCCATTTTTCAGCACATGCTAGGCTGTATATGGTGTCCAGTATACTTGGTGGAGAAAGAATCCTGAAACACCCACTGACCCAAGCCAAGCTACTGGCCAGCTTTCTCACATAGCCACGTTGGCCGAGCCGAGACTAGAACCCACGCGGACAGATGTGAGATGTGAGTGATCTGTAAAGACGAGCGCCTTAGACCACTTGGACCCCCGGGCCCCCCAAAATAAATCAATAATTTAGAAATCTGATAATATTTGCATAATTAACTACATATATATGTAGCGTATTTTTTGTTTGTTTATGTATGTGGACCAAAATCTCTTTCACTAATTGTTTTTACAACACTTAACTTCCCATCAAACAATGACAATTGAAGAGATGTTTCCGAAGTTACAAAGAAAATAGAATTACTTATTTTATTTGCTTTTTTAAGTGTTAATTAGTAAACTCAATATTTATTTCCCGTTGCAAACAACTGTTTATAATGCTTATGGTAGATAGCTTTTCCTCGCATCGAAATTAAAAGATGATAAGAAAAATTATAAGGCATAAAAGCAACAAATAAACAAATTAAAACAAACAAAAATTTTAAAGTTCTGTTGGTGGAAGTGGTATTCAGTCTGTAGATATAAACTGCAGTTTTAGCTGAAATGGCTTAAGCTTCCTTGACGATTTATTGCCCGAAAACAATTTTCAATTCCGTCACAAATAGAGTGATAAATAGAAATACACATGAAAATATTATTCGATCTAAATATCTATAAACGTTAAGTTTGTCCATCGATATTTGCCATATCGAATGACATTGACAAATCAGTTATGAGCATTTTATTTCCTTTTAAAAATCTAAAGATACACGGAAACACTCTGCTTTTCTCCTTTCGGCCAATCGCTGATTTTAATCTTGTCCGTCCGCATTCATAGATGTACTGGTCAGTATCTATCTTGCATTATATAAAAGGCGACGTTTTCTATTAGCAGAGGAAATAACTAAATCATAGTTCTGTGGAAGGAAATAGGCATATAGATATCGACCTGCCCACATAAGATTTAGGTAAGCATTTGCGATACACTTTGACATACATACATACATACATACATACATACATACATACATACATACATACATACATACATACATACATACATACATACATACATACATACATACATACATACATGCAAATTAATTACCTACCTCCTAAATTCAGAAAATTTGACAATACTTAGATAAATAACTATGTATGTATGAATCTATATGGGAATATGTATTAATCGTCAGCTAAAATGAGGATCTGTGTCAGCGTCCTGTATGACGTATCACTTTATTTATCCAGCTTTTCAAAATACTTCTAAATGATTAAGGATTTGATTGGTTTGGTTATGCTATTTTGGGATTTAAAGCCATTTTTCAGCACACGATAGGCTATATATGGCGGCCAGTATATTTATTTGAGGAAGAAGCAAAAAAGACCCCGGGAAGAACCAAACATACACTGGAAGCTACTGGGAAGCTTTCTCACATATCCGCGTCGGTCGAGCTGAGACTCGAACCCAGGCGACAGAGGTGAGATGTGAGTGATCTTAAAGATATGAATAACATTGAACAATAATCTTTCTTAAAACAAAATGCATGTAATACGCTGCAACAATATATTCACATTTATAACAATCCACATGAAATGATTGCACCTAGAATATCTTCATTGGGTCCAATTAAGACAGCGTTTAGCATCTTTGAACCCATGAGATTTCGCAGTGCATAATTAGTGTCATATCATATATGGTTGATAGCTTTTTACTTCTATTCATGGTGTGTGTGTGTGTGTGTGTGTGTGTGTGTGTGTGTGTGTGTGTTAGTACAACTGTAAGTTGACATTGATACGTCACTATTTACCTCCCTCGAGCCACGAAACACCTGTTTAATCATGCTATATTGGTACATATGTGAATAAATCTCATACACAGTTAGCTAACAGTAGTGTAAATGTTCTGTACTAAGGATGAATCTCAGACACAGTTAGCTAACAGTAGTATAACTGTTTTGTATAAATGATGACTCTCATACACATTTAGCTAACATCAGTGTAATTGTTTTGTATAGGAGATGAATCTCATACACAGCTTACAGTAGCATAATTGTTCTGTGTAAGGGATAAATCTCATACACATTTAGCTAACATCAGTGTAATTGTTTTGTATAAAGGATGAATCTCAGACACATTTAGCTAACATCAGTGTAATTGTTTTGTATAGGAGATGAATCTCATACACAGCTTACAGTAGTATAATTGTTCTGTGTAAGGGATGAATCTCATACACAACTTACAGTAGTATAACTGTTCTGTGTAAGGGATGAATCTCATACACAGCTTACAGTAGTGTAATTGTTCTGTGTAAGGGATAAATCTCATACACAGCTTACAGTAGTATAATTGTTCTGTGTAAGGGATGAATCTCATACACAACTTACAGTAGTATAACTGTTCTGTGTAAGGGATGAATCTCATACACAGCTTACAGTAGTGTAATTGTTCTGTGTAAGGGATAAATCTCATACACAGCTTACAGTAGTATAATTGTTCTGTGTAAGGGATGAATCTCATACACAGCTTACAGTAGTGTAATTGTTCTGTGTAAGGGACGAATCTCATTCACAGCTTACAGTAGTGTAATTGTTCTGTGTAAGGGATAAATTTCATACACAACTTACAGTAGTGTAATTGTTCTGTGTAAGGGACGAATCTCATAAACTGCTTACAGTAGTGTAATTGTTCTGTGTAAGGGATAAATCTCATACACAACTTACAGTAGTGTAATTGTTCTGCGTAGGGGATGAATCTTATACACAACTTACAGTAGTGTAATTGTTCTGTGTAAGGGATGAATCTCATACACAGCTTACAGTAGTGTAATTGTTCTGTGTAAGGGATGAATCTCATACACAGCTTACGGTAGTGTAATTGTTCTGTGTAAGGGATGAATCTCAGTCACAGTTAACTTACAGTATTGTAACTGCGCTGTATACAGTATTGTGTCTTTATCTATTGATACTTTAATACACATAAAGAAAACTGGGCAAAAAAGATTTGCTGTAAATTTCCATTGTTCTAACATTCATGATAACGCTGAAGGCATTCATTTTAATGTTCTGGTGTTTAGATTCAATAATGAAAATGTGCCTGTTGAATTGACATACACGTATTGTACGAGGGATAAGAACGCAAGAAGTTACAAAGCGTTTAACAACAAGGAGACATATTAAGAACACCACCTTCCAGCGCCATCTAGGACTACACAGACAGTTTGAAGGACTTGAAATATATTAGCCAGACTACAGTCAGATTCTAATACATTGTTAGCATAGTTGGAAATAAATTGGTCTTTGAAGATTATATATGGGATTTTTGTATGAATGCACAGAAACGATGACATACTTTCATTAAATCAGTCATATTATAGAACATTTTCTCAGAACTGACGAGAGCAGAATATAATTTTATTTACAAGTGACATATGAGAATAAAAACAAGAGTACTTATTAAAATACAAATGTACTTATTCAACTACAAGCGTATTTATTCAAATGCAAGCGTACTTATTCAAGTACAAGCGTACTTATTCAAATACAAGCGTACTTATTCAAATACAAGCATACTTATTCAAGTACAAGCGTACTTATTCAAATACAAATGTTGTACAGATTAGGATTATGTACTTATACAATATACATTATTTGTAAAGGCGTGTGAGTTGATTATGTGCTAAATATATCTACAGATAAATGTATATATCATCTTATTCAGTTAATCATTAGAATAAGCATATACACAAGTAGTGAATATATTCACTTATATAGGCAATACTTTTATATAAAAAATACAGTTCTAAGATATTCCGCAAATACAGTCAAAGTTATGTCCATAAATGTACATTTTTAAGATTGTTTACGTCCCTATGATCAAATAACAATTTATATTTAAAAACATTGACTCATTCTTGATTATCGTGCTCAATATAGAATTTTTCTTCTTTGCAGCCATGGCCAAGCTAACGATTCTAGTGTCCCTATGTTTCTTCTTTGCAGCCATGGCCAAGCTAACGATTCTAGTGTCCCTATTTTTCTTCTTTGCAGCCATGACCAAGCTAACGGTTCTAGTGTCCCTATTTTTCTTCTTTGCAGCCATGACCAAGCTAACGATTCTAGTGTCCCTATTTTTCTTCTTTACAGCCATGGCCAAGCTAACGGTTCTAGTGTCCCTATTTTTCTTCCTTACAGCCATGGCCAAGCTAACGATTCTAGTGTCCCTATTTTTCTTCTTTACAGCCATGGCCAAGCTAACGATTCTAGTGTCCCTAGTTCTTGTAAGCCTTGTTAGTCTTACCTATGCTACCTACACCTACAAGTTGCCTCACGGCTATTCAGGAGTTGGCAAAGGAGTAATCGGTGGATATGGCGGCAAAGGCTTTGGCGGGTACGGGCTCGGCGGCAAAGGCTTTGGCGGGTACGGGCTGGGCGGAAAAGGATTAGGCGGAAACGGTGGATATGGTGGTTTAGGCGGATTTGGTGGGGCTGGCGGGTTCGGTGGAGGCGGTATCTTCCAGAGCTTTATCCCCAGTAAGTATGCATTTGATTGCGAGGTGAAAGTTATATATATATATATATATATATATATATATATATATATATATATATATATATATATATATATATAGATATATATATACATATAGAGACAGACAGACAGACTTAATAAGCGCTATGCTTTATACAGAGAATTGTGTAATATTGTCAGTATTTGTAAGAACTGAATGAATAATTTCATCAACGTTATACATTGAAATGTGGTTGACTTTCTGTCCGTATTTTGCTTGTTATTATCTGTGTAGAACTTTTTTTTCTGTAAGTGTTGCTTTTTGTGAAAACATTTTGATAATTGCTTAAAAGGATTGAGCACATATGAATTGCTGGAATGTTTAGTAGATATAAGATGTATACTGGTAAACAATATCTATAACGCCAAACTGTGGGGTATTTTGTTTTTTAGGTCCAGGGATTTTAATCGATCTCAATTTCCTTGCAAAAAATAACAAGGATGCACGTAACATTTATGTGCATTAATTAGGAAAGACAGAATAAAAGAAAGAAAAAAGCTTATTATCAGTGAAACATATCCTTAGTACATACCAAATTGTGCGATAATGGAAGGTGGGCTTATCAATAAACATGTGATAATCATCAGATAAAAACGATATATGCCATAAATAACAAGATTATATACATGTGTAAAGACCTAATTTTGATGTTTGATTACCAATTACTGGAGAAATTATGTGTAGAATAATAGAGAAAGAATATAATTTCTAAACATAAAAATCAAAGATTTTAAAATATGAAAATTTAATTGAATACTTCATGCTTTTCAGCTGAATCTACTTTTGTCACAGTGATATCCTATGCTAATCATTTGAATGTACTTTTTATTGCGGTGATAGTCCATGCTAATAATTTCAATCTACTTTTCTTTACAGTGATATTCCATGCTGATCATTTCAATCTACTTTTGTCAATGTGATATTCCATGCTGATCATTTCAATCTACTTTTGTCACAGTGATATTCCATGCTGATCAGTTCAATCTACTTTTGTCAATGTGATATTCCATGCTGATCAGTTCAATCTACTTTTGTCACAGTGATATTCCGTGCTAATCATTTCAATCTACTTTTCGTGACACTGATATTCCGTGCTAATCCTTTCAATCAACTTTTTCTTTACAGTTATATTCCTCATCATAATTCTGCCTCTAATTACCAACTTATTCAAAGCAAAGTAAGATTGTGTAAGTATGATATCAAATATTTTACATTTATTTTACCTATAAATGCTCACAGTTTTTTAAGGTTGGCAACATACCACCACCTACTCGCACATGCATCGACATTTTAACTGCTTATATTGTATGGCATGTTTGTTTCGGTTTGTACCTGGTAAATACAGTTGTCGTGACTAAAGATAATGTCGAACCATGTTAGGGGGTATTTTTACACTAAAGTGTAAATAATCAGTTGAGATCGGATAAAAATATTCATTGTAAATCCGTCTTACTTCCAATATGACGAACAAGCAAATCACTGAGCAGTGACTTCCCGCATGACGAACAAGCACATCACTGTGCAGGGACCTCCAATATGACGTACAAGCACATCACTGTGCAGGGACCTTCAATATGACGAACAAGCACATCACTGTGTAGGCACCTCCAATATGACGAAAAGCACATCACTGTGCAGGGACCTCTATTATGACGAACAAGCACATCACTGACCAGGGACCTCCAATATGACGTACAAACACATCACTGTGCAGGGACCTCCAATATGACGTACAAGCACATCACTGTGCAGGGACCTCCAATATGACGAACAAGCACATCACTGTGCATGGACCTCTAATATGACGAACAAGCAAATCACTGTGCAGGGACCTCCAATATGACGTACATGCACATTACTGAGCATGGACCTCTAATATGACGAACAAGCACATCACTGTGCATGGACCTCTAATATGACGAACAAGCACATCACTGTGCAGGGACCTCTAATATGACGTACAAGCACATCACTGAGCAGGGACCTCCAATACGACGAACAAGCACATCACTTTGCAGGGACCTCCAATATGACGTACAAGCACATCACTGAGCAGGGACCTCTAAAATGACGTTCAAGCACATCACTGTACATGGACCTCTAATATGACGAACAAGCACATCACTGTGCAGGGACCTCTAATATGACGTACAAGCACATCACTGAGCAGGGACCTCCAATACGACGAACAAGCACATCACTTTGCAGGGACCTCTAATATGACGTACAAGCACATCACTGAGCAGGGACCTCTAAAATGACGTTCAAGCACATCACTGTACATGGACCTCTAATATGACGAACAAGCACATCACTGTGCAGGGACCTCTAATATGACGTACAAGCACATCACTGTGCAGGGACCTCCAACATGACGTACAAGCACATCACTGTGCAGGGACCTCTAATATGACGTACAAGCAAATCACTGAGCTGAGACCTCTAATATGACGTGCAAGCACATCACTGTGCAGGGACCTCTAATATTACGAACAAGCATATTACTGAGCAGGAAATGATTTGCCACTTTTTGTAACATATTGTTTTAATTCATTCATGAAATTTAAAATAATTTTTTTAATAAAAATACCTTACACCATATAAATTCAGTCTGGCTAACAAACCCATTACTACTGGGTTTGTAGACACATAACATAACAACCACTGCCCATATGTTGATCAATTATTATAAATGTTTGGACAAGAGATATATATTTCAATTGACAAGATCTGAGACAAATTATTACAGCCTAGGCTTAGAGGTCTGTCTGGTCTTGCGTTATTTTAACAACTATATCTTAAGTACTGGGTTAGGATCCATGAGAAATGCAAGACAATTAGAAATATCTGCAATGGTAAAAATAGAGAGACTTGGATCTATCTATCTATCTATCTATCTATCTATCTATCTATCTATCTATCTATCTATCTATCTATCTATCTATCTGCATATCTATCTATCTGTTAATAATATAATAGATAAGTTATCTATTTATTTCAGGTTTAAAATTTGACTACAATGGAAGAGAACACTTTTGAAGCGGCTGGACAGTGAAATACAATAGTCATCATACTTTTGTTGTCATCAACATTCTCAGTACCAATGAATCTGTTCTGCCAAGTTTTGGCAAGCGCCTGAACTGTTATGATCATTTCGATTTGTAAACGTTTTTGTTTTTGAATATTTAGAAAGAAAGAAATCAAATTCATGTATCTATCGACATTTTAAATAAAGTTTCATTTAGTTCGTATTATTTGTTTCATTCTGGAAATTATTTATATTGTACTAAAAATTTGTGTTTTGGTATTGAAAAGTAGGGCAAAGATGTTTTTCTCATCTGAATTTTCTACTAGGGATTAAGAAGACTACATGTCATTATTTCTCTCCAATCAACTGCTCTCTCTCTCTCTCTCTCTCTCACACACACACACACTCTCTCTCTCTCTCTCTCTCTCTCTCTCTCTCTCTCTCTCTCTCTCTCTGTGTTTTGTGCATGTGTGTACCTTAGGTTCATCATGCTCAGCATAGATATAAAATTTTAAAAAATTATTGACAGATTTTATCCTATTTCCATTCAACACACTATAATACTGGACTAAAGCCTATATTTTGAGCACTTGCCAAGAAAATTGCATGGACGACAAAAATACTTTAAAAAATTTCATATTACCTTTAAATCTGTACAACGCTTCTTAACATTCTGCATATTTTAAATCAATCATCAGTTTTTATAATCTCTTGGAATCCCATGGGAATGGAGTTTTCTGATAGCCTTCCAGAAAAAAGAATCTTTGGATAATTTACAGAGTTGTCTGTAATAGTCTTGATAAGAGGCTCACGTAGGAGCGATTAAGATTTGGTAAATCTGCAAGATTTGGACAGAGTATATACTTCACGATTAAGATGGGGTGTCTTTGTTGTACTTAAGATCTTTAAAAAAAAATAGGGCAATTACTTATGAAACGAAATAAATCCGATATATTTTCTAATGTAATCCAATTAGTCCTTTCATGTCGGAACATTCACCAACCCATCATCACATTCCTCCCACACCATTATTTCACATCATGCTTCCTATGATAGACAGAAAAAAAGAGGAAGTGCGTCCTTGAATAAAAACTGTTACCTGAACCAAACAGTCATGTACAAACAAACATACTTATCGTGCAAGCTAAACTTAGTTCATATTTAAAAAAAAAAAACACACTATACTTATTGGGCTTAACTTTTTTTTTATAAATTGCTTAAAGTGCACGTGCGTGTGTATATTTTTCCATGCGTTTGATGCTGAACTTAATGAACACGTGTGCAAATTTGTTTTTGCACGACTACTAGAAATGATGCAAATTTACACACCAAACCAATTTGCAAGAAATCTGTTCACATTAAAAATTGTACATACTTAGGTAAATATATATATAATAATATAATGAAACAGAGAGAGAGAGAGAGAGAGAGAGAGAGAGAGAGAGAGAGAGAGAGAGAGAGAGAAAGAAAGAGAGAGAGAGAGAGTGAAAAATTAACCTTTTAGTACATTCGGTTTTACTTCTGAAGAAACTCGACATTAATCTTGTTAAATCATTATTTATTCAGTTTATATTAATATGTTTTCTTATTTGTAACTTTTATAAAATCATAATTAAGTGTATTTTTATTATGAATCACGGAAAATCTGATACTAAAAGAAACTGGGTTCTTCCCATATAGTGTTGTATATCAGACATAAAACTCCATTCTTCCCATATAGTTTTGTATATCGGACACACAAATTCGGTTCTTTCCATATAATTTAGTATATCGGACATAATGGAGTTTTTATAGCTATTATTATATTCATGCATACAACTTACGCGTTTTCAAGTTTTAGTTTCTGTCTCAAAACATATGACTGATGCCATAGAAAATCCAGTTTATTATGTCCTCAAAACATATGATTGATGCCATAGAAAATTCAGTGTATTATGTCCTCAAAACATATGAATGATGCCATAGAAAATCCAGTTTATTATGTCCTCAAAACATATGATTGATGCCATAGAAAATTCAGTGTATTATGTCCTCAAAACATATGATTGATGCCATAGAAAATCCAGTGTATTATGTCCTCAAAACATATGAATGATGCCATAGAAAATCCAGTGTATTATGTCCTCAAAACATATGATTGATGCCATAGAAAATCCAGTGTATTATGTCCTCAAAACGTATGACTGATGCCATAGAAAATTCAGTGTATTATGTCCTCAAAACATATGATTGATGCCATAGAAAATTCAGTGTATTATATGCTCAAAACGTATGACTGATGCCATAGAAAATTCAGTGTATTATGTCCTCAAAACATATGACTGATGCCATAGAAAATCCAGTGTATTATGCCCTTGATGCTAATTACGCAATGTCAAGTTAGGTGAAAAGTTATCCTGCGATCTTTTTATAAGTATTCTTGGATGTATGTGCATTATTATATCAGTCACTGTTTTCCTTGTAATATGAGATCACAAAGAAGATTTTGGAACCTATATGCAACCGATGGAAAGTCAAATTTTCATAGGTAATGTGGAATGTTATTTATAACCTGAGCTCCATCCTCACCGAATGAGAGAAAATGGACATATTTCATATTTAGTAGGATGTTTCAATAGGATGAGTAGATGACAACGCATGGTTCCAATTCTATATGTAGAGTGAGAGCGGGTTATGTGGCGGGGGCTGGGAGGCGAAAAGAAAAATGTTATGATATTTCTGATGGTTTCCATTTTTAGTTCTTTGTTTATTTATTTTGTAAGCATTCCTGCGACCATATATTGTTTATTCATATCACTTACACAAACATATACATGACTTTAAGTCAGTCATTTTCTTTTTGGTATATGCTTCTCTTGCTTGATAACTTTGAAATGCCGTTAGAAAACTGATTTAACTTCGCTATCTGTAGTCTTACTGGGGCATCATTTCTCTGAAGTATGGGCTGTGCATGTTGTTGGAAATAATTATTTATCATTGCGTTCAACCTGTTACCGAACGTAAAAGTATAGATTGTAAAGCAAAAGGGACACAAATTTATAGATGTTTCTTGTCGTGTTGAATCAAATATGTAATGTATTTCTTTTACTTAAAGTTCGTTCAAACTTATCTACAGTGTAACGCGTCTGTTAAATTGCAAATACGCATAGGAATTACAAATCGATTGAAACTTAAAGATCGAAAGGTACTTGAAAAGAGGGTGGTCACATTAGATGTCAAATGTCTTCTTTTCATCTTCTTTTTAAACAAACTTCAATGCTTTTATATCAAAGTGCCTCGTGCACAAATTGATTTAAACCTATCAAGCGCAAATACATGTAAAACCCGTTTATATGGAACTTATAAGGAAACCTGATTCCGTATTTTTATATAATGATTTCCTAATCTTTATGACGAAATTTTGTTTACAATGAATCGATTTTTTTCTCGGTCCCATGGACTTATGCATTGTAATCAAATATAATGCCCATCTGGAAGCCTGTAAAAATAAGATTGGCCAATATTATCTCCGTTTCTTTTTTCGAATGAAAAATCATTGGTTTCCTTTTGACAAATCTACATTCAGGATGTTTTTCAGTTATAGACAATTCAATGTCACCAAAAGAGTTTTTCATTAAATCGTAAATTGTAGTCAGTACAAGTCATGACTAAGAAAGAAAACTCCACGTTTAGGCAGTAATTTATTGCAACTTGATGAAATTATGTTCATGTAAGAACTGGGTAATTATTACAATGTCTCAGTGCCAAGCATACAAAAATGTATGGATTTCATCCATTAAACTAATTCTATTCCATGACCTAACTACATGTCTCAGTGCCAAGCATACAAAATTGTATGGATTTCATCCACTGAACTAATTCTATTCCATGACCTAACTACATGTCTCAGTGCCAAGCATACAAAATTATATGGATTTCATCATTGAACTAATTCTATTCCATGACCTAACTACATGTCTCATCCAGAGCATCTCTTATCCATAATCCCTAATTCTATTCCATGACCTGACTACATGTCTCACCCAGAGCATCTCTTATCCATAATCCCTAATTCTGAAGCAAAATTAATTTATCTTAGTTTAAGGACACTTTCTACCTGCTATATTTTCTATAAGATTCAAAGGTATATAAGGTAATTTTCTCTGTCTTCTCCAATAAAGGACAAACGAAAGAAGAAACAAAGAAAGAAAAGGAAAATTAAAACTTTCTTAACCCTATGAATTCAAGTTAATAAAAAAAAGTTCATATAGTTCCGAAACCGCTTAACATCTATTTTTAGTTGACCCTACATCAGAAAACCCATAGCTCCTCCTACTTCATTAGCATATCAACTGTTATATTTGTCAAATTTTGTTGAGGACATTTTCAAGTATGATCAAGGCCGGATTAAGACCTTTAGAGGCCCTAAGCACTGAAAAGATTATGGGGCCCCCCCCCCCCCCCCCACCACCACCACCATATGTAATTCAAAATGAAAACAATACTAAACCGTAATTCCTCATTTTTTTGTTCTTGGTGCCCCGGCTTTGCTGGTGCCCTAAACACGTGCTTAGTCTGCCTATTGGGTAATTCAGCACTGAGTATGATACTACTTATTACAGTGAGTTGAATATATTTCATAAATTTCGGCCCTTCATATTTTTTTATCTGCTAATGTTCAAAGTTACTATATAATTCAAATAAAATAGTGTCAGTTGTCTAAGTGTCTAAGGTGTTTGCAGTTATAAATGCTGACATTTGATTGGTCAGTTCTTTTGTGTGGCACACATGTGGGTGGAGTGATGGTAGGGTCAGTTGACCACTCATGCTCGTTTAGCCTACAAAGGCCAGATCCACAAAGTGCATATTTCATACACATGATCATACTGCTCTTTGACAGAGATCAATCCGTCATCTATATCCACTGGCGCTGTTTCACGGTCATATACTTCTCTAATTTCAGATAACAATTATGTTTTCAATCAGACGTACGAAACCGATAGATCACCCTTGCTAACTGAGAACTGGCTCGACAAGGTGACATCTAGATTACGGTGTCGTAAGTACGGATGGATTTTATTTAAGGAATACGATATGTTAAGAAACATTTTGCTCTGATGGTCTTAGAAGTGCGGATGATGGATTGGTCGTTTTTCATCTGTTACATTCCATGTGACGCGACTAAATAAATATATCATCCACCATTTATGATGTCAAACAAGAAATCTTTCTGAAAAAGAACCGTAAAAATATATCATTCTAGTTATCTTCATGCCACAGTATAAAAAGTATCTGACACGTTGAATGTACACATTGTGGAAAAAAAAAAAAAAAAAAAACAGCAAGTAGATACGTGTATATCAGGCAGTGATGACACTTTTCATAAATAAAATCAAGAATAAGAATTTAAAAGCTAAAATTTAAGTTTCGGCAATTCTACCCAGAATTTATCACGTTAGCAAACAATCAGCCAGTAAAAATAATGTAAACATCATGTGTATGGTTAATAGAATCACTGACATGCATTGGTGTTAGATAGGAAAATTCAATACTCTGAAACAGAGCTTTGCGTCAGGTACTCAACAAAAACCTCGTGTCTGACGCAAAATTCTTATCCCGATGGTGGAATTGTCCTATCTAACACCGATGCATGATGAATGATTATTGTTCCCACATTCCTGAAGGAAAAATGATCATCTAAGTCAAAATGGCATATTGTAAATACCGATGTAACATTCAAACGGCAAAACACCCATTGAAAATTTTCTAAAATAGAGTGTTCAGTCTTAGGTTTACACTGACATATTCAGTATAAACTGTGCATAACGTTTAAACACATGTCAGCATTCAAAGAACAGTGGTTAAGGCCGCTTTAGGAAATGGCGATACACAGTGTCCGAACTGAATAATACAGATTGCCTACGCAATGATACAATTGTGAACAGGTAAAAAAAATCAGGTGCACTAGTATCGATAAGAGTTATCAAGGTATTTTGTTGATGTTGGTTGTAACGGCACTGTTAAAACATTATTGGTTACATCATGCCAAGGAAACGGAAGCTGAGTGCTGTTCCCAAAGACACTCTAAGCCAGCTGACATGGGCTGGCCTGGACAAATATCGAACACCTGGCCCTTAGATTACAGGTCAGACGATTTACCAACTGAGCTACCGCGACTTCCAAATTAATCAAGACATGCAAAATATAACGATATAGTCTACAATTCAACTTTGTTATTAAATTGATTTACCTTTCACAAATAATAATAAGAAAAATAATTTGTACAAAAATAACAATTACAGCAATGGGTTTTTTCGACTCTAAATCAGACTTGAGAAGCTGTACATATAGCTAGGTCGATTTGTCCTGTTTGTGGGACAATAACATTAACTGCTGCTGGTTTTTGTACCGAATGTGTTGCAATTAATGTTCATCTTAATTATTGTGAAAGGACTACTCCAGTGATGATGGGAATCAGAGAGCTTTTGGCCACGTTCGTGTGCACAATCTTCGCAGTCGAATGTTATGTGATGAAAGACAGCAGTCACGTGATAAAGCGGTATTCCCCAACTGGTCTTCCACACTGGAAAACAGGACCATACACCCACACACACAAGAATGTGAGAATACCTAAAACTTCAACTTAACTTCAACTGAACTCTGATTTCAACTTGTTTAGAAACATATTCAAGAACATAGTTTACTTTTCTTTCACCGCCTGGCAAATCATTGAGATGTATCAGCATTTATCGCACCCACAAGCACATATACTTGAAACTTCGTAAAGATATACCTTATGTCTACAAGAGTATATATATATATATATATATATATATATATATATATATATATATATATATATATATATATATATAAGCTATGATTGCAATTAAATGATATTAAGTGAAACAGTTACAGAAACATGACTATTAATTTGTGATAAAGGAGATTTTAAAAAACTGTGTCCCCGACTGCCAGTGGTCCAATTCGACAACAGTTTGTGTCACCAACTGCCAGTGGTCCAATTCGACAACAGTTATGATGAAGAAATTGCTAAAATATAGATTCTTCATTTCTTGGAATTAATTTTAAACTGCAAAAAATATTTTGTTACGAATTTCACAGTTTCTAATCTGTCGGACGAGATTAAAAACTGATATATCTCTTTTTTTTGTGGTAAATTATGAGGTTATGCTGATTTCCATGTCAAATCAATAATATCATTGAGTTGCTATTCATTGTGTCATTTTAAAACTTGTGGTGCACAGTCTTCAAGTATATTAAGCTGAATCTTTGATTTGATCAGGGAACTAAATATCACAGTTCCCTGATGGAACAGAGCTCTTCTTTTTGCAAAACATATTCTGCTGAGCCAAACAATAGTACAATTTGTAAATAATAATAATAATAATAATAATAATAATAATAATAATAATAATTGTAGGAGTTGTGTCTTTCACGACAAGAATTGAAAAACAGCTATAATTACAACATGCATGTCACAGATCCGATGCTGTTCAGAGGCTGAAGTTTTCCGTCAATTTTTCTTAACATATAGCACAACAAACGAACACATATAACACACACAAAATATCAACACCTTACCGTCTCCAGTAGAGATGACTGTCAAAAGCTGGAATAACCTTTCCTTCCGCAGTGCCTACTTAATTGCATTACCTATTCCCCCACCCACCCACCCCCACACAAAAAGCAAAACAATAATATCACATAGAATCTGTTACTGATTACATACATGAATTTGTATCAATTTGTTTGTCTAAATTCTTGCGGTATATTTACAAGCTTCAGTTGATAATATGTTGCATGACATACTAATGTTACACTTCCAAAGCAACTGAAGTTGAATACTACCTATTATCAAGATGCTCGTGCAGCAGGTGTTATCCAGTAATATGCAGCAGGTGTTATCCAGTAATATGCAGCAGATGTTATCCAGTAATATGCAGCAGGTGTTATCCAGTAATATGAAGCAGGTGTTATCCAGTAATATGCAGCAGATGTCATCCAGTAACATGCAGCAGGTGTTATCCAGTAATATGCAATCATTTTATAATAAGAACATAGCGACAGTAGAAACTATTCGTGCCTCACCGTACTGAGAACCTTCTGTTGCATGGTCTTATTCATAATTGAAATGTCATAAGTCATAAAGGCCATACTATGGGGATTATTTCTAACCGCTACATTTACTAATCGAAATTAGACTTAAATTCAGGAAAAGGATAGTTTGGGTTTCTCATAACTATTAAAATTTTAAAAATTATTTCTCAGTTTGAAAACCTTACCGAGAAGCATCATGAATGTGGTCTCAGAATAGAAATATCAATCACAGACACAAAATAACAAGACAACATTATAATAAAAAACAGTGACTACATCTGAGATCGTACCGATGTTTTTATGCTGTATACTGGTGTGAGCATATGTATTCGCTTATATTGGCTTGTTCCGAGTACATTTGAGCAAAAGGCAACATTTGAACAAACTGCAGTTTTACTTGTACGTAACCTATAAACTGTAACTCCAAGGTGCACTTATTATGGTCATTTTCATGTGTGATGAATAAAAGCATTGTCTCCAGAAGTAAATGTATCGTGGCTTGAATAAATACAATTAAACTTCAGTTACTGTAAGTATGGGCTGTCCACTAAATTTACATTACATCGTGCTTCGAGCAAAGAATAAACATCTGGAGGGTTGCATAGTAACGAATTTTAAATTTATTGGTTGCTCTTAGCGCGTCCGACAGATATAAGTGTTATAAGTCGGGCTTACCCTGAGAAAAATCTTTTGAAAAATCTAATTTATTGCCAACACTTTTATAAATATACACACTTTTGAGCGTTAATCGTTCCCTTGAGTGTATCTTATCTTCATACCTAATTGATAATTACAGAACATCAAAATCCATGATTTTGTATGTAAAGCATTATTCTTCACAAATCTGTGACGTACATACAAATTTTTGCATCTCAGAACAATTATTTTCCAGGTATCATTCATCGTTCTCAGTGATTCGAAATTCTGCTCAGTGTTGTCAATGATACTTTATTGTAACCTATTATATCGTAACATACTTTTTTAATAGCAAGATATTGTCCATATTATTATGCTTTAATATTGTCCATATTAATATGCCTTAATATTGTCCATATTAATATGCTTTAATATTGTCCATATTAATATACTTTAATATTGTCCATATTAATATGCTTTAATATTGTCCATATTAATATGCTCTAATATTCTCCATATTAATATGCTTTTTCAATTTTATGTCTTTGATTTGTGAACTAATAAAATATAACGTCATGACATTCGATTAGGTAAATGTGCCCAACCGCATTAAATTAAAAGTGTACGTTTGAATTCTTCTCTGAAAACAATATAAATTTCTTATGATGTATTGAAAGCTTAATCGTGTTTTGTATATTTTGGTTACCAGTCTCTTACATATGTGTTCTGTTCAGACCAAATGTATAAGACTTGTTGAATAATTTAAATATTTTGCTGGCCATGGAACGCAAAGAAAAGAAATTTGTAAGCTCGTTTCATAAATGTTATATTAACTGTTCCCTATATCATTCCTGGCTTCCTACTTATCCAATTTTTGGAAATATCTACTACTGGTTCTTCCATGTTAGATTTAGAAGTGGTGGTGGGGGTATGAAATGTTACTGATAGAAAATAAACTTTGAATACAGAAGCTTTTGTATTATTTTATCTTTTACATTTATAAATTAGTATAAATCCGTTATGTTTCCTAGTTATCCAAACATTTTCACCTTTAAATGCGCTACAGTTTAAATTCTAAATTCTTCATATCCCTTGTGTCCAGTTGACATTAGTCAAATAAATCTGCGGCATTTTTATCTTAAACATAGAGTAAACCCACTTGTCATAAAGAGAAACATGGGTCAACTGCATGATAACCTTTTGCCAGTCAATGTTAACAGTAATCACGTAAGTGATAAGTGGTCGAAGCTGCGCCAAAGGTAGTCTATGTAACTGTAGTTCGAATATGTATGTATGTATGTAGGTAGGTAGCTAGATAGGTATGCATGCATGCATGTATCTGTATATGTATGTATGCATACGAGTGCATTTGTATTTCCATTATATTCAATGGCGGCGCGAGGGTTCGAGGCGCTCGGGGCAATGTTCATTAGTGGCTCCCCTACCGAGTTGATCGGGGGCAATGTGCTTTGCCACAGAGAACAGTTTTCATGTCAGTTGCCAACCTCCACCCCCACCCCCATCTAAAGCCCGGTCTCAGCTGCAAAAAACCCTTCCCCCCTTCACCCCACTCGCGTCGCCACTGATTATATTCTATTCTGGCTAATTATTCATAAAAGGACGTTCCCATATAGCACTATGCAAAAGACATACTTGGAACTTCTTGCATTTTTTTGTGTGCATCCCTTTATACAATACATATATATATATATATATATATATATATATATATATATATATATATATATATATATATATTATACATATCCATACAATATATATACATAGTATACATATACATATTATACATATACATACAATACATATACATAGTATACATATACATACAATATATATACATACTATACATATACTCTGTTTGAATAAAAATACCACTAAGGACAGTCTTAATAATTTCTTCAGCATACATTAACCGTATTTTATGCACTATGCACTACTTTATACGTACGTATTATGCCAGCTGACCTGTATTATGAACTTTTCTAGTTTCTACCAACCTATCTGGTACGCCTCACAATATATAGGTGATGAATATCACTAACTTTTTCAATGTAAAAAATTTACTAAAACAAGAACACAATATGTAAGAGGTATCTCAAAAATGTAAATACATACAAGTTTTAGTAAATAGCTAAATAAATGAAATGTTAACGTGCTTTTTAGATTCAGTCAAGTTATGGAACTAATATTTAAATGATTACGTTTCAATGTAAACCCCAAAAAGTTATGTCTATTATAATTTTCTTCCCATTTTCGTATGTATATCCAAAATATTGATCAGAATATACTTCGTTCTTCCATTCTACTTCCTATCTTTCTCTGTCCGCTACACCACCACTATTAATAATTTGTATTTGTTCTAAATCTCATATGTCTATTGTTAGACCCGAGTTGGCAACACAGTTTTGTTCTGTTCTATTCTGGTGAGCTGATAAACCGGTAACCTTGGCTGTATTTTATCAGTACCAAGTCAACTGCAATATATGGTATTTTAGCTAAGACAATGTCTGGAACTCTTCTTGGCCCTGTATCATGTGTCCTACGTGCTGATTACTTTGGTCAAATGATTCACATCGTAGTGTTGTATCTCGAAAGAGATAACATGCACTGGTTAATTTGCAGAAGATATTTACAAAGTTATTAACCACTAAACCTAATTTTCAGAGAAAAATATCACTATTCCCATGACTTCTCTATCGTGTCTTAAATCCATTAATGGGATTATATTGCAGATGCTATTAGTACAGGATACATATATATATATATATATATATATATATATATATATATATATATATATATATATATATATATATATATATATATATATATATATATATTAAAAGTAATGGGAAGTAGACAATGTTTTATATACGCGAGGCACACTATTTGTATCAATATTTGTTGCAACACTGGTAGTGATATAAAAAGAAAACCTCTTAGTATTCAACCTTTGCTTAGTGTACTAACTTCACTAAACATAATTTATTTCACTAGATATTGTAACACAGCTTGTGTATTCGTACTCTTTACTGCTGATATGGGACTATGTAATTGCGGCACAAAGTAAACTTATAAAAAAATTTGTACAGCGATATAAGGCTTGCAGCATGCTTCACAACTAAAAACGTTACATTATTATTATTATTTTAAAAAATTTTAATCCTCACAATCGCAACTGAAATAACTGAATGATATATTATATTTTCACTCAGACCATTTCTATACAGTTGAAGAAGGTTACCGGTAACTTATATTTCATTTGTAACGAAGATCTCAGGGTCAAAATGAAAATTGAATTGTGAGACAAAAATTCTTCAGAATGAAATAATTGAAATAATTATCTACTTAACTGCAGACATATTAATTTCGCGTTACTTCACGTTTGCCAAACAAATGCAAGAAATATTTAGACAAATGCATTATATAATGGATCTCTGTGTGACTTTCAAATGCATTATTATGGAGGTCTGTGTGACCTTCAAATGGAAACAAAGTTTCCTGCTAAAGGTCATCAACTACTGTCTGTTGTATATCCTACTGTTATGTGATACTTTAGTTTTTAAGCATATTTTCGTACATTGATAATGAATGGAGTTTATTTTCCATTTGCCTCATATATTGCTTTATGGCACATGTCAGTAATAAATTGTAATACTTCACATCTGCAAACATAAAAGACTGTTCTGGCCATTTAAAGTTCTAGTTTGGGCCCTAAATTAAAACCTATGATACTTTCAATTAGATAATTCTAACTTATTTTAACTCTGAACTAACGCAAGAGTTGCAATGACGCTGGTAAGTCAGAAATAATGCCCGAAAATATGCATGAGTTATATTGCAGATATTTTCTACATTACAAAGTCTTCAAATTTGATTCCTTTTGTTTACTTGGTACCTATCGTGTCTGCATTGCTTTCACTTTTTTTATCTATGTGGTTGATGGACGACCCCATCGATCATAACATACGTCAAACAAACCAGCCATCATGAAGCTAACAATGGCACATCTCGTCTGCAAGCACCATTCGTGTGGTCAGAGTCCAGCTAGTGCTAATGGGCAGCACAAGAGATTTTATAAATTAAACAAAATTATGGGGGCTACGTTTGCAACCAAAACAAAAAAAACAAACATATTGGTGTTTGAAGAAATTTTTGTTGGCACCAGTTGACCGGGCCCATATTGCAGTGATGTATTTACACATATGCAATATGATTGGAGTGTGTGTTGTATATAACATTCGTAAGTATTGAATTCAACCCAAGGAGCTAAACAAAGTATATCCTTCACATCATGAATTTAGTAGGAATAAAAAAAATACATTTCCTAAAAGAGTATACGAATATAATGAAAGGTGGCGCCTTGTTGTGAATAATGAGTGCATCTGTTACCTGTCAGACAACACAGGAGAATGTAGATTAGATTAGAGTAAGAAAGTGCTCAGACAGTGGGGTCACTAGGGGGGTGCGGGCCGCACCGGGTGACACCATCACAGGGGGGTGACACCAAAATGGAAAAGTTTAAACTGTAAAGTTTAATGTTTAATGTTTAATGTTAAAATAAAAAATAACATAATTTTGTTGCAGTTCTTAAACGCTGTTACCTCAAATTTGATTGTTTTCTTCTTATGTCCTTTGTAACTTTAGGACTTAAATTTACAAACATTACTATAGGCGATTCTGTATGGTCTGGTACAGGAGGACTCAGAGGAGGTCCATGGGGGAAGTCTGGAGGGGGTGACACCATGAGTTTACCGCACTGGCTGACGCCAACCCTAGTGACGCCACTGTGCTCAGAATAATATTTTCATATGACATGTTTAAATAGCATCTTTTGGGTAGGTGTTAAGTAAACGTTTTGTCTTCGCTATACATTTGTACGAAAGCCAGAGTGCTGAATGAAGTTGACCGTTGATATCATAATTATTTACGTACAACAATAGTTTTATGTCACCTGAATCAGATGACATGCCACTTTGTGTTGGAATGTTTCGTGGGAATATGTTAAATCAAAAAGAAATATGAGAAAAAACGACCTACTCGTAACAATTGGAGTACAATTAAAAAGCAAGTACGGTTTCTTGTCAGAGCCCGAGACATCACATGAAGTGATGTGGATTCTTTCAGAATGTCTGGAATGTTCTTGCACAAAATCATCAAATTACTTAGTGTGAGTTTTACCCACTACGAGTTTGTTGTTGAAATACTCATTTATATCTTTAAAAGTTTTAGTACTGTTGACAGGGCGCACGGACTTCGCGTTGATATATGATAGAAAGATTGACAAAGAGGGTCAAACGGAGTTCGGAAACGATAATGTTTCTGCTTCTGCTTCTGAAACTATCTAGCCTCTATCAGCATATTTAAAGTTTTGCAAGTGTAAAAGGTGACTTATGTGCAAAAGTTCTAGTGAATCAATAGCTATGCAAGAACATATCCCAGCAAAAAAGGGATTTTATCGAATGATTTAAAGCTGAGAAAACTCTGTTAATAATAGTCTGTATCAGTGAGTTTCATGGGTCAAATAATAAGTAGGCTGAAACTCGTCAGGGCTTTGGTTTGAGCATATTTTCATGTATAACAGTCGGTTGTGCTTCGTTGTTTGGAAATTAGTTTATCGCCGCACGCTGATGCTCCAGAAAAACGTAATCAGGCATACATGACATACATGTATTATGAAACTAACATGCAACGTATGCCATTTTCAGGTTTTGTTGTTTAGCCACACATGAATAGTTACTAATCTTGGCATTATTACGAATCGATAAAATGCATAAAAAAAATTTTTTTTATATATGCACCTGATATACAGTTAACGAATGCAGACCCCCAAATGTAAATAAAGACAGCAAAAATAAAAACTGCAAAAGATAAAAAGAAAGAAAGAAAATGTCTAGCAGCTTGTGGTTATTGTTCATAAAGAGATACATGTAATTTATTTAGAAACTTTAGAAATCATTTTAAAGAAATCACTTCATTATATCAAGATAAAGTAAGATAAAATAATATAAAATATAAAATAATACAAAGATTTAAATTTCAAGTGTTTGGAACCTATCTCGTGTTCTGTGGTCATCCAGATTTGCTGTAAAAGGAATTGTAACGTCCGAAAGCAACCTTTATAATATGACTAAAGACCCCCTTTATCTTGTTGTTGTTGTTGTTTTTGTTTGCTTGTTTGTTTGTTGTTTTTGTTTTGTTTTTCGTTTTTTTTTTATTCAGCGTATATACAACTTCGCAGCTAACAATTCAACGTTGCAATAACGTTGCACTAAAGTTGTGGCAACGTTATGATATTAGGTTGTGGCAACGTGATTTTGGTGATCTTGCTAGAATGTTACTACAATGCTGTTGTTTAACGTCACAATATAACATTGCTACAACCTCGTGACAACATTAAAAAACTATATTGAAAACTCTGAAGAATGAAAACAGCTTGTGTGTCTGATACACATATGCCCCACTGCTGGCAAGAAAGTCCAATTCTACAATTAAACATTAAAAAAATGTCGATATGGCCATCCATCTAGGAGAAGTCGCTATAGCAAGATTTTCAAGATAGCTGCCATGGTGGCCATATTGAATGTCAGATCAGCACCATTTTCATTTGGAACAAACTAAACATCATAAGTCATTTTATGAAAACTCCGTGTCGATATGACCTTCCATCTAGGATGAATTGAGAAAAGATTTTCAATATGGCTGCCATGGTGGCCATATTGGATATCAGGTTGGCACCATTTTCATTTAATTTAGGATCAACTAGACATCATAATAAGTCTTTTAGTTAAAACCCCATATCGATATGACCATCCGTCTAGGAGTAGTGATATCAAGATTTTAAAGATGGTCGCTGTGGCAGCCATATTGGTGTCCGAGCGGTACCATTTTTACGTAGACACAACTAATCCTTAGGCCGAATCTGCATTCCTCCAATTAGTTTAGGAGGAGTGGTGATAACAAACCTGTGTTCACGGATGTACGGACCATCCCATAAGTTCCTCTGGTCTATGACCAGTAGAGCTAACAAGGTTCAAAACGGAAGTAGTAATACATTATTATGGCAGATGATTCAATAGCAAAATTTGGCTTAAGAAAGATGAACAACACTTCTCACGTTTCTATTGTGAAAATCGGCAATTTTTATATTAAGAGGACTATTTGATTCGAGTATATATGTATATGCACTGTCTTCAAACTTGCTGACACTATGCAGAAAGAGCATCAGGAGTGAAATTAGCACCCAGTCGACGACGGAAGTAGAGTACTTATATTAGTATCAACTAAATTACATTCGTCTACTTTAATTGTTTTGGTGCAATCACACTTGATGAAACTGTAGGGTCGTATGGCAGGATGGGCAGGATCCCATTTAGACATTCTTGATGCAAGCAGTGAGGATACAAAAATGAAATTCACTAAACTGGATACAATGTACAGATCATCTAGCTATGAAGGGGGAAATCCTTTTGTTTGCCTAGATCAAGCAGTTTCTTTGTAGTTGTTTTTATGTTATTTAAACGCAAAGATTGTTTACTATATGAAAACCTTATCTATTCTACATAAGCATAGGAAATTACCTGCAAAATATCATTTTGCAAATACAAGGGTTTTATCGTCATGTAGTTTTTCTAACAAGCTTTACAGGCCAAAGGTACAGACATTTGTATTTAAGAAGAGATAAGTGGGTATAAAAAATAAAACATTACAGCACATATTTTACTATTACTTTATTTGTATTTATTTATTTTCAGGATTTTATTAAGATTCTGTCTCAGAATCTGTATTCTTGAAAGCAAAGTCAATATGGGTCTTCTTCTTTTTCTGCTCAGGCTCCTGCAAATTGACATCTAATTGTAATGCTTGAACAAAGTCATATATAATCATGTAGAAATTAAGTTAGCCAATGTAATGAAACTTTCTTCACTGTACTTTTGCTTCCTTTAATATCATTAAGCAGGATTAGACGGTAACTTTTGGATTCGTTTATCCATTCAGGCAAGTTAATGATGAAATCAATAAGTACAAAAGTAGATTTTACCGACTGAACAAGCTTACTCAAGTTTTGGCAATCCCGGGCAATAGGATAACTATGAATTGCATTTGAAATTTAGAAATGCAACCACTTTTAAAAATATAATGCATAAAAAGACAAAATCGAATCAATTTTTGATGCAATAAGGGATCAGGTGGCTAACCTTGTATTTTGTTCCTCCTCATTTGGTTGGGTCATACTTGAAGATCTCTGATATTGTGCCTCCTCGTTTGGTTTGGGGCATACTTGAAGATCTCTGATATTGCGTCTTCAACTTTCATTGGCCTTGGTCTTGCTTTTCAAGCAGGCTTCTGCATGGGTAACATAATATTTTTAAAATAAGTTTCACAACAAAGGATACATTGAATTTGTCTTGCTGTCATCAATAACCAGTGAAGCAATTGTAACACATATCCTTTGAAATGTGGCCTTAAGTTTTACATGTGTGATGTTGCAGTACGTGTGTGAAGAAACCTATAGTTCTTTTTCCATTATTTTGAAAATGTGTGTCCAATAATATGAAAAATAGACAATATAAATCAAGTCATACTTACTTAACAAATCCTGCGTATCAGTAGCTCTTTTGCGACCCTTGCCCAGAGTATGTTGGTACCAAGTTGTTTCATAATTCTACGGATAGTCTCCCCAATATTATAACCGCCAAGGGAACTCGAGTAGTAAATAATAATAATAATAATAATAAAAATTATTATTATTATTATTATTATTATTATTATTATTATTATTATTATTATTATTATTATTATTATTATTATTATTATATCTTTATCAAGGTGGCAAAATATGTTTCAAAATATTGGGGTTTTTTTGCCATGATTTTGCATCCAAAATATATTTGCCCGAACTTGAAACAATTTACTAAGTGCACCAGCTATGCTACACAACATACTATCCCAATTTATCAAATAAACTAAACCACAGTGATTCACTTAACTTTACAAATGGCATTTATTCCAAGATTGAACTGGAATGGCAAAAAAAGCATGCGGACCATAACAAATGTAGCGTTGTCCTTAACATGGTCCATTCTAGCATAAAACATTTTGGGGAGAAATACTCTCATTAATTTGAAGAAGAGGGGATACATTTAAAATATCGAAAGGATTTAACATAAAAATAAAGGTAGGGCTTATTTTTCTGTGTTATTACTTTACGAATAGACTAGATAGCTGATGACAGATGTTATTCGTGCATGCTGTGTCTTTTACTCACATAAAGCTCATGCACATAGTTATCGCTGAAAAAAAAATGCCAGTATTAGATTATTTCCCACCAACTATAATATGGTTCATTCATGCTTGTAATAATCAAAATTTAATGACCATATAATGTGCATTTCCTTTTTTGCATTTATACATATCAACAAGTATACATCTGTCTAAACATAAATATTTTCTTTCAATTTCTCTTTTAATTTATTTCATTTTATTTTATTATACGGGGTGTGGGGGATCAAAAACGACAAAACTTATGCTCTTGATCTAAGCGCATGCGCAATTTAAAAACGTGAACATGAGGCATTTTACCACGGCGATCTATCCCCATCCTCGCGATTTTTCTTTGCAAAAATGTCCCAGTGTAACAATTTTATTTATTTCATATGAGTCACATAAAGGCCACAGAAATATGCCAAATATTTTGTATAATTTTATGCATAGAATGAACATTTTGGCAGATAGACCTAATTTTCTTTGTTGGAAAATCGCACCTCTTCACATGCGGCATGGTGTTTACGTGTGAAAGAAAGCGTCCTTAGATGTGGTAGAACAATCAGCCAAAAAAAGAATCTATCACAATAAAAACTTTACTTTCTGCAATTAAAAAAGCTAATTGTACATTAATTGATTGCTGTTCACACCTTGGCTTTTCAAAACAGCTGAAAGGAGCAAATAATTCCATGTCTCAGTCGCAGATACCGTTCTGCCGGTGCTGGAAGCGCTACAAACGTCGGTTCGTGGATTCGTAAACAATTGATAAGACAATCAATGATTGTTCCCCCTCTTAATGTGATGTCAAACACGACATCGATACAACGTTGTAAAAACATATTATCTTAGTAAAAATGACACTATTTCTTGTGCAAACTGTAATAATCAATGCATATATGTGCTATTTCAATTTTCTATTTTTTTCGCAATCAGAAGACAATTAAGATTATGTTCATGCGCAACGGTTTATAAACGTTGCTAGGATATTATTTTCCGACATAACCTTACAGCAATGTTGTCAAAACGTTATGTCTAAGCTGGGTTGCTGTCATTGTCTAAAGAAACACATGCGGCTTTCTAAATGGCGGAGGATGACCCCTACCCGCATTATGACTCGGTAATGATATTGCTGAAGAGAAAACACTTGTTTGATGGAGATACAGAATGGACGGGGTTTAATTTGACGGTGTCACTGACAGAATACATATATTTCGAAATAAACATAAAAGCAAAAACTTCCCAGGCTCTTATGTGTAACTGAAGATGGTTTGGAGAACTCTTAGACAACGCTGAATTTCAAATAATGATAACGGACAGATTACCTAAATTAAAGTAAATATGTGTTGTTGATTTAATTATTTATTTATTTATTTATTTATTTATTTATTTATTTATTTATTTATTTATTTATTTATTACGTATTTCTCTACATTCATTCTGTGATGTTTACATATTGGAAGTAAGGATGACAATATTCCTAATAACTGAGCAGAATACATATGTATTGTTATGTATATTTAATCTATGATGTGTGTTTAAATTTGTCCATAATGATAAGTTGTACGTTAGATTCTGGTCACTTGTAGACTGAATGTTTACAAGATTTTGAGTTCAAGGCCAGTCTTGTTTACAGTTAGACTGGGTCTTTTTATTGGATTGCTTCACATCCTGTTATGATATAGGTCAAGTGAAAATGTGTATAAATAGGTATTTGTTAAAAAAATAATTCATTCCTGTTTTAGATCAGTCTGTGGGAATCCATTAGTGATCAGATTTTACAGTTTGCACCGTTATAATTCAAGATGAATTATTTATTTAATATATTCATTGGCATTACTAAAGTGCTCATTGATTTTTGAATTAATACATTACTTTGGACTTTTGTGAACTGTTTCAAAGACATTCTGGATTGTATCATTGTGTTATCTCAGGACATTCAAGACTATTGGATCTCATTCGAAACATTCTATATTTTTGGACTTGTGATTAGGACATTTAGAATTATTTGAAATTTGGTTCACAATATTGCAAGTTTCTCTTGAATTTAGCTTTGTATTGTAGGGAAATAAATTGCTTGTTGATATTACTTACATTATCGGTTTCACTTTCTTTCTGTTACATATTTTTTAATACCTAGAGTCGTAACGGTATATATGTATATATGTGAACATTATAAAATAAAACGAGAAAATATTCCATAATGTCGTTTTAAATAGCTTTTTCGTTCTCAGATATTTTTTTAACTGGGTCTAACCATGTAGACACTGGAAAGAATATGTAGACTGGCACACTAACTGTCCAAAAATATCAAGAATAGACTGTCCAGCTGATGGTTTCGCCTCATTTAACAGTATTAAAAGCAAATTAAACCGAACGGGTATTAATCCGGAAATCAGATTTTAATGTTTAAATTCCAGACAGAAGCTGCGAACTTAGCAACGTAAAGTGTTTTGAGTTTCTCTCATCTCAGCCAATAATGCAGCCACATCACAGGGGGAGATTAATCTCTGAGATATTGAAACGGTTGAAAATTGCAGCTTGTCAATAAAAACTACTCTGACCTTTCGACCCGTCAGTGATTCTAAAAAAATTAATGGCATATTATCTTTCTTCTACTGCTTCAAAATAAAACCGTACGGGCTATGTCTATTCAAATTACTGTTGTTATTTCCATGTTAAACAGTACAAAATATACATATTTTTCGATCATCGCACATACCTCAATATCTCTAGACGAACTAATTAGAGTTCACCTATATATCGGTCATGATTAGAGTTCACCTATATATCGGTCATGATCTTACATACATGTATACATACATGTACACATACATACATACATACATACATACATACATACATACATACATACATACATACATACATACATACATACATGCATACATACATACATACATACATACATACATACATGTATACATATATACATACACATATACATACGAATAGACGAATGGACATACGTAGCAAAACATATGTTAAAACTTCCATCCATACTTTGTTCAACCAGGAACCTGCCTTTGTTAGCTACAACACAAGAACAATTATTAGATTTATTTTTGACCTACAGAGATTGTGTAATAGTTTCCCAATGTCCTTTTATTAAAAAACAAAAATATCGTCTCTGCATCGATTACAATTACTGAACTTTATACCACTTTGAACTTTTAAACTTTTGATAACAATTGTATCGTCCCTCAACAATATCTGACCTTGACGCCAAATAAATGTGCCGATACATCGTCAGGGCGGATCTCTTTGTAATGCCCATTCCGATTATTTAATAATGTCCATTCCGATTATTTAATAATGTCCATTCCGATTATTTAATAATGTCCATTGCGATTATTTAATAATGTCCATTGCGATTATTTAATAATGCCCATTCCTATTATTTAATAATGTCCATTCCGATTATTTAATAATGTCCATTCCGATTATTTAATAATGTCCATTGCGATTATTTAATAATGCCCATTCCTATTATTTAATAATGCTCAGTTTTTAATGTTATTAAGACTGTTGCTAAGCAAAAGCAAATCCTCTAAATTCCAATGCTTACAAGTTTGTGTTTGGATAGCACACACACACAGACACAGACACACACACACAGACACACACACACATATATATATATATATATATATATATATATATATATATATATATATATATATATATATATATATATATATATATACACATATATATTAATTTCAATACGGTTTATTTTCAATTATATAATTAATGACATTAGTGTTGGATTTTCAACAGGTGTGAACAGCGAATCACATATGGACATACGAAGTACCCGCTGTTGTTTAATAAGTCCAGTTCTTAAGGCAAGAATATTAACAGATGACGATATATATTCTACAGTGTGTGTTCAGTCAATTCTGTAGTTTCGTAATAATAGTAAACATGCACCCTGTATTTGATACACCAATAGTCCGAATCTGGTTAATTAATTCAATCCTTCATCGTTAACCAGTCTAAAAATTCTATATCTTAAAATATCAGAAACCAGTCAAGATAATTTTAGTAGCGATTAAATATTCACTGCATGCGATTTATTTATCGCAATAAATACAGTTAAAAGTTGCATATTTTTTGTTACTAAAGTTAACGATTCCCACAAAATACAGTTTACAAAACTGCGTTAAAGGCTTTACCTGTCCTTGTCTTTATTTCTATGCCTCAAGCTTTGTCTCTTTAACCCTTTACCGGCTTCAATGTCAGAAATTGTTGACATAGCTTACTACTTTTCATACATTATGATGTAGCGTCAAATCAATCTCTCTCTCTCTCTCTCTCTCTCTCTCTCTCTCTCTCTCTCTCTCTCTCTCTCTCTCTCTCTCTCTCTCAACCTCGACGATGCATGACGTGCAAGTAGCTCCTTCCAAAACAACTGAATACATTAAAGTAAAAGTAGAGGCGTTTGTGTTGTAAGTTGGTGGAAAAGAGAAAAATGTCATCGATATATAACCGTGACTCATAATTTTATACTCTTTGACTGGACTAGTAAAAGTACTGAACATTCTACATTCATTGTCTCAACACTTTTCATCGACATCTATTAGAAATTGTAATTCCATATTCCGCATGCCAGCAAAGTTTTTGAAACATTTATGCAATCATACAATAATCTTAAAAAATTTATTCATAATTGCTTCCACACATATAACAAGCCTATGACATTGGCTTCATTGAACAATATACCTCAAATTATACTTTTGTACTGAACTCACACTGCAACAGTATCGTCACCATCATCTCTCCACTTAGCATACAGTTGCATTCAAGGAGGTTTGAACCACATTACAAGAAATGTTTAATAGTCTCTTGGCATGGACAAATGTTTCGTACCAGAACAACACTTGGACAAAGAAAGGCTCATAACAAGGGGCTAGCTCATCAAAATAATACAGATGTCAAATAATTTTGTCAAACAATCAGTTGTGTAGATGGGATGTGTTACAATATGAACAAAGGATGCTGAAATTAATAACCATTGGCAACAGTATACAAGCCATATATGCTTGTACACGCCCTTATAACATGAAACTGTTATCATGCAACACAGCTTGGGAATTGAAAATCTTCATACGTTAAAGTTGGTTTTATGCAATTTTCGGTATCCAGTCTAAGAAATCCCTCAACCAAAATAACACTTGTGTGTCTAAGTTGTGTGTGGTTATTTGTATCGCACGTGTTGTGACTGACAATTAGTAAGCACCTGGGTCAATAGTTTGGCCATACATAATCCATCCTTTCACTTGTATCAAATGTATCCTATTGTCATTTCAAACGTAACCTAATACCAATACACCGGACTGTACCATAAGTACTGTTGTTTTTTATAAGATATTTCGGTACACCCCTAACTGTTTTCCATAAGATCGGAGGTGGCTCAAGTCTAGTTTAGTGTGCTTGAACCATGCTTATAATTCATAGTTCATATGAGTGTCACTACAACCTTACACTTCAATGTACCTCATTTTAAATGGAATCGATGGTACACTCTGATTACACTTGGAACGGAAAAATTATTTGTCCACTTTTAATCGAGATCCATGTTTGTCAATTTAAGATTTGTTTCAAAACAAGTATGTTAATAAGTATAATTAGGTGTAATTTGTACATGTTCTGAACAAAAAGTCTAATTTTAAGTAAATGCTGTCCTATAGGATTTTGTTGATATTGTCTAATTTTGAAAAGATTACTTATTCTACAGATGACATTTGCGAAATATTTTATTGTATTGAACATTTTGAATGGCACAAAATACTTTCTCAAACATTTCACAGTACAACTCGATAAATTTTAAGAAGTTTTGTCTAACATCGACTCCGAAAAATTAACTTTGAAATGGTACCAAATCAATATAACAACTTAAGATTAGAAAGTGTACAATTGGGTATTATTCCTTCATTCTTAATGATGTCATGGAGATATAGAGCAAACAAATTAAAGACTATTATCAAATAACTGTTATCGTAACTTTGAATATTCAACCTGAGTTCATGTTATTGCTGAAGACGATTTGTAACAACGGTGTCGTTTGTACCTTACCATCTAGCAAGACAACGATCCATGTCTGAAAAGACTTTTGCAGTTTTCTCAAATGTATGAACCGTAAGCAATGTACAGTATATTTATCTCTTTTTTTCTGTTAAATTTTTCTGTTTGATTTAGTGTGATTTTAAGACAATTATTGTCCCCGCTGGTATTCAAGAGGAAAAACAGAGGCGTTGCTTTTTTGAATTACATCGTTTTTGTTATGTTTTATTTTGTTTGTTTGTTTGTTGGGGTTTTTTGTTTGTTTGTTTGTTTTTTTGTTTTTTTTTTCTCCCGAAGAGATAGATATTACAATTGGTATTTAATGTGTACTTTATTAATTTTGACATCGGAGATTACAATTTGATAATTGATAAGTATATCTTATTCCAGATGCATTGTATTTAGACAGAGATGAACCTGTCTCCAATAATATTGTCTCTGTAATCCTAAATGCGGTGATAAAATAATGTTTGAACTATTATATTGACACTGCAAAAAATTGACTTGGCTGTCTTTTCTTGTCAAATAGGTTAGTAATATTGATATGTTAATTACAACAGGACTGATTGGCAATACAACTGGTAATTAAACAGGACTGATTGGCAATACAAATGGCAATTAAACAGGACTGATTGGCAATACAAATGGCAATTAAACTGGACTGATTGGCAATATAAATGGCAATTAAACAGGACTGATTGGCAATACAAATGGCAATTAAACAGGTCTGATTGGCAATACAAATGGCAATTAAACAGGACTGATTGGCAATACAAATGGCAATTAAACACGACTGATTGGCAATACAAATGGCAATTAAACAGGACTGATTGGCAATACAAATGGCAATTAAACAGGACTGATTGGCAATACAAATGGCAATTAAACAGGACTGATTGGCAATACAAATGGCAATTAAACAGAACTGATTGGCAATACAAATGGTAATTAAACAGGACTGATTGGCAATACGACTGGTTTAAGATGTGACATGATAGAATGAGGTTCCAGCAATTTCATGATAACAAAAACAAATCATCTAAGTGGAAGCAATGTTGATAGATGATGATCCTGTAAAGGAGGAGGAAAGGAAGCCGAGGTGCTGTTTTCTAATTTAGGTCGTTTTCTTAGATCTACTGAAGATCTTGATGTGATAATGATAAGAGATTATATGTTTACTTTATCAGTTTAACATCGCCGATTTAAAGCTGATAATTGATAAAATGAATATGTGTAAATCTTATTTTTGATGCATGATATTAAAATAGAGAGGAACTCATAACTTGATTCTAATTCAGTCGGTTCTGTAATCCAACTTGTAGTAATAAAATATGCAATATATGTTTTAACTATGGTGTTTTCTTTTCAAATAAGTTGGTAATAAAGATCTCTTATTAAAAAGTGATTGTGTGTTTGGCAATACAATGCATAGATGAGGCATGTAAGGAGATTTCAACATTGTACAAATAACAACGAGTTCGAAATATGATTAACATCATTTCAGTGGAAACAATTTCGATTGCTGTCAATCATGACAAGGAGTAGATATGACTAGGACACGGTAGTGACGGCAAGTCAAATTTTGACAATCATTGAAAGACCTTAATCCAAAAGTCACTTTAAAGATGTTGCAATGTAACAAGGAAACTTAATTTTAAAGAAAAGTTTATATCGGAATTTATCAATACACTTTCCTTCATATACGTTGACACAAATTCAACTTCATTGCCCCTAACATATTTACTAATATGGTTAACAATATAACTAGGAGAAAGTGAATTTTGGGTCTTTTAATTTGAAATATAAGTATTTTTCCCAGAGTACACATCGTAATAAGTATGGATAAATACAATTTAGAATAAGCGATACCATATAGTTACAAATTTGAATATATGAAAGAAAATATTCAAAGACAGGCAAATATACACCTGAGCTCAGCTACAACAAAAACTAAATATTCTACACATGGAAAATGGGCATAATAGTGATAGTTCTTTAATATGTTTACTTTAGGTCCTATCGAATTATCGACATATGCTATAAAATGGGAATCATTATGATAAAATGACTTTGTCACATGATTTTAGTAACTTTTAATGAGCAAAAATAAATTACAACTATAAACAGTTTGCGTCCGTGGGTATATTTTAGATGATTTCTTACAAACAGTGTCAACGCTTTTATTACAATTGTTTAATCGTTTTCAAAATTTTCAAGACTTTCGACCAATATTTACAAAATGAATAAGGACAAGTAATGTGACACCCTCGAAAATCGTGTATCAATAAATGACTACATCTGGTAGGTGTGAAGTTGTGTACAGATAGTGTATTGTGCTTCCTTTTAACACCAAACTCACGTATAAAAGCGCCCCATTAACAGAAAAAGTAAAACGTCCCCTGCACTGTTTTCAATCCCGATAACGTTATATCAGTTGGAACTGTTTATATCACTCATCCAATTCTTCAATTTCAGATGATTTTATTTGACTATTTGACTATTGGTGTCACGTTTCTATCTAAAATGAAAGAATTTATAGTGTGTTAAATACTATATGAGATACTATGTCCAGCATGTAAACATAAAAAAGAACTTTGACGTGCTTTATGTATATATTGTGCATGCTGATCAAGGAATACATTTTAAGTTTTCATTTCACTCTAAATAGGCAAGTTAGAAATGAACTCCAAAATCAAATGATTCAAAGTAACTTTGAAGCCGGCTGAATACACAAATTTTACAAACAATCTGCACCTATGTCCACATTTAACGGAGGCAATCAGTATTTCTGGAAGATCAATAACAAACAAAAAAATCAAGGTAGTTACAATTTTAATGGCATTTTTCAGTATGCCCAATGGCCAGTACACCACTGGTTAGATGTGTGTGTGTGTTCATACAATTTTTCATCAGCCTGCAAGTACCTATATCACAAAAATTGTCTATCTAGCCATGCAACAATATATCTGACTAACTAACAAACAAACAGACCTGCCAAAAAACAATCGAAGTAAAAAAGAAACTAACAAGGCGCCTGACTGGTAGACAGGCGGCCTGACAAATTAGCCAAAACAGTAACTGACTGACCGATGCCACTTCAGTTTCTTTATTCATCAAGAATATTCTTCCATCATGCATTGAAAGAAGACGGGAATTGGAGAATTCTGTCTAAACACACTTAGAGGTAACATAAATAATCGCGAAACTCAAACCGAAAGATTTGTGATAATATTTTGTTTTCTTATTTCTCTCGCAACATGTGAGAATGGACAGGTTATATTGGAGCGGAGGCAGGGTGTACTTCTGTTATTGATGTATTATATGGATGTACCTCGTTTATCAACCGAGTGCATGTGTATCCAAAACACCTAGTGACCTGTACCCTCGAATACCGATTTTCATTAAAACATTTATTGAGAGAGAGAGAGAGAGAGAGAGAGAGAGAGAGAGAGAGAGAGAGAGAGAGAGAGAGAGAGAGAGAGACCGAAGAGAGTAAACACATTCTGACACAACTGTTTTGAAATTTTTCTTATAAAATATATATTTCATACCGAATACTGGTGTCAATTTATTGTATATCTATCTGGCTGGATCTGTCTATTCCTTTGACTGTCTAACTGTCCGACTTTTTCTTTTCAACTTACTCACTCTATCTAGCTATCAATTTGCCTATGTATTTATATATTTTATGTATTTATAGTTTCTTATTTTAAATGTACGTTTCATGTGTTAATGACAATTACCCAAATTTTGTTGTCGAAAGATGATAAATCCAAACAGTATATTTGTTCTAGATAATAGTTAGTACTTCGTTTTTAATTCTCTGCCGTTATCCATTGTGATATTGGAAAGTCTGATTCATGACTACTCTGCAAACGATTCATTTTAGTGTACTGCAGTGCAGTATAGTGTTGTGTAGTGTGGTATAGTGTTGTGCAGTGTACCGTGTTTTTGTGTGTGGTGTAGTGTAGTGTAGTATGTTCGTATTATGGTTTAACGGCACGTCATTACAATAATGGCTAATCGGTGCAGATAAAGTTCTAAAACTGTATAAAGAATTGTAGAAAAACCTTTAGGAAAGTAAATTTTGTGTAGTGATGTGCAATTTTGTTTTTAAACAAGCGCTGTCTGTTGTGGAGTAGTGTGTATTGTTGTGTAGCGAACTGTAGCGTTGCTTAGTGTAGTGTAGTGTGGTTTAACAAAGCAGTGTTCTACACTGTATTGCACAATAATATAGTGCAGTTTTGTGGTCCTTGATTGTAAATATGCACAATTTGTAATTATTTTGCTGCTGTTAATGGGCATTATTTAACGACACAAACAACACATTCACGTCAATAGATTAATCTCATAGGGGAATGCTTCATTTTTGTATTATAAAAACTGGAAATCATGTTGCATTTCTAGAACTCAAAGAATATGACAATTGCAAATGGCAAAATATGTCATTCACTTTCATCAATATAAATGACAACAAAAAATTCACGTCATATCAAATAACTTGTTAAAACTTTATTTGATCAACAATATGAGTTTTACACAATAATGAGATTTACATTGCAGTTTTGGATAACACACATTTATATCACATCTCTTATAGAGCCTAAAATTAGATAAATAAGACATAAATAATATTGAACACACATATCTCACTGACACGGATGACATTTAAATATTTTGAAAAGATCCCTAAATCTGTAGCAATTAATCTGTTTTCAAAGATTTTTCTTCGAATTCATTGAAACCAAACAGAAATGAAATCACAGTTGTCTGTGCTGAGGAGTCGTAAATAGGCAACTATATTGTTACCTATAACGAGAGAATTCACTCGAGATCTGCGGATTATAGTCCCAGAATTCCATGCGTAATACTCTAGACGGGTCCTATATTGTTGTTTGAAATGTTATTAAGATGCCTTCAAAAATTACAGTCAGACTAGTCGAATTTTAGTTCGTCTATTGCTAACTGAACATATCCAAAAGTATATAGTGTTACAATTTAGCATCATCCGTAGCTAGAGAAGGTCTGACTCAGTATCATATGTCAGTTTATGATTACATGGGATATCTTCAAAGACGGTTACTTTGAACGTTTGAAGCCTTAAAGGTCACTTCAAGTTGAATGGCTTGGATAGTTAAAACGTAAAACGTGCATGAAAATGGTAAAATTCATCATTTTTTTATCTCAAAATATCACAGTCAATGTTTGGAAATGGTTTTCCTGAGTTGTTCGGAATTCAACAAGGAATAATAATAAAAATGCTTAAGCAATGGCTTTGACTTCAAGACAAATATATCCTTTGACACGCGGATTAATCTGAGAGAGAGAGAGAGAGAGAGAGAGAGAGAGAGAGAGAGAGAGAGAGAGAGAGAGAGAGAGAGAGTAAACTACATGACCTTCCCCCCTTGTCCATTTATATTTGTCTTCATAGATTTTTTATTGTATGAATACTATACATGAAAATATACAATGAAAATGATGATATATAGAATAAAATATTACTTATAAATATTTTTTACAATTTTTACAATAAAGGCACAAAAATGTTATTTGTTCATTAAAGACTTTATAATAAACAGTTTATAGACTATACACAAAATAAAAGACGATATGCAAGAAAATTTTAAGCATATGTAGACAGGAAAAAAGGGAATCTTCAATATATGATAAACCGATTTATTATATACCAGCACATCTCCAAATATTTAGTCTCCTTTCCATCCATGATCTTACATTTGCCATTGGTTCTTGGGGCTGTAAATAAATAAATAAATAAATAGTATAAACTAATTAATATACAATAATATCTTGCACATTGCAAACGTTTGGTATAATTTATAACACTATTAAGCTAGAAATCCTCAGATTTTGTCTTCTTATTCTTATATTTGCAAATGTCCATTTTTTTCTTTTTTCTTTTTTTTTTTTTTTTTTTGGGGGGGGGGGTGACCATGGAATTGATAGAAGCTTATTATTTTCCGATTTCAGCTTGACTCTTTGACCCTACATCAGAAGACCTTCATCTCCTCCTACTTCATTAGCATATATCACTTTATATTTGCTAAAAAAATTGTTGATAGTAATTTTCAAATGTGATAGTTCTAAGAACAATGAGTTTAACCTATATATTTGATAAAATTCAGCCCTTAATTGTTTTAGATACTGACAGTACCATATAATTCCTTTCTCTCCTCATATTTCAAAACTCTGTCTGCAGTAGTCTCATATCACCTGTTACGTGTAGGTGATGTTCAGTGGCGGCGCGAAGGGGGATTGAGTGGCAATTGTCCCCGGGCGCCGGGCGAAGGGGGTGGGGGTGGGAAGGGGGCGCCATCAGGAGCTTTTTTTTTGCCACTCTCTCCCCCCTATCTAAGCCCCTGAGGTGAGCAACTGACATAAAAACTGTTCTCTGTGGCACAGTAGGGGCGCCACAAAAGAACATTGCCCCCGGGCGCCTCGGTTGGGGCGCCGTTAAAGAAAATTGCCCCAGAGCGCCTCAGACTCTCGTGCTGCCACTGATGATGTTACCTAGAATATGAATCTGGTGTGTGCTACAAACAATTTTCAATCAAGAGTGGGGTAAATGATAAATTTATTTAGATTTGGTCCATTTCAGTTTTTGACCATCATATTCGATGGTACGATGGTACGATGTGATTGCATATACTATGTTTTTGAGGCACAGTCCTAAACAACATATGCTCGCTAAAAAGTTAAAGTCAGAAAAAAGTCAGTAAAAACAAAACGATCTAACTTGAGAGACATATCACTCCTACTAAGTGACTAGTTTTCATCGATTTCGCATAAATAGATTTAGCAACTATGACCCACCTACTCATTTGCATACTAACTTTTTAAAATTGAAAGATTTTCTTCTGAAAAGTTGTATAGATATTTTATTAATATTGGTGAGTTGCAACTTTTTTTACTTCTTAAAAACTGGGCAAAAATTGAAAATGAATCCGTTGTAGAATGATGAATTTATATATTTTATACAAGCTGAAATATCCAAGTGTTAGAGTTCAGTCAGTTACGACTCAGACAAATAAGGAATGATATCAGAATATACTAAATGTTCCATGGTGAAAAATGTTAGATATGGGCAAAATGGGAAGAATAGTTTTCGGAACGCAACAGCAAAGCTTTGGAATCATTTCTCTGAATCAGCTAGAACGGCAGCTAGCTTTAATGGTTTCAGTTTTGTTTCTGTCGACTTAGTTTGGAGTTAGATGACAGTGCTTCCTTACTAGAGAATCACCAAGGCAGGTTTAAAACATGTTTTCTTGTAATGTTTTGGTTCAACTTCGGCTAATTTTAATTTTGTAGTATAGTCTTTTTTTTTAGTTCCGTTAAAATAATAATATGCCAACACTTAGGTGTAATGCACTCCTTAAATTTTTAGTATGTGTGCTTCTAGCATTTAGTTTGCATGCTGTATATCCAACTGAAAGTCGTTGCGTAGCTACGTACAATGCATGAATCTTTATTTATAGTTGGTATATCATTTGATCAGAGTTAAAGTACTATCAAGAACTATAGTTGCCTAACGTTATGTAGTTATCATTGCTGATAAAAGTTATGTACTTATCATAGTTTCCATACGTTATATATTTATCATAGTTTCAATACGTTTTGTAATTATCATAGTTGTAATAATTTATGTAGTTATCATATTTGCAGCAAGTCATGTAGTTATCATAGTTGCAATAAGTTACGTGTAATTATCATAGATACAATAAGTTATGTAGTTATCATAGATACGACAAGTTACATGTAGTTATCATAGATACGATAAGTTATGTGGTTTTCATACATACGATAAGTTATGTAGTTATTATATATACGATAAGTTGTGTAGTTATCATAGATACTATAAATTATGTAGTTATCATAGATACGATAAATTATGTGGTTATCATAGATAGATAAGTTACATGCAGTTATCATAGATACGATAAGTTATGTAGTTATCATAGATACGACAAGTTACATGTAGTTATCATAGATACGATAGATTGTGTAGTCATCAAAGATGCGATAAGTTATGTAGTCATGATAGATACGATAAGTTACATGTAGTTATGATATATACGATAAGTTGTGTAGTTATCATAGATACGATAAGTTATACTCCTTACATTATCAAAACTTTCTGCGTTCAATTTTTATCTCCTCCATAATATTTTTTAAAAAAATATATCCAAATTTCTATTATTCCCTTGAACTCTTACTTACTTATTTATATATTATATGGCTGAATTAGTGTTTTAGTTGTAACTGCTATCTTAATATAACTTGTATTGTCTTATTTCCGTAATGTACATTTTAGTGGTGTTTTCGACACTATCCATTTGAATGTTAAACTCGGTGATAACCTATGTCTAATTACTAGTTATGCTGTGTATTGGTTTTAGGTATAGTCTATATTGCTTTAGTTGTCACCTGTTGCTAAAAGTTGTATGTTTACTGCAGTCGGTTGAAAAGCTATTAAGAGCTTTGTGTTTTAAGTGTTATCATAATTTATTGACTATAACTGAAGATTCATGTAGTGCAGCTAATTAACATATCACCATACCTTACTCAAATCCTAAAACGTGCCAATACCCATGGACCGCCGACCAATACAAAAGTGTGAGCATCACGTGTTTACAGGCGCAATGGCAGCTTGTTAGACATTCATGCTTAATGTCTGTCACCTATTCGACTGCCACTATATATATACGAATTCAAACAGTCATAGCTTAAACGTTTTTCAACCATTTTTCAGGAAACTATCAGCATGCATTAAAAAATATTAACACTAGTTAACATGGGTTAAGTGTCAATATAATACATTGACTTAAATGGTGTGCTATGTGAATGAGCGGGGCGTGGTTTTCTATGCTCTGGTGATAGGTCGATTGGGAACCAACAGTCAGTTGGTTTGCAGTCAAAGTGGCCCATATGCAACAACTTTCAGTTGGTTGGCAGTCTAAGTGGTCCATATGCAACAACTTTCAGCTGGTTGGCAGTCTAAGTGGTCCATATGCAACAGCTTTCAGTTGGTTGGCAATCTAAGTGGTCCATAGGCAAAAAACTTCAGTTGGTTCGCAGTCAAAGTGGCCCATATGCAACAACTTTCAGTTGGTTTGCAGTCAAAGTAGCCCATATGCAACAACTTTCAGTTGGTTGGCAGTCTAAGTGATCCATATGCAACAACTTTCAGTTGGTTCGTAGTCTAAGTGGCCCATATGCAGCAACTTTCAGTTGGTTCGCAGTCAAAGTGGACCATATGCAACAACTTTCAGTTGGTTCGCAGTCTAAGTGGCCCATATGCAACAACTTTCAGTTGTTTCGTAGTCTAAGTGGCCCATATGCAACAACTTTTAGTTGGTTCGCAGTCTAAGTGGTCCATATGCAACAACTTTCAGTTGGTTCGTAGTCTAAGTGGCTCATAAGTAACAGCAGTCAGCTGGTTCGTATTTGAAGTGGCCCATAGTAAAGATTGAGACTGCTCAGCCTACCTATTTCATTAAAACCAGCGTTTTTGTTTTGAACATTTTCGTAGCTATTAAAAGATGACTCCTGCGTATATTGTGGACATTTGTGAAAATTGGATGAATAAACGTAAAAGTTATAAAAATTTTAATTTGTATGTCATAGAACTTGAATTTTAATTTGAATTTGTATGTTATAGAACTTGAATTTTAATTTGTATGTTATAGAAGCTGAATTTTTAATTTGAATTTGTATGTTATAGAACTTGCATTTGAATTTGAATTTTTATCTTATAGAACATGAATTTGAATTTGAATTTGTATGTTATAGAACATGAATTTGAATTTGTATGTTATAGAACTTGAATTTTTGATTTGAATTTGTATGTTACAGAACATGAATTTGAATTTGTATGTTATAGAACATGAATTTGAATTTGTATGTTATAGAACTTAATTTTGAATTTGAATTTGCATGTTATAGAACTTGAATTTGAATTTGAATTTGTATGTTATAGAACTTGAATTTGAATTTGAATTTGAATTTGTATGTTATAGAACTTGAATTTGAATTTGAATTTGAATTTGTATGTTACAGAACATGAATTTGAATTTGTATGTTATAGAACTTGAATTTGAATTTGAATTTGAATTTTTATGTTACAGAACATGAATTTGAATTTTTATGTTATAGAACTTGAATTTGAATTTGAATTTGTATGTTATAGAACTTGAATTTGAATTTGAATTTGTATGTTATAGAACTTAAATTTGAATTTGTATGTTATAGAACTTGAATTTGAATTTGAATGTGTATGTTATAGAACATGAATTTGAATTTGTGTGTTATAGGACTTGAATTTAAAGTTGAATTTGTATCTTACAGAACTTGAATTTGAATTTGTATGTTATAGAACCTGAATTTGAATTTGAATTTGTATGTTATAGAACTTGATTTTGAATTTGTATGTGATAGAACTTAAATTTGAATTTGTATGTTATAGGACTTGAATTTGAATTTGAATTTGTATGTTTTAGAGCTTGAATTTGAATGTGTATGTTATAGAACATGAATTTGAATTTGTATGTTATAGGACTTGAATTTAAAGTTGAATTTGTATGTTACAGAACTTGCATTTGAATTTGTATGCTATAGAACTTGAATTTGAATTTGAATTTGTGTGTTATAGAACTTGAATTTGAATTTGTATGTTATAGAACTTAAATTTGAATTTGTATGTTATAGAACTTAAATTTGAATTTGAATTTGTATGTTTTAGTGCTTGAATTTGAATTTGTATGTTATAGGACTTGAATTTAAAGTTGAATTTGTATGTTACAGAACTTGCATTTGAATTTGTATGTTATAGAACTTGAATTTGAATTTGAATTTGTATGTTATAGAACTTGAATTTGAATTTGTATGTTATAGAACTTGAATTTGAATTTGTATGTTATAGAATATTAATTTGAATTTGTATGTTATAGAATTTTAATTTGAATTTGTATGTTATAGAACTTGAATTTTAATTTTGAATTTGTATGTTATAGAACTTGAATCTGAATTTGAATTTGTATGTTATAGAACTTGAATTTGAATTTGTATGTTATATAGAACTTGAATCTGAATTTGAATTGATATGTTATATAGTAAATGATCTCTATTTTTATCTATGTACTGTAATAAACTGCATCTAGTTTTTTGTCCGGCCACACGATTGTGGAATCGATGCAAACCTAGCTGGCGATCGAATTGGTCAGCGGTCCATTGGAATCTATATTATTGCATTGTTGATTTGCAGATGTCAATTGGTCAGCGATCCACTGGGAGTACCAATGATCAGTATTTAATTGTCGATATGTTCAATGTATTGGTACCTAAAACTCGACAATGTAAGTCAAGTTAGCCAATCCAGATATGTGTAAAAGACCCTAAAGCTCAATGCAAAATAAAGAATAAATTGACTGAAATGAATTGTTTTTCCCACGTTAGATCTGATGACAGGCAGAACTACCTTAATAAAACCGACACAACAAATGAGCAGATAGACGGGTTTACTTCATGGATATACAGAGAAAGACGACTCGACAATAATAAGCACAGAGAGATGAATTGTAGAATGTGATTTAAGGTCTCAAGATCACAAAGCCTTACATATTAGTTTGTGAAAGGTGGAATGTCAAGCACTCTGAGTAAACGACTCTCTCCACCTATACAATTGTCACATATGTATGTGTCTCCTGACAATGCACAACCATTATCTTCATGTTGTTTTGCATGTCTTGAGTTATACGGGGCTAAAAAAAGAGCAGAAGAGTCAAGATTATAGGTAGCTATTATATTACAAAATGCATGAGCACAACTTAGAAAAAATGTTGGCAAACAATTGCGTGTTTATCGTATAATCATTTTAAATATCATTGATCTAATTGTTTTATGTAGATATAGTATCCACAATAATTGTTTTGAATATATAGACTATGAAAGCTCAAAAATATTACCGAAACCTAAACATGACAAATTTACGTAAAGGCAATGTCTAAAATGAAAACCATTGAACAGACGGTCTTTATTTATAGTATACAACTGATAGTTATTTAAAAACCTTTCACTTTAATCTTCACTCTCTCTATACGTTTATGGTTTTCGTGTAAAATTAATTCTAGGCAGATTGGTAAAATTATGTTGAAAATTTTAAGAGATAATCTAACCTACAAAAAATGTTTACAATTTTCTCCAGTTTTAACGTGTGTTTTTTTATATTTTTTTAAATCATTCTTAACATTTTATTGATATTAGGTACACGTACATTGATACCTATCATTTAATAACATGTGTTTCAAGAAGAAAAAGATGAAAATAAAATTAGGTGTAATAGAGTAATAAATCTGAATGAAGTTGAGGAATGTAAACAACCTTTCCTTCGAGGAAACATAATCATTATTTATATTCCTTACTTTTAAAACGAATACTGCAAAACGTGTGCATTAGCAGTAAGCCTCGTTTTGATCCAGAGTGTATGTCCAAAATTGGTCATGTGAATCAGTATGCTTTTCATCGGCATCAATTGTGTAGCTACCAGAAGTGGAAGAATCATCGTCTTCGTCTTCATCATAAGATGTCCCGAAGCTAACGCTTGAAACATCTCCAGGGGATGTCTTTGTGTCTATGCAATCCCATTGATGTCCTTTAGATGTGCCACAATATACATGCAGGCGAGATGTATTCAGACGACATACAGAATTGTGATGTTGATTCAAGATGTATTGATGGTCACTTGAATTCCTTGAGCAGCCCGATGAATAATCTTTTTGATTTCTCGAATTGCTTAATAAGAGATCATTTATTTTTGCTGATTGGCTAGATGAGAAATTATTTTGGATGCTAGAATTATCTAATGAATTATCAGATGCAATTTCTGGATAAATTGATGAAACGTCTGTTTGAATTTTCCAAGTGAGCTCAGTTTCTATACGATGAAATATTGCCTTGCTCTCAAACTTGACACTCTTCGTGGTGTCTGAAAAGAAACCAACAAGTAAGGATTATGTCTGTGTATTGTGTACATGTAAAACTGCATTTACATTTACTTTCGTAGCGATGGCAATATAACCATTGCTGTTATATCCATAAATGCTGGTACAAGATCCCATTTAACACCCCTAATAATTTGCGCAAAATGTATGTATTCTTTGTTTAGGGTGTTTCTATTAGCTCAGATTTTGCTAATATTCGTGCAAGTTATAAAACAAATTCCTGTAAAATAATCACCTGAATTTATATCTTATTGAATGAACTATAATCCAGCATTGTAGCCATATAAAAGGAGACAATACTCTTTTTCAAGATCAAGAAAGATCATTTAGACGCTTTTATGGTTGATGTGTAGACGCTTTGAATTATTATTTTTCGCTCGATGCAGCTTCTTCAACCTCCATTAAAGCAGGTTGCTCTGCATAATTGAGTTACTTCTGTATTTTACATTCCTTTGAAGCTAAGTATTCAATTAACAGGAAATAATTGCTGTTATCGTTACACCTAATTAATTATTATCGTGTCGGTCGAACTTTATACAGGAACCTACTTAGTCGCATTTTCCATTTTACTTGCTTGCAATATATATGTATGTATATGTGCATGCATATATCAGATAAATTCATGTCCTGTGTCACCTTCTGTACATGAGGACATGGACGACACATAATTAGACTGTTGCTGAAGCAGGATAGTTATACGTTCCAATCAATTTAGTAATCCAATATATAAAAGCTAGAACTAAGTATGTTACCAGATTATAACGGTAGGAAACCTGATACGAGCAGAAAATCTGTCTGGCGCGCGCGCGCGCACACACACACACCTTTTGGAACAATCAATGGCCTCCCTCAAATATAACCTTAGGTAAAAGTATCCAGAATAATAATAGGCAATAATAGTTACGTGTGAAGTGAAACATGTCAAATTGTGTGAAGTGAAACATGTCAAATTGATGATAAAGAGATGCTAACTTGGCCAATGCCTTTGTAAAAGCATATTTAAAACAAGGACAGACTGCAGCAACACAGAGATCGACACACTAAATATAACACAATAAATATACACAAAGAGATAGGGATTGATTTCATTTTTGTCACAATCTTACCTGTATGGTCATGAGAGGATGAAAGTAAGCTACTTTGAATATCCGGCTCGCTGCACCCTCTACCACTGTCAGACGTGGTTGTCTCCCCTGACGACTCACTACCATTATCTTCGTGTTGTTTCATTATGTCTTTAGTTAGGGGTGGCTGAACAAAGTGCAGAAGAGACGAGATTAGGATCATCTTAAGTAGCGTAATATTTCATTTCACAGAAGCACACAAGACGAACATAAGCTCTACGCGAAGAAAAACAATAAAACGAAGTATAAACACTGCTGTAAACTCTAGAATGTGTCATATTACACATGCTACCAAATTTGAATAGTAAAATATATGTACACATTACACACCGAAAGACATTTCTTCAAATAGAGTTATCTCATGAAAATGCCCAAATCTTGGTTTATAAAAAATGCAAAAGTCAGTGTGAAAGGAAGGACAAAACAATATATACATATATATATCTATATCTATCTATCTATCTATATATATATATATATATATATATATATATATATATATATATATATATATATATATGCATCAGGGGGTTACTGATTGCATGTAAAGGTGAATAAAAAAAATCTTTCTAAATCTGCATATTTGGATTCAAGCTCTCGTGCATTGAGATATATGAAAACAATTCCGGATTGGTCTTTTCTTGTCTCTGTGGAGGCATGACTGAGGAAATGAGGAAAATCTTAACACCAAATTAAAAAGAAATTTCCTTTAACACACAAGTTGAGATACAGACAATAGGATAGACCGAGACAGACATAAAGGCACACTTACAGACAGATTGATTACTTACTGTGTGTTGTTCGCGAGGATTGGTAGAAATCTGTTCATGTGATACAACAAGGGACCTCTCCAGGGGCTTCATTCGGATAGGGTCAAGCTGCTGTGGGTGCAGATTGAATGTGAATCTGTCTGACTTTGTCCGCTGTCCTCTATAACTAGACAGTCTGGTACCACTGCTCGTCACATTGGCTTCCCCTGTTAACCTGTCTGAGATCTGAAATAATTCAGAAATCTTAATATTCACTTTTAGAGACATAACTCCAACCCATAACATTTGCATTCATCCACTGTCATTTTCCCCATCTCACCATTCCTTCATTTACTCTCTCTCTCTCACACACACACACACAAACGCACGCACACACTGGAACACACACTCACATAGTCATACGCACGCCCACTAAAGCAGATGCATGCAGACAAATCCCACAACTGATCCATCTGTGACGTCACAGCCTTATGACTTGAGATAAGCAAAGCGTACTCTTCCGTGAAATTTTTAATTTGATGATTACCATGCAGACTTTGCTGCTTTCATCTGTATCAGAAAACGTAATCATTACAATATATATTATGAACAATATAATATGATAATATCACAATACTTTCTTTTTTGCCTAACATTGCCACTGTATGAGATCGGTAGATCTTTAAGCTATATTCTACCATAGAACACAAAATGGGTGTATTAATTTGGACATTGAAAACACAAAATGGGTGTATTAATTTGGACATTGAGAACATCAAATGGGTGTATTAATTTGGACGTTGAGAACACAAAATGGGTATATTAATTTCGACATTGAGAACACAAAATGGGTATATTAATTTGGACATTGAGAACACATAATGGGTATAAATAATTTGGACATTGAGAACACAAAATGGGTGTATTAATTTGGACATTGAGAACACAAAATGGGTGTTTAATTTGGACGTTGAGAACACAAAATGGGTATATTAATTTGGACATTGAGAACACCAAATGGGTGTATTAATTTGAACATTGAGAACACAAAATGGGTATATTAATTTGGACATTGAGAACACCAAATGGGTGTATTAATTTGGACATTGAGAACACCAAACGGGTGTATTAATTTGGACGCAGAGTGCACAAAATGGGTGTATTAATTTGCACGTTGAGAACACAAAATGGGTGTCTTAATTTGGACGTTGAGAACACAAAATGGGTATATTAATTTGGACATTGAGACCACAAAATGGGTATAATAATTTGGACGTTGAGAACACAAAAAATGGGTGTATTAATTTGGACATTGAGAACACAACATAATGAGTGTATTAATTTGGACGTTGAGAACACAATAAATGGATGTATTAATCTGGGGACATTGAGACCGTGAAAAAGAACCTTTCTTTGCAAATAAAGTGGGATAAAAGAAAGCGAAAAATAGTTACAAAGCGTGAAAAGAAGAATAACTTCGCGTCGTTTATCTGCCGGATAAACATTTTTAAATACAAAAAGTGTAATACAAGTGTTGTTTATTTAATTTTACAGGGCTTGGTCTCAACTAATCTTCTGCACCAGCTCTGTTCTTTTATCCACTGGTTGAGGACAAATGCATTTACATGATCGGACTATTTAAAGCGGTGAACAAGTTTGCTGTTCACTATGTCATGTAGATAACAATATACAAGTTTGCTGTTCACTATGTCGTGTAGATAACAATATACAAGTTTGCTGTTCACTATATCATTCAGATAACAATATACAAGTTTGATGTTCACTGTGTCATGTAGATAACAATATACAGGTTTTCTCCATATGACTCACTCGTCATTTATTTTACAAAACATTGTCAGATGCCTTTACTGTTAAGAAACGAGAACATCAACAACAACAAAAAAACTAATTTAAGAACTCAATTAAAGCTAAGCAACCAAAAGCAAATCTTACAATCCAAGAACTATGTGTTCATAGCTTAAATTTTTTTTCTTCAGCTAAAGGCCATGTAAAGATAATCGCTCCCTGCTCAGTCAGAAATATGTGACATCATTATTGCACCTTATGAAAAAGAAAAAAAGAAAAAAAAACATGTTGAGATCATCCCCTTTACTATATATGTAAGGATGTCTCATCCATCATTGCTCATATTGCATCATTCTAAACTCCCCTTGTCTATAACATCTACTGACTGGTAAACCCATTAAGCATCATAAAGGCGTCCAAATATACCCGTTGGGTACAATAATATCCCTTAGGTAAGATGACCGGTGAACAAATGAAGGAAAAATTATATCTGACAGAAATCACAAGTAAAAAAAATAAAACTAGTCTTTTTCTTTACCCTAAGGGATGAACAAGAGAGTAAAACCTGCATTTATTTTGTCAAGTCAGGTTTCAAGATCGACAAGATTTAAATAGAAATCCAAAGAGATAAACGTTTTTGTATTCACATCCTTAACTTTAATAAGCTTTTGAGTCCAAATATGAATTTTAGCAAAGAAAGAACAAATGGTGTATGAATGTACGTTTATATTTCTGCGTAATGTTGCTGATTAATAAAAACAAAAATACCAAACGAAAGTCTTCTCTCTATGTGGAATAATATACCATAGATATCATCTTATAGGTTTATTCAGCCAGTTAAAAAAAAGTTCTGACGTACGGAGGCGCAAAAAGAATAATAATTTTGCCGTTGTTTTTGATTTCTCTCAATAAATTAGGATGCATTTTGAAGAATACTTACAAATTATGTACAATTCAAAGACTGAATTATAAACCCGCAAATTACGGTAAAACCAATGTTTTTTATTATTATTATTATTTTTTATCTTAAGCATAGATCACTAATTACAGTAATGTAATCATCTACATTGTATGTTCGTCAGAACTTTCTAACTTTATATATTCTTTTAGTTATGTCTAGGGTCTAGTACCAAACATTTCCTTCTCTTTTTGGGAAAAAACAAATCCCCGTTATCTTGATGAGATATGACCGAAGTTTGACCATACTGTCCACTCAAATTGGATGACAAGGTCACTCATGTCATGTTCTGAGTGTAGTAACCTTTTGATTGCCCCTCTCACCCAAATCCTCCAATTATATACGTGTTTTGTAAATGCATGTGCTCTCTACCAAAAAAAAAAGAAAAACAGTGTTTTGCCGGCCTTTAACAATAGGAATAGTATATTTTCTTAAGAAGATAATGTATGCCCTGTTATATATGGTTTTCTGTCCACGACAAGGTTGACGTTTGGTTTCCATATAATGCCACGTTAATTGGTACAGTTAAATGCCATACCCACTTTAAAACGTCTCGTTTGTAAGCGACTTAAATAACTTTAATATTTGAGTGGTTAGCGTACAGGACTCACGACATAAAGGGTGCGGATTTGAATCCTACCATCGGATCAGCCCAGGTCAGCTGCCGTAGGCAAGGCACTTTGCTCCAATTGCCTCTGCACTAAATAAACTACATGTGTTGCTGTCCCGTAAAACACCAAACTAAAACTCAACCTTATCCCTCAAGTAAATCCCTTAATTGAACATAAATGCTGGTATATTGTAAAAAATGACATTAAAATTGTCACTGACATTTATATAGCTTACTATTACAATAAAATTTCAAAAGAGTGATTTCCTTTATCTTGAGAAAACAAGACCGAGTATTACGCAATTTTAAGTGCTTATTGCTTTATAAATAACTGTTAATAAGACTTTAATACGTAATCAGTTTCTTTCATACATTTGTTCCTTTTCCATCCACTGTTATCCAGTAAAAATATAACTTATCAGCAAATATGTACTTGTAGCAACAATATACCTTAAAATTATGTTCACATTAGTGCAGTTAAATTACACAGAATACTTATTTCTTGTCTTAAATATGTGTTATTAAATAAGCATAACTTATTTCTTGTCTTAAATATGTACTATTAAATAAGCATGACTTATTTCTTGTCTTAAATATGTACTATTAAATAAACATGACTTATTTCTTGTCTTAAATATGTACTATTAAATAAGCATGACTTCTTTCTTGTCTTAAATATGTACTATTAAATAAGTACTACTTATTTCCTGTCTTAAATATGTACTATTAAATAAGCATAACTTATTTCTTGTCTTAAATATGTACTATTAAATAAGCATGACTTCTTTCTTGTCTTAAATATGTACTATTAAATAAGCATAACTTATTTCTTGTCTTAAATATGTACTATTAAATAAGCATGACTTCTTTCTTGTCTTAAATATGTACTATTAAATAAGTACTACTAAATAAGCGTAACTTATTTCTTGTCTTAAGTATGTACTATTTAATAAGCATGACTTCTTTCTTGTCTTAAGTATGTACTATTAAATAAGCATAACTTATTTCTTGTCTTAAATATGTACTATTAAATAAGCATAACTTATTTCTTGTCTTAAGTATGTACTATTAAATAAACATAACTTATTTCTTGTCTTAAATATGTACTATTAAATAAGCATGACTTATTTCTTGTTTTAAATATGTACTATTAAATAAGCATAACTTATTTCTTGTCTTAAATATGTACTATTAAATAAGCATGACTTCTTTCTTGTCTTAAATATGTACTATTAAATAAGCATAACTTATTTCTTGTCTTAAATATGTACTATTAAATAAGTACTACTAAATAAGCGTAACTTATTTCTTGTCTTAAGTATGTACTATTAAATAAGCATAACTTATTTCTTGTCTTAAGTATGTACTATTAAATAAGCATGACTTCTTTCTTGTCTTAAGTATGTACTATTAAATAAGCATGACTTCTTTCTTGTCTTAAGTATGTACTATTAAATAAGCATGACTTCTTTCTTGTCTTAAGTATGTACTATTAAATAAGCATGACTTCTTTCTTGTCTTAAGTAAGTACTATTAAATAAGCATGACTTCTTTCTTGTCTTAAGTATGTACTATTAAAAAAGCATAACTTATTTCTTGTCTTAAATATGTACTATTAAATAAGCATAACTTATTTCTTGTCTTAAGTATGTACTATTAAATAAGCATGACTTCTTTCTTGTCTTAAGTATGTACTATTAAATAAGCATAACTTATTTCTTGTCTTAAATATGTACTATTAAATAAGCATAACCTTTTTGTTGCGTGAAAAGAACAAAAATATACCATAAAAGAGAAAATATCCCCATCGTTAATTTTTTCACGAATTTACCATTTTAGAACATTCTTTGTCGCATGAATAGCTTTATTGTCTAAATTTCCGGGAGGTTTATTTTTAGTGATTTTTCATTCAACAGCGAAAGTAGCGAAATTGAACGACGCGGAAAGATCCTTATATACGGTACGCAGATTGAGCAATGGGTAAGGTTGCCTTTAGTTTTCCCTTGCATAACTGTTCGTATCCCCCAACTCCTCTCACCTCTCCCGGTTTGGATTTACAAACAAATATTATTCAGTACTAGTATAATAACAAAGCGGATATATTTGAACACTGCTTACAATATTCCCATGACATTATGTGAAAGTGGTACTAATTGGCAACTGTTTGCCGATCGTCTTACTTTAAAATCACTCGACTTGAGTTATCCCAAATCAAACTCTAGATTCTAGTCCCAGCCCAAACATATGTCAGGCTGCTAATAAAGTGCCATACGGATTATCCCTAATACAAAACACGGTCAGTATTGTCCCAGAAAGGCTCGAAAGCTCACATGCTAAGTTTGTTTTATATAGTTAAGTTTACTCAAAGCAGAAGATAAATATTATGATTCAGTCTATATTCACGCTGTGGCTGTCATTGTGTGACGGGTCCAGTTGCTTAACTACGAAACAGAAATTTTGAAAAGAAATAAAAGCTTGAGAAATACAGATTTAATATATACGATATATGTTCCCAGTATTTAATTTCCTTTATTCGCCATACGTTCTTCACACCAATTGTGTCAAACTGCTCCCTAATGACACCACCGCCTGCACAAACCGTTTGAGCCGGGTGTCAGTCACGTTTTGAAACGTCATTTCTGTTAGTTTTGCGATACATTTTTGACGAAAAGATCTAGACGTTTACTTTGACATAACTAGGTCTGCTAGCTTAAGCGTTAATTTTGCTTTTTTATACGTTACTTTTGCCAAATTATTTTGAAAACAAGGTTCAGTCGAGATCATTGGCTAAAAGTCAAAGAAATGTCACACATTTCATAATAAGCCAATCATCCAATGAGGGAATGAAATCAACCAATGGGTTATTTCTTGCATGTGGCCTGAATCAAACAGATGTGTCGTATTATCATTCTTTGATTTAGAATTATGACAATTCTCAAAGACAAAAATACAATCTGTTAATTATCCAGTAATTAAGATATAATTTAGTTGACTCATATATATGTACCTAGGTAAGTAGGAACTAGGAGAAGGTAAATAAGCTACATTCAAGAAAACGGTAATATTTTTAAAAATCAACTTAAAAAAGAAAAAATAGACACTTTACTTAGTATTAGCTAATACAATGAAATACATTTTTATTGTGTTGCTTTCAGGGACTTGCGAAAAAAATTTTGCTGCATATCTTACCTGGTAAACATCTTGGCTGATTAGGGAAACACGAATAGCCTCTTTTGTCATTGTCCGGGTGTCGTATTCCAAAGGAAGGTTGACCTTTTTAAGCTGATTTCCTTTGAGAACAAGATGGAGAGTTGTATTTCCTGATTTCGTTTCCATTCCATGACCTCCTGCCTCTTTAGCTTTTAGCTTGTCGTGTCTTTTAATTAAACATATTGCAAGAACAATTGCAACTGATAAGACTACGGTAATACAGCTGAAAGAGATAGCGATCAGGAAATGTTGATTGTCGTCTCCTCCTCCATTGCTTTCAAGAGCTTGAGAGAAAGCTATTGTAAGATAAGCTGAGGAAGAGAGGCGGTTATTTCCATGATCTTCAACTTTAACCTTAAACGTAAACAGACCAGGGTCATATGAAGTAAGTTTTCGCTTCAGGATTATTTTTCCAGTCTCAATCTCCATTGTGAAAATATCGGTAACATTTTTATCAATGATACTATAGGACAAAACGGCATTTCTACCATCATCCGCATCGTTAGCTGTAACGGCTGTGATCACAGTCCCCGACAAGGTGGTATATGAGACTGTCACTGTATTGTTGTCCTTCTTTGGGAAAACAAAGACAGGATGATTATCGTTCTGATCAGAGATGGAGATAACTACCTGAACAGAGCTTCTGAGGGGCTTGCGACCTTGATCCGAAGCCACAACTGTAAAATCATATCGGCTTTTGACTTCCATATCTATTTCACTGCTCGTTATGATTGTCCCATTGGAAAACAACGTGAAAGGAAAATCAGAGGTTGGGAATGAGAGAAGGGAATATAGGATAGTTCCATTTTCCCCATCGTCCGAATCCGTAGCAACTATCTGTCCTACCTTGCTCCTTAGGAACGTATTTTCCTCAACAACAAAATGGTATTCTGGTAGAACAAAAGCAGGTGTGTTATCATTTTGATCATTGATAGTGATGATAACAGTTGCCTCACCTGAGAGCATTTTATTAGTACCACCATCCACAGCTTTCACTTTCAAGGTAACACGCGAGACATTTTCTCTGTCCATGACAAAGTTTGCCCTTATTTCTCCTGTGTTAGGACTAATTCTGAAATCAAGACCTCCATCATCCACGAGAATGTAGGTCACCTGACCGTAGATACCAGTGTCTAAATCCTCAGCAGAAACTTTGATTATTACTTTACTTATTTCATTATTCTCTTCCGCCATAATAAAGTAGGTCCCTTGTGTGAACCTTGGTGAGACGTCATTTTCATCAAGTACCTCAACATTAAATCTTATTGATGAATGGAGTGGTGGAGAGCCATTATCATGGCAGAATATATCCACAATGTGTACGCTAATGAGTTCTCTGTCCAGTGGCTTAGTGACCACCACCTTGTACTCTTTGACATCAAGCCTCTCGAGGCCAAACCGGTCACTAGCGCCAGTACATGTGACGATACCATTTCTTCCCGTGTCATCATCGACTACTCCAACATGTGCCACCACCGTCCCAATATTAGCGTATTCCGATACCCTAGCTAGGTCGGAACCAGCTAGAATGTTAATATTGACTTGTGGTGCATTATTGTTCGAATCCTCAATGTTGACATAGACAACAGCCTGGGATATTTTTGGCGGGACACCTTTATCACTGGCTTCAACAAACACCCTCATGATCTCATTCGGAACATAGACCAATTGCCCGACGACACTTAGGGCTCCGGATACTGGATTAATGGAAAACAATGAGGGAACGTTTTCAATCTGATGAGCACTTAACTTGTATACAACCTCCCCATTTTCCCCATTATCTGCGTCTGTCGCAGACACCGTCAAAATGGTATTGCCTAGTTCAATGTCTTCCTTAACTGTAACATTGTACACTGATTGTGTGAATTTTGGAGCGTTGTCATTTACATCAGTTATAATGACATTGACCTTTAGTGTACCCGTTCTCACAGGGTTGCCACCATCCTCAGCTACTACTGTTAATTTATATAAATCTTGTTTTTCCCTATCCAGTCCTTTTTGCACTATGATATTTACAATGGAACTTCCGTCGACCAGTTTTTCAAACTGGACGCCAAATGGAGTGTTGGGTTCCAATACCCTATAATTTTGAACGGAAAGTATACCAAGATCGGCATCCAGCGCTCCATTGAAAGATGCTGGAGACCTTCCAGTGGTAGATTCGGCTAGCTCAACATCAACTTCATTCACAGAAAATCGGGGTGAATTATCATTGAGATCCTCAATCTCAATGTCCACTTTAAGTTTTCGGAAAAATGCTCCACCTGCCTGAACGGCAACATCCACAGAGAGTACGCATTTTGCTGTGAATGTACAGACGGACAAACTATCTCTATCAATCCTAGAGCCAACAGCTAAATCACTTGTCCTGTTATTAATTTTGAAAAATGAAGCATAAGGATTGCCTGTAGAGAAAAGATTGAATATGAGATTGTTGTATTCATCCTCTGATATTGTTGACCGAATATCAAAATCACTTTTAATTGTTCCTATGTACGTCCCAATAGTCTGTTCTTCTTTAATGTTATATTTCAAGTCTGCTTCGCTAACAGCGTGAACCAGCAACAATGAAATTAAGCAAAATTGAATATGCGTCAATTTACACACATTCCACATTCTATATTTCATGATATATTCTGAATCCATTTTTATAATCCAGGAGAAGTTAACTGTTTTAGCACCATGTAGAGAACATCATGTGCCGTTTAATTTTACATCAGAGTATTCCTAAAATGTGAGAAGACACGAATTAAAAATGAAATAAGGAATATATGACATTTGTAATGCATGATGTAGTGTATAAAACTTCAATATTAGCTTTAAATGCAAAATATATACTAGAAGTATTATATATCATATACAAGGAAACAATATATGCGATTGAGAAAAAAATGAAGTAGGAAGTATATAAATGACAACACAAAATGCGTTATCGGTTAATATTCAACGACAATATATTAAGAACATAAAGCTTAAATTCAATATTTAGTGGATATATCACACATAAATCTCGAATAAATGAGAGCACTGAGAGAGAAAGAAAGAAAGAGAGAGAGAGAGAAGTGGCGATGATGACGTTAGAACATTGTAATAATATATTAATTTTGTGGACAGCATGCGAAAGCTCACATATATTAGAGAAGTCCTATGATACGAACATCAAGTGTTGAAGATCGAATAATCTACGCTCCCCATCACTTTACTTTCTCCAATAAGGTCCATGATAACATACAGCACAGCATGCAAAATATACACAAAGATCAAGCCATTGACACGCACATGCGCGCTAAGATTCATCGTAATTCGGTGATAACTGCCACTTTGATAACCAGCAAGTATTTACACATACGATTACAGCCTTTACTGGGCTCCTCCCACTGTGCTAACCAACCTATCAGAGACAGGCGTTGTCATGCCGCGCTCGCACATATTGATCAGTGCAGTTCGTGGTTCTCACCTAATTTTGCACTAGCGTTGAGTGATTGAGTGGCTCTTCAAGCTCAGTGTTGTGTAAGAGAAAGACTACTGGCTCGTAATTTTCTATAATACTTAGAAAGCACCTGCTGTTTCTAAGTGCCCATTTTGCCACGTTAGTTCATACATTTTGACTAAAGTGATAGTAGTGTTCCGATAAAAGCGCTTCATTTTTTTCTTCACAAAAGAGACTTTGTCTGTTTGTGTGTGTGTGTGTATATATATATATATATATATATATATATATATATATATATATATATATATGCAAAGGCGTTTAATAATAAACAATTTGATCAAATTTGTGACATTTAATTTACAGCTAATCATTTTTCAAGAATTTACGCATATATCTAGGTTACTGGTGGTTGTTTCGGGCCGGAGAATGTGGAGTTCTATATTTTGTCTATTTGCATAATCTTTTTCATTTAATTAATGATGATAAATATCACAATATATGTCTGGACCTGTAATTATTACGGTTATTGCATGATTATATTTGTTTGTATTTCGTACATTCGTACACAGAATAAATCAATTCACACAAACGTAGGAGATGGCGTGTAACAAAAGGTCTAGCGAAACATTAAAAAGTACAATAAAAAGTTGAAGACAGTGACATTTTTTAATAATAGATACTAATCAAATTATCACAAATAAAAGTTAATTATATATACTAGTAATTAAAAAAGAAATTACTCTTTACAGTCTACTGATATTAAGGATTTGAAATTTGAAATTATCTTGATTTTTAGTTTTTCAAATATGGAAGTGGAGAGTATATCTTGTGGAATGATGATTGGTATCCTTGGTATAAAGATCAGTCATTAGAAATTAATTATGTGGGGATCAGTCATTAGAAATTAATTATGTGGGGATCAGTCATTAGAAATTAATTATGTGGGGATCAGCCGTTATCGCCTGATTAGCGCTGCTGTTAGCTTCAAAAACTCTGTTATCAAGGAGAAACAATTGCCTCCGCTTTTACACTCTGGGACCAAACTTGGAATAGAAATCAAATCAAAGATATTTGCACACTTGTCCAGCTAAAATGTAAATTTCATATGGTTCATTAAACTTCCATTAATTTCGGATTCACTGGTTATAGATTCAATGGCTTAATTAGTCCTCTGGTTTATATATATGAGAGAGAGAGAGAGAGAGAGAGAGAGAGAGAGAGAGAGAGAGAGAGAGAGAGAGAGAGAGAGAGAGAGATTGATATTTTTTATTCCTCCATTTTCTGAAGAATTTAAAGAATGCAATACAATACATAAAGGCAAGAAAATATGCAATTCAAAACTTATGAAGCCCTGTGAATTATTTATACATCAGGACTGAGCAAACTTATACGTAAATTTATCCCGACACTTTCAATTACATATTCTTTCAAATATTAAATTTGAAAAATATTTATTGTGCAAGGAATTATTTACAGTCACTTGCTTTGAGTTTCTATCAACTGAGATAATGTTTTCTGTTAAATCATTTAATATCAATCAGATTTATTTGTATCATACTTTTACAATACTACAAATCAAAAATAGTTAATATACTTCTCGCTTTGCAGTTCAATACAATTATTTCTTGCATTACATTCTGTGTAAGCTCTCTAATCAATCTAATATATAATATCCTTTATCTTAATGAAATACTTGGTAGATAGTCTTTTCACATTTATCCATGACTCGAGTTCCAATTGTTCTGAAATATTATTTAAACCATCAAGTAAAATTTTTCTCATAAGTCTTATATATGTCAGATTATTTCAATTCATTGATCTCACAACGTTTATTGCCTCTGTTTGTTTACATTGAAAATAGCATCGAAAATTAGAACACTTAGCTAATTTATTTCTTAAAGATATATTATTTATAAATCATCCTTGGATTCAAATTTGTACCCATGGTTCTTTTCACGTTCTCTCAGACATTATGCACAATATGAATAACTTCCCCAAACACATTTTAAAATATCCGAAGCAGTTTTTTGTTTTTAATATAGCACAAGATCCAGTTGCTTTGGCCGAATTGATTCTTAGTCTTTCCCAGTAAGCTAATTTCATTGCTCTCGTTCATTCATTGGTCTAGCAATACCGGGAAACTACCAATGAATTATAGCAAACTGTATATGGAATTGTGGAATACATACATATATATATATATATATATATATATATATATATATATATATATATATATATATATATATATATATATATATATATATATATATATATTACAAAATGAGGGATAGATAGGATATGGCAATTTTGTTTACTGTTTCCTTAATAAAGGTCACATTTCCATGATACACCAAACTACCAAACACAGTCTATCATATTCCCATGGAATACAAAACACAGTCTATCATATTCCTATGGTATACCAAACACAGTCTTTCACATCTGTAAATGCTGTGATATAGGACGACAATATTTACCTCAGAAGCGAGGTATAGTAAGTTCGTAATAATGCATTATTGCATGATGACATTTTAACTACTGTGGCCATGGATTTTCAGGATTAATATGTTTTGTCACAAACCTAGATTTGCTTTGTTGTTTTCTGACAGTTATTGATCTGTGACATAACTGACCCTGGTAAATCATGGCCAATTTTCGCGGAGGTCACTTAAACGGGATTTTAAATATTTTTTACTGTCCTTTGTCACATGTCAGCGAGGCCTTAAAGGAAAATGTTGTACGGTAGAGTGGATTCCAGTTGAGTCAAGTACAGCTGTTATATATTGTTGCTGTTAATAAAAAGGTATGAAATGAACCTATCTGACCTAGTCTCGTGTATCTTAGTCTGTAACTCCAAGACTGCATTTATATCATGACAAGTCGTTTGTTTTCTATTCTCATTATTGTATTGTTAGTTTTAGACAACAGTGAATATTTCTATCCGCTACGTCTAATGGAACAACTTGAGTATATTTTAAACTACGACTATTACTGCTGCTACAACTACTACTACATCCGCACCTACTACCACCACTGACTACTTTCTCCTACACTGCTAATAATGTAGTACTACAGCGAGTGGTGTACTGGCCATTGGGCATATAGGGACAAATCCCGGTGGGCCGCCGCATCGGTGGGCCGTCAAAAAAATCCGTTTTTACCGGTGTTTTACTGGTGTGAGCAAAACCCTGGGCCTGTCCCGGCAGATAAGTCCAGGGCCGAGTTGCTTACCCAGTACAGCCCCTGACTACAGCATACAAATATATGCTTTTATCATTACTGTTATTACTGCTACTACTTCTACTTACTCCAACGACAATCACTGCAATTACAGGTGTCACTGTTGCTGCTACTGCTATCATTGCCCTTTGCTACTTCTATTTATAATGATGATAAGGACTATGACGTAATTTATAACACTTAAAATGGCGGGATGATAAAGCCGATGGCCTTGTCATTCGTTCATGATCAAACCTGTTGTCAACGTCATTCTCATTTCAAACAATAAATATTATCAAGATTGTCCTAATTATTTAGTTTGTATGGTATAGTGTTGACCGAATCGACTCCTACCGCCTCTTTTCACTGTCTACCTGCTCATATACGATTTATGGACGTTGGCATGGAAATGATTTTCATGTTGAACATTTCCTTTGATCTTTATGGCTGCACATCCAGAAAAAAAGCATGGACACATAACTGTACTTAGTAAAGCATCATAGGCGGATCCACAAAGGAAATTTCGAAAACGATACAAATATTGGTAGACACAAAATATATTTGTCTTTTGTAAATAGTAATAATAAACGACCTGTAAGAGAAAAAAGACTGGCCTTGAACATATGACAGCCGAAGAACTACAAATGAGAATAATCATAATAATATGCAAAACAGACAATAAAGAGTTGAACAGTTAGTCGAAACGTAGATATTCCCCCTCATATAATGAACCAGTAAAGTATAAAGAGAATCAACGCTATTAATGATCGCCACTTGCATTTGTTGATATGTTTTAGTAAACATTACTATACAGTGATCGCCACTTGCATTTGTTGATATGTTTTAGTAAACATTACTATAATGTGATCGCCACTTGCATTTGTTGATATGTTTTAGTAAACATTACTATAATGTGATCGCCACTTGCATTTGTTGATATGTTTTAGTAAACATTACTATATAGTTATCGCCACTTGCATTTGTTGATATGTTTTAGTAAACATAGTCATAAAAAGTATAAAGAGTGTGTAAAACTTCGTTCAAGTAAAAGGTTTATCAAATTGATACGAGTTTTTGGTTGACATGATTAGATTCATTAGTTCCATTACTTTGCCCTGAAATGACTACGAAGAATGGTGTATATTATGAATAAAGTGATACAAATATTTTATTTGTGACATAATTTAAAATAGATAATGATTAATTAACATTGAGACATGAATATCCTGAATCAGGAACACTTTTAGGTGATTTTTATATTCTTGTAACATTCACCATGCTATCCATGCTATGGTCTTCTAACATTCACCATGATATCCATGGTCTTCTAACATTCACCATGATATCCATGCTATGTCCTTCAAGATAAGCATTTATACACACAGTCCAGTTTTGTCAGCGCATACTCAAGGTGTAATCCCAAAAGATGAAATGTATTCTTCTAGTCATGTCATATCTCTATTTACCTGTACTTACATGCTACTAAATTCGGTTTACTCTCACGCCGTGACTGGTAGGTGTCGATAAAGTGATAATTATTTATTATGATTTCTCAACGGAGCGGAGAAACTAATAAAAGTTCAATGATAATGTGTGCCCGTAATATCAAACAGACCGTGGGGAACATTATTAGTTACGTTGATTTCCAAGTTGATAACGTGCGGATATGAACCGGGACGGACAGGCGACAGTTGCGCGTTCGGTTATCAGTTTCACCATCCTTGTTTCGATTCGGCAAGATGATCAGCGAAGGAATCGGACCTCATTTTTCGCTTTACCAAAGCCAATGTATGCGTCAGAAAATTATTTCCTTCATGGTTTTGTTCCTTTAATCTTTTATCATGATATGATTTCATAATCAAACTAATCAAAGAAAATTAGAAATATGGTTATAATTAATCTTCTTTTTCGTGGTAACAAATAAGAATTGAACGGTCAGTGAGAATAACGTCTATAATTTCAAGCACTTTAGGAATTATTATCGTACTCAATGCTTCACCATGAAATTCATTGTGTGCGACCTAAGGCGAACAGTAAATATACAGTGAAATAATACACACCATAGAAAGTTCACCAATCGAGAAAGGTAGACTCAGGGTCTGTTACATCCAAATTGTGTTTTTCATCTTTTTTTTCCATTCAATATTGTCTTACCAATAACCAAGCCAAGTGAAATTTATCAAGGTAATCTAATTTAAGATGGCAGAGAGAGAGAGAGAGAGAGAGAGAGAGAGAGAGAGAGAGAGAGAGAGAGAGAGCGAAAGAGAGAGAGATTTGAAACTAAGATTGGATACGAAGACTTATTCATTATGAATTTTCATGGTCACCCTTTGCCTATGTAATTAACTTTGGAATAAAATTCTTAGCATTCGATCATAATTACTTTTTAAAACAAAAATATAAACCTTCCTTACAATATAAGTCAGGGTATCTAACTAAGCCTTTTGTCTCCAGCTGTGCGCGTACCTAGTAGATTACTTTAAACTTGGTCATGACGATACACGCCAATTCGCGACCAATCACCGTTTGGGGACCAGGTTAGATCGCGAAACGGCCGAGCCGTTTCACAACCTTAACTGATCCTGAGACATCACCTGACCGTTTCGCGACCTTTGCCTGGTCCTGAAATGGTATCTAGCCGTTTCGAGGCCATGCATTGTCCTAAAACTTCACCTAGCCATTTTGCGACCTATACCTAGTCCGGAAACGTCATAGGGCTCAATCACGGCTTCAGATGTTTCTAAAATGACACCGGCTCGTTTCGTAACCGAGCCGTTTTACCTGATCCTTCTGCTACGGTGCTGTGCTGTTTCGCGACCATACATACATACATACATACTTGTAAATAAATTAATGCTTATATCAAACAATCTGTGTTATCATCAACTTGATGTACAATGTTTTCCAAGTCATATACTTGTCAAATATTATTTCCTTCTTTCATTATACTGTACTTATTTTTAGTGCTAAATCATTCTAAAAAGCTATGCATTCTTATTGACCTTGCATATTATTGCTAGAACCAGGCAAAGCAAAAAGAAAATTTCCCCGGTTACAAAATAGCCCTAAGTCCTTTCAGGTTGCGAAACAACCCTGTCCAGTTTCAAAACGAGGTAAAGTAAGAGAAAAACGGTTCTTTTACGAAACGGCCCGGAGTTATTTAAGGACCAGGTAAGGTCGTGAAATGGCACTGGACCGTTTCATGACAATATGGAGGTTGCAAAACGAGCAGGTGCCGTATCAGGACCAGACAAGTGTCGCCAAAACGGCTCCTAATAATGAACATTGTTTCTGTCGGATAGGACATACTGTTCTGTAAGGCGGGGTCATCAGAGTCAATCAATATAAATCTGTGTAATTTGTGATAGTCAATCACTGGGCAATTTTGGAATTATTTTCATGACCAATGTGTAGTTCAAACTGCTACCCAAGGATATTTAGATTGGTTTATGTGGGTATGATATAGTGATTATGTACGCATGGTTGAGAGAAACGATAATAAACTTTGCTGGAAGTGGTCAAACTGGATCTCAGTACTAATTCCGATTTATCTCTATCATGCTTTTTCGTTATTATAAAGAAAAGATTCAAACTAAGCGTAAGAACCTCTTCATGACTATTATTGTGGACGTGCTGGAAGTACTAAACTATTTAGTCCTCATGACTATTATTGTAGACTTGCTGGAAGAACTTAAACATTTAGCGAGATAGAGAGAGAGAGAGAGAGAGAGAGAGAGAGAGAGAGAGAGAGAGAGAGAGAGAGAGAGAGAGAGAGAGGGAATGAGAGAGAACGAGAGAGAGAGAGAGAGAGAGAGAGAGAGAGAGAGGGAATGAGAGAGAACGAGAGAGAGAGAGAGAGAGAGAGAGAGAGAGAGAGAGGGAATGAGAGAGAACGAGAGAGAGAGAGAGAGTCCGCACCAACACTACAGCCACACCGCCATCACCATCATCATCAGCAGCAGCAGTAACATCAATATGCGCAAGCGCCTGCATCATATTTGCCTATTTTTTATTAATAATATGGAAAATTATACGAAGAAGATCCGTTTTAGTCCTAGGATACTTGTCAAAGACAGTTATCAAGGGTCATACATACATACATACATACATACATACATACATACATACATACATACATACATACATACATACATACATACATACATACATACATACATACATACATACATACACACATACAAAACCCAATCTGGACATGGTATTCGACGCATTCATAATTGCTAACACTCATCAATAATGTTGATGAGTATAATCTATTCTACAAGGAATTGCATTACGCCTAGCTGAAAAGACACAAATAAAGAGTGACATATAAAACAAACTAAAGTTGTTTTTTGTGTGATCTTAATAGATAACAAAATAAAAGGGCAAATAAATATGAACGGTAAATAACACTGATTCCCTTTGTAGTAAACTGTTGCTCATACATCAGTAAATAACTAAACAACAACCACTTACAATAGATAATGTAATTTTATGATTATTTTATTTTAACATTAGGATGAGTAAGGTCAGCCCAAAATATAGACTTTATGTTGTTTATTTAATATGACAAAGGATAGAACAGAGTCTGTAAATGTATATGAGAATAAAAAAAGACCACGTAGATGTTTTTATAATGAGAGAGAGAGAGAGAGAGAGAGAGAGAGAGAGAGCAATCAAATACGCCTGATTCGCGGAATTGACATTATATTTGTTATAGAGAGATTTTGTAATCAGTCCTTTAGTTAAGGGCTATGTACGTCACCAAATGATATTCCATTTTGCCAAAGAAAAACCGATGCTGCCTTAGGCTGCCTTATGCTGTGAGACTTTGAATATACTTCTTGAAAATTTACACACAGATCTGATTAGTTTTACGTGATAAATTAACAGTGCAAACGACTCTGGCAGGAAGTCAATGGCCACGGTATTGGTTTTCCGTTCACCCACAAGGCTGAAGTCTTGTGTTTCGCAGCATGTGAGCTATGACAACAAACACACTTCAAATGCCTTTACATTAACATCAATATAAAAAATAAATTTCACTATAACAACTTCTGTTTGTTTCTTTGAGATCTCCGTGCCTATAGAGAGGGTTCAAAGATGGGCTTACTGTGGAGGATTTGGGTGCTGCAAGTCAGTGGCATCGCTGACATTGTTAGCCGACGCAGTCTGCATTTCAAGAATATTTAATGCGAAATTTTCACATCACTTAGCTTTAAAAACACCACTAACATCGCCAAAAAATCATATTAAATCTTGACTTTCGAAAACATGTTAGGAAAATGCAATTACAGGGAGTTATTGCCATGTGTATTTCATGAAACTATGATTATGTGATAATGCAGATGAATGATAATTAAAGAGGAGGAATACTGCTAAAGTGATTATCGTGAATTATCGGCAAAGGTCTTGTAACCATGTGGTTAGGGCATGGAATTTAAGTAATAGTTTATATTAAGAGAAGTGTTGGTAATTAAGAGCGTGAACGATTCCCTTCTTAACCACTAGACTTCGCCTTATATAAACTAACTGACTTTGAATATAAACTAAGTTTTCAATGGTCGTTGTTATAAAGCCCTTTTTGTTTGTCAGTTACTGTCAGACTTTCAATTATTCATCACGGATGGCAGTACTGGTATCTTTGTCTTATTCGATTTGGGGGATATAGACTTATTGAGTAATGACTTGAATGTAGAAAATATACCGAGTCTAACAAAAGTTTTGGAAACTCCTTCACAAAAGGTGTAATTACAGGACGCTGGAATCAAATGTATTCGCTTTGTCCCACCTGTATCAGCTATTGTCCGAAAAGGTGTAACAGGAGAAGAGTGTGCCGAGGACAAAAAAAAACAAACAAACGCCAAATGAATAATTGGAGACTTTCTTCACCTGAAGAATGTACCAGTTAGATAAATTCTATGTTTCAAATCTTGCTGGAAATATTAATTTGTCTCAAGAAAGTACATTCCCAGCTGCCTCATTCCCTTTCCGACCCCGTATTACATATTTCGATAGTTATGTTTGGGTGGGAGGTCAGAGAGCATCTCCTATCGAAAACATGGAATCAAAACAAAACCACGCGGAAACGGCACATGATACTCTCTTAGCACATGGTCTAGCAAAATTAGGCTACCTCGTATCGAACCCTTCCTACCTCAAATCGGTGAGTAGAATATTTATCTTCTCAGACAAAACAACTAAAACCGAACGTGTACTTTTAATAAGTGGACATATGAGTCGCTAATCCAGTATTTACGAACAAGTTCTATCTTGCCATGGTCATTCATGTGATTGTCAAATCTCGTTGCCTGCTTACTCGAATGCAATTGAATTTTCTTCGGCCTTGTCTCTGCACAGGCTGTGTGTATAATGCTATTGTTTTACATCTGACGTACGGGATTATGTAGGCCGCGAGATTCTGGATCATGTGATCAAGCAATATGAGAAATGACCAACTTCGATGTAGAGATTGTAAGCACTGATAATCTGGCTCGTGTGACGGTTTATTAAAACGACGAAATATGTTTTAATTGTTATAAATGAGAAACCAAATTATTTACGTATCGATTTGAAGCCTATATGATTCGATATGAGGTTGTTTCCGTTTGCTAGCCCCTGTGTAAAGCGACTACCTTATGAATCTACTGTGTGATTTCGACGAATTCCATATTTTCGATGTTTCTGACCCCGACACCAGGTGGGAAACGTCAAAGGAAATTCGGACTACAGAAAATGTATTATATGTTAAACAACGAAAGCCTAAATGTTTGGATGCAATGCTTCATTTGTGAAATTACGCGAAAAGAATCAACCCGCCTTCGGCCCAAAACACGCTCAAATTTTCGCTGGACAACTACTTCATTTGCATAGTGTCTGTAGGAGACATCCATTTTTCTAGGATGAATACACATATCGTTTTGACCTTGGAAAGAATGTGGACTCAAAAATGAATGAACTATCTATTAAAGGACTCTGTGATTTTGAAATATGATTTTGTGATTGCATCTCACGGAAAGATGTCAGAAACTAGTTTTGTTTCTTTGCTTTTTTGGTTTTTTTTTAAAATTTATTTTGTTTTGGTTTGTTTGTTTCTTTTTACTGTAGGAACTTCCGCAGGATTCAGTAATGCCGTATTGTTTTATAATGGCACAAACTTTTGCTTTTGGTGGAACATTTCTCTACATAAACAGGTTTGTTGCAAAACCTCCTAATAGCCTTGTTAAGCGTGTATTTTTATTTTTTATTTTTTTTTTTATTTTGCAGATACCCCCTCCCTTTTTTTCTTTATCTACTGCTCGTATGTTAAATCCGGCAAACGGCTGATGGCGTTAAGTTGACAGGTTATTATAATCATTCTAAGTTGTGTTTATGCGGTTTCTGTCAATCACCTATGTACAACAGTCAATCAGCAACTCCATGTGTTTTTAGACTCAACTGGAAATGTTAACCATTACGTACTTCACCTAATAATACCATTCCAGCTACGCCATTGGCTGAAAAATGAGGTCATATTATAACCATATTTCAAGTTCAAGACTCCGACTTATATAAAGCACTCAAAAGTAAGATATCACAGTTACACTCAAATGCCAGATATCATAGTTACACTAAAATGCCAGATATCACAGTTACACTCAAATGCCAGATATCATAGTTACACTAAAATGACAGCTATCATAGTCAGGCTCAAGTGAAAGCTTTCAAAATCTCCAAGAACATTTTCTAGGGTAAACGGAGCAGAGCTGAGTATTTTATGCAAGCAGTTTTCACAGATTTTGAGTTTGTTATATTTAAGTTCGAAGCTCTCAGTATCGGTTTTGACATTTTATAAATTTGAGACCAGAGCATGTATATGACTAGAACTGAGTATTAAGATAAGAATTCCTGATTTCAGGCTGCGTGGTCCACACATGTAAATTAAAATGTAAATATATGTTAAACATAAAAAGCATAGGTGTCTTATGTAAAAATATAGAGACACATATACAACTACTGAATGAGTCTGTCATTGTTAAGAACACAGTTGTGTAAGACATTTAAAGAGTAATTTGTGCCATCTATACATAAACCGAGATTCAAAATGAATATAATGATTTCATGAATCAATTCTTGTTATTGGATTACCCTTGCATCATTGAACAAGCATTTTTTCTCAATAATTCTTCAAAACTAGATACATTATACTTTACAAACGTGGTAGAGCACTGTTCCATCTTGGGAGGCTTAATAGTTAACGAAGACTGTTATTATAACCAATAACTAATTTTCTTTGTATACATTCACTAAATTTTGTCAATAGAGGTACACATTGCATTGTGTAACAACAAGATTTGAATAATTCAAAGAACAATATCTAAATTTACGTAAAAGCATTGTTTTGTTCGAGTACCCAAACATTTGTAATGTCTCATCGTATCTTCATCATCTGACAGAATGGATTTTAAAATATGACCCAAATAAGTATAACTGTTGACATATGCAACAGCATGACCGTTATGAAGTACAAAAGGAGGTGATGGTAACTTGTAAAATATTCACTAAAAAATCTTGCATACCGACTTTTGTGTATTATATATGATACCATTCTCAAACGCTTAATGTTCACATATCTTTAATAATTTCAGGGGCAAGTCGTGTCACAAATATACATCACCGTCGCATTGGACTCACTGTGCGCAAGTCAGAGGACGCTACTTTTCCTATGATAATACTTCCACGTCTCCTTGGAAACTGGTTTGTGGATTGTACATTTGCAAACGTATTAGTCCGTCGCCGATATAGATTTTTATGCGATGGCTTCAGTGTAAATCCAGCCCTATCGGATTCTTTGTTTCGTAGAGAACTAACCATCTTAGCAAAGACATCGATTTGCTAGATAATGTGATGGAAACTCTGAAGTAAAAGGTTAATTTTATCCCGGCATGGATCAAAAGAATATACATTCCTGAGTATAGGGTCATGGTTGCTTCATGGTTGCTTTAATAATGAAGTTAAATTTTGCCAGGTATTCGTGAAAAATAGAAGATTAAAACGACCTTATACACACTTGCCTTCAATATGATTGTGAAAAAGCCTTCATTGAACGAATTCTTATTTTGTTTGTCAGCTGATAAGTTGTATATTGTTTAAAGATTGCGATTTATACAGAAGCAAATGTTCATCTTGTATTTGACAGACTTTATCCTTTTTGCCTTTATCGTTGTTTTGAATGCATTTTTGCACGTTTTTGCAACATCTTTACCTTGTATCTTTTGTACTTGCATTGGCAATTTTCCCTACTTGCTTATGCTTGATGTGCTGATGTGCCGTTAAACCCTATACATACTTACATACATACATACATACATACATACATACATACATACATACATACATACATACATACATACATACATACATACATACATACATACATACATACATACATACAAACACCCAGATATTATCCATAATTATAAAATAATGGGCTGAACGAAGCGGTGTCCAGATTCTTCTGAACGAAGTCATGTCCAGATCCTTCTGAACGAAGTCGTGTCCAGGTTCTTCTGAACGAAGTCGTGTCCAGATTCTTCTGAACCAGATTCTTCAAACCGAATGGTTTAGTACAAGTACCTATTCTGCTGCAGTTAAATGTCAAGTACCTCTTTTGCAAACAGTAACAATCAATGGCAATGTCAGAAATTGAAAGATGTTTATTTTTGGCAAATAATAACAGCTACTACTACTACTAATAATAATAATAATAATAATAATAATAATCATGACTAATACTGTTTGATCTTCCCCAGTATCAGAATAGTTTCAGCATCTGGAAAAATAATTCTACATGCAAAGATTCTGCTAATACAGGATTATTCTTTCTATGAGAAAATGTTAGCCAGCTTACCCATGTCAAGTGTTTCAGAGCCGGAATGACACCGCACCCGGTTTATTTCTTTACTAAAATTTCTCTCTCCAACACAGGCCTATACTAAAACACTGACTTTGAGCTCGGTATCAGGTAATTTCAGATCTCCAAAATACCGCCTGTCAAAACATTACAGATTTGAATTCTATGCTGATGCATTCTGAATTGAATAAACAGAGGTTTGAATACTTCAAGCACTACCCTTTGATGGAAATAAAATGCTATAATTGTTGACCTCAAATATCACGATGTCACAGAACTTGATTTCAAAGCACATAACTGATGGAAAAACATAACGCGAAATTAGAAAAAAATAATGTGGGAAAATTCCTAAATGTTAAAATTGGGGTTTTCATTGTTGGGGTTTTGTTTAAGTTCTAATATTTCAAGGTGTATTGAACTCAGTCTTAAGAGTTGCAAACTCAAAATACGTATTACTAGTATCTGAGTTTGTGTACTGGATGCAAACAAGACCGTTATCTAAATCCATGCTACACAGCATATATATCGATCACCGGTATAAGCTTCGCGGTGGCTCTGTGTGTAATATGATTATTTAGAAATATTAATTACCTTATAACTGCACTAAAGTTTAAAATAGACGCTTAATACTTGTATGATTTATGATCCATACATGGTATATGTACTTCTATTTCTCGGTACTGACGTTCTATCACAAGACGTGTAGTAATATAGTCTATTTCACAAGATGTGTAATAATATAGTCTATTTCAAAAGATGTGTAGTAATATAGTCTATTTCATAATCATTGCTAACGTCCATTTCCTATTTTATTGCATATAACAGACCAGAACGGAACAGAACTTTATTGATATGACGTATGCAAAAAAGCACATATCTAATACTTTACATACTTCATGTATAATACACTGTTGCATACATAGATAGATAAATAAATAAATAAATAAATAAATAAATAAATAAATAAATAAATAAATAAATAAAACTTTGTCCTATTGGTTGAAAGTTGATCAAAATGGTATTCATTATTGTACGGTACATACTTTATTAGTGAAATTGTATGATAATGACCGGTCTTTAGCAGACTATGATGTCACGACAAGCACATCACGTTGCAGGATATACAGAGTGAATGATGGAATATAGTGACCGGTCCATATGAACGGAGTACGTCACGCACGAAGCGTTGCATGACAAAGAGTTAATGAAGAAAAGGGTTGTTAAATGCAATGAAAGCGAGGGTTATTTATCAAGAGGGCAATATCATTGTGTATGGATTGACATTGGGCCAGGATCTAGACCGTCGGGTTGATATGGCCCTAGCTGGGCAGTACATGCCAGCAATATTTTCCTCCTCATTAGTATTTATTGCCTAATTAGCGTATTGGTAAGTAGAAAAACTGCTTCTGCACTCGAAATAAGAACTATGTCAAAGGGTTCGATAATTATAGTTAAAAGTTAGAATTTTAATTTATACATCAGATTACAAATGTCTTATAATTAACAAAGAACAAAATGTAAAACAAAAGAATGTAGTGAATAATTTTATTGAAATGTTATACTGGTTTTTTTTTTTTTTTGTTTGTTTGTTTGTTTTTTTGGTTTTTTTTAAGAGAGATAGAGAGACGAATTGAAGCAAATTTTAAATAAGAAGAAATTGCCGAGCGGTGCACTGATGAAATCATCAAAGAGACAATGAGTTGTCGAATAAATTGTTACCTCTTCTTCCCTTCTGCAAGCAACAAGTGCGCATGCGTTAGATTAATGAGCAGACAACAAAAGAGGAGTATAGAAAACATGTTCTAATTTAAGAAGTCTTGCGATAATCTCAAATTGAAATAGATCAAACACCATCAAACACCATCCCTATACAGCAGAAAAAAGGTACTTATTGTTATATTAAAGACTAACAAATTTGCAGCATCGCAGGAAAGCAGCACGTGTGTGAGAGTCTATCCCAAGGTGTATGTGAGCGCTTTTCATGATACATTTAACAATGGATACCCAGATTAAAATTTTGTCAATGAACGTTAGGGGTCTACACAGTTCCAATCTCAAAAGAAGAGATATTTTCTGCTGGGTCAAACAAAAGAATGCATCTATTATATGTTTACAGGAGACACATAGTACAGTTGAGACTGAGAAGTATTGGGAATCTGAATGGGGATATAAGTGTGTTTTTGGTCATAAATCTAGCAGTAGTGCTGGTCTTGCTATCCTGTTTAGAAATAATTTTGAATTTCTTATTCACAGAAACAGATGTGATAGTCAGGGCAGATACATTCTCTTAGATTTATCAGTTAATGGACAGAGATTTACATTAGTGAATCTATATGGTCATAATGATGATAATGCTGAGTTTTTCAGAAATTTGAAAGAGGATATTATAATTTTTGACAATTCCTCTGTTATTATTTGTGGTGACTGGAATGTTGTTCAGGACATGGAGCTTGACTCTTATAATATCTTGCATGATAAACACTCCATGGCCCGAGCAGCAGTCCAGGACATCAAGAATCAACTTGATTTACTGGATCCATGGAGAACAGTCAGTCCTGACAGTAGAGTATTTACTTGGCATCAGGCAAACCCTGTGAAACAGAGTAGACTGGACTATTTTTTAATCTCTGAGGACATGTTTTCAAATTGTATGGACGCCTCTATTATTCCTGGCTATAAAACAGATCATTCAGCAATAACACTAAAATTGTCTATATCTGCATCACCGAGAGGTCCTGGGTACTGGAAATTCAATTCAAAGCTATTAAAGCAAAATGAATATATTCAGTTGGTAAAAAAATGTATAACCAACACAGTAGAAGAATACTATTGTGAAGGTGATAAGGAAAACCCACTACAGGTGAAACTAACTTGTAATAATCAATTGTTTTTTGAAATCCTTAAAATGATAATAAGATCAGAATCAATTATGTATTCACAAGCTAAGGCAAAACAGGAGAAGCAACATTTCAGGAAAATTGAAGCTGAAATACATACCTTACATGCTTTAGTGAATCAAAATAATAACTCCGCTACGATGAAAGAATTGAACAAAAAACAAGCGGATTTAGAAGAAATGAGGAAAAAAGAGGTGGAAGGTGTAATGTTAAGATCAAAGGCAAGATGGTATGAGTCTGGTGAAAAAAACTCAAAATATTTTCTTAATCTCGAAAAGAGAAATTACACAAACAAAACAATAAAAGAATTAATTACTGAAGATGGAACAAGGGTAACAGATCCAAAAGAAATATTAAATCAACAGAAAGACTTTTATGAAAAATTATACCAAAGCAAAAACAAATATAACTTCCAAACGCTCAACCACTTTTTTAACCATGATAAAAAAAACTCTCAGATCTTGAAAGAAGCTCATGTGAAGGTAGGTTAACGTTTGAGGAATGTGGTTTAGCACTAAAAAATATGAAAAATGAAACTAGCCCTGGTTCCGATGGATTTACTGTAGAATTCTACAAATTCTTTTGGAAAGACCTAGGCGGCTTTCTCTTTAGGTCTCTAAATACTGGATACGATATGCAACATTTTTCAGAATTTCAGTCTCAGGGAATCATTACCTGCATTCCTAAAGAAGATAAAGACAGGAAATTTCTAAAAAATTGGAGACCAATCTCACTACTTAATGTAGATTACAAGATTGCCTCGGCATCAATTGCTAATAGGTTCAAAAAAGTGCTCCCGTTTATCATTAGTGACACCCAAGAGGGTTTTATGAAAGGGAGATTCATTGGTGAAAATACAAGACTTTTGTATGACCTGATGCAATACCTTGAGGAAAAAAATGAATTTGGTCTTCTCCTATTGATAGACTTTGAAAAGGCTTTTGACTCGGTCGAATGGGACTTTCTGGAAACTGCTCTGAAGTCTTTTAACTTTGGAGAATCAATTTGTCAATGGTTCAGATTATTTTGCAATAAATCAAAAAGTTGTCTCATTAATAATGGACATTTATCCCCATTTTTTAATTTGGAGAGAGGTTGTCGCCAGGGAGACCCTTTATCACCCTACTTATTTATAATAGGAATTGAACTTCTTGCAATAGAACTAAAGAAGAACACAGATATTACAGGCATTTTATATAATGAAATGGAGTTCAAATTAGGGCAGTACGCTGATGATGCTTTTCTATTATTAGATGGTTCTCATTTGTCCTTGAAGACAACCTTGCAGATTTTAAATGACTTTGCCTTGGTGTCAGGTCTGTACTGCAATGTTTTGAAATCAAAAGCTATTTGGATTGGAAATAAAAAATATTCTAATGAAAAAATATGTCCAGAAATTGATATTAACTGGTCAATGTCCAATTTTAGATTACTGGGAGTATATTTCTCTTTGAACTTGGAGGACATGGTAGAGCTTAATTATTCGACGAAGTTAAAGGAAGTAAAGAAACTGCTTGGCTGGTGGAGCAGAAGAAATTTATCCCTTATTGGAAAAATTACTTTGATAAAGTCCTTGATTTTGCCTAAATTCATTCATCTTTTTGCAGCTTTGCCAAATCCTCCACCCCATATAGAAAAGAGACTGAATACATTATTTTTCCGCTTTATTTGGGGCGGTAAAACTGAGAGGGTTAAAAGAGACACTCTTATAGCTTCTTTTAAGGAAGGGGGATTAAATATGATTCACTTGCATTCATTTGTGTGTTATATAAAACTTTCCTGGATTAGGCGTCTCTTACTAAACGAAGATGGCTTATGGCAAAAACTGGTTTCTGAACAAATATTTGGAAAATTTGGAGGTACGCTGTTATTTACATTAGGAAAAACTAAATTAAAAGTAATTTCTAAATCAATTAAAAATATTTTTTGGCGTGATGTTATTTATGCTTTATCACAATGGAAAAATGAACCATCTACTGTCCATGAATACTTGTCTCAAGATATTCTTAATTTAGTGACTGTAGATAATTTTAAATCATACACAAGGTGGAGAACAAACGGTGTTGTACTTATTCAACATCTTTTTGATGCACAAGGATCTCTATTAAGTTTTGATGAAATAAAACAAAAAACAAAAACAAATAATTTCATACAGTACTTTGCTCTTATTTCAAAGATCTCGGTGCTGTGGAAAAAGAAAATTAAAAGGTTTTTTGAAAGTGGAAATAGTTTTCATGTAGTTTTGGACAAAACATCACTCCTTAGGGTAAGATCAAAGAATAAATTTATCTATAAAGACCTGATAAGAACCAAGATACAAAAGCCAAATGGTAAACATGAAACTTGGTCCAGGCAGCTAGAGTGTGCAATTGGTGCAAATGAATGGACCAACTCTTTTGTTTTGGCTAAACTTTGTACAAAAGACACAAAACTGATTAGCTTTAATTTTAGATTTCTCCATAGAAACATTGCCACAAACCAGTTTCTAAAAAAGATTAATTTAAGTGATAATGATAAATGCACCTTTTGTAATGAGGGAATAGAACAAATTGAGCACTTATTTTATGACTGTTCAGTTATTGAACACTTTTGGAAACTGTTGGTGGAATGGATCCAAACTTATGACCCAAATTTTAGAATTACACGAAAAGACGTCTTTATAGGAAATAACAACTTTGAGTATCTTTTTAACTTGCTTGCAAAATATGTGATCAAAAATTCCAAATCTATCATATTATAAAAATTGTTTTATCATACAAAACACTGGAAAAATATGTCGCCAAAGTGAATAACAGAAGTGACGAGTATAAGAAAAAGTGGATCCTATTATCAACTTTTGGTACATGATTTTTTTTTTTTTTTTTTTTTTTAAGGCAATTTAAAACATCTTGGGGTTTGTATGCGAGTATGACTTTGTGTACAATAATTGTGAATGTAAGTGTCTGTGTGTACATGTGTGTGTGTGTTGTGTAGGGAACACATGTAAAAGATAAGGACGCAAAATAATTTAAGATAATGCCCCATACACCAGGTCAGGTGGTGATGTAGGGGAATATGTAAAATCCTGACACCTTGTGTTCAATGAAAAAAAAAAAAAAAAAAAAAAAAAAAAGAAAAAAAAAGATTAATGAGCAGACAACAAAAGAGGAGTATAGAAAACATGTTCTAATTTAAGAAGTCTTGCGATAATCTCAAATTGAATTAGATCAAACACCATCAAACACCATCCCTATACAGCAGAAAAAAGGTACTTATTGTTATATTAAAGACTAACAAATTTGCAGCATCGCAGGAAAGCAGCACGTGCAAAAGTAACAAATGTCAAATGAAAGATAATAGCCAATTGTAATAAGACTAGTTTCCGCAGAAATTCTAAATCTAATTTTAGGTCAGCTTTTCGGCATACCTACTTCACAGGACACGTGCATATACAACACAGGTCGCTCTGGTACAAAATTGATTAAAAAATATCAGCTATGAACAACCGTTGACACTTCTAGCTACCATACTCGCGTATAACTCGATATCAACTGCAAACTGCATAGACCCAGATCTGCCGTCGCATAATGCGCCAGCAGATCTGGGTATATGCAGTTTGTAAGGACTAATCAGTAGAACAAACAACATAGACCCTGATCTGCCGGCACATTATGCGACGGCAGATCAGGGTCTATGTTGTTTGCATTTGGACCCGGTTAATACGCGAGTATATACGGTAATTGTAAACATCCCCCACCGCCCACCCCAACGGTAACTCATTTAACCAGCATTAGTTTTAATATTATGCGTTATAATAAATAACAGTTCATCAAGGAACTCGTCATCTAAAATGAAGGTTGGGTTCAATGCAGATAAATCATTAAGACTTCGTACAGTAATTAGCAAATGGAAATAAGATACATGACTCTGAAAATGAATATACTATAAGGTGTCATGATCATATCACAGCGTACACTGCCGAAGAATCTTAAGCTTGTCAGCATCTCTTTGAATCGTAGAACCCTAATCAATGAATTATGGTAGAATCTCGTTTACAGGTCAACGTTGTTATAGCAGACATAACCATATGCATGGCTTATATTCTTCATGTAAGCATCGAATTGAAATTCAAAAATCAATGAATCAAGGTTAAATCTCAAACAAAGGTCAACTTCTTTACAGTGCTATGACTTTTAGAGGTTTAATAAATACGCATTGACTATATGTGCGCACTGAAGACTTAAGTGAGTGGACTAAGACCACATACTATTTTCTTCAACAATACTCTTTGTTCTTCTGTGTTCATAAGAGTGTCAGGTACGTGGTAAATGGACATCTTATAATTTCTTATGTGTTCATAAGAGTGTCAGGTACGTGGTAAATGGCCATCTTATATTTTCTTCTGTGTTCATAAGAGTGTCAGGTACGTGGTAAATGGCCATCTTATATTTTCTTCAGTTAAACAACAAATGTACAGCTAATATTCTTCGCAAGATAGGCCCGCGAGCCGGTGGAAAAAATGAAAAGTAGACAACATTGCTCTATTTAACCAATTCAGCTAAAATATTTGCCTGATACAATTCTCACAATAAAATGAAATACATGTACCTGATACATTTATCCCTTTCTTCTTCTGTCTTCTAGCCAGCCCAAATCTATAATTGTGTTACATCTATAATTTGTTACAAGTAACATGGTATATTCTACTTCAGGAAGGTAAGTTGGTTCTTAAGTCACAATACATTTATAAAATATATCATGATATTTGGATGTAAAATTCGCATTATAAACTTACTAACAGAACCACAAAAAAGAAAAAAGAAAACCAATGTCACTTAAAAATCCCGGAGCACAAATATGTGCAACATCATATGATAGGAGATATACAATATTTTCAAAGCAGTCAACCAATCAATCAATCAACCAAACACGAGTCAAACTATAATAAAAACATGTATCTGCTTTCCAAATATTTTCCAGTATGGAAGATTGAAAAGTGTGCATACATATTATATTTATAACTGTTTCAATGGTGTTGCACTTCACTGCTCTTGTGGTATTAATCCCAAAATGCGATCTCAAACTAGAGTGCACTTCACTGCTCTTGTGGTATTAATCCCAAAATGCGATCTCAAACTAAAGTACAATTCACTGCTCTTGCGGTATTAATCCCAAATTACAATCTCAAACTAGAGCACACTTCACTGTTCTTGTGGTATTAATCCCAAAATGCGATCTCAAACTAGGGTACACTTTACTGCTCTTATGGTATTAATCCCAAAATACAATCTCAAACTAGAGTACAATTAACTGCTCTTGTGGTATTAATCCCAAAATGCGATCTCGAACTAGAGCACACTTCACTGCTCTTGTGGTATTAATCCCAAAATGCGATCTTAAACTAGAGAACACTTCACTGCTATTGTGGTAATAATCCCAAAATACAATTTCAAACAAGAGTATATTTCACTGCTCTTGTGGTATTAATCCCAAAATGCGATCTCAAACTAGAGAACACTTCACTGCTGATGTGGTAATAATCCCAAAATACAATCTCAAACTAGAGTATATTTCACTGCTCTTGTGGTATTAATCCCAAAATGCGATTTCAAACTAGAGTACACTTCACGGCTCTCGTAGCCATAATCCCAAAATTGTGATTTCAAACTAGAGTACATTTCACGGCTCTAGTAGTATTAATTCCAAAAATGAGATCTCAAACTATAGTGTACTTCACGGATTTTGTAGTATTAATTTAATAATGCGATCTCAAACTTGAATGCATTTCACCGCTCATGTAGTATTATTTTTAAAAATGCGATCTCAAACTAGAGCACACTTCACGGCTCTTGTAGTATTAATTTAAAAAATGCGATTTCAAACTTTAGTATACTTCACGGTTCTTGTAGCATTCATTCCAAAAATGCGATCTCCAACTAGAGTAAACACATTAGCATTGTTTTCAAGCTTGGTTTCTAGCGGTACTGTTACAAACAAAATGTTAGTATTTTAATTCACATTCGACTGTTACATCACGGGGTTATAGTCCTTCCACCACCACAATCAATGTTTTCACATTGGAACACACTCTATAGGATTAATACACAGATTTAAGTTTGTACAAAAGCAAGCTTCTTTAAAGTGAATTGCAAATATCAGTAATCTTTTGTGTATTTAAACTTGTGTCTTCCCAAAGAACAATAACTATTTTCTGTACAAAGGAGTAAAGAAAAGTAGTTAGTACCGGATCCTTGTGCATTTTAAGAGCCACGGATCGGAACCAGAGCCGTATTTAAGACAAACCCAAATCGATACTAAGGGCACCATAATACTAAACAATCTGTGCTTTTCTTGTTAATGACAAAAGGACGAAATAAGTGTCACTAACTTTCTCTTGGTTTCTTGAAATAATATCTTGTAAAACCAAACATTATTTTTGAATGCAGTTACAAGCGAAGTGGCTGAAATTTGAAATAACTTTTGTACTTTTTGGTACACAAAGTAATAACAGGATAATGCAGTCGCTTAAATATTATGCATATTCATGATATGAATAAGGAAATAGTTTCGTTAAATTTGAAATAACAAACCCAGTCCTTTCCCAAGAGGAAAGTATTTCACACTTTCCTTCCTTGATCTGGCGTGTGGTATCCTGAAGTTCATGTAGATAATTTCGTGAGATGGTAGGAAATCAAACAAACCTAAGAAAATTGTCACATTAAGAAATACGTTAAATGTGCTAATTGATTGACAATTTCGCTTGCAATAGGACAGGGAAAAAATCTACTAATATTGATTATTTGTAACAAACACTTCATTTAGAGTGCTAACGAGCCTGACTTGCCGATTCTCCCGCTGTCGATGGCTAGAGCGGCGCATTATGGGTGACGAAAGCCACGTGTTACTATGACTTTGGCATGTCAACACTCATCAGTATCCCATAAATGCCAGAACTAAATTGTATCTGGGACTTACATACTAGTTCTATGTATGTCTGTAGTAATATAAATATTATTCTTTTAATTGGCAAGAATCGAATTAATGGTATCCGTCACAACAATTAACACCAGGAAGTTACTTTTTGGACACCGTATAAGCTCAAGAGAGAGAGAGAGACAGACAGACAGACAGACAGAGAGAGAGACAGAGACAGAGGCATTACTATGATCCTGGATATAAGAAAAATCATTGTTACAGAATCTTTGTATCCAAAAATTTATTATAATTACGCATACAAGATGGAATAATTAATTAACTACCACAGAGCCAAAAGAAAAAGAAAAAAAACCAGATTGTGACCAAAACTCTTTATGGAAGGAAAGATGTTTATACAATTATTCGTGGGTGGAAATATCAACCGCTGTATGTAAATTATAAGAAAGGCAATATAGATATTTCGGGGGATTTAACCATGATATACTATACAGGAATTATTTTCTAGACAAAACTGAAAATTGCCACTATTATTTTCTTTCTCATCAGAGAAACAATAACAAGCCGTAAGGCAAGTTTTGCACAACGTCATTCGGTGCAAACCTATTTAATATAAGCGTACATAGTATATTTACTTTACTGGACATAAGTAACTATTAGGTATATGTAACTGACACATCCAACAATACAGTAAAACCTAGTAGGTATATGTAATTGACACATCCAACAATAAAGTAAAACCTAGTAGGTATATGTAATTGACACATCCAACAATACAGTAAAACCTAGTAGGTATATGTAATTGACACATCCAACAATAAAGTAAAACCTAGTAGGTATATGTAAATGATACATACCAAAATACAGTAAAACCTAGTGGTTATTGATACATACCACAATACAGTAAAGCCTAGTAGGTATATGAAAATGATATATACAACAATACAGTAAAACCTAGTAGCTATTGATACATACCACAGTACAGTAAAGCCTTGCAGCAATGTGTAACTGATACATACAGCAATACAGTAAAACCTAGTAGCTATTGATACATACCACAATACAGTAAAACCTAGTAGGTATATGTAAATGATACATCCAACAATACAGTAAAACTTAGTCGCTATATGTAACTGATACATGCCACAATACAGTAAAACCTAGTAGCTATATGTAACTGATACATACCACAATACAGTAAAACCTAGTAGTTATTGATACATACCACACTACAGTAAAGCCTAGTAGCTATATGTAACTGATTCATACAACAATACAGTAAAACCTAGTAGCTATATGTAACTGATACATCCAACAATACAGTAAAACCTAGTAGGTATATGTAACTGATACATACATCAATACAGTAAAGCCTAGTAGATATATGTAACTGACACATCCAACAATACAGTGAAAGGTTTAAGTTGCTTCAATTTTTTTTCTAACACCTAATTGTATACAAATGTAAGTTATTAGTAACTGAAACCTTATTGAGAGTGGAAATGGAGCAAGCATATATATATATATATATGTGTGTGTGTGTGTGTGTGTGTGAGAGAGAGAGAGAGAGAGAGAGAGAGAGAGAGAGAGAGAGAGAGAGAGAGAGAGAAAAAGAGAGAGTGTGTGTCTGTGTGTGGATTTTTTTTTTTACACCGCCTGGTTGTTTTTTTCTTCTCCTAATAAAACCAAAGTTCGTAACTTTTTGTAACCTGGCAAACTCATTATTTAATGGTTTCTTTTTGTTTTGTCAGCCGCCCCCCCAAAAAAAAAAAAAAAAAAAAAATACCGGAAGTGCCTCATTAAATATCTGCATTAGAATGTGAGTCACTCGTTAGAACACTTCAGTATTAATTCTTAATATAAACAGGGTTTTTGTTGTCTTTGAATGCACGAAAACTGCACCTAATCAAAACATCTTTACTCAGGTAAAGCTATAACTATCTAACTCATGCAACTGCTCTTGTGTTTTAGTTGATTAGAATGTATGAAGGAAATTTAGTCGAAACCGAAAGCGATAGAGGAGGGAAAAAAAGAGTGAAAAGGTCACATTGGCACCGAGATATATAGCATACAATGAATGTATCAATAAACGGATGAACAAGTAAATGAACAAATAAATCAATCAATCTATCGATTTATTCTGTCAAATAATCAATCGTCTGAACAGCATAATTTAAAAAGCACTCAATAATCTATCCAGAGCACTGAATGTTGTTTGATTTTATTAGCTCTCAGAGATCGATTGAGCAGATACGTTCAATGTCCTTACAAGTTTTGAGGTTAGCTTCATCCCCAGACGGAATAGGTTTCAAGGTTTCTTGATTAATTGATTGCATTTTTTTATGGACAGACATATTGGAATAAATTTGAGATTAAAAACAAACCTTACAACAAGAAAGGATTAGTTTTCTGGCAGGTGAGACATTACAAGTTCATACCTTAGCACAAAGCATCAAATACATCACTTGTTGTTGTTTGATTCTTTCCGCTCGTGCGTTTCACAGTATTTCCTATTCTGTAAACTGATATGGAAACCGGAGCTACTTTTAAATACTTGAAGTGCTGAAGACTTGAGACCTTAAACAATGAGATGATTTTTACCTGACAAACCGAACAGGTATTTCATTAGTGTTTTTTTTTTTTTAATGGATATTACCTCGTGGCAGATACCCAATTAATCTATTTTTGAACCTCCAAATGACACAAAGTACTCTTCCTCTGCATCTAGAATAAACCATAGCTTTCTAGTCGCTTCATATCATACAGCCTGATAATCCTCAAAGAGTTGAGTTGGTTACTTTTTTCTTTTTTTTCCTGTTTTCTCAATTAATCATTCAAAGCCAATATGCACTAAATCTTGACTTTGTTCTTGTTGCTTCCAAAGGAAAAGGAGATAACGAAGAAAATGAAATGGTTCCACAGATAGTCAAAGTTTTAAGCTTGGTAGGATTAAACAGTTATTTGAATGACCATATCATAACATGTAAAGGAAACTAATGTGCACATATTTGTATGGTTTGTATTTTTTTTTCTTTTTTTTTTTACATTTGCAAATCTCTGAAATTTTCTAACTTACACTTGTATATTGGTTTTAAGCAAAAGCCACGTTGTGCATTCTCAGAGGTTAAGGCGCTATTTCATAAAAAGTGAGACGTTTATTGAAGAGCTGTTGCTAGTTCTTGTCACGCCACATTCGTCCGTATCGAGACCAAAATGCACTTTGACATCCAGTTGGTGGATAAATATGGACGTTGTAATGGGAGATAGGGCGATTTTAATGTTCAAAATGGAAAGTGGAAGTGAAACGGACTGTCCAGAACATTAAAACTCAATAATTCAGCACCTCATCCCCACCCCATCCCGCACCTCTTTACCAATTAAGTTGAAACCCAAAGCGGTTTTGCTCATCTAGAAACCACCAGCAATCATAGCTTAAATTGTGCAGTCTTGATGTTTGAAAGTATTGAAATATAGGCATAGCAAGAGGCATTACAAATACACGGACTAGAGCTGTTACAGTTGTCCCAAATCTTCTGTGGAGAACGTGCATATTTGCCGCATAGAATAATACATGTACATCATAAATTCCTTTGCCTGTCAATACTTAAAGGCCGAGGCCCAACTTTAAAAAGGGAGCCAGTTGCCCTTTATTCAGTCTGTCTAGCTGTCGTCGAGTAAAGTCTCTCCTTATCGAGATCTGATTGTCTGTTAGACAGTGGAAACTACCTGACGCAGAGTTTAACAGGTACAGCGTAACATTTGATAGATCACCTGTAATAACTGTTTACTGTCTGTAAGTGTGTGTGTGTGTGGGGGGGGGGGGGGGCTAACTAGCATACTATTCACTATATATCGATATTGTTCCATTGAAGGGTAATTTTTCACACGAGCCGATTTTCCCCTGAGGAAATTTGACTTCCGGTAAACTTTGCCCCAGGAGCTTCTGCTTTAGAGGCATTTTTCAATGGGGTAAAATCGATTATAGAATATATTTTCCCCCAAGGGAAAAGTCGCTCTAGGATTAATTTCCCCCATGAGCATATAATTTATCCAACGAGGATATCCTACTCTATCAATTTCTCCCCCACCCCCAACCGCCACACCACCCACAACCATACCTCGCCAACAGCCCCCTTATTATATTCCTTGGACTGTTCCAACCAGTTCTCATAATAAAATGGTGACTAAAAGTAATGTATGTACATTTTGGGGCGCTGATGTATGTATCGAATATAGCCGCGTTTGGCTAAATCTATCAAAAGCTGCATAGTCCATATTTTTCTACTTTGATATTATTGTATCTCCGTAAAATATTGATTATTTTTATGTCGAAACATTCTGTTATGATGCAAAGTCTATGGTTTACATTATATGCGTTCTTCAAACCTTTAAGCAGGTGTATTAAATTCACTTCCGTCTTAAACAAACCATTCAGAATGAATCTGGAATATTTGCTCTATTGTTCTCAAATCTAGTAGCTGGGTTAATGATGTCCGCATCTGTCCTGCAAAGACATATAGCTGGGTTAATTATGTCGCATCTGGCATGGAAAGACATGTAGCTTCATAGGTTTTGAGAACGGTATAGCACCTTTAAAAAGTCTTGGAATGGTCATTCGTTTGCATAATTATAAAGAAGTGTATGCGGCAAAAACTGAGAGTAAGTCAGTACATCCACTGTGTATAGGTTCCAAAAAAGCATCTTCTTTATGGGGGAAAATAATTCTCGAGCAATTGTTTCCCAAGTGAAAATAGATTATAAATTAGGTTTTCCCCTGGTGAACAAATTACGCTAGAGTATATTTCCTATTCGAGATGCCATGAATTGCCCGTCTACTCACCATGTTAATACATGGATCAGAAATGTTAACTTTATAAACCAATCCACTGAACTGTGGACATAACATTTCAGGTGATGTGGCCCATTGTTATTGTCCAATGTTTAGCATGATAGATCTAATATTCTCATCCCGCAGTCTTGAGTCACGGGAGATCTGAAGTTTTGTGAACTATTGCTGATGATCGGGTTACACTCAAAGTGATTTGTCACACGACTTACCCTTAACAAAGTGTAAGCTTTAAATAGAATGTTAAGAGGCTTTCCGATGACAAAGGTCAGCATACTGCCCCAAGCTAGAATCATGTTTACTCTCTCTCTCTCTCTCTCATGTGAGTTGGAATAATTCTGAGGAGTTTCACTCATGATCACAAATTGCGTATTTTCCGACTCTTACTGTGTATGTCGCGAATATCATAAGATGGTGTTTTATGTTAATCTCTGCGTGTTAAACTTTGTTGATATTGGCATTGTTTTACTTGTCCGCTTGTACGACATCAAATCTATGAGAAAGCTTCATGTGGCTTACATTATTTAGCTTTCTTATTGATATATACTTCGTGTTTAGAGTCGAGCTTGCAAGTGTAATGAAATTTTCTTAAAGATACATATTTTGTGTTTATAGTTTAGCTTACACATATAATTCAATTTTCTTAAAGATATATACTTTCTGTTTAGAATTTAGCTGCACTTGTAATTCAGTTTTCTGAAAGATATATATTTTATGTTTAGAGTTTTGTTTGTACGACATCAAATCTATGAAAAAGCTTCATGCGGCTTACATTATTTAGCTTTCTTAAAGATATATACTTCGTGTTTGGAGTCGAGCTTGCACTTGTAATTCAGTTTTCTTAAAGATACATATTTTGTGTTTAGAGTTTAGCTAGCACGTGTAATTCAGTTTTCTTAAAGATATTTTTTTTGTGTTTAGAATTTAGCTTGCACTTGTAATTCAGTTTTCTTAAAGATATATTTTATGTCTAGAGTTTAGTTTGCACGGGAAATGCAAACCCTTTACGCAAAGTAGCAAAATAAATGCATCTTGCCATGTTCAGTTTGTAGAGCTTCGTTACGGTCATCCATGCAGTGTGGAATCAATCATTAAGCTTCGCGACTTCGTGATTCCTGTAAGATATGAAGTTCAGTTCTTTCATACATATAAATTGTACCACAATCGCAAAACCAGACTGTCCTCTACATCTAAGCAGTTTCACTTTATATACTGATAAAATGTACCACAATCGCAAATACAGTCCTCTACATCTAAGCAGTTTCACTTTATATACTGATAAATTGTACCAGAATCGTAAAACCAGACTGTCTTCTGCATCCAGGCAGTTGCACTTTATATACTGATAAATTGTACCACAATCGTAAAACCAGACTGTCCTCTACATCTAAACAGTTGTACTTTATATACTTGCCACCAAATATCATTATCATTTTATTTGTTCGTTTATTCCTCTTTTGTTAAATGGTACACTGTCTGTGATAGATTTGTTGTACAATAAATTAATTGAAATGAATTAGATCATAAAATGATCCATATGGCCACTGACTCATTTGGTACTTTAAGATACATACTGTTCTCAGACCATGCTCAAGTTCGTATATTGAAATTTTTGTATGTTCCATTTATTGCATTTTGTCTGAAAGTTGCATTCCATTCTTAGGTACGCAATACACGAATAAACTGAATTAAAATCAAGGTAATGCATATATATATATATATATATATATATATATATATATATATATATATATATATATATATATATATATATATATACATATATATATATACATTCATCATTGCGCTATCTCAAAAAGGTTCCAATTGCAACATGATAGAAATAGAAACTGGATCAGTTATTTCCACGAATTACATTCTCTAACGTATTTTACCATTGGTCTTAGACTACGCAATTTTATGATATGATTGGTTAGCGATGGATGTCCTTTCAGACTGAATACTGGATAATTTCAGTCTTACATCATAAATGTTATTGTACTAGTTACATACTTTTCTATTTATCATTGACTCTGTTGAGTTTAAGTGTCAGAAGTGGAGAGAGAGAGAGAGAGAGAGAGAGAGAGAGAGAGAGAGACAGACAGAGAGAGAGAGACAAACAGAGAGAGAGAATCAACAGGATGATTTCCAATTTTTCAATACGCGCTATCCTTTTTTGATTAAAAAAATATAAGCCTGAAATAGCATGCGATATTTAATTTTGTCAAACTGGTTCAAGTAAATAGAGGAAATTTACATTTCAACACGTACTTTTGAAGTGTTTTCATATTAGAAAACTCGTTGTGCTCAGAAGTAAATGAATATTTAATTCAAGGTTTTAGTGTTTAGTACTTCGTATGTAGTTACTGTTTTACACACGAGAGGTGAGAGTGAATATGCTTTGAACTTACATCCGACTTTTAAAACATATCAATTATCAGTGCATCTCAATAGAACATCATACAACATGTGTTTTGAATAGAAAGGAGGTATAGAGAACGGTCTACTCTATTTTACAGGTAGTTTCTTTGTTTACAAAAGAAGAGGTTAGCCAATTGCTTTACTCACTTGATTATATGGGACTTTCATTTAATATTTAGGGTAAAACGGGTACGTTTACAAACAAACAAAAAAAGTGCAAACTCATGGTGCAAGAGTGTATCTATTTACTATGTTATAGTAACTGATGTCCCTGCTTTCAAATAAAGGACGAGAACCCGACAACTCTTAACCTTCGTGCTATTCGATACCAGAAGAGTACAAATATTTGCTAGTAAGGTCCGTCTGGTTTCGTGTATGCATGTCATGTTGCATACGTATCTCTGCATCAGAAGTAGAGATGTAACACGTTTTGGTATAATGGGAAAATGCTAATAAAGCAATTTTCTCCATATCGATTATTTCTTATGGAACTGTGCTTGGAATTTGCTGTAACTTTTGATAATGATATGCAGATTCTTCACTTGCGTAGAGGATCTAATTTATTTCTTTAATTCCTGATTTTTAAAAAATTTTCGCGTATGTATTCCATTAGATTATACCATTGGAGCATGACAAATAATAAAATATAAAAAAATATGAAACAATTAGACATATCCTTTTTCCTATGCAAACAGGGTGTAAAAAGTTTTGCCGATACCATCTTTGTATAACAAGACAAGAAAATGAGTGGAATGGCAAAAATGTGAATTATTTTCTCAATCAAACATGCAGATGAATGCATATACATGTGGACATGTGCATTTCTTATTTCACAGGGACTAGAAATGGCGATGTTGAATCGAAAACATGTAGTGTGTGGCACGAAGAAAGAAGAAGACGAGGAAGAGGAGGAGGAGGAAGACAATACAATTGTAATGCGGTGACATCCTTGAAGTCAGTCCAGACTCTCTTCAGGATTTCAAGAAATAATAAAAACTTCGAATACAAACAAGACTAGGGGTGGGTATGTTATTTGGTATCGAAAGGAATAGAAGAATAGAAAAACAAATGTTTAATGAAACATAATCTCGGCGTTTAATTTTGAAACAAAGACATTTAATATAGTTTCAAAACTCAGTCACTTTAATTTTTGAAAGAAAGACATTCAATATAGTTTTAAAACTCAGTCAGTTTTATTTCTGTGCATACAGAAAATGCTTCAGTTCAAATCTTCAGATAAATCAGTCTTGTTAGATCTGATGCGTTGCTGTCATGGTGATAAAATTTAATTCATGTACGAAACCATTTGTTAAGCCATATTTACATATATTACGAGCACTGGTCCTGTACTTTCTACGTCTAACAGAAATATAAAATTGGAAATGAGCGGGTATTGTATTCTCTGGAATGACCGCGGATGCATAGAGCTAATCACACGTAATATGGTTGCGCTAAAGAGTACGTAGGAGCGTTGCTTATTTTACCTTCTCTTTGTTATATTAATCAAACTGACAATTGTAGAATGGAACAACCTGGATTCCAAACTTTTGACCCTTTACGGTGCTTGTCGAAATATCTATTTCCTGAAGAGTGCTAATAATTATCAGTCACACGTCTTAATTAATAATGAGCTCAATGACGTTGAAGACTCAGACGATGATGTGACGTCATATTCAGAAGACCCAAATGTGCGATATGAGCCAGTAGTCGCTGTGGGCACTACTCACAGTTCGAGAGAGAGAGAGAGAGAGAGAGAGAGAGAGAGAGAGAGAGAGAGAGAGAGAGAGAGAGAGAGAGGGAGAGAACAAGAAAGAGACAATGGAGTCATAACAGGTGCTTGTTTTTTATCTGTATGGCTGTGGTCGCGATGCCCCGAGAAAGATGTTAGAGATTTATGTGTTACTACTCCGTGATTTATTTTCTAGTAATGACGAAAGATAATTAACGGTGATAATGATATTAAAGGATTAAATTTGATCTATGAAGATTGGAGTTACATAATTTACAGATAGCATGAAAGTTTTATAACGGGTTGGATTTTGTTATAGTCGACGAGCAAGCCGGGACATTATCCTTAAGTGCAAATATTGCACAGGCCTTGAGATGTCTGCTTATCTTCGTTCCAAATTCGTGTGTCTTTCTTTTTCTCCTTTTAGTACGCAGTTTATCTGGGTTTTTATTCTAATAAAAAAAAAATGTAGCTCGACGAAAAGAATCTCAAAATAGTTTATCTGCTTGAAGTCTAGTTTACCTTCATCTGATTACGTTTACATATGCGTCATTTCGTACCCTACATGAATATATATTACTAAATGTGACCAAAGGCATTAAATATTAACCAAATTTCTTTCTCTTTACTAACAGAAATATTCTCAGGTCTATAAATTACTTTGTACAAGCAATCATAAAAAAAAACTTAACATGAACACTCATCTCAATCTTTGGATACAGGTTATCACTTTTTGCTACTGTATACTTGCTAATAGTTCAATAATAATTCAATTACTATAAGTTTTGAAAAATTCAGTTACTATACCTTCAATACTAATTCATTGACTTTAACTTCAATACTAATTAGTGACTATAAGGGCCTGAGAATGTTTATCTGCTTATATGCTGTCGTCAGGGCCTGAAAATGCTTATAATCAATAAAGTTTATGTTCTGTTCTGTTTCTTTCGTTCGTAAAATTAGCGTTTGTGCGTATTAGAGAGCACAAAAAAATAATTTGCTGTTAAGTTTATAGAGAACCTGTTTGGACCCTGAATCAATGTTTTATGTTGAGAAACTTACATCAGATATATTAAGAGAAGACAAGCATTAAGCAAAAATGTCCTAGTTTCCTATAAATTCGCTATTTTAAACACATAGACAATTTATTTTAAAAATCAATCTTACAGATAAATGAAATCAAATATGAAGAATGTATTTTTAATAAATCAATCTTATTAAATGACTAAGACTTGAAAACATAATGACTAACAGAAAATTTCTAAATAACAATAAGTACAAATCAGAGAATGAAATCAGTGTGTTAAGCAATAATACTCTGCACAACCAAGGAAAGAAATATATATATATATATATATATATATATATATATATATATATATATATATATATATATATATATCAATAAACCGAACGTTGATTATATTAAAATCAGAGATCTACATTAAAAAGGACAATACTTTCTAAGGTTACAAACTACGATTTTTTCTTCAGGTAAATAATTTCATACGTTCAAACTTACTTGGTATGTAAGTCAGATGACCCACAGAATTTAGTGTAATTACTTTTACGCAGCGGTCATAGCCAACTCTACTACTGCTACTACCATTACTGCTGCTACTACTACAATCACCTTTTCTTCCACTTCTTATTCTACCACCACTTATACCATTGCTGCTGCTATAACTATTACTACTACTTCTTCAATTATTATTACCACTAATTCTACTGCTACTACTACTACTACTACTAGTGCTGCTTTTACTACCTGCAAGTTGACCACTTCTACCTCTATTACCGTTATTACTACTAGTTGTAACTCCTGCTACATCGACGATAGTGCCAAAAACGTTTTTCAGATACACAGACAGAAAAACATACATACATACATACATACATACATACATGCATACATGCATAAATACATACATACATACATACATACATACATACATACATACATACATACATACATACATACATACATACATACATACATACATACATACATACATACATACATACATACACACACACACATACATACATACATACATACATACATACATACATACATACATACATACATACATACATACATACATACATACATACATACATACATACATACATACATACATACGTAAACATATCAACTAATAATATGACATAAGGGAACCTAATCAAAGAAAATTTTATCATCGCGTAACTCTTTGATTCTTCAGACCAAAGAAAATAAGAATTTCACGAAATTACCATTTTTTGCAAAATTTCCAAACTTTTAAATGCCAGAATAAAAGAACTATGCTCTTTATTTTGACTTAGTGCAAAACTGTACAACAGGCTAATCTCTTGATCTAGATATTTTCGAAAAAGATAAATTAAAACATGCCTCCCTATGGCTCTTACATTGCAATGTCGCACGAAACAAGCCCAAATTAGACTACTTCTACAGCAATATGTTCACTGTTAGTTAAGATGTTTCACGCATTGTTTGCTGACAACGGATTTTCTCTCTTAAATGTAAAATATGTTTTCAAATATAAATATGTAACTTATCCTGAGGTTGCTGGGAATATCATTAAAACCTACCACTGAGATAAGCTTCAACTCATTGCCATCATATCTCAAGCACAATTTGGAAGTTATAGCTGCAGTTAACGCTGAATGAATTGTGTGCAAGATTTTCAGAAATCTATTTATTGGCATAAATGATTATTCCAATGAAATGACATAAATGAGTGTTGCAATGTAATGCCGTAAATGAGTGTTGCAATGTAATGCCATAAATGTTATTGCAATGTAATGCCATAAATGTTATTGCAATGTAATGTCATAAATGAGTATTGCAATGTAATGTCATAAATGAGTGTTGCAATGTAATGGCGTAAATGAGTGTTGCAATGTAATGCCATAAATGTTATTGCAATGTAATGTCATAAATGATTATTACAATGTAATGTCATAAATCAGTATTGCAATGCAATTGCATAAATGAGTGTTGCATTTTAATGGCATAAATGACTATTGCAATGTAAAGTCATAAATGAGTATTGCAGTGATGGTATAAGTGAGTATTGCAATGTAATGGCATAAACTAGTATTGTCATGCAATGGCATAAATGAGTTCTGCAATGTAATGGCACAAATGAGTATTGCAATCTAATGGCATACATGAGTATTACAATGTAATGGCATCAATGAGTATTGCAATGTAATGGAATCAATCATTATTGCAATGTCATAAATGAGTATTGCAATATAATGTCATAAATGAGTATTGCAATGTAATGGCATAAATAAGTATTGTAATGTAATGGCATAAATGAGTATTGCAATGTAATGGCATAAATGAGTATTGCAATGTAATGGCATAAATGAGTATTGCAATGTTAGAAATAAAGCAGATAATGATAACACTAAAATGATGCTAAAAGACAAGATTTGTTTTTAAAAAGTTCGTTACGTGGATAATTTCGGTAATATTTTAATACATTTTCCTTTGTATTTCATGGGCACTAAATCAATATTGCAATAGGTAATGTCATCTTCATAATCATATATGTCGTCGTCGTCGTTTTCCAACATCAAAACGACATAATTACTACTAATAATAATACTGCTACTACTACTACTACTACCATCGCCGTCGTTGGTTTTTTTGTTAACATGATCATCATCATTTTGCTTGTCTTCGTCATTATAATTACTGTCTTCGTAGCAGTAGTTATTATCATCATCGTCGACATCATCTGATAGGGAAGATTTAAGAGACAAAGTGAATGCAGGACAATACGCGTGTTCATGAGCTTTTAAATGAATCTTTTTTTTCCAAGTGAAATCCCCTTACATTATCTAGGTCCATTGTAAGGTTCTCCTCTCTTACAAGTGTACGATTTGGTTGGTTATCGTTTTCTAGAGGATGATCGACCTCGGTGTCACTGCCCGGATCAAGCAAATAGTGAAATAAATTATGAAATTTTATAGATGGGATCAATAGAGATCTGAGCAGATATATAGAACAGAATAACACGAGCCCCGTACATGAAATATAACAATTTAATCAATTACATAAAGCAAATTGAAATATTACATAACATTAGAAAGATATACTTCTTTTCAAATCATTTACCGAATTTCAACTCAAATATAATTATGCAATTAGCCGATCTGTTAAAACGATAGACTTAGTTCTTCATAGAATCGAGTGAACAATCGAAGTCATTGCCTGTCTGACTGCATAACCTGGTTATCGCTGGTCACTCCAAATCCAATGTTGCTGTCAAACGCTGGGAAACGCGCCCTTTATTTAGCGTAGCCAATCAGATTAAACGTATCTACCGCCTTTTATAAATACGCGACAAACGTGGTTAGCGTAACCCTCTAGATTTTCGTTCGCCATGTAAAACTGATTCTGGATAATTTTAAAAAGATAATACTACTTCTACTAGTTTCTGCATTCCCTCAACTTTGACATTTTTGATAACTAGACCTCCAATTAACCTTTTCCCTGACCGTGAAATAATGAAAGCTTAATTAAGAATCCATCTCGCCCCCCAAATAGGGACACTAACACTATCGCAGTCTAGCGATTTCATACGGTACCTTTCCTCATAAATCTAATTAATTGTTATCTGGCAACTAATGTGCTCCTCAGAGATCGACAGAAATTTGCATCCTTACACCTATACATTTATAATATATCTAAGTATAATCAATTTCATTGTCAAATCCGTTGTTTGTTGCAATATTGGTAATTGATTAATCATATGACACCTTAACAACATATTTATGTATGGAGTTCCTCGATTACGACAGTGCTTCTTTTAAATCCCTTCATGGGTCTGTCCTTTCACACTGATCTGTACTTCCCATTAGTCTGTCCTTTCACACCGATCTGTACTTCCCACTGGTCTGTCCTTTCACACTGATCTGTACTTGGGACAGGGTCGATGGTAAGGACTCGAGGTGCACGAGAACTCACTCACTAAGCAAGCGTAATTTAATACTGAGCTATATGCCTAAACTCACAGAATTTCTGTTTACAAATGCAAGGTATATACATGAAATTATAATTATAAATTGTCACGTATATACCAAACAGAGAGGAAGGCGCTTATCCCTGGATCTTAAATTATGTCTTTGGATACCTGTTGATATGAAAGAAATTTGTATAGGATGACACCAATATAATCACACAGATGAGAGGGTTATGATTCTTTCCATGTAGGACTCGAACCTGTGCCACGAGTAACGGCTCATATCGCTTAGCTCTGATGCACCACTGGGGCCCCGGGTGGCCGAGTGGTCTAAGGCGCTCGCCTTTACAGGTCACTGACATCTCACCTTTGTCCGCGTGGGTTCGAGTCTCGGGCTCGGCCAACGTGGGTATGTGAGAACGCTTGCCAGTAGCTTCCCGTGGGTCGGTGGTTCTTCCCGGGGTTTTCTCGGGTTCTTCCTCCACCAAATATACTGGCCGCCATGTACAGCCTATCATATGCTGAAAAATGGCGTTAAACCCATAACAACAACTGATGCACCATATATATGGTTACGTGCCACAAATGACCCAGTATTGAAACGGAATAACTCTATTTTGTAACATGGCCTTTGGATTTCATAATTTCATTTATTCTACTGGGAATAGTGCTGTATAACGCTTTGATATTGTCTGTAGTGATCGATGTCCAAAAAGCCTGCACCTCCTTCCCTAGATTTTGGCGAGATTTAATTGCATGCAGAGCATCTTCCATGTCTGATTTTGAGAATGTGCCGAACAGTTTTAATTATGTCGATGTCAGGTGACTGTAATAGCTATTCAAGACTGTCACTATTGTGTTCCTGTTTCCAGGCATGAGATCTTGCAGAACTGTATCAAGGTGCACATTCATCTTGAAATATGAAATTTTTATTTGCAAAATGTTTTGGAATAATTTATTTCTCGCTATAAATATTTCCCTCACTTTCGACCAAAGTACCAACTCCGTGATACGTAATGCATGCCCAAAGCATGACACCTACTCTAACAGTATTGCCATGTAGTCCTGGGGACTCGGGTCTGTAAACTATTTCGAAAGTTCTCCAGACGTAGTCAGTTTTCATCAGTGATAAGCGGAAAATATAACTTTATTCCAATATATTTCAACACTGAGATGTCTCTCTCAGTGGCAGCGCGCGGGTTAGAGGTGCCCGTGGGCAATGTTCTTTAGTGGCGCCCCTACTTTGCCACAGAGAACAGTTTTTATGTCAGTTGCCAAACTTCCTCCTCTCCCCCCCCCCCATCCTAAATATAGGTTTTGTGAAGAATTACCCCCGTTACACTAAGGCGAGGTGAAATAATATAAAAATTTCAGCTGCAAAAAAAATAAAATAAAAAAATTAAAAAATCCCGACGGCGCCTCCCTTGACCATGGATTTCCCTCTCCCTCTAAAGCCGCCACTGGTCTCTCTTTCCTTGCACCACTTAATGCAGTTTTATGATGTAATTAGCTGCTACCGTCAGTATCTTTTCAACTCAGCGTTTCTTTAACCATAATCATGCGATCGGTGCTGAACATCCTCATGGATTATTTTTCAGGTGCATATTCGTTGCAATTATCCCTAATCTCAAACATTTGTCCAGACACAAAACCTTTACGTTTCGGAAGAAGAAAAACATAAAGCAAGCTATTTTTATTATTTGGTGAATTGCGTTCCTGACGTCGGCAAAAGTTGCGTCAATTCTCGCACGTCACTGTGTATATATAAAGTTTATTTTCGAATTCAAAAACAGATTCCAGCAAAATAGTTAATTTTATAAAACTGCTTTTTCCGATAACTCGAAACGTTTACTCAGAGATACCAACATTGTTACCTTTTCAAGATTTTAGAGGTTGAGGAATATATCCCATTGGCACAATCCTGGTACTATGTCTCACCTATCCTTCCATCCATTTCTTTCGTCTACCTTCCTCTTTTCGGCGTCCATTTGTAAGTAATGTTTTTAAAACATGTGCACCTCATCAATTTACTGAGCACATGCACAGATATAAAAACAACCCAGAACATTTAGCATAAATTAAGAATGGGGAGGAAAATGGGGAAACAAAGAAAATCCGTAAAATACGAAAAACTACATAACCATGACCAATGTAACACATAATTAATCCTCGCAAGGTCCCATGTTACCCTTCTCATTATCCGATAAATCAGCCCCAACCCTGTATTGATATGTTGGTCGTTTGGGATCTGATCTCATCTATTCATAAAACATTGCATTTATTGCAGACAGATCTGCACACAACATATCAGTGCACATATAGACCGTTTCTAGACACTTATCAGTATTTCTCGCGGCTTTCGAGTTACAGTTGCTTAAAGGAGCCTTTCGGCGACCTCTACAGCATATTTCCGTATCAAATCCGATGTTTAAGAACTTGTAAATTCACGCCGAATACACAACTTTACGGCCTTTCGCCATTTCGAATTATCGGCATACATAGGCGAATAATCAGCTGTTCCATCAATATCGAGGAACAATTCAGACGAAACTCCGCTTATTCGAAATGTGTGGGCTTTTTTGGGCATATGACTGTGGATTTGTCATGTGACAGTCACGTGATGAATTGCTCGTCACGTGACTATTATTACGGTTCAGCAACGCGCCAAATTACAAAATGGACGAATTAATTGACAGCGTTCTGAGCAATCTGTGTTACAATGTAAACTTATTTCCGCCCATTTTATTGTATACAATCAATGCCAGATAAGGTCGCAAAATGGCGGCGCTGAATCGCGTCCTAACCTTGTCTGAAAAAGTGGTATTGATAATGCAGGCTTCTCCGCAAAGAGCGACCTTTTGAACTTTTTTGTTGTTGTTGTTGTTGTCCGAATTGCATGATTTTTAGTTGATTCTGAAGTGATTATGAGCAGGCACATGTGTGAAACCGCACGGTGCCTTTGGCGTTTCGTAAATTGAATTTTGCACCGTGAACTCTGTTTCTGTCTATCTATTTATCTTGGTTATCTTGTCTAAATAGATTGACAGGAGTAGAGAGAAAGAGAGACTGACAGACTTCGTGGTTTCCCCTGCATTAGTTTAGAAAAACTGTGTACATTTTTTAAATTTATTTAAACTTAGAGTCGGGGGCGGAATTAATTATCCCATATCAGCCCAGAGTGAGAATATACTAGTAGTTTCCGTGCTTAACCCAATTTAGAATTATTCGTTAACGCTCAGTTTGGATTTAATGTTTGAAGTGCTATATATCAATGTCACGTGAAAACCGAAAGCAGGGCAAAGAAATTACCTCAAATGAAAAGAATTACGCTTGAACAAGTTTCCAAGCATTGAAAAATTGCAAAGCATATAAATAGCGAGTACACGGCGACGTTTTACTCTCTTTCCCTCCCTCCCTCCCTCTATCTCTCTCTCTGTCTCTCTCTCTCTCTCTCTCTCGCTCGCTCTCTCTTTCTCGCTCACACACACGCACACACACATACACATACAGACACATAGTAATATATATTTCACGAGACATCGGATATGCAGTGCATATTGTAACCTGCAAGTTAGATCCGCGGTTAGAACTTGGAGGTATGTATAATAAAAAAGATCAGAAAGGTGGTATTATAAGAAAATGCAAACAACAGTTATTATTATTTTCAAAGGAGAATTAAAGTAGATGAAAAGGAAAGGTAATCACAAAATCTAACATAAATAACTAACTTTAGATTTTCAAGATATCGAACCACTCTAAGATTTGCTTACTGAAAGAGACCAATATTGTGTCTTAACTTTTCGAAACATCCCAACAAATGATTATTTCGATATTTGGAACTGACTCTACTTTACAATGAATGCCCCAAAGAATTATATGCGTTTTTATATTATTTTTTATTATTTCGCATACATTCCCAATTTAAGACAGATTTCGAAGTTAGAGCAAGCAAAATTTTCACTCCAGCTGCATTTATAGAGGAATTGCACGAGTTAAGACTACGTTTGGATGGTTGACCCTATACAACAATAAACTTGAGAACCTAAGAAGTGGCCGTGGTAACAACATTTCGGATCTCGAATTACCATCCCATTCACTAATTACCAAAGAAGGGGCCTGCTCTTGTACAGGGAGATGACTTTTGCAGATGCAATTTCACACTTGCAATACCAATTTGGTTTTTCTCCGTGCTTACTTTTGTTTTGGATGCTTTATGGATATAAATGCATGTTCCCGCGAGAAAAAACAGTGATGGGAGTGAGTTTGCATAGTAAGAGAGAATTTCCTTTATCACTTTCTCAAACTAACAATGTGGTGATTCTGATGAGAAAAACACCATACACGCGGAGACCCATATTAACGTTAAGCTCTTGGGATATAGATCTTACGCTAATCAACTTGAGATGACTTTCTTTTCTTTCACCTTAGAGAAAAATAAAATTTGTTTGAAGTGGAAATCTGTATGTTTGAAGATATATCTGGATTCACAATAAACAGACAAGAAATATCATATGCAAGCAGGTAGATGGCAGCGGGAAAGGAAGTACCAAGTACACGGCAGAGGGAAAGGGAGTACCAAGTAAATGGCAGAGGGAAAGAGAGTACCAAGTACACGGGAGATGTTAAAGGAGTCAGGGAGTACCATGTACACGGCAACAGGAAAGGGAGTCAGAGAGTACCATGTACACGGCAGAGGGAAAGAGGAAAAGGAGTACCAGGTACACGGAAGTGGGAAAGGGAGTATCAAATACACGGCAGGGGGAAAGGGAGTACCAAGTACACTGCAACTGGAAAGGGAGTAAGGGGGTACCAAGTACACGGCAGAAGGAAAAGAGAAAAGGAGTATCAGGTACACGGCAATGGGAAAGGGGAGTATCAAATACACGGCAGGGAGAAAGGGAGTACCAAGTACACGGGAGCTGTAAATGGAGTAAGGGGGTACCAAGTACACGACAGAGGGAAAAGTAGTACCAAGTACTCGGCAGCAGGAAAGGGAGTGAGGGAGTACCAAGTACACGGCAGAGGGAAAAGGGAAAAGGAGTACCAAGTACACGACAGAGGGAAAGGGAAAAAGGAGAAGAATTATACATGTAGGTTTATTTTAGGGCAAATTAGCTATCGGACAGTATATCCAAAAGGAATTGGTACACTGGATCACGTATGCAGGTGTTGTTGTTATTATTGTTTTTGTTGTTGCAAAAAGGTAAAGCAAGTTACTTTCATTTATCTTAGTTAGAAAATGACAAGGTTTATATTTTTATTTTGTATAAATGAACAGATGAATGAATAAAAAAAAAAAAAATAAGGACGGGAGAATGAAATAAAGATGCAATAAGTATATTAAGATGGGAGGATTAAAATATTCTTGAACTGGGCTGGGGTGGGGCTGTTTTAAAGGGGTGACAAATATTAATTTAAACAAAACACAAAAACGCCATTTTAGTTTGATTTTAGATGAATTTGACATCTAATGAAGATCCTTATCGCAAAGGATGATTCAAGTCAAAATATCTCGAATAAGTTGAATTTACTGGTAAAAAATGATTTTAGCGCATGTTTATGGAATGAATGTTACTTATTGTGTACACAAGGATGTAGTTATATTTTTACTTTGCTCGGTTTGGGTAAGATATTCCAGATGTAATTTTGACAAGTTCTCATCGATATGGATTTCTAATACGGCTTTAATTTTTTCTTTGAAAATATGAGCGATGCCATTAACTATAATTCTTCAGAAGCCAAATTTTAAATTGGACACAGAAAACGAACATAGTAAACAGGTGAAAATGCGATACCATTTATATTAAAACATCTAGGGTGGTTACAACTAATAATAAAATTTTCATTTCCTAAGATGTTTTGGTGAAAGTATTTTAGCATATATATCTCCTATGTTAAATTCAAGTTGTGTATACTTTTTGAAGCCGTACTCACAAAAAATAACGACCAAAATTTTACATTTTTAAGTTAATAGCTTGTAACTATTTTTTAAAACTGAAAAAAGACTGATCGAGTTGTTATTTTATTCTTTCAGAAGACATCAATATTTCGCAAGCCTTCTTCTGAAGATCATGAACATGTCTTAGTTCAGTCATACCTTCAGTTCTGGTCATCTTTCTCTAGGATTTCACAGTATGTAAAGGAAATATGAAGGTATTTTCGTCTTTCTTATTCAACATAAAAAGGAAAAGGAAATAAAGAAACAAAGAAATAAAAAGGGAAAATAGAAATTAAACTTTCTTAAACTCCAGGATTATCAGTTAATAAAAATATTAACAATTCTCCAAAATAAAAAAGCGACTATTTCTAATTGACCGGGAATGACGCGCCCTTTGGGTGGATACAGACTAGACCATCATGGTTCTTATTTCATACTACTCATTTCAGATAATAACTATGTTTCAGTCAGACGCACAAAACCGATAGGCCATCCTTGCTAACTGAGAACCGGCGCCATGATGTGCCATCTAGATTACTGTATGAAAAATACAGTGTGGAGGGGGTAAAACATTTATTTGTGTAAGAGGATACGTTAATAAGCATTCTGATCAGCTGGTCTCAGAAGTACAGGCGACAGGTGGATTGTTTTTCATCTGTCACTGTCCGTGGGATGCACCACAGTTCTGATTTTAAGCTACTCTGTATCATATCAAGTAAGAAATATTTCCCAGCATGCTACATACAACAGCTCTTTTCATTTCAAATTAAAAATAGTTTATGATCAAATGTGTTTCAAACTTTCATGGAATCTGAACGTCGTACGTTGATACACGAACCAGATAGATGAATATTTGTCCCTGTTTACACTTTTAGAACATAAAATCATGACGAGTTGAAGAGACTCTCATTTTCTATTTCTTATACGTCTGACACGCGTGTTAGACATAAATACACATCCGACAACAAAACCGTGTAAAGTAGAGATGAACGTTGAATATTTGAGGAACTTCTCCTTCAAGTGTGATCTCTTTCCTCTTTCAATGCTCATTTCTCAAACAGAAGTATATTTTATCAGATGAAACTTCTTAATAAATATTAAAAATTGAATGCTATCAATTATTAGTTTAAATTCGTGCGAGACCTTTATAATTTTGTTTGGGTATGTTCTTTATTACACATTCTGATTACAGTGTCAAAACAAATAAAGTTGAAAATAACCGTTATAAATGTGTCAAGTTTTAACACCCACGGAGCAGGTGCCATTCATTTCTAGGCAGGTGCAATATCATCGTTATACGAAACCTAGCGGAAGTGTTTGCCACTCGTGCGCATTAGTATTGGGCACTTCTTGTTGCATGATCTTATTCACAATATTCATTTGGCATGAAATATTTGTAAGTCATGTAGGCCACTACGATGGTAATTACTTCTGAATGTTAAACTTGATGACCTATATCATCTAAGCAGGCAGATGTCAACACTTAAACATGGTAATTCGAACTGCAAGTTCAGCCTTTACATCCTGTGTGGAGTACGTCTGGGGTCTTCGCGGCTATTAGTACAACTGATTATTTCACTGTTTGAAAATGTTACTTATCAGTAGTTGACATGCAAAATATTACATATGAAATAGCAATAATTTAATGGCGTTTTATATGGACGTGAGCACAAATAGTTCCTCATTCCCAAAGCAATTGATATCCAGTCAACTTTGAATAAATTCGGTTTTTACCTCAACATTTGCTCTTTTACGTAACCTACAACCTAGCATTATGAAGTGCACTTATTATGGTTGATTTCCCATGATATGAAAATACCTTTGTTTTCAGAGGTAAAAGTATTACGATTTGAACCCATCAAATGGAATTCCATTTATATTATTACATCGTATTTCGAGCGAAAAGCAAACAGCTGAAGGGTTGCACTAATTAACGGTTTGAAATTCATTTGTACCCGATAGAAACTCTCACGGATATAAGTAACGATCGGAGTCATTTTCCATGAGAGCTACTTTAAAATCTGATTTATCTATTTTTCACAAACTACTTTAAAAGTATAGAATGAATGGATCATTTGGTATTCAGCTTGTTCGTAGAGTACGGGTACATACTGCAAAATTCAAGACAACCAGAAATAAATATCGAGGAATACCAGTTAAGATTATATTCTCTTGAGAAAAGAGCAGATTTGTCAACTGGCTAGGTTTGTTATTTTCACTGGCACATTCCAGAGGTAGAAACCATAGGTTACAAATTTCCATCTGGTAGATACAAAGTGAATTTAAACTTTGTAAGGGTCGTTTTTTCATTCCAACATATACCTTGTACAGTGTCATCATATATCTGCAGTCTAGATACAACATAAATTATCACACTTAGGAAAGATATAATCCCACCAAACTGAGAGAAAACTATTTTCCCTGTTTCAACGGTAAGCTGGTTGTCTCTTGATTTCATTTTCATACGTGTACATACAGCACACCAAAATCCATTGATTGCATAGGAGCAAAGCGTATTTTAAAATTAAACAGCCATTCGATAAATAGTTATGTCATTTCACACACACACACACACACACACACACACACACACACACACACACACAGATATATATATATATATATATATATATATATATATCAATATATACAGTGTAGTTTTACGAAATGTAAAAAAGTTTTACGTGCTACGTTGATACATATAAAATTCACATTACAGAGCCATGTTATGCGGTTTAACTCACCATTATCATTTCTATTTGCCCTCTTACGCATTACACATATTAATTCTTTTTTTAAATCGTACTTTTTCTGTTCAAATTTAGTAGGAAAAGACGATGACTATTATTCCCATAACAGACTTATGAGGAAGAGGTATCAAATTTAACTTAATACAAATAAACTTTTAATTCACAACTTGTGTGATTCTTTATGCAATAATATGCATTAACTCTTCAGCAATGTTCACCTTTAAGGTCGCTTTGGTTTACCAAATGTGAATTATAAATATATCTTTGAGTCAGTCGCACGAATATATATATATATATATATATATATATATATATATATATATATATATATATATATATATATATATATATATTGTTTCCTGAAGTGTAATGCTCTTTGAACCTTTCATTACTTTAAATACCGATCATCAACATTTGCTTTTACATTTGAGTTCCGGAAAAATAAATGACTCATCTGTGTATAGTATTTATTTTTACCAGCTTATCAATCTTTTTCAAAGGACAATGAAATTTTTGTGTGACACCACATGTGATGTACGGGTTACACAGGTCTCGGTAAATGTGATCTATCGGCACTTACTCGTCTGTAAATACATGGTGCAGTAATTTAGAATTCTTTCATAACTCTCTTCATACCCTCTATCTACAAATGACATTAATCAAAGAATTAGCTACATACCTTATATTTACTGTATAATATCATCAACACAATGGAGACCACAGAGAGCATTAATATAACTTCCATAAAAGCATCCTTGACCTTTTCACAAATTTTGTGGAAATATTTAGATTATTCACCACTGTACCTTAGTCCAGTCTGAAATATTGTCCATAGATAAAATGATCAAAGATCTACGCATGATCACAGTTTCATTTTATATTTTTGGTTAGTACTAAAGAGACATATCCATTACTCATTGATAAATGCGAGCTCTTTGTTCGAAAAAAATTTGATTTGTACAAACAAAATTTAGTATCATATAAGGGAATAAACTTTACATCAATCATATATACAAATGAGTGATTATTTCATATACAACACAAATATTTATGCGTATTTGAATAAGAATCAGTGTTTGTCTAATTCTGTAAGCCTTATATTTTACATCCTTCATAAGCATTTAAGTAACGGACATAACACTCCGTAATTAATCGAGAAGACTCTACTCTTGTGTTATTCCAATATTTCCTTTTTAATCTGTCTGGTTTTAATTACTGGCAGATTTGTAATATATTAATTATACATACCTTGTTATGTATCATTTCGGAAGTACGAATCATATTAATATTTTAATTCAATAATATTCCAATGTAACTGCTGTATAGAAGTGCGATGAATGTTCTCTATAGTCTCCATTGTGTTGATGATATTATATAGTCAAATGTAGTCTATGTATTCATATACTGAAGATGTATGTATGTATGTATGTATGTATGTATGTATGTATGTATGTATGTATGTATGTATGTATGTATGTATGTATGTATGTATGTATGTACGTACGTACGTACGTACGTACGTACGTATGTATGTATGTATGTATGTATGTATGTATGTATGTATGTATGTATGTATGTATGTATGTATGTATGTATGTATGTATGTATGTATGTATGTATGTATGTATGTATGTATGCACGTGTATGTATGTATGTATCTATGAATCTATGTATGTATGTATGTATGTATGTATGTATGTATGTATGTATGTATGCATGCATGCATGCATGTATGTATGTATATATGTATGTATGTATGTATGTATGTATGTGTATGACTGACTGACTTTATTTCCTCTTCAACAGAGATTACATCAGGTTATCAAATTCAGGACAATACAAGATCATGAAACAAAACAAGGAATCAAAGTGACATAATTAGCAGAGAAATACTGCGTCAACTAACGTATTTACAAAACGAAACATCTTAATAGATGCAATCATATAAATATGTCTATAGAAATATCAGAACAAAATATGATTTAGCTTAACATGGCACTAACCTTCTTTAAACACTTGCCTGATACTGTTAATGATACAATGACTGTCAGTACGCCTATATTGTTACATGATTAACATTAATTTTGAGATATTAAAGACAAGGAAATGGAAAACTTATACAAATGGTAACAATATGTGCATTTCTTGCTACATGACAGTTGTATGCATGTATGTATGTATGTTTGTATGCATGTGTGGTTGCGTGCGTGCGTGTATGCATGACTCTCTAACTGACTGACTTTGTTTCCTCTTCAACAAAAAATACATCATGTTAATCAAATCATGGATATTACAAGAACATGAAACACAATAAGGATCAGAGTAAAAAGATAAAAGAGACATACTGCATAAGCAAAGACAAGATGAAACATAATAATACATATAATCATATTATTATGTCTATGAAATTTTGGAACTAAATATCATTTATCTTAATAAGGCCCCAGCCTTCTTTGAGCATTTTGGCTGATACTGCTAATGCCATAGCGAGTGTCAGTACATCTAGTATATAGCATATATTGTTACGTTATTAACAATAACCTTAAAATAGGGAAGACAAGAACTTTTATGTGTTTTGGGATATGTTTGAGAATTACGCTATAATTAATCCTAAAGCTGGTGACTGGTGCGTTAATGCAATTATACGTACATAGCCCAACAAAAATAAAAAAAAACAACACAGATGGAAAATGTATACAAATGGTAACAATATGTGTCTTTCATACCACATGATAAATGTACGCATGTATGCGTGTATATATGCTTCCATGCATGTATGTGCGTGGGTGTGTGTATGTATGTATGTGTGTATGCATTCATTGTCGGCTGACTGATTTTATTTCCTAGTAAACAGAGATAGCATCAGGTTTATCTGATTCAGACTAAAGCGTGATCCTGAAACACAGCACCTAATAACATTATTAATTAAAAGAGGAATGCTAGATATTGCGTCAACTAACATATTTACAATTGCAGAATATCAAATTATGTAAAACCATAGAAATATATCTTTAAATGTACCGGAATTGCTGTCAATTAGCCAAGTATAACCCTGGTCATTCTATAAACACTTACATGGTGCTAGTACTAGTACCAAACAATAATACATGTACATGTGGTATCTATTGTTTAAGCGGTAAGTACCTACTTTGTGTGCTTGGAATATAATTGATACAATACTAAATTTTTGCACTGAGACGTTTAGAGCACGTTAAGAGTATCAACAAATAGGAAAATGTATACAGATGGTAACAATATTTGTCTTTCCTGATTTATGATAAATGTGGGTAATTATCGATGAGATTTAATCTCTAAAATACCTACTTTACAGTAGGCGGGCGACTCTTAGGGCAGATATACCTGTACTATTAAAAGGAGACCAGAGAAATCGAAATCTTCCGCTGTACGTCATGATGTATGTATTAAAGGATGATTTACAACTATCTTTTGTGCAGTAAACAGTGACAAAATTATTAAGAGAGAGAGATTCCAATAAAAGTAAGATTAACAGGGAGCAAGTCCCATGTGGATAATTAAAAACAGAGGTGACAATATGTGGTAAAATTACTATATATGAACCAAAGGGCATTACATCCCCGTGAGTTGTTATACAGCAACATTCACGAAATTTATAACGAGATTTTTGACAGATTTAGTTTCATTAAACGATACTGTACTACTTTTTTGCTGCTATGTTAGGACATGTTGGTTGTAAGTATGGCATGCATTTTCTTGTATAATGAAGCCATACCGCACGCTTCCAAGAAGTGTCTCAAACAAAACATCATCTTCCTGGTTGAATAAGTCAATCCCGTCTCTCACCTCTAAAGTATCAATCACTCTCTCAAAATAATCATTACGTTTTTCAAATAGCATCTCACAACCTACAATAAGATGTTTCGCTCTGTCGTCAACCTCTTTTCCACAGAGTTTACATATCACAGATTTAACATCATGCATGTCAGATAGTTTCACTGTTTCAGACAAAGGCCATAACATCGATGGAAATTTACGTCCAAGAAACCACATGTTACTTGGTTTTAAATCTAAATGAATATTTCTGAAGTGAATTAGATCATCCCTTAATTCCATATTTGCTCTCCAGGAAGTTTCTTCTCGATTTTGAATAACATAACTAATGTGTCGATTCCAAACCCTTTTATCTTCCGGATGGACTTTTACTGCGTAGTCTAAGAGAACGTTTCCCATCCCGTATTTCTTAGTTATTCTGTCAATGTCTTGTACAAAACCAGTCTGATTTAAAGGGTTTGTCAAATACTGACATAAATGTATAGTAAATATCTTTTTCCAGATATAAGACCACTCGCCCACACACAGTCTATTGAAAAAGGATAATTTCGCCTTAGCTACGTATGCTTCCATTGGCCAAAGTCCTAAAGTACTGCACGTTGCTTCTGTAGGCGAGTACATATCTAAAGCTTGCATACGTCTTGCTGCATACCTCTTGCATAACTCCAGTTTTTCTATCATGGATTGTGGGATGCCCGATCATTGTTCGCATCCGTATAGAACCGAGGGCAGAATAATTCTCTTCCAGATTTTAAGGCTTTTTAAGGGATTCATTCCACCATCTCTGATACCAATAAAATAAAAGGAGTTTAACAAATCTTTGCCCTTATCGCATGCTTCTTCTATAGCGTATGCTAGTCTATTCATATACTGAAGATGTATGTATGTATGTATGTATGTATGTATGTATGTATGTATGTATGTATGTATGTATGTATGTATGTATGTATGTATGTATGTATGTGTGTATGTATGTGTGTGTGTATGTATGTATGTATGTATGTATGTATGTATGTATGTATGTATGTATGTGTGTATATGTATGTATGTATGTATGTATGTATGTATGTATGTATGTATGTATGCATGCATGCATGTATGTATGTATGTATGTATGTATGTATGTATGTATGTATGTATGTATGTATGTATGTATGTATGTATGTATGTATGTATGTATGTATGTATGTATGTATGTATGTATGTATGTATGTTCTTCTCTGGTAAAATTTAATTAGGACACACTTGATACTTCATCATGCACTCATTTGCCAGAGATACTGATGTGATCGCATCATTGGTACTACATTCTAAGTTTAGTGTTAGGTTCAATGGATAGTCAAACCATAGCATATGTCCAGTTTGTAACGTCTTATGTCAATAACTAATACAGGGGTCAGGTTTAACCTTGTTTAACCTTGTTATATGGTACAAAGTCAATTTTAATAAGTAACATCCTAGATTAGACACTGGTTGGAATCAGTCTTATACCACCTGCGTACTAATAACCTTAGTCCAATTATTCATATCTTAGCTTATTATAGTAAACTGATACCATGCATTGTGTAATTCATACCAAATATATATGAGATTATGCACCATTCTACCTAGATTCTAGAAAGTAATTACTAACGTAGCTATTCTATCATAACGTCATCAGTTCTGTTTCATTCTTATTGATTCATTCCATTGGCTATAAAAATTATTTACTTTGTATATATGATAATTTTCTTCATTTTATAGATTACAAATTAGATTTATATATATATATATATATATATATATATATATATATATATATATATATATATGTATATATATATTCTGATTTGTAATCTAAGGTGATGAATGCTGTAATGCTATAAAATGAAGAAAATTATCATATATACAAAGTAAATAATTTTTGTTCACCTTTCTGAATGGGACTCTATCCTGCTGATAGTGGACAAGGCAACTGTCACTTATTACTTAGCCAAGTCAACAAGGCCTGTGGCGTCCTTCCTATCATACAACAACATAGATTGTTGTTTTAAACCAATACGAAAGCAACGAAAACTAATGGATGAAATATGTTTCACCCTTCAGTCCATTTCTTTACTATTTAACGGAAAGTTCAAGTTGACTTCATCTGTTGCAGTAAATTTGGAAAGAAAACAACTTTTTAGTTTGTGCCTAAAATAAAATTCGCCAATATTTCAGTAAGATAATTGGAAGTTATTTTTAACCCGAAATAATGAAAGATTTCCATGAAGCTAGAAAGCCATCAATCATGGGCTCAAATGACAAAGAGTGACAATTATTATTATTATCATTATCATTATTATTATTATTATTATTATTATTATTATTATTATTATTATTATTATTATTATTATTATCATTATTATTTAAAAAGTCCTTTTGGAGTTGACTCCTTTTGCTTCGATGGTATCACGCCTTTATTATTTGACGTGCTATCCACAAGCTCATATATCATTAAACATCAAACAAACCATTCATCACGGATTTCCCACCCTCACATCTCGTCTGTCTCGTCTGCATGCTCTACTGCGTGGCGACAGAACCATTGTCTCTACCAGAAGCCTGGAGTTTGATCCCTAAATAACTGATAAGGGAAAATTTTAAGGGCTGTAATTGCGATTAGAAGGAAAAGCGATCACAGTTAGTATCATGGTGATTTTTATATGTAATTTTATCCGAGTGTGCATTATAGTAATGTATTCATCCGTATGCTATATGGGAGTTGCATTATAATAATGTATTCATACGTATGCTGCATGTGAGTTGCATTATAATAATGTATTCATACGTATGCTGCATGTGAGTTGCATTATAATAATGTATTCATACGTATGCTGCTTGTGAGTTGCATTATAATAATGTATTCATACGTATGCTGCATGTGAGTTGCATTATAATAATGTATTCATATGGATGGTATGGGTGAGTTGCATTATAATAATGTATTCATATGGATGGTATGGGTGAGTTGCATTATAATAATGTATTCATACGTATGCTGCATGTGAGTTGCATTATAATAATGTATTCATACGTATGCTGCATGTGAGTTGCATTATAATAATGTATTCATATGGATGGTATGGGTGAGTTGCATTATAATAATGTATTCATATGGATGGTATGGGTGAGTTGCATTATAATCATGTATTCATACGGATGGTACAGGTGAGTTGCATAGTACTCTTGCAAATATTGTTTCTTTGGAACTAAAAAGAGTATCCATATGAACTTAGAATGAATAATAATGCCTATTTGGAAACAATTATGTTATGATTTAATGAAGCTATATCGTGGTAGAGTATTAGTAACTGGCTGGTTTAGCCTATAGATGGCGCTCTTTGTGCATAATTAAGAACCTGTCAGACTCGAAGTAACTCAACAAAGTCCCCCTCCCCCCAATAAAAATAAACAAATAAATAAGTAAATCAAATGCTTGGATTAACAATTTGACGTGACAGACTTACATACCATTTTGCTTAGGTGCTTGTATATCACATCGACTTGAAGTTGTCCTGAAAGTGTGGTTTATTTGTGTGTAAATAATTATAAAATTTGTCTTCGATGTACCTTTATTGTTCGAAATCCAGAACTGCAATTCTTGTACAATTATGTCAAATAGGAGTAAACATATGTATATATTCATGGATAATTCGTCAAAATAAAACATAAATGTTAATACAATTTCATGAAATTTAAATGTTAATAAAAATGTAAACATCCATATTTTTTGTTACTGTTTCCGCTGACGCGTCGACAGTAAAACATAGTTTACAACAGTTAAAGCCACCATAAATGTCCTGAAATTCTCCAAGACAAGCCTGTTATTTCCATTATAACACACTTGGAAAATTGGGTCGAAAATTGATACAAAATATAATTGTCCATGTCACTATGTCAAATGGTACTGTCACAAATTTTGAAGTTCAACCAACCAGAAAGCGCATTACATTCGCAGATTTGCTAGAAGGTAAATGCTTATACTTTATGAAAAATAATGGATCAAAATAAGAGAGATAAGAAGCAAGGATATAATAACAATTAAAACAGTATATAAATTAGTGTATAAAATTATAAACGAATCGCCCGAACATGGTGTTAAGTAACACACTCATTTTGGCAAATAGAAACATCATATCACAAATTAAAGACCGGATATCTCTTTTTATTATTTTTTCATATTTAAGATCTTGGGTGGCTAAATTGTTTTGCGTTATTTCAAGATTTGTTCACTTGACAATTTGCATATTTTCACTCTTACAGTCTGTCTTAGCTTTATTATTGTACATTTGCTTCATTCAAATTATTTATTAAAGAGTCCGTTCTTCATATTGCAGAAGGCTTTCTTAACTACAAATTTAAAGATAAACATGACCTCTGTCATAAGGACCCCGATCATGAAATAAATCCATAAAGATATTTTTATTTTTAGAAAGTGTTTCGGTCGTTTATTTCATCTTGCAACGGTATACAATACGATAAACGTTGTATGTAAACAGTATTTCTAGTTGTTTTTTATGGCACTTTCAGCACTTTATTTGGCTATATCATGCCGAGGAAATGGGAGCTAAATGCCTCTCTTAAGGACACACCTAGGCAGCAGACCCGAGCTTACCTGGGCGGGTAAGGAACCCGGGACACTTAGAATACGAGCCCGGTGCTCGACCAGCTGCGCTACCACCGTTCTCATATATCTAAATAGGACTTTCCAATTGGACATACTGGTATGTGGTCGAAGTCCAGGATAACGTGTGGGGTAGATATACTGATTAGCTCACTTGAAATTCCTACCAGACAGGGGTTCAACGTATAGTCGGATAACCTACGCATACTATTAAGATGCCTCCATACGTGACATTTGGAACGTTATGACAAACTGGACAACTCACACGACCAAAAAATATTTACCTAGGATACGCTAAATTCAATATCCAATCAATCTGGCAAATATCTGGCGTGGACTTTAAAACAGAACATTATTATTAATATTTTCCCCCGGAAATATGTTCCGATCTCTTAATTGATTTAGTGTGCATTTTGATGCCTTAGCCTTCTTTTAAAACGAATTTATCGATTGATTCCCTTATGTTATATGTAGACCACAAAATAATGTTCAACTAATATGCAAGACTTTGTTACCAGAGTATTATCAAATCCTGCATACAAGATGACTTTTACTGTGTTCGCTAGAGCTAATGCAAACTGAAGTTCCGCACGAAGTTGGTCCAGTTTTAAATGGTGGAAATGTCCGTCGTCGCTGCCTTAGTCTGGAGTAAAATCAATCCCCACAAAGCACATCCTCCTGCATACTCGTCGTACAGACATTTTGTGTCAATTGTTAGTTCCTAATTGTACTGTGGCTTCAAACAGAGTCAAGTAAGATCTCAGGTAATTTTTATGATTTAGGTCTGGTACACAACGTCTGACCTTCTCCGGTGACATCTATCTTGGACACATTGAAGTGTTGGAACCCGAAAGAATTTTGATCTATGGTTCCGTTGAGAGCTGCATTGCTGAATATGCCGATAAGCAAACGTTTTGGTAGTTTACCTTGGAAAACATGATCTTCGATCTTGGATCGGATTCCAGAGACGATGGTGAAGATTTTGACCTCCATCCTTCGTAGAGGATACTTGGCTGTCGTTCTGCTCAGAGTTTGACTAAATTTGTTTCTCACTTTAGTTAAGATTTCCATAAGTCGCACGTAGAGTCTGGCTTCTTCTATGCTCGTTTTGTAGTCGTTAGCATTAGCCATCAAATGAAATACGGTACAACTTCGATTCAGTCTTAGACGTTCATCCACACCATTCAACAGATAGTTGTATTGAAACCACATGTCCAAATTCAAAAGATCCATCATTTCTAAACTACCTGCATGTTTGATTTTCTTTCGGCGGTTGGTAAATTCAACATTGCGAAGATCGTCATCCGCACTCAACTCTGTGTCTTTGAACTTGTCCAGCGTGTCAGGTTTCATTCCAAGGAAGCATCCAGATGGCCTCTTTTCCGTACGTCAAGAGATGTTCCATGTACGCTCGGTAAGGGTAAGTGTCCTTTCATTTTAAATTCGGGGGTCAAAGACGACACAGGATAAAATTATACCTACTGGGATTCTTGCATCGTCATCATTGTTAGCGGCATGACAAACAAATAAGTTCTGACTTGGAACATTCGCAAGTATCTCGGTGGATCATTTTTCTTTTTTAGTTAGTAATTTAGAACTTCAAATTCTCTGACAGCCGTTCTTTTCTTATTCTTTTTCTGATCATGTCTATGAGGTCGGAAGGATTTTTAACTTTCTGTTTTCTCCCTGTTATGGCGTAGAGAAGGAGGTAATGTCTTCGCTAGAAGCGTGAAGTAAATATATAGGAGTGTCTCGGCACAAAAAGAGGTATTTTCCAGTTTGATTCAACGCATTTTATTCTGCTTTCAGCAAGGCTTCTATTGAGTACATTTTGGAGAAATTATTTTCCTTGCGTCAAAGCTTCATTTTTTAAAGCATGCAATCCTCTAGCTACCATCCGTTTTAAGATGGGTGCTAGCGTACGAAAAACTGACTAACATATCTCCTAAATCATGTTCTCGTTTTCGAGCGACTTCTTGGTACTCAGGATACCTCTGTTATAATTCACCAGAGAATCGTTTTCGAAAATGTAGTTTCACGGTGACTTTTCCTTTCGAGAATACAATATTTTGTCAAAGAAATTCTTTTAAACTAACATTAACACTGTCAAAATACGTATTACTGACAGGAAGATAATGAGGATGTACAAATTCTCGGTGAACATGATACGTGTTTCCTCCTTGATCGTAAGCAGCTATTGCAGAATTCACTTTGAAATGAATGATTCTCAGCAACGGAATAGCTATGTTTCCTACTACGTTGTACTCGACAACATCAGTGTACACAAACATCAAATTCAGTCATTCGTTCAATTCAATTGGGAAGCAAAAATACTTGTAGAATCGATCGTTGTTTTGAATGTCCTTTGAATGCGGTGCTGTGTTTGTGTTTTCACCCAGAATAGCAAACAAACTTGTAGAAAATCTAATAGACATCTTTTTGCCATCAGAAAAGTCCATTTTAAGAAGACGAGCAATTTTATGGGACTCGATCTGGGCACTTCGGCGAGCTTTCTCCAGTGTTTTGCCAAACTGATCGTTGAAAATAGCTGAAATCAAATAATATCCTGTAGGAATTCTCAAGGCACAGATATTCAATTAGGGACTCGATGTTGTGTTTTGGATTTGTAAATGAGAGGATTATTTTTGTCGAAGTGTTTTTGAACTTGTTCGTGACATATTTCGACGAGGAAAGTGGTTTGAACTTAGGTTTAACATCATGTGCATCTATGCCCTCTAATGGGTAGTTATTTTGTTACTATAACAATTACTAACAAAAATCGCCGTTTGGAGTGACCAACACTAAGTTATCTACTATCCAAAACCCAGTTATCTACTAGCCTGCATCCATACTATACCATCAACACTCAGTTTGGAGTGACCATCACCCAGTGATAGACTATTCAACACCCTGTCATCAACTATCTAACACGTCGTTTGGAGTGACCATTACCCAGTTATTTACTTTCCATCACTGAATAATATACTATCCAACACCCACACTTTACCGTCAACAAACGGTTTGGAGTGACCAACACGCAGTTATTTACCATCCAGCACCCAGTTATCTACTATCCAGAACTCACACTATATCATCAACACGCCACTTGAGCAACCAATATCCAACACTTACTATCCAACACGCTGAGAGAGCAATCATCACCCAGTTATCTACTATCCAAAACAACCACTTCTACTATCCAACAAAAGGGGGTAGGAATATATACAAACTATACTTACAAACACACAAATATACTATCACTCAAGAGGCTAGGATGTAAAAGAAGGGAAAGAAATCACACACTATGACACAATATCACACACACGCAAGGGTAATGATGCTACACACACTATACCCACAAACATACTTATGTACTGTCACATAAGAGGGTAAGGGTGGTTACAAAAAGTGGTGCTTTTGCCAGCTGCCATCGTAGAGGGTGTTAACCATTCAAAGACAAGTTTTAAAGCTCGTTAACTCAGAACTTGTTTCAGGAGTGAAAGTTTTGGCTTTTTCAATTTTCTTTTCAGTTTTTAATTTTCAATTTCCATTTACACATTTTTTTTTTAATTTACCTTTTTTAAACATTGTTTCATTTTTCATTTTCAACTTTTTTTTCTTCAAATTTTCGTTTTCAATTTCCATTTTCAAATTTAAATTTAATGTTTCATTTTCGTTTTCAAGTTTTGATTTGTAATTTTCATTGTCAAGTTTTTTGGTTTTCAATTTTCATTTCTTAATTTAAAATTTTTAATTTTCATGTTTCAATTTAGTTTTTTCTCCAATTTTTATTTTTTTCATTTTTATTTTCAATTTTCATTTTCAGTTTTCGGGTGGTGATGTTGCTTTGGATATAATAGGTTGTGTGTGCCAAACCAAAGATTGAGAGAGAGAGAGAGAGAGAGAGAGAGAGAGAGAGAACGAGAGAGAGAAAGTAACATTTTCTGTTCGAGATTTAATAGGGTAAAACTAGAGTAACATAGTCTTCTATAGGCATTAAACAGGATAGTGAGAAAGTAGTTATGCATCGTACATGTGTTTGTGCTTGCAAGGAAAATAATTTTCTGTTTATCTGTAAAAATGCGAAGGTTAGTATTGCTACACATACTATACCTACACATATACTTATGGTTTAAGTTTTAGTTTTCTGTGCAAGACATAGACATACACAACCCTTCCCATAACCGCTTAGATCTCTTGGAAAAGAGATATTACTCAAATGATTGCCAACTGAAACAAAAACTAAATCCCTCCATTATATGTATCCCTCTTGTATGCTAGTATAAAGGTATGTTTATGGGTATAGTGTGTGCAAGCAATGCGATTGTTTTGAACGTCTGAGGCATCATTCAAGAAGCAAAATATTTAAGCACAGGAAATTTGGTTTGGAAAAACACAACTATAAATTGGAGGATATGAACAGAGAAATGTTAAAAGGAACTTTTTACTTGCCTGAGTTACAATCAGTAACTATGAAAGAAGACGATATGTACGATATCGACGCATTCTCGATCGAAGAACATGTAAAGTGGGTAAACATCGACTTAAAGAAGTGAAAGTTCCTTGGAAAGGATATCTACCCAGCTTTTATTCTTGGATTGCTTCTTCACAAGTCATCGAATATAACAAGAAGCAGAATTTACGAACACAGCTACATCTCCTTATCAGAGTTCATAATTTCAAGAACTACAAAAACAGCCACAACAGTAACCACTGTGGGCGTGGTGTGGAGAATGTGTGTCTAAAGATCAAATCGTCTTTTTCTACCAAATCTTTGTGTCATTGGAGCAGCCCTTGGAAATTTACTTTTTGTATTGGTTATCGTCGTCGCAGCCCTTTGTTAAAATATACCGACAGTAACAACAACAACGGTAGCTTCGCCAACGATAATAACAACAACAACTCTTCCAAACACATCAGCATCAGTCCTCTTCTAGAAGCCTCTTTGTAAAATCAACCTCTGACATCGAGTGACTCCTTGGAGACAAAGAACCATGGATCTATGAATAATCAATTTTATTTAGCACTACCTAGTGACAGCTCTATGGATGTGTTTTCCAACAGCACATTATGTTGTTTCACAGCTAAGTTACCTCAGGCTATACAATTGGATCACGAAGCTCATTGGGAAGCACCTTGGTAGAAATCATTGAACTTACTCAAGTCTGGAATGTGGTTTTGTGACACTGGCCCAATCCCTAATGGATTGCCTTATCGTCATCGGCAAGAACAAACGTTATATCCTTTTTCTGGTCTATCATCATTCCACTGAGACCTCCACATATACCCGGAATCACCAGCTGCGTATGGTTGGTTTAATTGATGAGATGGCATTATTAACCATCAGGGTAGTGCATAAATCTCAGAAGTCGTTTGTGTGTCCGTAGCATTTTCAGAGATCACATTAATGAGGTGTAAGTCGTTTTGGGTATTGATGTACAATTGGTAACAGTTGTAGAAACATTTCCACCAACTACACACTTCAAGGGCTTCAGAGTGTGAATTTCCATTTTTTTCTCTCATCTTGCTTTTTGTGACGTGGATTTATTTGTGGTCGCTGTTGTTTTTTTATTTATTTTTTGTTGTTGAATATTTGTGTATTATTTTTAACTATAAGAATCCCGACAAGTGGCTAGGTCAATCAGGGGTCATCCATAAACTATCCAACTGCAGCCACCAAATCTGTAACGTGTAAGAGGTTATTTGTCAGTCAGAACCTCACAGTCATTTCAAAGAATGGACACTGTATTTGTTCACCAGGAGTAGTCTCACTAAGTCTAGTGAGATTAAGGGATTCTTACATGTCAGTAGGAATGTCTATACGTTTGTATGCGAATGTATGTTATCAACAACTACTTAAAATAAAGGTGAGAATAAACAAATAGATAGTTCGGACATTACTTAGAAATATATCAATGGCGTCTGGGTATGGGTGCTTGAATGCATGACCAATGTAGGGAAAACTCAACTATATAATACAAGTTTTAACCCACACATGTTGCATATTTATTATTATTTTCTGATTTATGCAGCAAGCAAGTTAAAATGTTAGGACAGACAAGAGCTCAAGTACAAAATACACTTAGACGTTAACGGCACGATAGGATCAAAATGTACGTCTACCGAGCGTGTAGCATAAATGCTACGAAATTCCAAAGCCAATCATTGAGTGCACCGATGTAACTAGTAGGATGTGCCCTAATGCCGTAATAGTACCGATGTAACCAGTAGGATATAACCTAATGCCGTAATAGTACCGATGTAACTAGTAGGATGTACCCTAATGCCGTAATAGTATCGCTGTAACCAGTAGGATATAACCTAATGCCGTAATAGTACCGATGTAACTAGTAGGATGTACCCTAATGCCGTAATAGTACCGATGTAACCAGTAGGATATAACCTAATGCCGTAATAGTACCGATGTAACTAGTAGGATGTACCCTAATGCCGTAATAGTATCGATGTAACTAGTAGGATGTACCCTAATGCCATAATAGTACCGATGTAGCTAGTAGGATGTACCTTTATGCCATAATAGTACCGATGTAACTAGTAGGATGTACCCTAATGCCATAATAGTACCGATGTAACTAGTAGGATGTACCCTAATGCCGTAATAGTACCGATGTAACTAGTAGGATGTACCCTAATGCCGTAATAATACCGATCTAGCTAGTAGGATGTAACCTAATGCCGTAATAGTATCGATGTAACTAGTAGGATGTACCCTAATGCCGTAATAGTACCGATGTAGCTAGTAGGATGTAATCTAATGCCGTAATAGTATCGATGTAGCTAGTAGGATGTAACCTAATGCCGTAATAGCACCGATGTAGCTAGTAGGATGTACCCTAATGCTGTAATAGCACCGATCTAACTAGTAGGATGTACCCTAATGCCGTGATAGTACCGATCTAGCTAGTAGGATGTAACCTAATGCCGTAATAGTACCAATGCAGGTAGTAGGATGTACCCAAATGCCGTAATAGCACCGATGATGCTAGTAGGATGTACCCTAATGCCGTAATAGCACCGATGTAGCTAGTAGGATGTACCCTAATGCCGTAATAGCACCGATCTAACTAGTAGGATGTACCCTAATGCCGTAATAGTACCGATCTAACTGGTAGGATGTACCCTAATGCCGTAATAGTACCGAATGACTAAAGATATTGTAAGTTATATGTAATGTATACTAAATGTTAACCATAAACATCGAGGAGAATTATCTTTCATTCCAGTGTGCGCTTTGGGGAACGTTTACTCCACTCAAAGTGTAATTCTTACACCCAAGAAAACTTTGACATCTACTTTTTGAGACTAGCGTTCTTGTTAAGTGCTAAAATGACTGAAGAAAGGGTATAAAGCTGAAGATTTCTATACGTTTCTATCCAAGTTTAAACAAAGGAGGTGACATAAAGATCTTTGTTCCGTTGATCCTTTATCTAGATGTATCATGCATCATCCTTAAATACCAACATAAGGCTGACGAGCTAAGTAACAAGTAAAGTAGTAATGTGACACTTTTAAATCAGTTCATGTTTTTTTAATTGATAGAGTAACAAATTTAAAACTAAACAAATACATTTTGGAACACAGTGCTCATTATTAAGACGGATCTATTTGATTATAGAGATTGTTAGTACGTTGCTTTTTTAGGACTGTAGTCATGTCAATCTGTCATATTTCATTTTTTTTCGTTTTGTTTTTCTTAAAACCGAACGGTACCCAAGCTTTGTATATAACATCAAGCACCTGATGATGTAAAAATGTATCAGTTCAATCATACTGACTTTCATGACCATAAATAAAAATAATCATACGGTAATGATGACCTTGTGTAACTTTCCATACTCACTGGAGGAACGCCCTCAGCCAAGAACGTCATGTTCCTGTCTTAGTTATGTGTGTGGTAAATGTACCACACAAGTCGTGCGTAGTAATTAATAAGTACCCTACTGGATTCATAATTTGACCCAATATAGTCCACTCTCGTACTTGCCAAATATATATTCTAAAGTCCCTCTAAATGCGCAATCTAGTCCTGATGCAACAGCGCTGTGCCACTCGTGTTGGGATTTTTTTTATGCAACCAACACTATTTGTCGAACCTCAGAGCTAGTGGAAGTCTAGTTCTAACAGTTTGGACCTTGTATATCATTCATATACGGTAATATCAACACTAATTGATTATCACATAATGTCCTTTAGAGAGGGGCGTCATTTGTATGCGAAGTGAGTTCTCACAATTTGATTTCAGAATATCCCAATTAATAGTTCTTGGTAAATATTTTTGAACCCATTGCCGGCCACAATAAAGGTCTGAATACAACTTTAGAATTGAAAGCACTCCATCTGAAATAGCATTTATAGTGTACTCTGTTGATACATCCAACGTAAACATTATTTTTTCAGTTTTGATAGAAAACTTTTGTTGTAACTAAATCTTTTCTTTTGTTGTTAAAAAAAGGAACAAATATATCATTCGTGCAACACTTCATATATATCTCTTTTACAAGGTTTAATAAGCAGATAATTGATTTCCCTTGGATTTTATTTGTCGGACTTTGACAAGATCACGTAATCAAAATCTGTCTCACTTTGACAAGATCACGTAATCAACATCTGTCTAACTTTGACAAGATCACGTAATCAACATCTGTCTAACTTTTACAAAATTACGTAATCAACATCTGTCTAACTTTGACAAGGTCACGTAATCAACATCTGTCTCACTTTGACAAAATCACGTAATCACCATCTGTCTCACTTTGACAAGATCTCGTAATCAACATCTGTCTCACTTTGACAAGATCTCGTAATCAACATCTGTCTCACTTTGACAAGATCACGTAATCAACATCTGTCTAACTTTGACAAGATCACATAATCAACATCTGTCTAACTTTGACAAGATCACGTAATCAACATCTGTCTCACTTTGACAAGATTACGTAATCAACATCTGTCTAACTTTGACAAGATCACGTAATCAACATCTGTCTAACTTTGACAAGATCACGTAATCAACATCTGTCTAACTTTGACAAGATCAAGTAATCAACATCTGTCTCACTTTGACAAGATCACGTAATCAACATCTGTCTCACTTTGACAAGATCACGTAATCAACATCTGTCTCACTTTGACAAGATCACGTAATCAACATCTGTCTCACTTTGACAATATCACGTAATCAACATCTGTCTAACTTTGACAAGATCACGTAATCAACATCTGTCTAACTTTGACAAGATCACGTAATCAACATCTGTCTAACTTTGACAAAATCACGCAATCAACATCTGTCTCACTTTGACAAGATCACGTAATCAACATCTGTCTCACTTTGACAAGATCACGTAATCAACATCTGTCTCACTTTGACAAGATCACGTAATCAACATCTGTCTCACTTTGACAAGATCACGTAATCAACATCTGTCTCACTTTGACAAGATCAAGTAATCAACATCTGAGGTAAGCTTAAGATACTTTACTGGGTTTTTTAAAAATTTAGTCAATATTCTTTCTTAAAACAGTTACCTGTAAAACTTAATGTCTTTTTTGTTATTTGTGTCTACCTTTGATTCTTAATATCTCTTATTTCATTGAAATTATATGGTTATTATTGAAAATATCACTAGGTCTCATGGCTACAACACCGCCTTAGCTCTAAAAAGTGATCTCATGTTTATTATTCCGTTTTTATTATTAAAGTCTTGGAGATAAAGAGTACCGATTTCGACATTATCGTCAAATGTTTAAAATCGGACATGCTATTTTCAGAGACGTTATTAAAAACTACATTTTCAACATTTTTCAATTTGAATTTAAAATATTGTTCAAGACGTTTCGTACAAACAGGTCTTGTTGTAGAATAATTAGATTATGTGATATTGTTGACGTCCTAGCTTAAAGGTTGCTAATTAATGAGATGCTTATCAAAACATCTGATTTCAGACGTACCGTATTCAGACAATAAAAGTTGTTTCGGTGGTCTTGCTCTTAAATAAGTTAACAGATGAGTTTTGATTGAGAATACACTGTGATCGATGATTTAGAAACATGCATCGATCAGACCTATTATAGAAAACAACTAGTATGAAGTATAATTACACTGAAAAAAATTTTAGTGAGGGTAATTCAGGGTTATAATGACGATGATGGCGACGACGACGATGATGATGATGACAATGACGACGACAACGATGATGATCATGACAGTATTGGTGCTAGTTACAGAGGTGATGATGGTGATAATGATGATGACCGCAGCATGACGCTGTTAACGACGACAACTAAGACTATTAAAACAACGATAGTGTGAATGAGGCACTAAAATAAAATTAATACAGTCATTCTAACACTGTTTGTAGGTTTTTATTGCATGTCAAGATACGTTCTTGTCATTTTGTATTTGACTTTGGATATTACCCTGTTGTACAGTTATATGCTGAAAAAACTTATACTATCTAAAACAATCATATTATTTATAAAAAAAATCATTTTTCGTTTTTACTTGAATATAAGAGAAGTGAGACATGTCACGGTTTGTGAATGATGAAATACGTTTTCATCCCATTCTACAAGGTGAATTGCTCATACTTTGTCAAAATGTGTTTGTCTCGAAATTCTCGAGTTTTATGTGAACTTGTGACATTGTTTTTTTTTTACAGACAAATAATTCAATTGTTGTCAGTAGAACATGCTTATCTCTGTTTCAAGAGGCATTTTACCATTGAATCTTTCACAAATATTTTATATCATACTGCAAATGGAAAAGAAAACATTTATCTTTAGATGAGGGACATGAATTCTGCTTTAATGAAAATATAGTTAGGTAATTCAATACAAATGACTATATTTAAAGAAGATAATTACAATATTACAACGATTTACACTCGATTGTATATTGTATCTACTGGACAATATTTCATATATGTGGTTTGGAGAATATTTCACACATTGTCGGTACCTCATTATCGACAAGCCTTGCATAATTAACAAGTGATTGTAAAAATGTTCAACCCTAGGAAGGAAATCTTTACACTCTCTGCAACGACAACAGTCATGCTCTTCTTCTCGAATGTTTTTGTTCGTTCTTCGAGTTCGAAGATGACCATGGCATCACTAACTGGTTATGGTTTCTGTGAGTACGTGAGTGGCTGATCAGGTCAATTTGTGCTCTGAACTGTCTGTGGTAAACTAGACAGGAGATGGCGCTTGGGACTGCTTGATCAGTAGAGGACGTGCTGCAGTTCTGAGATTTACGCTGCTCACGCTTCTGCACTGCCTCTGCAGTTCTCCTCCGTTCCTCCGTTCAAAGTCTGTAGCTCCAGTATGGATGAGACTCCGACAGGTGGAGCGATTCTGTGTGAGATCTTCCCAAGACTCAGGATCAATGCTGAAGTGTTTCAAGTGTGACTTGAGGGAATCTTTGAAGCGTTTCTTCACGACCACCCTCTTTCCCTCCGTCAGTAGACGATCTTCTTTGGGAGTCGCTTTTCTGACATCCCGGTGACGTGGCCTGCCCATCTCAACTATGATTTCATCAGCAGAGTGTGGATGCTTAGAATGCCTGCCCGTGTGAGAACCTCAGTGCCTGTCACCCTGTCCTGCCTTCTTATCCTCATCAGATTCCTCAAGCAGCCCATGTGAAAATGGTTCAGCGTCTTGGCAGGGCGTCTGTACACTGTCCAGGTTTCGCAAGCATACAACAGGGTTGGAAACACAATGGCTTTGCAGACCTTAAGTTTTGTTTGTTGACGGATTTCTCTGCGCTCCCACATATTTGCATGTTGTATTCCAAAGGCCACACTTGCTTTAGCAATTCTGACGTTGGTTTCGTCATCGATGTGGACTGCACGTGACTGTGTGCTTCCGATGTAGATAAACTTGTCCACTGATAGGAGGGTTTGGCAATTTACTGTTATGGTAGGCTCTATGTAAGGTTTTCCTGGGGCAGGTTGGTGCATCACTTCTGTCTTCTTGATACTGATTGTGAGACCGAAATTGTCACAAGCTGAAGAGAAATGATCCATACTCTGTTGCATGTCAGACTAATATTTGGTATTTTGGGAACAGTCGTCAGCAAATAGGAGATCACGAACAGTCACTTCCTGTAACTTTGTCTTCGCCTGTTGTCTTCTCAGATTGAACAACTTGCCGTTAGTCCGGTATCAGATGTCGATCCCAGTGTTATAGCCTAGGAAGGAATCAGTGAGCATGGCAGAGAACATCATACTGAAGAGGGTTGGTGCCAAAACACAGCCTTGCTTGACATCATTGGTGACTGGGAATGGTTCAGATGACTCACCGTAATCCACAACACGAGCGAGCATGCCATCATGGAATTGCCGAACAATCACGAATAATTTCTCTGGGCAACCACATTTTGCCATGATATTCCAAAGGCCTCCACGGCTGACTGTGTCAATGGATTTTGTCAGGTCAATGAATGTCGTGTACAGGTTGGAGTTCTGTTCCTGGCAATTGTTCCTGGAGTTGACCAGCTGCAAATACCATTGAGAGCGGATATGTATAATTGTGCGCGTGCCAGTATACTAATTGAATGTTCGAACCCATTTCGTAATACATAAACTCATAGAAACCAAGGTCTGTAATAAGGTTAAGGCACACACCTTTGTTAGCTAGTGGGGTGATGCTAGAGTTTCTTAGACCATTGAAAAAACCATTTTTGGAATTGTATGCTAACAATATTCAAACACGTTTTCAGCACTGTTTCAGCACTGATATAAACAAGTGTTAATGTTACTGTACGGAAAGTTGATGTGCTTTAAAATAGTGTATCTAAAATAGTATATCTACAACAAAATGTACGATTATTTACAATATTACTTATTACACTGGACAGGGCAATTACGTCACTTCATGCTTCAATATTTAATTATGCATAGTGATTGCAACACTTGATTTAACATTATTACATGTATATGGACCAAAGAAATTCCGATACTTCATGCAATAAATATTGCATTGAGCAAAACAATTACCCTACGCGTTTTAACAAGGAAATCTTCCCATAAGTGCAGTAAACTGTTTCTAATGCGCTGTATTAGTTTTCGTACCTAGACTACATCTGGGAAACAACGCCAGCTTTCATAATTTTGACTTTTTAATAGGTTGTAATTTATAGTCGCTGTATATTGTGTAGATTACGTATTTTATGAACAATTCAACAGTTTGCTTTGTGTACCAGTCTGCTTTATTTCATTGCAATGTCATTGATATTTTATGTTTTTATTTCAAATTATATTTAGTGATAACTTCTGCCTTGTAAGGCACATTAAAATTCATTTGTTTGAAATGTTCCTTGAGAAAAATACATCTCACAATATGTGAGACGGTTTATCCATACCCTCACGATGTTGATATCCTGTATTACTGAATCAATGCATTTTAATGTCTTATTGAAACAGAATGCATTAACTGGATTAGTCACGCGAATTCAAATTCAAGCATGTGTATGTTACGACATCAATTAAAACTTACATGCCCATTCACCACTGTGTGAGTAGTAATTTCCAGTCTTTGAAAACAAATAACAACACACTTTGAACATTTTACCGTTATGAATGGCGTTCTTTTAAAATACAAAGGGTGTGTCATTTCAGGTCTAAACTATCGATATTTGCGATTGCGGTTTTTGAGTTGTCCTCCTTTCTGTCAAGTTTGTACCGACGTGCCAAGGCACATAATAATTTTTATTTCATAAGAAAAACAATATTAATCCGAATGTCACCTGAGATTTAACATTATTAAATTTTGTCTCCATTTTAGAGATGGAGAAAAATTAAACTTCTAAAGAAAGACAATTGTTTGCCATAGACTCCATTCATCTCTGTGAATCAGATACATCATTGTACATTTTCTTGGTGATCGTGAAGAGTGTTCCATTTTTATCATTTTGTCTGAGTGATATCATTCCGCAAGAAACTTTCTCTCCTTATTGTGCCAAACGTTCTTACCTACATCATGCAAAAAGCCTTAGACTGGATAAATTAAGATAAATCAGACAAAACATTTTCATAATTTAAAAGCTCATAAAAGACCGCATAAGATATTACTGATTTTGGAAGAAGATGTGTTCTTTATTTTTTTTTAAATTTATTTATTTGTTTTCTATTCATTTATGTGACCATGAACCTACATGTATCTACTTAACAACTAAAATTAAAAACTAACCGATCTATGTTTCTAGCTGTATATCGATCTATCTATGTAACTCACTAACTAACTGCTGCTTTACTGCTCACCTATCGCCACATGACTGTGCGTATCCGTTGGGGGGAGGGGAATAATGTCATGACTTACGCGTGAGTTGGATTTAAGTGAGGGGAAAGTCTCACAGAGTACCTCTCACTCTCCTGTCCAGGACTGTTTGAATCCAGTGACACGACACTGTCGAGACGTATGGAGACGAGTCCGGATACAGTGGATGGCCATCAGGTCCTACTGCATCTGAGCTGATGCCCTGCGCTGTTCACACAGCTCTTGCCATCTGCCTTCATAGCCTAGAGAGATGAGCATATCTCCTCGGCCGCCTGATCCACCATAGAGGACTCTCCATAAGAAACCAGACATAGCTGTCCACTCTGGTCAACCGTCACATGTAGTACCGTCTACTGTTACTTACGGTAGCAGAGGTTGCATGATCTAACCACTAACTTAATTAATTGCTTACTTACATACATCTCAGGTCTGTACAAATTATTTTACCAGCCACTTGTTCAGGACAAGTGACTTTGAAAAAGTTACTTATCTTGGCTAATTATTTACCTGTCCCATAGTTTGTCCCTATAATTTTCTTAATTTGTTTAGTGTATGATGTCTATAGTGCTGTCTAATGGTAGCATATGTAATTATTTGATTAATGCTGTATTGTACTCTTTATTATTAGGTACCAGATCATGTAATGCAATGGGTGTCTTGTGTCATGTTCTGTGGTGTATACTTGCAATATCTATTTTCAGGATTACTAACCTGTTCATTTTACTGCTTCAGTTGCATGGTTGTCAGAATGATAGTTCGTTATACTGTTTCAAATTATCAAACGTAAAATAAAGTTTCATATCTTTGGTGCCAGTCTCCCCCTCCTCCCCCGCCCCGCAGTAAAAAAGCATATTAGAGATTACATGAACTTCTAGAAAGACACTTAATTTTGACTCAATATACAGAACAAATACATATCGAGCAATAAATAATTATCAGTTATGTTATAAATAATCAAGCTTTGTATTTACTTCACAAAAAACTTAATTAACTGTAGAACAAATAAGCCAAAGACCTCTAAACCAACTTAAACTCTCTAATTTTTGCTGCTCACTTTATCATGACTAAGCAAGGTTCACTCTTTAGAAAACTCAAAAGTTGCAATCAGAGCAACCTCGGCCTTTTCTATAAAGCCAGAAGAAGAAGAAAAAGAAGAAAAAAAAAAAAAAAAAAAAAAAAAAAAAAAAATACGATGTACAAGTAAGATTTATTTTCCCATTTATGGGGAAACAAAAACCAAACAGTAAAAAATCACTGCGCAACAAGCAGTAGCATCTGTTTTTTTAACGTATATGGACAAAATATCAGATCAATTAAACATATTCAAGATTAGAAATATTTTGAAAACTGAAAGTAGCTGCTGTCGATTTTTAAATGAATTAACGCTTTAGTTTTGATATACACAGTGACGCAGTATTTTGTCACATGATCACGTCAGGTGATAAGTTCGTTTCAATGAATGAAATTCAAAGTTGCTGCCTCTGCGACACATCCGAGTTTTCATGGAAAAGGCTGGGTATGCTCTGCTTATCAAACATAGATCAGAAACAAGAATGTTTTTTTTTTTTAATTACAAACTTTAGGGGAAAATAATTATCGAATATATAAGACTACACAGAGAATTGTAGGATCGAGTTTTTCGCTACTTGGAACAAACCAATTGATTATCAGTCTGGTGTACTGCGTGCGGTTTAGAAGAAATCAGACACAGGACACACATCACTACTTATCCACTGACATATGTGTACTTTGTTGAAACAGCAACTGTATTCCAATCTTGATAAATGGAACCATATTCTGTCTGCGAATGTATCTTTCGCTGACGTTTGGAAAGTCACATTTCAGCGCCATATTGGCACATGCTAAGAGTCTATTCCTGACACGGGTCTAATAATAACATAGTTAAGAATGGGAAATACTAATCTGGAAGAGAAATGTGTCAGATAGAACGGCGGCGCGTAAATCGTGTTAATACAATTGGAACCTTTCGCTTTTGAAAATTGCACTTGCCCGAGGCTAAACTCTTACCGTCAAGCACCTGTCCCACACGAAAATCAGCTAGTCCTGGGCAATCCAATTTATGAAGCCTTCTTGAAGGTAATTAAGAAACAAATGTAGGAAAGAACGAGCAAACGAACGAGTTAGGTCACTGACTGACAGACGGACAGACGGACAAATTAACCAACAGACAAAATGACTGACTGATTACTGTCACTGTTGTTTTTTCAATATGTATCGTATTTCTACATCAAGGAACGCGAAGAAGGCGGGGACGAGAAGAATTCTTCCTTTGCATACTTACAGGTAACAATAATAAGCGACGCTGCAAATCCAATGTGTATACCAGACATTGCTGAATTTGTATACCATGAAAAACATAGATGTATGCCGTTTCCTGTCGGTTTCTGACATTAGTAGAATAACACTAACACAGAAATTGGAATTATCGTCAACAACAAAAAATTCCTCCCCACGTGTTGTAGGCACAGATTACATTTCTTGCTGTCAAATCAAATTCTTGATGTCTGTAAGATATATCATATGACATGCATTTTGACATGCAATAATTATTTTGCACAACACGTCAATTTATAACATTCTTATTGTTTCCCTTAAATCTAGACATAAACTTTTAAAACACAGATTTACAAGAATAGATACAATTCTCTGTATTATTCTGACTGAAATATGTTGCCTAGAAAAGTATTCTTCCTTTGCAATGGGTAAAATGAGAATGTTTCAATACAATTGTCAAAGCGAAGGAGTGGAGTTTAAACTCAATCATTTAGGTAAAAAATGTACGCGGATAAAATAATTCTGATAAAATGGATAAATCATAAGTAAATGACAGATTACTAAATAAGCAAGTAAAATATACTCAAGAGATACTAAATTATTCTCTATAGTATTTCTTTGGTAAGACGAATAGATGTTAGACATACAATTTTCATTTGCTTTATGCGTCGCGGTTGTATCTCCACAACTTGGTGCGAATCACAGTTGTATCCCCACAACTTGGTGCAAATCACAGTTGTATCCCCATACATTTTAGGAAAATATATGTTACCTTCCTAATTCCAGCGAGCCCCGTAAAATGATATTTCTGTGTGGAACCATAATTTGTCTATTTTATTGCTCAAATATGCTACAGCTCAGCGGGAATAATAATTATTTCCTCGCCTGGGGAAACGTTATTTAGAAACTTGTGAAATCCTGTTATAGAAAGACTACGGCCAATTTGTCAAATATATTTATCCGATGTATTTTAGATATTTAAAAGAAGTTACTAGTCCGACTCGTAAACATATTTCCCATTCGGCATGTCCAAGAATACCTCTCTTTCTCTATCTCTCCATCTCTCGTTTTCCTTCTCTCTATCTCTCAAATGTGGCTTGACTGGTCCACATTCAATCACTTTCCGTTATCTTAAAATGTGTTTTCGTTAACTTCCAAACACCGTTTAAAAGTTAATAAAATCATCCCGACATTTCCTTTCCCTTGAGAAATGATGACCAAGGTTTGTAAATCCAGTGTTCTAACAATCATCAGTAAATGGTGTCAACATATTGTCCATATCGCGAATACTGACACAAAATGCCTCGTGTAATGACCTTTACTGCTTTAACCTTCTTTAGAATGGATGTCTGTGTAGGGTCAACATTTTTTAGCCTATTGTTCAAATCAGACAGTAGAAATTACCTTATGTTTATATAAACACTTAACACTAATATCTTAAGGAGTGATAGCCCGAGTTATTCAGTTCGAAATTGTATGGTAATGTTTTTCTTGTAAATTTGATTTCTCTCGCAGGTAGGTGTGGAACCTGGCGGGTTGCACAGGTGCGGGTCAAGGTGTATTGAGAAAATTACAGAGCATGTAGTTCTCCTTTAATGTACTAATGTTATTGGTGTATTATATTGCTGTACTTCGTTTATCATGTAGAGAGCACTTCCATCCACACACACACACACACAAAAAAACAAAAACACGCAGTAGCCTGTTTTGCAAATACTGACATTACATCTTACAATTTGAAGAGAGAGAGAGAGAGAGAAAGAGAAGGAATGCGAGGTCGTAGTAGTTAATATCTACTCTATTCCATTTTCTTACAACCATATTTTGTTCATTTCTCTGATATAATATATATTTCATACAGAATACAATAAAGTCCGTTTGCTGTCAATTGACTCGCCATAAACTTCAATTTTCTTTAAAAACTGTATGTCGAGACAATTGGAAGCTGACATTATTTTTTTTAAAGTTATTCTTGGATATACTCCTGTATAATTTTTTCCAGAATTTTTTAAAGTGCTGTTAAAATATTTTACATATACTTCAATAGTTCACAAAGTAGCAATTGAGGAAATTACGACACAGGCATTACTCATTAGAGTTACCAACTGTAGGACAAGATGTGGTTGGCTGCCACCCGAGCTTAGCATGTTATAATGTGCATGGAACTGCAGTGCTGACAATGGCCATTGCACCAACTCACCCACAGAAGCACATGGTTATTAGCTTTGTGTGGTGTGGTGTGGTGTAGTGTCGTGCGGTGTTGTGTAGTGTGATTTAGTTTAGTGTGGTTTGATGCAGAGTAGTGTGGTGTGGTGTAGGGTAGTGTAGTACAATTAAGTGTGTGGTGTAGTGATGTATAGTTTTAAATGTTTCAATACAGTGTATAATAGAGTAGCGTAGTGTACTATAGCGAAGTATAGTGTCCAAAAAATTCTAAGCTGACATAATTTTAAAGTTATTCATGGACATACTCGTGTATATTTATTCCCGAATTTGTATACTGACTTTATGAAGTGAGGTGAAAAAAGGTATACTTTATTAGTTCACAAACAAGCACCTTAAGAAAATTACCACACAGGTATTATTCAATAGATTTAACAGCAGTATGGCAAGAGGTGTTTGACTGCCACTCGAGGTTAACATGTCATGTCGTGCTGACCTAAGCTATTGCCCCAATTCACCCACATAAACACATGGTTAATATTATTAATGTGGTATGGTGTGGTGTGGTGTGGTGCGGTGCGGTGTGGTGTGGTGTGGTGTGGTGCGGTGTGGTGTGGTGTGGTGCGGTGTGGTGTTGTGTGGTGTTGTGAGGTGTAGTGTAGTGTAGCGTAGTGTACCGTAGTATAGTATAGTGTACCGTAGTATAGTATAGTGTGGTGTAGTATAGTGGTGAAATACAGTGTTGAAGATTGCAATAAAGTTTAGTGTAGCGTGGCGTAGTGTAGTACAGTGAAGCATAGTGTTCTGTTATGTAGTGATCCTTAAATGTTTAAATGTAAACATGCACAATGTATTATTATTTTTCTGTTGCTTATTGGTATTTGTTTTATGGCACAGACTACAAATTCATATAAAAAGCTTTATACTTTGAGAGCAGGTTGAATTTCTTTTACTCCAAGCATATGATAAAAAAGGAAATAAATGATATTAACTATCCTCAATATAAATGCAACCAACAACAAATCAAGTTATGCCGAACAATTTAAAAAAAATTTAATATAGCATCATATTTTCAATGAATTACTTAATTCATATAGCTGCTCTTATGGAGTCTAACATGAGGTCAACAAGGCATAAATGGCATTAAACCCAAACTTCCCACGCACATGAACTTTTTTTAAAATAACTTTAACTTTTTAAATCATCTAAAAGCTATTACAATTATTCAATTTTTAAAGAGATTTCTTCGTATTCCATGAAACAAATTGAAATTAAATCACATATTCGGCGAAGTTTTCTGAACTGAAGAATTCACTCAAGATATGTTAAATATATTTCCGGAATTCCATGCGCAAAATACTCTAGACTGGTCCAATATCTCTGTTTGGTATGTTACTTAAAGTCCTCCTGAAATAAGAGTCAGATTAGTCGATATTGAGTACTTATATTGTTTATTGATCATACCCAAAACACAAGGTGCTAAAACTAAAAATGCATCATCCGTAATCAGCAGATGGTCTCAGACAATATCAATTATTAGTTTATGCATACAGGGAAAAGTTTTAAAGACAGTCAATTTGGATGTTCAATGCATTTTTTTCTTTTGAAAAGTCACTAAAACTGGAGGTCTTGAATAATGAGAATAGGGTACAGCGTGTATAAAATGCAAAGATTTGTCATTTTTGTATCTCAAACAAACAAAGCCAGTGATAGGAATTTGTTTTCTGAGTTGTTGGATATTCAACATAATAATACATAAAACATGCATCAATGGCTTTCAATTGAAAACATGAATATTATTCGTCTCTTATATGAATCTCAGAAAGATTGAGAGACGAAAACTGTCTCACCTTTCTACTCCGTCCATTTGTCTTGTTTGATGTGTTTTGTTTTTTTCAGCTGAATAGATATAAAAAATAATACAACAAGAATTATGTGGCATTTTATTACACGTGTTCTCTATGTTGTTTTTGTTTGAAAAAAAGGTTTTAAAAATAGTATTCAATTATGTTATATCCGATAAAACGCTATAATAATGTATTTTGTTTAAATATTGACAATATACATTTTATTGGCTAAACATGAAACGGAACATAGCAACGGCACTTTTAAAACTGATGTACACTGGAACAAATCTTCAGTTAGACAAAAAATGTCCTTCTGTATGTCCTGGCACATTAATATGTATTGTATCCCCTTTTCTTCCTTGATCTTCCATTTGATATTGGCTATTTGGGCTGTAAATAAATAAGTAAATCATTAAAAGTAAAAAACAAAATTTCCCGTACATATTCACATTCTAAATTAATTCAAATATACACAGCGTATCATTAGCTTCTTCTTCTTCCACTTTGGTCACCAGAACGTAATACAAATTCATTACGTCTTTTTTAGTAATGATTCGGCTTTTATATGTGCGATTTGTTGTTAATAATGCCATATAAACGTCAATAATATTTTTTACTTGTTTAAAGATTCTTAATTAGGCACTATACTCTTTATAAAAAAGTCATATTCAATTTAATAATTAACGAGCTGTCCCTCAACAGCCCCCCGCCCCCCCCCCCCCCCCCCCCCCCGCCGCCAAAGAAAGCAAATATAACAAATTAAGAATCTGTTATCAATGCCATGCAGGCCGTTACAGAGAGAGATTAAATATTAAATACGATCAGTAAATGAAGATCGAAAATACAAAGAACCGTCACATATTACAGGGAAATAACAAAAAATTCCAAAACTTCTAACAAGGATACCTAAGAATGAAGAGCAATTAATTAGGTCCTGTGTGGTTAGATGATAGAATTTATATAATTATATATATATATATATATATATATATATATATATATATATATATATATATATATATATACACGCGCGCGCGCAAAACAATAAATGGTAATGAAGACTACTCTTACTGATGATATTTATTGAAGGTTACTCAATTGTTTCTCATTACATCTCATGACAAGCACCAGCGATATGCATAACACTGTGTTATACATGTCTCTGCAGGCATTAAGACTATATGGAAGCTGACATTGAATGAATCGATAAAAACAGACGGGAATACAGAGAAAGATGAACAGTTAGAGTTACAAGAGACGCACTGGTTCCATAACTATCATTCCAATGTAGGTTAAAGTGTCAAGAACCCATTTTAAAGTCTTACCTCTTCAGTGATAAAAGGGTGAATTTGTCGTATTTGATCACCACCCTCTACCGTTGTAGCACGTGTGTGTCTCCCCTGACGACACACTAATATTATTTTCGTTCTGCATTGTATGTCTGCAGCTAGGGGTGGCTGAATAAAAAGCAGAAGAGACACGATTAATGTTATATATATATATATATATATATATATATATATATATATATATATATATATATATATATATATATATATATATATATATAAAAGGTTCTATTTGCATTTGCAGTGTCATCATTGTTCTAAAGATATTCTTTTACATATAGTCTTCATATGATTTTTTTCAATTATAAAATACGCAATCCTATTCAAATTGCTGAAACTAATATGAATGACAAATTGCACTGCTAAGCAATTACAGTGATGTAATGACTAACAGTAGAATTACGAAAGTCTGGTTTTTAAGTTGGATATTAGTAAGCAGTAAGCAAAGTTACAATAAGTGTAACAGAGACATCGTTTTTACACGAAAAATCTATAACAGATGCAGGAAACTATAGGAAGAAATTCTTACGTCTAAAAACATTGCTTCTTAAACAAAATATGCTTCGGAATGAGAAAAAGTAAGAAATCTGCACTTGGATAGCTTACCATACGAAATACACTATGAATGTTCCTTGTGAAATTTATTTTTTGCAAAGGGGTAAATGTGTTTTTAGATATTTTTAAAAATACTATATTTAAGGTAAAGTCACAAGTACATTAGTATCGTATAATTTAATAAAAAGAGATTGAAATAGTACAGGATGAGGATTAAGGGGGATGGGGGATGAAAGAGTTCAAGTATCTATAAGCAATTCTTCCCTTGAGGAAACATAATCATTATGTATACTTCTTACCTATAAAGCAAATACTGCTAAGCATGCGCGTTAGCAGTAAGCCTCGTACTGAGTCAGATTGTATGTCCTAGACTTGTTATGTGGCTCATAATGCCATTCGTCGGTGTCAATTGTGTAGCTACCGGAAGTCGTTGTATCGTCGTCGTCTTCGTCATAAGATGTTGCGACGCTTGAAGCGTCTCCGAGGGATGTTATAATACCCTGGTTATCACTTTTTTGTCGATTGAAGGTAGCACTGCACATATTTTCCTGAGATGTGTTCAGATGAAATTCAGATTTGAGATGTGGATTCGTGAAGTGATGACGGTAATTATGGTTCGGTGAGAAGTCTCTGTGATTTCTTGCAAGGTTCCAAGAAAAATCAATTTGATTTGTAGAATTGGATGATAAGAGACCATTTTTCCTTCGTGGATGACTAGATGAGAAATCACTTTGGTTCGAAGAACCATTCGATGAGAAATAAGTTGAAATCTCCGGATAAATTGATGAAACGTCATTTCGATCTTCCCAAGTTGGTTCATTTTCTATGTGACGGAATAATGGCTTGCTCGCAAACTTGACACTCTTTGGGGTATCTGGAAAGAAATAGAAAGCATTGATTAATTTGAGTTGATTATGGGCAAGTCCTTTAAATTATTTATTTCAATATAGATCGAAAAACTAAGGTAACCTCAGGTGCTTCAATGGCTAATTATGAGCCCAGAAGGAACGGAAACAATAATCATAGTATCTTGCGCAAAATCTGTGTTTCCTTTGATTATGAGTAAGTTTCTTGGAAGATTTGCCAACATTCGTGCACATTTTTTCATTTCTTGCAAAAATATTTTTAATTGTTGAACAGATTATATTCAAGTATAGTACCCATATAAAATAGACACGACCATTTTAAAGTTTACATACTCAGAAAAGAAATCCTTTACGATCTGTTGTCGATGTCGTGCTGGCGCTTGAATACTTATGTTATAGCTGTGTGTTTCCACTAGGAGCTGCATTCGTTCATTTGGTAACCCAATGGTTGCGGGTTCAATACCCGCCCAAGCCAGCTATGGTCGGCTGCCTAGACGTGTCCCTGGGAAAGGCGCTTAGCTTCTATTTATTTCACATAATATAGCCATTAATGTGCAAAACGTGCCGTTAAACCAACCAACCAACAAACCAACTCTAAAACTCGACTGAATCAGGCTTCACTTTAGCATTGAGGTATTTCTGTATGTCACGTTCATTTGAAGTTAAGTATTCAATCAAATGGCAATAATTGATAATATCGTTATACTTAATTATAGTATTGCCGTGTCGGTCTCACTCTAAATAATTGTCTACTTTGCCTCATTCTCGATTGAACTCGTCTATAACACGTTAGATAAATTCATATCCTAGGCCACGTTCGCGATATGAGGACATCAACGACACATAATCAGAGTGTTGTTGAACGAATTAGTGATAGGTTTCGATTTATTTTTGGAAGTCCAATATTTTAATAAGCTGGAAACAAGTATGTTCCAATGATTCCGATGTCAGAACAATGGATATAATATACAGTATGTTCCAATGATTCCGATGATAGAATAATGGATATAATATACGGTATGTTCCAATGATTCCGATGGTTGAATAATGGATATAATATACGGTATATTCCAATGATTCCGGCAGACTATCTTGAAGAGAATATACATATTTTGCGATTGTGAGACGAGAAGCTGAATTTTTGTCCAGATCCATTTAGTTGCAAAGCATCCCGAGGTTTCAATAAGTTTATCTTAGTAATAAAAAAATATACATTTTGGCGCTGTATATTTTCATTGTTAAACAACATAAACAACAACAAAAAACGAGTGTTAATTTCTTCGCTGACCTAAAGGAATAATAATAGCAAATCCTTTAAAAAAAAAAAAAAAAAAAAAAAAAAACATATTTACTAACCTTCTGGTAACAGACGGTCATGTAAAATTCGCCGACACGTGAAAGGGGGGAAAACATTAAGGGGAAGTAAAAAAAATGGTACGAAAGAGATGGT